>OX451739.1:1199441739-1200641739 GCA_948472305.1 Vicia faba | reverse complement strand
ACTCGAGGGACATGATTGCATTTTTCCGAGGCAACAGGCGAGGTTACCCTAGAGGTGCAAGTGTGAATTGTGTATTGATTTTCATGCTTTTGTCTTGTATTAGATTATCTAGCGGTTGATTTTGAATCTTCGCATACAAACCCTAATTACTATACAGTATATGGAAAGCGATAAATTGCAGGAATTTAAAGTCTAAGCTATTACAAATAAGTATCCGGGGATGGGGGTACAAATGTTTACAAATGGGGATGAGTCTTATCAGGATAGTAGTGTCCAAATATTATTTACAACCAAATCGAATCATCGCATTCTCAATGTAAAAATATAAGAATAAAAAAAAGGGAATCAAAAGCAATGTAAGATGCACATGATTATTTACAAATGATGCAAGTTAAGTATTATTATTTATTTTTGTGTTTTTTGGTTAATGTTATAGAAACTTGTATAAGATTAATTAAACAAAAGTTTTAAAATTAATTAACTTAATAAAATCTAATATTTACATATTTTAAGTGCAATAATAAAAAAGTATTGTTAATAAAACTTAATGTGAAAAATTAATATATTATTTAATCAAGAAAAAATAAATAGGTTTAAAAAAAGTGTTGGTTTAAGAAAAATAAAAAAAGAGTTGTATGGGCCTTATGTGATAAATGGGCCCAAGTGAAAAACAAGCAAAACATAACAAAAGGGGGTGCAGGCTGAAGTGGTGAAAAACACAAGAAGGGGGGGGGGGGGTTGAATTGTAAAACTGAAATCTAATGCAATGAACACGATATTTTTATCCTGGTTCGTTTGATCTCAAACTACTCCAGTCCACCCGTCAAGGTGATTTCGCCTCTCTCCAACGAGGTCTTAATCCACTATATTCAACTGAATATTACAGACTGCTTTAACAACTGCTAAAGCCTTCTTGATCCAAACCACAACCCGGTTTGTCAAGGTAACACTTTCTTACAAAGAGATAAAACTAAGTGTGTGGATGTTTTCTACAAAACTGTATCACAACTGTGATGTATACACAAATTGAAGCTTAGAAACTAGATTGCTAAACAATGATAGAATATCAGAATGTGTGGTTTAGCAAAACTGAGAGAAAGAAGATTATGACTAGCTTTTTGTGCGTGTAGAGATTTGGAGAGCATTAGCCATTTCAATCTTCAAAGTCTTGTTTATATAGCACTGAGATGTTGAACGTTGGATGCAATATTCTTGATTCAATGCCATTAACAAACTTTCCTTATCAAGCAGATCTTGTCTGGAATGAGGCCGTTGGATTTAATTTGCTTTCAATGCACAATACCGTTGCTTACTTAATGCAAGTTCTGGCTTGGCTCATTCTGACTCTGCTTAGCTGCTGATGAACTGTTGTGTTTCTTTATCAGAGTGTTGAGCGCAGTCTTGTTCATCAGGTTCAGCATATACGTGAGTTGATCATCTGATTTTGATATTCTGTTGTGGCAACTTCTGATGCTGATGTCTGAAATCAAATTCTGATGCTGATTAGATGTGATCTTGCTTATATCAATCAGAGTATCTGCAAGTCAGAACATAATAATTTTAGGCAGTAGATAGTTCATACATGAAACTTATAAATACTATATCTTTTCACTTTGTTATCATCAAAACTTAAATATAGGGTAGTAGATTCAAACTTTGTTCTAACAATCTCCCCCTTTTTGATGATGACAAAAACTAGATACTTTTTAAATGAAAATAACGTGAAAAGGTATCTGAGATATGTATCAGTGTAAGAAGTAAAAGGATAAGGAGTAAAGAGATATCAGAGTTGAGAGATGCTCCCCCTGAGTTTATTACTTCCCTTTGATTACACGTGTTCTTCAGGATCAGATCTTTTTGCCTTTCTTTGAAACAGAGTATCAGAGTCTTTGACTTATCAGAAGCTTTATGTCAGAGCAGAGCTTCAGAGCTTTTCTTGTCAGAGCATCAGAGCGGATCAGAGCTTCATAGTGATCAGAGCTAGTGATCAGAGCTTCTAGTCTTCAGGATCTTCCTTGTACCTGTAGACTTTAAGCAAAACAGAAAAAACATTTTCAAGTAATAGAGTTAGAAATGTTTGAGAGTTTCTGTCTAGTTAGCCGTTATTGTTTAAAATATCATTCTTGTTCTCCCCCTTTTTGTCAGCAATCAAAAAGTGTAGGTGAGTGCTAAAACAGTTAAGTTCAGAAAAACTAATCATATTAAGATAGTTCAGAATCAAAACAAGAAAATAGTACAAAACATATGCAAACAGTACATCAGAAAATCAAAGAGAACATGAAAGGTTGCCATGTTCACACTAAAAAGGTTTTGAGAAGAAACTGAGAAAATGGTTTTGTAAGAGATGAACACAGAAATATGCAGAGAATGCTTGAGTATTAGTGAGAAAACGTAAAGAATAAGAATGAGAGATTAATGAGTTTAAATAGAGTTTTCAAAAAAATATTTTGAAAAGATAAACGTTTTTAAGAAAGAGAAAAAAATCATGATTGCATTTTTAAAAACATGATTACTTTTATTAAATGCTTGCTGATTTTGGGGAATTTGAGAAAGATACTTAAAAACGGTTACCAGACATGTGTCTCAATGCACCCAATCATCGCTTTGCCTTCTCAGAAGCGTGCACGCGTTCTGCTTCAGAGATATGCTGATGATTGGATGCCACTTGTTTGATGTAGTGACCAACACGTCTGACTTTGAGCTTAGACTCTCAGATCTTTAGACTTGCATCTGATACAGTCTGCATGTTCTATCTTTCTGAAAGAAGATTGATCAGAAGTTCACAGTAAAACAATTACATTCTGAAAGTAAATATATGGAATTAAAACATTTTCACTCTGGACAAACTTTCATGCTGAGATGTTTCAGAATGAAATTAAACCTATCTTCTGAAAGGGGTTTAGTGAAGATATCAACCCATTGATGGTCTGTATCTATAAATTTTAAGTTCAAAATACCTTTCTGAATATAGTCCCTAATGAAGTGATGTTTTATTTCTATATGCTTAGCTCTAGAATGTAAAATGAAATTTTTACTTAAGCAAATAGCAGAAGTATTATCACAAAGTATAGGAATGTTACTCTCAAAAATCTGGAAGTCTTCAAGTTGACTTTTCATCCAGAGCATTTGTGTGCTGCATCCTGCTGCTGCTATGTACTCAGCTTCTGCTGTTGATAGTGCAATCGTTGATTGCCTTTTGCTGGACCAAGAGATCAGATTCTCTCCCAGAAACTGGCAGCTTCCAGAAGTACTTTTACGTTCCACTCTGTCTCCAGCAAAATCAGCATCACAGTAGCCTACTAAGCTGTAATCACTAGATTTTCTATAAAACAAACCCAGATTAGTAGTACCTTTCAGATACTTGAAAATTCGCTTAACAGCTGTTAAGTGAGATTCTCTAGGATCTGATTGGAATCTAGCACAGATACAAACGCTGAATAATATGTCAGGTCTTGAAGCAGTCAGATAGAGGAGAGAACCAATCATACCTTTGTAGACTTTCTGTTCTACCTTTTTGCTTACCTCTTCTCTTTCCAGAATGCACGTGGGATGCATTGGAATCTTTGATGGCTTACATTCTGAGAGGTCAAATTTCTTCAGAAGATCTCTGATGTATTTGCTCTGATGAATGTAAGTTCCCTCTGGAGTTTGATTGATCTGAATTCCTAGGAAGAATTTCAGTTCCCCCATGAGGCTCATCTCAAATTATGCCTGCATACACTTAGCAAATTTTCTTCCAAGAGAAGGATTAGTAGAACCAAAAACAATATCATCAACATAGATTTGACAGACTAAGATGTCATTCTTAACTGATTTACAGAATAGAGTAGTGTCCACTTTCCCTCTGGTGAATTCATTTTCTAACAGAAAGTTACTTAGCCTTTCATACCAAGCTCTGGGGGCTTGTTTCAGACCATACAGTGACTTCTTTAGTTTGAAAACATGTTCTGGATGTTTTGTATTTTCAAAACCAGGAGGTTGGTGTACATAAACTTCTTCTTCTATATAACCATTTAAGAATGCACTTTTGACATCCATCTGATACAGAGTGATGCCTCTATTAATAGCAAATGAAATTAAAAGTCTGATAGATTCTAACCTGGCGACTGGGGCAAAGGTTTCTGTATAGTCTATCCCCTCTTGCTGACTATAACCTTGTGCAACCAGTCGTGCCTTGTTTCTGGTGACTTCACCTTGTTCATTTAGCTTGTTTCTGAACACCCATCTTGTTCCTATGACGTTGAATCCTTTTGGTCTGGGAACGAGATCCCATACGTCGTTTCTGGTGAATTGATTCAGCTCTTCTTGCATTGCCAGAATCCAGTCATTATCCAGAAGTGCTTCATCAATAGAAGAAGGTTCAATCAGAGACACAAGTCCCATAAGAGTTTCTTCAGAGTTTCTGAAGCTTGCTCTTGTTCTGATTGGATCTTCCTTTCTTCCTAAGATAGTCTCTTCTGGGTGATCCAAGCTTCTTCTGGGTAATCTCTTCTGAGGTTGATCAGCAGCTGTTGTAGGATTGCTAGCAGTGCTCCTTCCAGACGTTGAAGGAATGTCTGTGTTGAGAGCTTCTGATGACGTGTCTTCAGAACCTGCAAATTCAATTTCTATACCTGCAAAAACTTCATTCTGCTTTGACTTTTCAGAGTCAAGCTTATCATCAAAACGAACACTGATTGATTCTTCCACAATCTGTGTTTCTGTATTGTATACTCTGTACCCTCTTGAGCGTTCAGAGTATCCTAACATGATACACTTCTGTGCTTTAGAGTCAAACTTGTTCAAATAATTCTTTGTATTTAATATAAAGCAAGTACATCCAAATGGATGAAAATATGAAATGTTGGGCTTTCTGTTCTTCCACAATTCATATGGAGTCTTTTCCAGAATAGGTCTTATTGAGATTCTATTCTGAATGTAGCACGCTGTGTTTATTGCCTCTGCCCAGAAGGTCTTAGCAACGTTTGTCTCATTGATCATGGTTCTGGCCGTTTCTTGCAATGTTCTGTTCTTTCATTCTACAACTCCATTTTGTTGGGGAGTTCTAGGACAAGAGAAATCATGCAGAATGCCTCTGTCATTAAAGAATGACTCAAAATCTTTGTTTTCAAATTCTCCACCATGATCACTTCTGACTTTAACGATTCTAAGATCCTTTTCATTCTGAACTTGGTTACAGAAGGTAACAAACACAGAGTATGACTCGTCCTTGTGTCTTAAGAACTTTACCCATGTCCATCTGCTATAGTCATCTACGATTACTAACCCATACTTCTTGCCACTGACTGAAGCAGTTTTAACTGGTCCAAAAAAGTCAATGTGCAGAAGTTCTAATGGCTTAGAGGTAGAAACAACATTTTTGGATTTAAAAGAAGGTTTTGCAAACTTGCCTTTCTGACATGCTTCACACAGAGCATCTGAATTGAACTTCAAATTAGGAAGTCCTCTGACCAGATTGAGTTTGTTAATCTGAGATATTCTTCTCATACTAACATGCCCCAATCTTCTGTGCCAGATCCACTGCTCGTTGTTAACAGACAGAAGACATTTTACATTCTGACTCTTTAGTTCAGAAATTTTGATTTTGTAAATGTTGTTTTTCCTCTTACCATTAAATAGGATAGTCCCATCTTTCTGACTAACAGCTTTACATGATTTTTGATTAAAGATTATATCATAACCGTTATCACTTAATTGACTTATGGATAACAGATTATGCATCAATCCATCTACTAGAAGAACATTATTAATAGAGGGAAGATTTCCATTACCTACAGTTCCAGAGCCAATTATCTTTCCCCTCTGATTGCCTCCAAAGCCAACGTGGCCTCCAAGCTTAAGTTCCAGGCTTTGGAACATATGCCTTCTTCCCGTCATGTGTCGTGAGCAGCCAGAGTCCAGGTACCATGACTGGTGTTTCTGACTTGCTGCTAAAGATATCTGCAACATGTATTATTTTATCCTTAGGTACCCAGATTTTCTTGGGTCCTGATTTGTTAGTTTTACCAAAACTCTGGTTGAATTTTGGTTTCACAGAGTGCTTACTGCTAGTGTATTTGATATCATGTGTGTGACCATACACAAAATGTGAATTCAGAGGAGTGTGTTTAATGGTTAAGTCCATGACATACTTTGGTGTAGGAACCTTACCTTGGTATCCTATTCCTTTCCTGCCGTTTCTGCTAACTCCATAGATCATTGAAGACATTCTGCTTCTATCTATGCTTTTAGCTAGGAACTTCTGGAAACTGTGATCATACTCCTTGATGATCTCATCAGCGTTGCTGGGAGTTTCAGAAATTGGTTCCTTCTGAGAGTTTTGTAAAGTGTTTTCTAATTTTGAAATCTTATTTCTCAGCTCAGAATTTTCCAATTTGAGACTCTCAGTCTTATTAGAGTCAGATTCAAGATTCCTTTTCAGGTCTCTGAATTTAGCTCTAATATGCTGATAACGTTCCAGAATCTCATTAAGGCTTTCAGCAAGTTCAGCCTTTGTAAAATTAACAGCAAAGTTAGGAAATACCTCTTCAGTGTCTGATTCTGAGTCTGATTTAGAAGCTTCGCTATCTTCTGAAATGTTAGCCATGAGAGCTATGTTTGCCCTTTCATCATCTGATTCTGAGTCAGCTTCAGACGAGTCAGAGTCATCCCATGTAGCCATGAGACTTTTCTTCTTCTCTCTTCCAAACTTCTTTTTGGGCTTTTCCCTCTGAAGCTTTGGGCAGTCACTCTTATAGTGTCCTTGCTCATTGCACTCATAGCAGATGATGTCTTTGGTGTTTGGCTTTTTTCTATTGGAGGAGCCTTCAGATCTTCTGTATCCAGAGGAAGATTTTGTCCTTCTGTATCTGGAAGAAGACTCGTTCTGATCAGATCTTCTGGGATTCCTGAACTTCCTTTGTCTTTGCTTCCACAGTTGATTTACTCTTCTGGAGAGGAGGGAGAGTTCGTCTTCTTCTGATGAGGATCCATCAGATGTTTCTTCAACTGCCTGCAAAACTTTAGACTCAGATTTTCTGTTAGATTTTAATGCTAAAGGCTTACCTTGCTTCTGAGGCTCATCAGCTTCTAGCTCTATCTCATGACTTCTGAGGGAGCTGATAAGTTCCTCCAGAGTGATTTTGTTGAGATCTTTAGCTAGCTTCAGAGCTGTAACCATAGGTCTCCACTGCTTGGGTAAACTTCTGATGATTTTCTTGACATGGTCAGCAGTAGAGTATCCTTTGTCCAGAACTTTGAGACCAGCTACCAGAATCTGGAATCTAGAGAACATGGTTTCAATGGATTCAGATTCTTCCATTTTGAACGCCTCATACTTCTGAATGAGCGCCAGAGCTTTTGTTTCTTTGACCTGAACGTTGCCCTCATGCGTCATTCTGAGTGAGTCAAAAATATTCTTTGCTGTGTCTCTGTTGGAGATCTTTTCATACTCAGTATAGGAGATGGCGCTGAGGAGGATGGTTCTGGCCTTGTGGTGATTCTTGAAGTCACGCTTTTGTTGATCAGACATTGTTTTTCTATCAATCTTCTGACCGTTTGCATTCACAGGGTGCGTGTATCCATCTGTCACCATATCCCACAGATCAGCATCATGTGCCAGAAAGAAGCTTTCAATTCTGTCTTTCCAGTAATCAAAGTTTTCTCCATCAAAAACTGGAGGTTTGCCGCTGAATCTGTCTCTGTCCTCGTTGTTGTCATTGCTGATGTGAGAGTTGTTTCCTGCCATAGTGTTTTTCTGACGCTGGATCTTGTACTGACACGGTTAAGTGTTTTAGCTCAGAACCAGGCGCTCTGATACCAATTGAAGTGGTGAAAAACACAAGAAGGGGGGGGGGGGGGTTGAATTGTAAAACTGAAATCTAATGCAATGAACACGATATTTTTATCCTGGTTCGTTTGATCTCAAACTACTCCAGTCCACCCGTCAAGGTGATTTCGCCTCTCTCCAACGAGGTCTTAATCCACTATATTCAACTGAATATTACAGACTGCTTTAACAACTGCTAAAGCCTTCTTGATCCAAACCACAACCCGGTTTGTCAAGGTAACACTTTCTTACAAAGAGATAAAACTAAGTGTGTGGATGTTTTCTACAAAACTGTATCACAACTGTGATGTATACACAAATTGAAGCTTAGAAACTAGATTGCTAAACAATGATAGAATATCAGAATGTGTGGTTTAGCAAAACTGAGAGAAAGAAGATTATGACTAGCTTTTTGTGCGTGTAGAGATTTGGAGAGCATTAGCCATTTCAATCTTCAAAGTCTTGTTTATATAGCACTGAGATGTTGAACTTTGGATGCAATATTCTTGATTCAATGCCATTAACAAACTTTCCTTATCAAGCAGATCTTGTCTGGAATGAGGCCGTTGGATTTAATTTGCTTTCAATGCACAATACCGTTGCTTACTTAATGCAAGTTCTGGCTTGGCTCATTCTGACTCTGCTTAGCTGCTGATGAACTGTTGTGTTTCTTTATCAGAGTGTTGAGCGCAGTCTTGTTCATCAGGTTCAGCATATACGTGAGTTGATCATCTGATTTTGATATTCTGTTGTGGCAACTTCTGATGCTGATGTCTGAAATCAAATTCTGATGCTGATTAGATGTGATCTTGCTTATATCAATCAGAGTATCTGCAAGTCAGAACATAATAGTTTTAGGCAGTAGATAGTTCATACATGAAACTTATAAATACTATATCTTTTCACTTTGTTATCATCAAAACTTAAATATAGGGTAGTAGATTCAAACTTTGTTCTAACACAGGCGCCAGATTCCAATGGGCTTAACAGTTAGTACAAGAGGAAGGCCCAAACGGATGCTTAACAATTTTAGGGTTTGTTGTGGTCTTGCTCAGAAAAGGGTTTCACAGTCTTGAACGACACCACTCTCCTCTCCTTTCTTCGTCCTCTTCATCCTTCTTAAGCAAAGCTTCCGAACGAACTCCCTCTCCACCTATGGCCACTAGGCGCCACCTCCACTCTCCTCTCTCCATGGTTGAGCAAGGCAGTGACAAGAAAAGGTATCGGTTTCTGCTTATGTTTTAGGGTTTTTATGCATGCTTTTGAACTTTTACCTATTATGATCTTCTGTGTTGTTTATGTTTGTGTGAGGTGTAAAAAAGAAAAGGGAAGGAGAATTTATACCTTGGTTCTGCTTTTTGGAAAGGAGGAGGAGAACTTGGACAGGAGGCGTCTTAGGCGGCCAAGGCGAGGGAGTATGATGACGAGAGCTTGCTGGCTTGTCTGGTATTCCGTATCTTTTGCTTCTTGATGTTTTATGATGAAAGTGTTTCTGAAAACCCTAGGATACTTCACTTCTGCATCTTCTTTTCTTCTTCTGAATACTTGCTTCAGTGTTTTTGCTTCTGAGTTGCTTTGATTCTGATGTTGATGACCTTTGTGGTTCTGATGTTGACGATTTTGATACTGCTTTTGCTTAACTTCTGACTTACTTCCTCTCTCTTGGGCTTTGTCTTTTTCAATGATGATAATGTTTGAATCTGAGATGCTTGGATTGTTTAGCCTATGATGATCATGTTCTGAGGCATTTTGTTGGTGTTTTGATTTGTTGGAGTTTTGTTGGTTTGGTAGTGAAACAGGTTTTGACAGGCTTGTTGGAGTTTAGGCTTTGACAGGCTTGTTGGAGTTTGCTTTGACAGGCTTGCTTTTGATAGCTTGTTGTACAGGCAGGCTTCTAGTTTTATGCAGGCTTAAGGTAGTTAGAGCAGACTTGTGTTTATTCAGGCTTCAGGTTTTTGGCTTGTGTTTTATGCAGGTTGATATGTTTTGGTTTTTAGGCAGTTTTGAAGCAGTTTGTAACTTTGTTGGTAACAAGCAGGCTGTTTGTTGAAGTTTATGCAGGTTGTGTTTATGCAGGCTTCTTGAACAGGCTTCAAGGTTTTGGTTGTTTTGAAATTTTGGGGCAGGTTTTGTTGTTTGCTTGCTTAGGATACAAGATTGGAAGGCTGTAACAGGTTTTTATGCCTGTTGAAGAGTGTTTACAGTTTTGTGTTGTCTTTTCCCTCTATGTGTTCTGCCCCCCCTTTGATCTGTTCTGATTTGTTATATTTATCTATCTCTAAGCCTGCCTAAAAAACTGTAAGCCTGCTACTTTTTTACTCTCTTTCTCTCTCTCTCCAGAAAGCATATCTTTGCTTAGAATATCTTTCTTTTTTCAGAAAAGGTTTTGGCCAGAAAATGATGAAAAATGTACTTTTACAAGCTTGCTTTCATTTTGTCTTTCCTCTGCATATCTTCTTACCTTCAGATTTTCTGCATTGCTTTTGTGTACTTGTTGACAGCTTTATTGAAAGCTTCTTTGACAGTTACAGCTTGGTTGACATTTTTTGTTGACAGCTTTGTACTTGTGACTTAGTTTGCCCCTTTGACAATTTGGTTTGCCTAGTTTGATAATGCAATTCAGCTTGGATTTGTGCAGCTTGTTTGGCATTTCAGTTTGCACTTTGCAATTTAAATTTATGCAGCTTTGTGCATTTTGCAAAATAATTCATATGCTTGCAAACATTTTACTTCCCTCTTTGTGAACCAAGAAGAGACATCTTCTTGCGATTTGCAGAGAGGACGAACAAACTGATTCCGACCAAAACCTTTAATGATGAGTTTTTGATTAACTGTCTGAAAAAATACTTTTCCAAATTCATCTGTGTTTGACTTCTCTTTTTCTGGCTTTGCAGGTGAATATTAATTGGGGCAAGGGAAGCAGCAGTAGAAGATGAAGACTTCAAGCAACTTAGGATATAGATTTAATTTCTATTCAATTATTTGTAATAAACATCATTGTAAATATTGTAAATAAATTTACAATATCCCAATAACATTTGTAACAATAATTAAAAATAAATAAAAACCTTTTTGTCAAATAATTCTTTAATTTACACTGTTTATTTATTTATTTAAATCTCTTGAATTAAAACGACTGGAAATGCATTCCAATTATTTTAACTTAGATAAAATAAATAATTAATAAACACTGTAGTCTTGCAACTTCGCATTAACCAACAATACGTCCGGCATTCCAAATAACCAATAGCATTGCACAGTCAAACAAACATACGTCTTTCACTTCACTGATTAACCCAACACTTCAAACTCTCAATCAGAAGCCTCAACCTTTCATCCCAGATGTTTAGGTTTTGGGAAACAAACAGAAATCTTGAACAAACGTCAAAACCATGTGACAGTCAAGAACTGTAGAATTGATTCCTTCTGAGAATGCGCGCGCAAACCCTAATTCCGGATTTATTGTCAAAGAAACGTCCGCCTGATCAAACTCTGAGCCAAACTCAACCAAATCAATAGAAACCCTAATAATCTGCTTGGACTGATTCAAAAATTAGTGGAAACCCTAATTTTGTTTGACTGATAAGAAAAGTCTGTTTGACCGATTCTTGAGCCAATCTGAAAAATCAGGAAAAGCCCGAAGTTATGATTTCTTGTGAAAAAGAGAGGGCAAATTTTGGGTTACAACACGGGCGACAAAATTCTTGGTAACAGAAGCGAAAGAATCCGCCTCAACCCACTTTGTAAAATAGTCAATGGCCACTAAGATGAAGCGGTGTCCATTAGAGGTTGTTGGTTTGATTTCCCCAATCATATCGATACCCCACATAGCAAAGGGCCAAGGAGCCGTCAAGACATTCAGAGGAACCGGAGGTACGTGCACATTGTCAGCATAAATATGACACTTATGGAAGGTTCGAGAGTGTCGATAGAAATCTGCTTCCATGGTAGACCAGTAATAACCTTCCCGTAGGATTTTCTTTGTCGTCGTGTGCCCACTGGAATGGGTGCCAAAAGTGCCCTCATGTAGATCAACCATGATCTTTTCTGCCTCAACCTTGTCTATGCAACGGAGCAAAACAGAGTCATGGTTGCGTTTGTAGAGAATGCCATTACTAAGGAAGAACTTAGCAGAGAATCTTCTTAAGAACTTCTTATCATTGACTGAAGCTCCTTCCAGATATTCTTGAGCCTCGAGATACCTCTTGACTTCGTGAAACCAAGGCTGGTCCACTACTTCTTCAGTATTAATCTCGTGACAGTAAGCTGGTTCATCCATTCGTTCAATGGTTATCTGGGGAGCCTCGTTATCCCATTTCAGTTTAAACATGGATGACATTGTGGCTAGTGTGTCTGCTAGCTGATTTTCTTCTCGCGGGAAATGCTCGAAGGTAATCTTCTCAAAATGTGGGATCAATGTCAAAACATGTTCTTTGTAAGGGATAAGGTTAGGGTGTTTGGTGTCCCATTCCCCTTTGATCTGGCTGACGACCAAAGCTGAATCTCCGAATACATTTAAGAATTTGATCCCCAAATCTATGGCAGCTTTGAGACCAAAAATGCACGCTTCGTATTCTGCCATGTTATTTGTACAATTGAAGCAGAGTCTTGCCGTAAAGGGGGTATGACATCCTTCAGGAGATATGAGTACATCACCAATACCATTGCCGAGTGCGTTGGACGCCTCATCAAAAACCAAGGTCCATCGGGATCCTTGTTCAGGTCCGTCATATGGTCTAAATTCTTCACAGTTGTTTACCAACATGATGTCTTCATCTGGGAATTCGAACTTCATGGACTGGTAGTCATCCACAGCTTGATGAGCAAGGTGATCAGCTAGTACACTTCCCTTTATTTCTTTCTGGGTAGTATACTGTATATCATATTCTGTCAGGATCATCTGCCATCTCGCTATTCTCCCAGAGAGGGCAGGCTTCTCGAAGATGTATTTTATTGGATCCATCTTGGATATCAATAAGGTAGTATGGGTCAGCATATACTGTCTTAGCCAGCGAGCAGCCCATGCCAGAGTGCAGCAAGTTTTCTCGAGCAATGAATATCTTGTTTCACAGTCGGTAAACTTTTTGCTCAGGTAATAAATAGCATGCTCTTTTCGGCCAGACTCATCATGCTGCCCCAGCACATACCCCATTGAATTTTCCAAAACAGTTAGATACATGACCAAGGGTCTTCCCTCGACTGGTGGCATTAAAACAGGAGGCTCTTGTAGGTACTCTTTGATCTTGTCGAAGGCAGTTTGGCACTCATCATTCCATTTGACTACTTGATCTTTCTTTAGTAATTTGAAGATCAGTTCACAAGTAGCCGTCAGGTGAGAAATGTATCTGGCAATGTAGTTTAACCGTCCCAAAAATCCTATGAATTCCTTCTCGATACGAGGAGCGGGTATTTCTTGTATTGCTTTCACCTTGGCAGGATCTACTTCAATACCTTTACCGCTGATGACAAAGCCTAAGATTTTACTGGACCTCACTCCAAACGTGCATTTATTTGGGTTCAACCTTAGCTTGTATTTCTTTAGTCTCTCAAACAGTTTCTGTAAATGATCAACATGTTCTTCTTCCGTTTGAGATCTGGCTATTATGTCGTCCATGTAGACCTCTATTTCATGATGTATCATGTCATGAAATTGAGCTACCATGGCACGCTGATAGGTTACCCCAGCGTTCTTCAATCTGAATGGCATAACCTTGTAGAAGAATGTGCCCCACTGTGTGACAAAGGTTGTTTTCTCCATGTCCTCAGGTGCCATTTTGATTTGGTTGTAGCCTGAGAAACCATCCATGAAGGAAAACACCTTATGTTGTTCTGTATTGTCAACTAGACTATCAATGTGGGGAAGTGGGAAATCATCCTTAGGGCTTGCCCTATTCAAATCTCTATAGTCCATGCACATTCATACCTTGCCGTCCTTTTTGGGCACGGGAACGACATTGGTAACCCATTGTGGGTAGGAAGTGACGGCCAAGAATCCGGTGTTGAATTGTTTCATGACTTCTGCTTTGATCTTCTTTGACATGTCTGGTCGCATGCGACAGACCTTTTGTTTTACCGGTGGGCTGTCTTCTTTTGTTGGTAGACGATGTACCACGATGTCTGCATCAAGTCCTAGCATGTCTTCGTATGACTAGGCAAAGACCTGAACATAATCATGTAGAAACTGAATCAGACGCTCTTTGACATTGGGTTCCAGATTATCACCCACCTTGACCTCTCTTTTGTCTTCTTCGGTACCTAGGTTAATTGTGTACACTGGTTCTTTGTGGGGCTGTATGGTCCTCTCTTCTTGTTGTAGTAACCTGGCTAGTTCCCCTGGCACTTCACAATCTTGCTCACCTTCGTCTCCGACTTGGTGGATTATACTTTCAGAGTCACAAAAGGTCGTAGCAGAATCGTTACCCATGGGATCCCGAATGGATGTAGATCTGCATTTTGAATGTGAGTGTGTGTAAGAGTATAGCTATCTTTGAAAGAAATGAAAATGTAAAAAGAAAAACAATGAGCACAAAGTTTTGTATGCAAAAACGTCCATGATCATTGATGTCATATGGAAATGAGATAATAACCCTTACAAATGGACCATTGTGCCTCGGGTAAGACACAAGGTTTTAAGAGTCTGAAATGTTTAATATTGCAGGTCCGGAAAAATTTAAAGACAAATTACTGTTGGATAAAAGTGATCGGGACAAAATCTCTAGCTTCCCAGTTGTTGAGCCCTCCATTGACAGTTAAGAAAATCCAATCCTCCAGGTCATAGTTGTCTTCATCATCCTCCATAGCGTTGACTTCGTGGTTACTAATCTTCAAGGGTGGTCCTCTGGTACGAGCACGGCGTACACAAACCGAATTTGTCAGATTTGTATGGGATATCTGAGAGTTGGCCTCAAATAGTGCACCCACCTTCTTCTATCACTGCCTTGGCATCTTTCAAAGACGACATCTTGAGCGGAGGCCTTGTAATCTTTGGAATTTGAGAAATAGCCTTGGTTACTGCCATAGTTTGCAGGACTTCTTCAAAGTGCTGGAATGGAGTTTCAATAAATTCACCATCTAATTCCATATATCTGAAGGAATTTAGATGACTGACCATATACTCTTCTTCTCCATGAACAGTGATGATTTTTCCCTGAATTGGATATTTCGGAATTTGATGCAACGTAGAGGTAACGACACCAGCATTGTGAATCCACGGTCGGCCTAATAAGCAGGAATATGAAGGGCGAATATCCATTACATAAAAAGTTGAATCAAATGTTTGGGTTCCAACTTTTATGGGGATCTCCACTTCCCCATGCACCATCCTTTTTGAGCCATCGAAGGCCCTCACTACTATATTACTAGGTTTCAAGGCCAATCCTTCACAGTCAAGCCTATCAAGAGCCTTTTTAGGAAACACATTCAGAGACGAACCGGTGTCAACCAAGTCATGAGCCAAAGTCGTGCCCCTGCATTCAACTGAGGCATGCAATGCCTCGTTATGCTTCATCCCCTTGGCGTTAAATCAGCATCCAAAAAACCTAAACCATTATCTGCAGTCATGCTGGCTACGCAGTCTTGGAACTGATCGGCAGATGTTTCTTGGGGTAAATGAGCAGTTTTAAGGAATCATACCAAGGCCTTTGCATGAGCCTCGGAACATAACAATAAAGCCAGCATGGAAATTTTTGATGGAGTTTGCCCCTGTTGTTTGACTACGTTGTAGTCGCTTCTTTTTATAATCTTTAGAATTTCCTCCATCTCTTTTCAGGAGGTCTCAGGGATAGCTACTGATTGTGCTTTCGTCCAGACAGGCTCAACCAAAATACCTTTGCCTCGAGCTTCGGTTGACTCGGCAGTAGGAATGTCAGTAGGGGTGATAACAGGGATTGTAATAGTTTTGTCAATAGGAGTATTAGCAGAGATGATTGCAGGAATGGGAATGGCCTTTGGAGAAGCAACAACAACAGGAATGATTACAGGTCCAGAAATAGCTTTTGGAGGAGCAATTTATGGAGAAAATACCCTTCCACTTCGGGTTATCTTGCTAGTCCCTACGATATTACTGATATCAGAGTCAACTTTCTCAGAACTTGAATTTTCAACAGCTGGCCAATCTTGCTTAATACCATGATAGTAGATATCACCTCCATAATTCCATGGGACGGTTTTGTCTAACGAATACGGGATTGGTCCAGGCATTGTAATTATCAACGAAGCTACTTTAGGAACTGGTGTAATTCTAACGGGTCTTTTGGTGGAGACCATGCAAGAATTGGCGGAAATTGTCACTATGGAAACATCATTATAAGAAACAGTTGGAATAGAAGTCTTCTCGAACAAAATCTCCTTGTCATCTATTAGGCATTGAACGCCTGCTTTTAACAAAGGATAGCTGGTTAGTGAGGATAAACAGAAATGACAACTTTTATCATAGCCTGGGAATACACCGGCATTCAACAAGTTATTTTTGATAGTTAAGAGTGGGGTCACAAGTTCATCAACCAAAGTAACAAACATACCTTCCTCAATGGCATTGACATCATGGTCGTGCTTGGACATAGGGGCAATGATAACATTGGGAATTTTTGGCGTATCGAATTCAGTCTCTTTGGCTTCAAGAAGATCTTGTACCTTGTTTTTCAGAGCCCAACAGTTTTTAGTGTCATGGTCGGGACTCTCAGAATGGTATACACAGCGGGCATTAGGATGATAATAAGGAGATGCTGTGTTAGGATTCTTTGGAGCTTCTTTCAAAGTCACTAGATTGGATCTTAACAAATGTGGCAATACTTGAGATAGTGTCATATTAATTCGGGTGAACTGTCTGACTGGTCTTTCTGTTCTTGGCTGGTTGCTTCTTTGCTGAGCAGGTGTGGGTTTAGGAATCATGACAACCCTCACCATTGGACGACATTCAGTTCTATCTTGATTTCTTTGAGGATATACAGCAACAACTTCTTTCTTTCTAATGAATGGTTTCCTTACAACAATAGAGGATGCATCTTTTTTAATCTTCCCATTATTTATCCCGGCTTCCACCCTTTCTCCGGTCAATATCAATTCGGTAAAACCTGCTGAGGAACTCCCAATTAAGTGATTAAAGAAGGGACCGAACAGTGTACCCAAAAACATATATACTAACTCTCTTTCAGATAGGGGAGGCTGGACTCTTCCTGCTAAGTCCCTCCATTTTTGCACGTAGTCTTTAAAGCCTTTAATTGAAACCATGGCCATACTCTAGAGTTGAGTACGGGTGGGAGCAAGGTCTGCATTGTATTGGTATTGTTTGTAAAAGTCAGTAGCAAGATCTTCCCAATTATGAACATTGACTCTTTCTAGCTGATAAAACCAATCAAGTTGAGTTTCAGACAGGCTGTCTTGAAAGAAGTGTACCCATAAATCCTTGTCAGCAGTGTGAGGCTGTATTTTCCTCACATAGGACCGGAGATGCATTTTGGGGCACGAAACTCTGTCGTACTTAGCAAACACCGGTGCCTTGAATTTTGGAGGAATGACAATCCCATATACTAGACCTAACTCCTCAAAGTCTAGCCCAGACACTTTTTGAATTTCTATTGCACTTAACTATTCTTCCAGATGCTTATACTTGTCGTCGGCCAGAGGATATTGTTCTTCAGAATAATCTTCTTCTTCCTCTTCCTCTTCTGAATCTGGCTGGACAACTGCTTCCTTGCCTTTCCCATCTTGATTATCTTTCTCACCAGATGAAGTTGCAAAATCTAGGGTCCTCCTTGCTTTTCCTTGAAATATTCTTCCCATATTTAGAACTCCGGTTATTTTCTTTGTTTTCTTCTTTTTCTCTTCAACCAGCAGGGTCTTTAATTCTTCTTGTCCTTTGGCTAGAGTTAAGAACATATGTTGGAACTGAGTATTTTGTGCTTGGAGGTCCTTCACCGTCTTCTCGAGATCCATCTTACTGAAATAAACAATAGAAAGATAAGGAGACTTGTTGCAAGAAACCTGCTTATGTTATGATGAATGGTAGATGCATATGCAATGATTTCAAGGATTTTAAAGATTCAAATTTGTTTTAGACAAAAAGGAAACACACGTTATATTAATAAGTTAAAGCTTGAGTACATCAATGCCTCTTTGGGCAAGAAATACAAAAACTCTAAGATAAAAAGGTTGTACGCATCCTCTTTGGTGCGATGTAGGCATTAAGAGTCCGCTCCTCATGGAGTTGCTTAGTGAGTTACAAAACCTTCTTCTCGCTAGTGTAGAATTGGGCTTCGGAAGTGTCTCGCTCCCCCTTGAGTTGTATCCAATCTCTTTGTAAGTATTCAAGAGAGGTGGGCATGTCAGGATGCAGGATAGTGTATGCAACATCTCCTTCCACAACAGGCTCAATGATTACCGGGAGAATGGAGGGATAAGGCATCATAAGACTCTGAGCACGAGTTCGTACCCATTTGAGGTAAGGCTCAAGTGGGATGGAATTCTTATGCCCCAATGTCTTACTATTTACCTTGTTCAACATCCTCCAAGCTCGGATAAATCTCTGGCGATGACCTTGATCGTCGTTCTCGTAGTCAAATACCAAACCTTGAATGAGCATCTCATGTGGGCCATCCCTTTAGGCGTAACCAAACTGTCTTAAGGCTAAGCAAGGGTTATAGGTGATACCTCCTCTAATTCCAAGTAAAGGGACATTATAGAATTCTCCACAACGGTCGACAATAGTAACATTCTCTATGGATCGGGAACACCAATGAATGTCTGAATGTTTGAGCGTCATCAACCTTTGTAACCACCTTGAACCTTGCTTGTTCTTCAATATAGATTGGGGAAGATGCGAAATAAACCATCTTTCCAAGAGAGGAGTAAAACATATAAGGATACCTCTTTTCCTCATAGTGCGAGTGTGAAAAGAAAGTAGGATGTCCCCTAGCAAAGTAGGCACCGATTTGTGGGACATGAAGATTTTTACGGTGTTAATATCTATGAGTTGGTCAGGATTTGGAAACAAAACCATCCTATAGATGAGGAGAGTTGCAATTTCTTCAAAAGCTTGCAAATCCAAAGAGTTCCAACAGTTTTGGGCTTTCTCAAACAAGAACTTTGCTAGGAAACCCTTGACACCGCTCCTTGTTTCCCAATTAGTTGTGATATCAGATGATTGCAAGTGTAGAGCTTGATCAATATCTTCTGGCTTTGGATCTCTTTTCGTACCGTTGAAAGGTAGTTGATTGAGAATGGGAATCCTCAAGAGTTGGGAGAATTCTTCCAAAGTTGGCACAAGTTGATAATCAGGAAATGTGAAGCAATGGTATAAAGGATCAAAGAACTGAAATAGCACCTTCATCATGTCTTCATCAGTGTTGGAGGTGACCAAGTTTAGTAGGCGACCATGTTTTTCGGTGAATGGAAAATTTTCAGGAATCCTTGAAGCTAAATCTTTAAGTTGTGGAGGGATCCTTACAAGATTGACTTGAATGGTTTTCCTGCGAATAGAATCCATGTCCTACAAAATAGAACAAAGATAAATCCCAAGATCCTTGAAATGGTTAGTGAATATGAGTATGATGTTATGATGTTCATGATGTTATGTACAAGTAAATATATACAAACAAAGCAAACAAGTCCTTAGGTTTAGGCTTGCATGGAGTCTTATAGGTAAGTACCCTCTTGAAGTTTAGTTGGCTCAAACCTGTCCTAGTAATAGTAACCGGGTTCTAAGGAGCTCAATATCACTTGTTTGTTTCCTTGGTCATTGTTTAAGCACAAGCCTCTTTAATGGCGACCGAAATATCCCAAAAAACCAAACCTCAATGAGTGTAGTATCGAGTATCTACCAACTTTGGAATACACCAAAGCCGGTCATCTCACTACGTCCTAATGGCCAAGTTGGTCAAGTAAAGGCTCTAAAAGTTCATTAGTGCTTCATGACATCACTCAGCATCCCCGTATTCTCCTTGATTAACTCAAGGGCTACCGTTACCCACAAATATGTCGCACTAACGTAGCTATTGCTTAGACAATCTCGGTATACCCCACACAGTTTCCACAATGTATTCCTACTTACCTATAAGGTATCCCAAATCCGGGTATAGGATTCAAACCCAAACAACGAACCAAAAATGTAAAGCATACAAGTAAAACAAATAAAGCAAGTAAATGTGATCTAACCCTAAGGTAAACCCACTTTTAGTTTAATCCCCAACAGAGTCGCCAGTTCTGTGATACGATGGAAGAACTGACTTAGTTGTTTTGCGTTTTATTGCAAATGTTGTAGTTAGCAAGAGTCGCCACCGACTTTTCTTTTATCCAAAAAGAAAGGTGAAAAGCACAGGAAAGACCTTTGAGATGTTTTCTTGAGTTCGGGGGGTAGATTATGAAAAGGGAAGGTATGAGCACCCTTTTCATCCATGGTTTTCCATGGGCTCTTAGTTGCTTGCTAGATCACTTGCTTTTGTTTGAATATGCTTGTGGTGTGGTTTTTGAAAGTATTTTGAAAACGTCTTTGTAATGGTTCTCGTCTCTATAAGAACGCGTACAAAGTGTTTGTTTGGAAAGTAGTTCAAAGATGTGTTTGTGAGATGTGTTTTTGAAAGTGATTTTGAAAAGGTGTCTTTGTAATGGTTCTCGTCTCTATAAGAACGCATACAAAGTGTTGTCTTTCAAAAAATGTTTCAAAATGAGAGTGTGGGTGTATAAAAATGTTTTTGTTTTGAGCAAGCGAGCAATTAGGAGCAAATATACCTACTGAAAAGGTCTTGGATGTTTTTTTCTCCTCCTTTAGATGTTGTTATCTTACCATTAATTTGGTAAGAAGCCCTATCATTGGATGTAAAGGGACGGGCATTGGGACATTTGTATAGTCATAGAAGGCAACCTATGGACGTTTTAGCAATGTCATTTAGGGACTAGATCGTTTACCGAAGGCAACATCGAGGGTCATCGAGGGACTACGATCTTTTATCGAGGGTCTTTGTAAAACACCCACGTTCGAGGGACATGACTATTTTTCGAAAGGCAACAAAGTGGTATTACCCTAAGGGTACAAGTGTGCAAGTGTGTTTGATTGCATGCATTTTAGTCTTGATTAGGGTGATCTATTTGTTGATTTCATATCTTGCCATACACACCATAATTTCTAGCATTTATATAAAAGCGATAAATTGCGGAAAGTAAATATTCTACGCTATTACAATCATTTGGGGAATGGGATGTACAAATTTACAAATGGGGATTGCAAGAAATCAAATTCCTAATTATCTATTACAACCATATTAAACTAATGTACAAGAAATGCAGAAATAGACTTGTTTTATTCTTGTTAAGAGAAGAAATAAATTTGTTTAAGAAAATATTTTTAGTCTTTTTAATTTTTAAAAGAAATAAGGCAAAAATGCATGAATATAAAGTATTTTTGGTGTTTTTGATTAATGAAAATAAAAGTGATAGCAATAATAATAAGGAGAAAGAAAACAGAGTCAGCACATTGCTGAAGTAAAAGGGATCAGAAGTTCTGACCCCGGCGTGCTGCAAGAAACAGAAATAACATGTTAGCAGAAATAGGGAAGGTTAGAAGTTCAGGGTACGCTGGGAACAAAGGAGATTTAGATGTTCTGATGCCGCTGGCAACCTAGAAATGCTAATGTTACTGGAAAGTCATGAGTTTCTGGTTGTTGAGAGAGTTTGGAAGTTCTGATGTAGTAGGGAACCTAGAAGTTCTAGTGTCATTGGCAAGTCAGAAGTTCTAGTTGTTTGAGAGGGTGAGGTGATAATGTTGTTGGGTGAGGACGTCTGAAGTTCTGGCCCAAGATGGAAAAATGTTAGGGAATAAACATGAAAAGGGTGTTTCTGGGATTAGAACTCAGGACCCTTAACACTAATGTCCTATGCGTGCATTTTCTACCACTGGGGTGGCCATACATCTGGTATTAGAAGCAAAAATATAAGCATATAGCATAAAGTAAGTTCTGAGGATGAACTTCGTCTCCCTCTCCATGCTAGTCAGAACATCTGCAGCTTAGTTATTTCTCAACAAAACAGAAAATGCACACATAGCAGTTATGGCAGGCTTCATCATGTTTCAGAAATATAAGATACCAGAAATAAACATGTATCCGTTCGTCCTGGTTTCTTTAAGAGATTCTAAACTGATATTCTCCTACTTAGGAAAAAATACATGAAACCTCAGAATATATACAGCATTGGAATCAGGATGTCTACATTTTATTTTTGAACATGCAAATTTGACAATGTCTGAGCAATATGATGAGAGCCAGCTGAAACTTACCTTGTAGTTGGAGAATGCTCTGTGAGCTGGAGTCTGGTTCTGACTACTTGTGATGTTCTGGTCAACTCCCTCACGCGCTCACTAGGCTGGAAAAACTTTAACTTGGGCTATGAATGGCTGGAAAATTCTGGAATAGCCAAGGAGAAAAGTTCTGACTTTTTATGGTGGATATTAATGGAGAACGCGTTATAGTCTAAAAACAGAAGTGAGGGTAGCTTCTAACTGTATATCAGAAGCTATATGGATGATTTGGTCAAGAAACAACTTGAGGAAAAATGGAGTTTGAATGCAGGAATTAAAAGCTAGCAGGTTTTGTATTCTTGGAATTTTAGCAGGGTTTCAAGGCCTTTTATTTTCCAATTTTTCGACCCCCTTAATAGTTGGAAATGGAGTTCAATTTATAGGAAAAGGATTTAGGAGCTTGGAGAAGTCAAGATTCACAGCCATCATGTGTTATGGCGCTGACTTGTCCTTGAAGCCAGTTTGGACAAGTATGGTTCAAGGAAAAATAGAGTGGTTAGCAGCTTTTAGTCGTGCCTAATCTGATTTTGTAGGCATGATTTATGGAGAAGTACATTCAGAAGCAAAAGTAAAGCATGGGCCCAGCATAAACTTTGTACAAAAGTTTGCTTTTCAAGGACATCAATGGTACTTTCAGACCACGCGTGGGATGATCCTTTGGATAAAGACTCAAAAGTGGGTGTGAGCATTAAATGATGATGAGATTTATCAAACCAGAAATCCTGCAACGTGACATTATGCATCATAACTTGAAATTGGATCAGAAGTTTAGCATAAACATAATTTTAATTAAGAACAAATGTCCAACTTATGATCTTTAAATCTTCCTATTCCAGCATGATCTGAATGAGTACTCAGACTTTTCAGAGCTTGTAACATGCTGTGCAACCTCTCTTTGAATCACTCTTGCAGACTCTGATAGAACCTACGTGAAAACTGGCCCAGAAGTTCTAACCAAATTCTGTCTTGGAAATGCTCAGAATTTACTGAGTGCTTCAGTTTCATGGACGTGTCTTCAGAAATTTATAACTTGAAAACCCAGCATTTTTATGAGAAGTTATGTTCTGCAATGTTTTAGATCTCGTTGAGATCTACAAATCTTGTGTCATAAGTTCTTCCCGAATCATCTTGCATCATGATGAAAATCTGGCCAAAAGTTCTGAACTTATCATCTTTTCTTAACACTTAGAAAAATTTCTAAGTGCTTAGAATTTTGAATTTTCCAAAGTAGATTTGACTTTTGACTTTCTTGATGAAACAAACTTCATATTCTAACTTGTTTTTGATTAAATATGATTCTTGAAACTTGATTTTGATCCAAAAGTCAAAGTTTGACTTTTTTAGCGTACATTTTAGCCATTTTGCCCCTTGTGCCAATTCCAAACCTAAATTGATGTATCAATGCTGCAAACTTGGGTCATGGAAGATCTTGTGAGTAAATTCTTGAGAAATGAGAGGGAAAATTTTGGGGTACAACAGTAGCCCCATCGTTGGAGTTTTAAGGGACATTCGAAGGGACAAGTACGGTCACAAAAGCAATGGTTAAGAAACTTTAGTAGCTACCCTAAAGCCTTAAAGATCTTTCCAAGGCAACATTCGAATGGGTCATTTTTTGATCTTTTGGGACTAGAAGGCAACCACTAAAATTCCCTATGCTTCATGACCGTTTACCAAAGGCAACCGAAGTGAGGAAAACCCTAGGAGTGAGCATGTGCACGTGTTTAATTTCAGTTTATTTATCTTTGCACAATTAGGGTGATCTATCGTTTTAATTTTATCTGTCTTTCGCATACAAGCCTATTATCCATACATCTAGCAGTTTATAATAGTAGAAAGTAAAGTGCGAGAAATTAAAGTCCTAACTATTACAAGGCCTCGGGGAGGGGGTTACATAACCAAACTTGGGGAATGAGTAGTAAATAAAACGCGGTAAAATAAACCCTAATTAAAAACTATTACAAACCTCGAAACAGGTACAATAATGGGAATTATAAATAAGTAAATGTGCGCGAGACAAATTAAATACGGGAATAAATTGGAAGCCTAAAAAATCTAATTAATTAAAAAAAAATATTTTTGTATTTTTGTATTGAGAAAATTAAATATTTGCGAGTTAAACCTACTTTTCTAATTAATTTTTATTTAACAAAATAATCATTGTTTAAATAATTAAAATAATTAATTTTCAAAAATTAATTTTAATTATAAAAAAACCCTAATTCTATTTTTGTGATTTTTTGTTTTTTTTTTAAATAATTTTTGTTTTTTTTTGTAAAAATAATTAACAAATAATCAAAAACAAAAGAAATAAAGAAAAGAAATAATTGGGCTTGTTACTGTTAGCAATCTGGGGGGGTGAAACTGAAATTGTATTAGGCCCAAGATGTTAGCCCAATACTCAACGTGAGATCCAGTGCAGCTGGTCTTCAGGAGGTTCACCATGTGACTGCTTGCTTGGGGCGTCAGATCTGGGATAGAGATGATCCAATGGAGTGGACCTTGGGTGCATGATGGACGCTTGGTTGGGAGGCACATGGGATCCTATAAAGCATGTTAAGAAAACAAAATCACGAGATGCTTGGACCTGGGATCGAACCCATGTCCTTTCTCTCACCAGCGTTATCCTTTACCATTCGTGCTACGTGACTCATCTGTTAATATAATGAACAAATATTAATATAATGGGAACCAGGTGGCATGCCTCAGAATAATACACGCCATATTTAAACCATCCAGTAGGACGTTGCCACCTTATTGTCTTCTTCCTCAGACTGTCATTTTAGGCCAACGTTTTACCTACGGACGGTGTCCGTAACTATAACCCTGCATCGTTCAAAAATTAACTATAAGCAACATAAATATTAATGGAGACCATGAATCAACTGGGCTTGAAGCCCTGAATACCATGGTGTCCACATTTAACTCTAATTTTTCCTGTATCAAGAAGCCCTAAAATGTGTTTGGAAACCCTAAGAATGGCATCCTTCAATTCCTGCACTTAAAACTCAATCAAACAATTCAGATAGCATCAAAAACTTATAGTAAACATGAATGCATGGTTAAATTTCATGGAGAACGCATGTATAAATGTAATCGAAAATCAAGAAAAATTAGAAAACGGAATCCTGTATCTTACGATTATGGGTGTTCTGTGACTTGGGAGCGATTGGAATAGCTTCAGCACACGTCCAGGAACGGATTGTTGGCTTTGAAATCACTTGAATTAGATTGTAAAGAAAAATCCGATCTGCACTTTTCTTTGGAAATTTGAAACTTTGTTTGACTCTTTGGAACAAGCTTCGCCTCTCTCATCTCCTCCTTAGGGTTCAGCATGCTCTGTTATATGTATGTGAATCAAATAGGTTAACAATTTTGGATTAAATCTTGGAAATTAATAAGCAAGATATTTTATTTTTAAGTGATATTCTTTGTTTCCAAAATTGGCCAAATCATGCCATTTTCAATCCAATCAGCCCTTGCACGATTTTCTTGCTATCATACAGCCTGTATTCTCATTATTTAATGCAAAATCACCCAAAATAATTTTATATCATTTATTTTATTTAATTTGGATTTTAAATGATTAAAAAACAAAATAAATCAAATAAATAAGCAAATGATGCATGGAATGGTTTATGGGTCATGGACCATGTTAGGAACAAGATGTAAGCATAAAAAGTTGGGCCCATTTGAAGAAAAATGCATTTTGGGCATGGTTGACTTTGTGCAAATTTCCAAAAATGGCCAACTTTGACAATGCACATCTCTCTCAATTTTGACCCTAAGAGGGTGTTCTTGGACTTTTTAGAAAGCGTAGGATGTCCTCTAAACAACCCTTTTGGTTTCACCTCAATTGGATCTTCCATGTTCATGTAAGAAGCTTTGACCCAAAAGGTGTTTTTGTTGACTTTTTGAAATGACCTATAATGTCTAAATTCATATCTCTTCATGAGTTCATTTTTTGAACTTGAGGGATTAATATGAGTTGTAGGGAATTGCATCCTCTTCAAAATGAGCCTTGGATGGGAAATTTCTAATAAAGTATGAGAAAGTTATGCCTGGTCAAAGTTTGGTTGACTTTTCCTATAGAAACCCTAATTTAGCAACTTTTGAGTTTTAATGAATTTGGGGCATTCCTTGAGGAGTCATGATCAACCCTTGATAAAATGATGGATGTTACTTCAAAATGTTTATGTTAACCAAAAATCTTGGAGTTTGACTGTATGTTGGTCACAGTTGACTTTTCACCTAGTATAGTTGATTTTCAGGCATTTGAGCAGTTGACTGAGCAAACTTCTTGTGCAAGGCATGAAACTTGACATGGATGGTCTTGAGAACATATTAAGCCCATGGAAAATATTTGAGACCTTTGGAGTTCACCCATCTGGATAAAAATGGAAACCCTAGTATGAGGTTCATTGTCTTAGGAGAGCATTTGTCTGGTTAATTCTTGGGCATCCTTGAGCAAGTTGAGGACTTAAATGAGCATGTGTTGATTAAAATGAGAGGGAAAATTTTGGGGTACAACAGTTGCCCCTGTTCAATCTTAATAAACCTGAGGATGTAGATTGGCTGGTCTACCTTTTGTGATCTGAAGATGGAAGATGATTGAGCACTAGAGTGCCCAAAAATTTGCACTTGCATGAAGTAATACTGATTGGTGATATCAAGAATGGGCTTACAAATGACATTTGGAAGTTGACAGAGAATCTTCTGGGATGGGCTTAAAGATGCCATCCAAAAAAGATATCGGTTGCATAAGAGATTCCTTTGCGAGAATTCATGTACCTGCCGTCGAGGAGGACTTCGCCGGCGAATGATGATTTATGTCCTGGGAAATAGAGTATAGGAGATTCGGTTGTCCATTACTCTACTGGGGAATTAACTTCTGATTGAGGAGGTGGAAGTAAACTGCATATCTGGTCAGGGTCCAGGATACACAGTAACTTACTGGAGAAATGTGAAACTGTCCGTGTCTGGTCGGGTCCAGGTCTTACAGTGTTGTAAACTATTGTCTGGAGATAAGAGAAAAGGAACCTGGATAGTAGGGTTGCTTCGAAATGAAAGCCTGGATAGTAGGGCTATGAGAAGGAACATGGATAGTAAGGTTACTTCAAGATGAAAGCTTCGATAGTAGGGCTTATGGGAAGGAACTTGGATAGTAGGGTTACTTCAAGATGAAAGCCTGGATAGTAGGGCTTATGCGAAGGAACCTGGATAGTAGGGTTATTTCAAGATGAAAGCATGGATAGTAGTGCTTATGGGAAGGAACCTGGATTGTAGGGTTACTTCAAGATGAAAGCTGGATAGTAGGGCTTATGGAAAGGAACCTGGATAGTAGGGTCACTTAAAGATGAAAGTCTGGATAGTAGGGTTTATGGGAAGGAACCTGGATAGGGTTACTTCGAGATGAAAGCCTGGATAGTAGGGCTATGAGAAGGAACCTGGGTTGTAGGGTTACTTCAAAATGAAAACCTGGATAGTAGGGCTTATGAGAAGGAACCTGGTTCGTAGGGTTACTTCAAGATGAAAGCCTGGATGGTAGGGCTTATGGGAAGGAACCTGGATAGTAGGGTTACTTCGAGAAGAAATCCTGGATAGTAGGGCTTATAGGAAGGAACCTGGATATTAGAGTTACTTCAAGATGAAATCCTGGATAGTAGGGCTTATGGGAAGGAACCTAGATAGGTTTGCTTCGAGATGAAAGCCTGGGTAGTAGGGCTATGAGAAGGAACCTGGGTCGTAGGGTTACTTTGAAATGAAAGCCTGGATAGTAGGGCTTATGAGAAGGAACCTGGGTCGTAGGGTTACTTCAAGATGAAAGCCTGGATAGTAGGGCTTATGGGAAGGAACCTGGATAGTAGGGTTACTTCGAGATGAAAGACTGGATAGTAGGGCAATGAGAAGGAACCTGGGTCGTAGGGTTACTTCGAAATGAAAGCCTGGATAGTAGGGCTTATGAGAAGGAAACTGGGTCGTAGGGTTACTTCAAGATGAAAGCCTGGATAGTAGGGCTTATGGGAAGGAACCTGGATAGGGTTCCTTCGAGATGAAAGCCTAGATAGTAGGTCTTATAGGAAGGAACCTGGGTAAGGTTGCTTCGAGATGAAAGCCTGGATAGTATGGCTTATGTTTCTTGATCACGTAGATTAGTTGACCCGTTTGGTTTCGGGAACTTATTTTTGATTAACTGTCCACTGATGTGACACGTACAGTTGCGGGGATTGCTGATAATAATTCTCTTTCCTGAAAAGATAACCGGGTTAATTATATGCGATGCCTGAAATGCATGGTGGGGTGATGTTCTCAAAATAATGAGATTATGTTGTATGTGATATGTATGCGCATGTCATGATGTATGAACATGAGATGCTATTGTGACATATCTGAGTCTGGGAAAATAAATCCCTGAATGCTGCTGGAGGGTATAGCATTCTTGACTATTATAGAAAATCGTGATTCTTCTACTTCTGCTAGGGATGATGAATGGAGATGACTATGCTGGATATTTGCTCCTTGTCTACAGATATTCTGTCGAGGAAGAGACTTTGCTTGAGAATAACTCTGCGGGGAGATAACTCTGTTGGAGGATGAACTTCCGTAGCTGAAGGGATAAACTTTGTCGGGGATTGAGCTTCTGTATTTAGAGAAATAAACTCTGTTCGAGAGAAAACTTTATGACCCGCTTGCGATTATGAAATTCGTCTGGGGAATATAGATGTCAGTTTTCTGAAGGAACCTGGCTGGGGAGAGTACTTCCTGTTTCGGGGAAACTTATATCAATGATTTGATTACCTTTACTCTATGGGGAGTATAGATGTCACAGGGGCGTATGTACTGATGACTTTGTTTCAAAGTTGTCTCTGCCCTGGTACCTGATGGACAGAGTAACTGTCGGGTTTGACATTTTTTTAGTTTTTGCCCTTGTTTCTTAAGTTACGAGTAATTTTCTTTCCATTTTTTATACAAACATTTATGAACAGCAATCATATTTAAATGCATATGTCAAGAATAAATCATTGGACGTTTTTGCATAACAAAACAGAAAAAGAAAAACACATAGTTTTGTAAAAATGACTTGTATTAATTTTCGAAGTTGGCCTATAACAGGCATTTTGTACAAGGAAGTTGATGTTATAGTAAGAGAACATCGCCATAAAATTGGAAGCTATACAATATTGTGTACAACGAAAAGAAAACGGCTATATGCAATAATCCCATTGAGTTTCAATTCTGCTATTGCCGATATGTCTTCGGACGTCTCATCACTTTGCTGCTTGTCCGAAGCTGATTAGATTGATTGGTGTCGTTCGAGCTTGACAGTGAATACTGAGGTCTGATCGCGAGGTGATCCAATGGTGCATAGTGATACAATTTACATCCCTAACTTTTGCTTGGACCTCCCTTTCGGGTTTTCAGTCCACCGGAATACCCTTTTTTGCCCAAGCCTCCTTTTCAGGTTTTTGACTTGCCGGGTGTACAGATTTTTCGTTTTCATCCCTTATTTTTGCCTGAACCCTTTTGGTTCGCCCGAAAGCCCTTATGTTTGCCTAGTCCAGTCAACCTAGCGGGTCTTTAATCATGCGTAGTATCTTTTCACTATGTCCACATTGACAGGGTGAGGAAGGCCATCACCGTCCATGGTGGTTAGAATCATGGCTCCACCCGAGAAAATATTTTTAATTACAAATGTCCCTTCGTATGTGGGAGTCCATTTTCCCCTGGGATCACCTTGCGGCAGTATGATGCGCTTGATTACTAGATCCCCGACTTGATACTCTTGGTGTCTGACTTTTTTATTGAAAGCCTTGATCATCCATTTTTGATACATTTGACCATGACAGACAGCAGTAAGTCTCTTCTCATTGATCAGATTCAATTGATCAAGTCGAGTCTGGATCCAGTCGTCTTTGTTCAAACCCGCATCCTTCATAATACTTAGAGAAGATATCTGGACCTCAATAGGTAGAACTTCCTCCATGCCATATACAAGAGAGTAAGGTGTTGCCCCTGTTGACGTCCGTGCGGAGGTGCGGTACCCATGAAGAGCAAATGGTAACATCTCATGCCAGTCTTTGTATGTCACTGTCATCTTCTGTATGATATTTTTGATGTTTTTATTAGCCGTTTCGACAGCGCCATTCATCTTCGGTCGGTAGGGAGAAGAGTTATGATGTTGTATCTTGAATTGTTTACAGAGCTCGGTGATCATCGTGTTATTGAGATTGGTACCATTGTCAATGATGATTCTCTCTGGCACACCATACTGACAGATCAGGTTATGCTTGATAAACTGTGCCACAGCGTTCTTGGTAACGGTAGCAAAGGAGGAAGCTTCCACCCACTTTGTGAAGTAATCAATGGCCACTAGGATGAAGCAATGCCCATTGGAAGCGGTAGGTCTGATTTCTCCAATCATGTCAATGCCCCACATTGCAAAGGGCCAAGGAGCCATCAATACATTTAAAGGAACCGGAGGCACATGCACCTTATCAACATAGATTTGGTACTTATGACAAGTTTGGGAGTGCCGATAACAATCTGCTTCCATAGTGGACCAGTAGTATCCTGCCCATAGGATCTTCTGGCCATGGTATGTCCACTCGAATGGGTTCCGAAGGTACCTTCATGTAAATTTGTCATAAATCCTCTTTGCTTCACTCTTATCTACACACCACAGTAAGGTAGAGTCATGGCTGCGCTTGTAGAGGATTCCATTACCGAGGAAGAATTTCGCGGCGAACCTTCTAAAAAACTTCTTATCATTGACAAATGCCCCTTCGGGATACTCTTGAGTCTCGAGATACTTTTTTACTTCGTGAAACCAAGGTTTATCTGCTACCTCTTCAGTATCAATTTCACAGCAGTGGGCTGGTTCATCCAACCTCTCAATGGTGATTCAGGGAGCTTCGTTGTTCCACCTGACCTTGAAAATAAAAGACATGGTAGCTAGCACATCCACTAACTGATTCTCCTCTCGTGGGAAATGTTCAAAGGTTACCTCCTCAAAGTGTGGGAGCAATGTCAACACGTGCTCTTTATACGGGATGAGGTTAGGATGCTTCATATCCCACTCTCCTTTGATCTGACTTATCACCAAGGGTGAATCCCCGAAGACATTTAATAACTTGATCCTCAGATCGATAGCAGCTTTGAGACCCATGATACAGGCTTCATACTCCGCCATGTTGTTAGTGCAGTTGAAACATAGTCAGGCAATGAAAGGAGTATGACAACCCTCAGGAGATATGATTATGGAGCCAATGCCATTACCGAGTGTGTTTGAAGCTCCATCAAAAACCATAGTCCGTCGGGATCCTTCTTCAGGTCCTTCATCCGGTCCAGTTTTTTCATAGTCCGTCACCAACATAATATTCTCGTCCAAGAACTTAAAATTCATGGACTGGTAGTCATCCACGGCCTGATGAGCCAAATGATCAGCAAATACACTTCCCTTGATTGCTTTCTGGGTTGTATATTGTATATCGTATTCAGTTAAGATCATTTGACATCTCGCTATTCTTCCGGAGAGTGCGGGCTTCCCGAAGATGTATTTGATTGGATCCATCTTAGATATTAATAGAGTAGTGTGGGTTAACATATATTGTCTCAGTCAACGAGCCTCCCATGCCAAAGCGCAGTAAGTTTTCTCGAGCATTGAGTATCTTGTCTCACAGTCGGTAAACTTTTTGCTAAGGTAGTATATTGCGTGCTCTTTTCGACCAGACTCGTCATGCTGCCCCAGCACACACCCCGTTGAATTCTCTAGCACTGTTAAGTACAATATCAAAGGTCTTTCTTCAACCAGAGGCATCAGAATTGGTGGTTCTTGAAGGTATTCCTTGATTCTTTCGAAAGAAGTCTGGCATTCGTCATTCCACTTTACCACTTGAACTTTCTTCAGAAGCTTGAAGATTGGCTCACAAGTAGCAGTCAGATGTGAAATGAACCTGGCAATATAATTTAGGCGTCCCAAGAAACATCTAACCTCCTTTTCTAAACGGGGAGCCAACATCTCTTGTATGGCCTTTACCTTTGCGGGGTCTACCTGAATACCTTTGTCACTGACGATGAACCCTAGAAGCTTACTAGACCTTACCCTGAAGGTGCACTTGTTCGGATTCAACCTTAACTTGTATGTCTTCAACCTGTCAAACAGCTTTTGCAGATGATCAAGGTGTTCTTCCTCGGTTTGGTATCTGGCTATCATGTCATTAACATAAACCTCTATCTCATGGTGAATCATATCATGGAACAAGGCGACCATGGCTCGCTGATAAGTTTCCCCAGCATTCTTTAACCCAAAAGGAATCACCTTGTAACAGAAGTTGCCCCACTGTGTGATGAAGGTTGTCTTCTCCATGTCTTCAGGAGCCATCTTGATCTGGTTGTAGCCAGAGAAACCATCCATGAAGGAGAAGATTTTGTGTTGTGCGGTGTTGTGAACCAGAACATCAATGTGGGGAAGCAGGAAGCCATCCTTAGGGCTTTCCCTGTTCAGGTCTCTATAGTCCACACACATATGTACCTTACCGTCCTTCTTAGGTACCAGAACGACGTTAGCAACCCACCACAGATAGGAGGTGATGGTGTTGAACTGTTTCATGACCTCTGCTTTGATCTTCTCTGACATTTCAGGGTGCATGCGGTGGACCTTTTGCTTAACCGGAGGACAATCTTCTTTAGTCGGCAGACGATGTACCACAATATTAGTGTCTAAACCAGGCATATCTTCATATGACCAGGAGAAGATCTCAACATAGTCGTGCAACATCTGTATCAACCGCTATTTGACCTTAGTCTCCAGATTTGCACCAATATTGACTTCTTTTTTGTCTACCTCTGTGCCCAAGTTTATCGTCTGAACTTGCTCTTCATGGGGCTGTATAGCCCTCTCTTCCTGTTGTGACAGTCTAGCAAGTTCTCTTGGTACCTCACAATCTTCCTCACCTTCGTCCTCGGCTTGGTTGATCGGATTTTCGAAGTTATAACTGGCAATAGCATAACTGTTATTAATGGGATCCAGAGTGGATATGGATCTGCAGTTTGATATGTGAGTGTGTGTAAGAGCATAGTTGTATTGATAAAGTGAAAAGCAGAAAAGAAAAAAAAACAGAGAACGCAAAATTTACATGTAAGAAACATCCAATGTTTTATTGATGACATATGATAGCCCTCACAAACAAAACCATTATGCCTCGGGTAAGACACAAGGCTGTAGAGTTTAAATTGTTTGTTACAAATTCTAAAAACAAGTAAGATAATTACAGATGAACAAAAGAAATTGGTATAAAATCTCTAGCCGTCCAGTTACTAGGTCCGTAGTTGGTAGTCGGGTAGATCCAACTGTCAATATCAGAATTCTCATCATTGTCTTCAATAGTGTTGACCCCACGATTTTTGATGCGTATGGGAGGTCCTGTAGCTCGAGCGCGTCGAACAGCCCTTTGAGCTCCTGAAGTAAAGTCCAAACTAAATTTGTCAGTTTTATGAGGAAAATCAGAGAGTTGTCCCCAAATGGTACACCCACCTTCTTCACTACTGCTTTGGCGTCCTTAAAAGAAGCCATCTTCAAAGGAGGTTTGGTGTTGGTGATAGTCTCGGTTGACGCCATAATCTGGGGAACCTCTTCAAAGTTTTGACAATGAGTCTCTATGAGTTCCCCGTCCATCTCCACATACCTGAAAAAGTTTAGGTGGCTTACCATATACTCCTCTTCACCATGCACAGTGAAAATCTTCCCCTTCACCGGATACTTCAGCATTTGGTGCAACGTAGAAGTAACAGCCCCATCTTTGTGGATCCAAGGGCGGCCCAACAAACAATAGTATGATGGCCTGATGTCCATCACGTAGAAGGTGGACCCAAAGGTCTGAGAACCCACTTTGACAGGGATGTCCACCTCCCCGTGTACCATTCTTTTTGACCCGTCAAAAGTCCTCACCATAATGTTACTGGGCTTTAGGGTCAAGTATTCACAATCTAGCCGATCAAGAGCCTTCTTAGGCAGAACATTCAATGAAGATCCAGTTTCTACTAGCACATGAGCCATAATAGTGCCCCTGCATTCGATCGAGACATGTAGAGCATCATTATGCTTTCTCCTCTTTAGCGTCAAATTGAAATCTGAAAAACCCAACCCATTGTCAGCAGTCAAACTAGCCACACAGTCTTTGAATTGGTCGGCAGAGGTTTCTTGCGGAACATGCACAGTCTTGAGGAATGCAATCAAATCCTTTGCATGGGCCTCGGAACATAATAACAGAGACAACATCGATATCTCCGAAGGGGTCTTCCCCAGCTGTTCGACCATATTGTAGTTGCTTTTCTTGATTATTTTTAAAATTTCCTCTATTTCTTGCTTAGAGGATTCCACAACAACCTTTCTAGGTGCCTCCGTCCAGGCAGGCTCACCTATAGCTTCTTTGGCCTGAGTCCCAGATGACTCCTCGGCAGGTGTAACAACTGGAGTAAGAATGGGAGTAGTAACAGAAGTACCGGTAGGAACAACAGATGGAATGACAACATGCTTAAAAACAATCTTTGGGGAGATCTCGGGAGAGAAAACCCTTCCACTTTGGGTAACCTTGTTGGTCCCAACAATATTACTGATATCGGGATCAGCCTCTTCAGTCTTCAAATCATGTTTGACACCATGGTAGTAGACGTCAGCATCGTAGTTCCAAGGAATAACTTTGTCCGAGGAGTACGGTACAAGGCCAGGAAAAGTGATTATCAACGGAGAAATTCTTGGAGCAGGTGTAATCCTAACAGGTCTTTTAGAGGAGACCTTGAAAGGATTGGCGGAAATGGTTATGATGGAAACATCTTCATACGGAACAGTCGGAATCAGATTCTTTTCAAACAAAATCTCTCTACTGTCCATCAGGCATTGAACACCTGCTTTCAGCAAATAGCAAACCGAGGGCAGAGATGAAAACATGTGGCAACCTTCACCACAACCCGGAAATAAATCAGCCAGCAACAAATTCTTCTTGGCAATCATGAGAGGAGTGGAAACTTCATCAACAGAGGTAACAAACAGATCAGTATCGATGGCATTAACTCCACGGTTGTGCTTGGGCATGGGAGCAGTTATGACATTAGGCTTCTCCAGAGCATCAAACTCGATCTCCTTGGCTTCAATCAGATCTTGTATTTTATTTCTCAGAGCCCAACAGTCATTTGTATCGTGGCCAGGACTCTCAGAATGGTAAGCACACCGAGAGTTTGGATTGTACCAAGGAGATGTGGTGTTAGGATTCTTGGGAACCTCCTTTAAGGTTGCCAAGTTGGATCTTAACAGATGGGGTAAAACCTCAGTCAATGTCATGTTAATCCGGGTAAATTGCCTTTGCGGTATTTCTACCCTTTGATGATTGTTTCGTTGTTGGGTAGCTGCAGCCCTAGGTATCATCACAGCACCTACCGTTGGACGGCGTTCAGCTTTGCTCTGACCCCTTGGGCTATAAATGGCATTGACCTCCTTCTTACCCGTGAACGGCTTCTTCATTGAACTTAAAGAGGTATCTTTCTGTATTTTCCCACTCTGGATCCCAGCTTCTACCCTTTCTCCAATCAATATCAGCTCGGTGAAACCAGTTGAGGATCTACCAATCAAGTCATTGAAGAATGGACCAGACAGCGTCCCAAGAAACATGTCAACCAACTCCCTATCAGACAAAGGGGGTAGGACTCTCCCTGCCAAATCTCTCCACTTCTGCGTATAGTCTTTAAAGCCTTCACCTGCGCCCATGGACATACTCTGGAGTTGAGTACGGGTAGGGGCAAGGTCAGTGTTATACCGATATTGCTTATAAAAAGAAGCAGCCAGATCTTCCCAGTTGCGAACATTGGTCCTCTCCAGTTGATAGAACCATTCAAGCTGAGTCCCAGACAAACTATCCTGAAAGAAATGGACCCACAAATTCCTATCAGCGGTGTGAGGCTGAATCTTCCTCACATAGGAACGAAGATGAAGCTTAGGACAAGACACCCCATCATACTTCGCAAAACCGGAGCCTTAAACTTTTGTGGGATGACTACCCCAGATACCAGACCCAACTCTTTAAAATCCAGCCCTGGTATTCTCTGGATATCCATTGCGCTCAACCGATCCTCTAACTGTATGTATCTATCCTCAATGGGAGGATATTATTCATCATTGTAGTCTGTTTCATTATCAGAAACTTCAGGGCTAGGGTCCTCCTCCCTTATCTCTCTCTATCTTGATTCTCCCCTTCTTTGGACAAGGAGGTCAAATCAACCCGTTGCTTCAACGGCCCCTTGAATCTTCTGCCCAGATTAAGGACACCAATGGTCTTCTTCTTCTTCTTCTCTTTCAGAATAAGGGCCTTTAGATCTTCCTGCCCTTTTGCCAAAGCTACGGACATTTGTTGAAATTGGGCATTTTGTGCCTGGAGATCTTTGATGCTTTGTTTAGAAGACATCACTGCTGAAATAAACAGCGAAGAAGATGAGAAACCTGTAATCATACATGTTTATGCAATGTCATGGATGGTATGCGTATGCAATAATTTCAAGGATTCTTAAAGACTCAAATTTGTTTAACCAAAAGAAACACACGTTAATTGTATTAATAAGTTCGAGTTGTTAAAAAGAGTGCCCTTTAGGCTTACAATTAAACAAAACAAAACTTAAAGCAAAAAGAAAATTAGGTCTCACATGAGCGCATCCTCTTTGGTGCAATGTAGGCGTTTAAATTCCTGTCTTCATGAAGTAGCCTAGTGAGTTCCAGGACCTTCTTCTTGCTGGCATAGAATTGAGTTTCAAACGTATCTCGCTCCTCTTTAAGTTGAAGCAAGGATTTTTGTAACTCCTCGTGATCAGTTGGCATGTCAGGATGAAGAACAAGAGAAGGAGTGTCTCCTTCAGCAACCGGTTCCATAATCATAGGTAGGATGGCGGGGTAAGGCATCATAAGACTTTGAGCACGGGATCGTACCCATCTGAGATAAGGCTCAAGAGGGATGGAATTCTTATGCCCCAATGTATTGATATCAACTCTATGTACCATGCCCCAAGCTCGCATGAACCTTTTACGGTAACCTTGAGCATCATTCTCATAGTCGAAGGAGATTCCTTGGATAAGTGTATCATGAGGACCATCCCTTCTTGCATAACCAAACTGCAGCAGTGCCAAACAAGGGTTATAAGTGATTCCTCCCCTAATGCCTAAGAGAGGGACAATATGGAATTCACTACAGCGATCGACGATGGTAACCTCTTCCGAGGACCGTGAACACTAATGAATGTCTGAATGTGTAAGGGACATCAGCCTGTGAGACCATTTCATACCCTTATCATTCTTCAAAATAGACCTGGGTAGGTGCGAAATAAACCACCTAGCCAATAGAGAGGTGCAACACAGGAGGGTTCCCCTTCTCTTTAGAGTGCGAGCATGTAGAGAGTGTAGAATATCTCCAACTAATGTAGGCACCATATTATGAGACAGAAAAACCTTAATCGTGTTCACATCTACGAGTTGGTCCGCGTTAGGGAATAGTACCATCCCGTTGATGAGGAGTCCCAATACCTCTTCAAAATCTTGTAAATCCAGGGTATCCCAAAAACAGTGAGCTTTCTCGAATAGAAATTTAACTTGGATTCCTTGGAGACTTCCCCTAGTTTCCCAATTTGTCACTACATCGGACCGTTGTAAGGACAGAGCTCGAGCAAATTCCTCAGGCTTTGGATGTATTTATGTACCGTTGAAAGGTAACTGATCAAGAATAGGTACCCCTAATAACTGAGAAAATTCCTCCATAGTAGGCACTAGCTGGTAATCTGAGAAGGTGAAGCAGTGGTGCAAAGGATCGAAGAACTGAAATAGAACTTTTAACAATTCTTCATTAGGTTTTGAAGTGACCAAGTTGAGCAGCCGACCATGTTTTTCAGTGAAGGGAGAATTTCAGGAATCCTTAATGCCAAGTCCTTTAGTTGAGGAGGTACTTTCACAAGGTTAATTTGGATAGTGTTCTTGCGGGCGGATGTCATGTCCTACAAAAAAAAGCAAAGATGAGCCCTAAAAAATCCTTGAAATGGTTAGTATGATATGCCATGTTTATGATGTCATGATTATGCTAAGAAATCACATGTATAGCAAGCAACAAATAAGTCACACCAAGTCCTTAGGTTTAAAGCCTGCATGAGTTTTAAGGTCATACCCTCTTGAAGCTGGATTGGTTCAACTTGTCTTATAAATAGTAATCGGGTTCTAAGGGATCTCAATATCACTGATCTTTCCCCCAAGCTTCGTTTAATAGGAGATTGATCCGCAACCAAACAAAACTCAAGAGTCAAACCTCAATGAGTGTAGCATCGAGTATTTGTCGACCTTGGGAATACACCAAAGTCGGCCATCTCGCTACATTCTACTGGCCAAGTTGTGCAATTAAAGGTTCTAAGGTCAATTGATGCTTTATGACACCATGCAGTGACCCTGTATTCTCCTTGATTGACTCAAGGGCTACTCGAAAAAATATTGTTTGTTCTCATTTCCTTTAGGCAGCGTTATCCTACTATTAAGGAGTGGGTAGCCCTACCGTTAGAGTTTTAAGGGACATTCGAAGGGACAAGTACAGTCAAAAAAGCAATGGTTAGGAAACCTTAGTAGCTACCTGTGATACGGTGGGAGAACTGACTAGGGTTTTGCGTTTGTATTCGCAAATGTTTCGGTTGAGCAAGAGTCGCCACCGACTTTTTATTTTATCCTAAGGAAAGGTTAAAAAGCACAGCAAAAACCTTTGAGATGTTTTCTTGGGTTCGGGGAGTAGATTATAGAAAGGGAAGGTATTAGCACCCTTTCTATCCATGGTTATCCATGGGCTCTTAGTTACTTGCTTAGATCAACTTGCCTTTGATTTTCAATTGTTTGAAATGGTGCTTTGTGTGTGTGGGTTTTGAAAATGTTTTTGAAAAGAGGCCAATGTGGTGGAAACCTTTGTAATGATCCATGTTGGGATGTATACAAGGGTGTATGTCTTTTAAAAAAGTTTTCAATGTTTTGAAAGTTGATTTGAAAGTGTGTTTGTGATGTGTGGTTTTGAAAAATAGGCAAGTGTTTTGTTTTTTGCAAGTTGGCAAGCAACCAAGAGCTATCTACCCTAAATTTCTCAAAGATTATTGCTATGTTTTAACCCTTTTAACAATTTTGTTCCACCATTGTATTTGGTGGACAATCTTGTGTTAGGATGTGAAAGGGACGGGCGTGGGTCATCGTTTAGACCATAATTGCAATGGTGCCAAGTATCTTTGGGCAATTTTTCCTTGGAGGGACTTGATCATTTTTTAGGCAACTTTCGAAAGCGTCATCGAGGGACTATGATCATTTGAATTGTGTTTGTTTTGCCCAAAGAGACCTAACATGCAATATGGCCCAATTTGAAAGGCAACAAGTGGATGTAACCCTAGGGGTGTTAGTGTGCAAGTGTGTTTTATTGCATACAAGAGTTTTTCTTTGAATTAGGATTTTCTATTTCATTGATTTTATCTTGCCACACATATCCTAATTACTAGTAAATAAAAAGCGGAAATATAAAATCCTACGCTATTACAACAATTAGGGGGTGGGGATACACATTTGTACATGGGGGGTTCAATGAGAAAAATAGACAAAAAAGAAAATTGCAAAAAAACAAGATAGAGAGAAAGAGAGAGGGAGCCAGCGCGCTGCTGAGAGGTCATCAGAAGTTCTGACTCAGATCCGCTGCCAGATGATCAACCTCTTGGTTAAACTGTATGAGTCAGAACTTCTGACCCTGGCACCTGCAAAACAGAAACCTGTTAGTGGGGAAATCAGAAGTTCTGACCCCCCTGCGCTGCAAAACAGAAGTTTGTTAGTGGAGATCTCAGAAGTTCTAACCCCCGTCAAAGTCAGCACTTGGCTTTTCCCTGTACTAATCAGAACATCTGCAATTTCGTTATTATTCCACAAAACAGGAAACATATTTGGAACAGCTCCAGCAAATGTCAAAGTGTTTCAGAGGGCAGGACCAACAAGGTCACAAGCAGGTTCTACACTGGCTCAGAACGTTCTGAGGTATGGAAGTCCTCAGAATACAAACAACAACACATGATATTTACATTATGTTTATTTGAGTATGCACAGCTGATGATGCTTAGCAGCGTGATGAAGGTCAGCAGGTGCTTACCTGGCTGTTGGAAAAAATTGTGGATGAAAGCTAGCTTTTGGCTCTGATGGTATTCTGGACAGATTCTTTTTGAAAAGGGTAGGTGAAGGTGTATGCGTATATAGAGTCAGAAGTTTGAAAAGGGGTTTTTAGTTCACACAGAAAACTGGGTATTGGATAAAGTTTGAAGGTGAGAAATTCAAAGTTATGAAACAACTGGAGATTTTGGCAGAGTTTCACAACACTATCTTGCTAAAGATTTCTGTTTTTTCTCTTAGCAATTTTTTTGTTTCTTGAACGCCCTTTTTCAGTGGACAATGACTCTCTATTTATAGGCCAAGTTCTTGTGGGTGTCTTGAACATTAAAGCGCCAACAGAGTTTGAATTGTTCTTTGACAGAAATTCCTGGGAAGTTGTGATAACAGATAGCCTTCAGCCTAGGCTGCAACAGCAGGCGTGGATTGGAGTGAAGTGACCTCTTAAGTGGGCGGTGGCGTGTAGACCCATGCCTGAATCTGCATAAAGGCGTTTTCCCAGCCACACGTGAAGGGATTACTTGGATGAATATTCAGGAGTGGTTGGAAGCATTAATGAGCATTAAATGGTGATAAGACTTATCAACATCCACATTCTGGTAGTGGAAACCAAACTTTGAACCAGCAGTTCTGTTTCAACAAGAACAACGTAAACCATGCTCTGCCTTGGCTTCCTGTTGTTTTAGTAAGTTATGGGGATTCTCCTGATTTTCTGATACGTTCCTTGGATTTGCTTCTGGACTTCCTGGGCTTTAGAGATTCTGTATCAGTGTAACACCCACTCTTCTGACCTTTTCATCTTCTGATTTCAGCATGTTCTGAAAGAGTCTTCAGACTTCCTTGCTTCTTTTGCATTCCTTTAGCAAATTCTGGCTGAGCTTGCGTAACTGCTGAAAGAGTCATGTTCTGTCTGAGGCTTACGCATTAAAACACGTTTACAACTTCTGATTGAGCTGATGTAGCTGCTGAAGAGCCAACTTCTGACTGCGCTGAGCCAAGCTTGCAACTTCTGATTGTTTCTATCTGGAATTGGTCCAGAAGTTCTGAAGCGCTGATTTTTTCTTAAACACTCATTTGTTAGAGAAAAATTCCAAGTACTTTAGAATTTAAAAATTTTTTTCTTTCAATCTAAAAGCGTTGTCTTTAGAGCTTGTGATCATCTTGCTCTTGTAAATGGTTTGCTTGGGCAAAAAGACAATTCAGGATTTGGATTTGTCTCAGAGGGACTCCAAAGATCCAAGATGATTTCCTGAAGAAAGAGAGGGAAAATTTTGGGGTACAACAGTTGCCCCTGTTCAATCTTCTTGAACCTGAAGAGTTAGATTGGCAAGTTTACCTTTCGCGACTCGAATGTAAAAGGAGATTGGACACTAGAGTGCCCTGAAATTTGCACTCGCATGCTGGAGTATCAGCCAAGTGATGTCGGGAATGGGCTTATAGATGCCATTTGGAGAGATGGTGGATAGGGAGATGGGCTTATAGATGCCATCTGAAGACGTGGCAGAACCTTGTCGGGAATGGGCTTATAGATGCCATTTGGAAGTGTTGATCGCGTAAGAGATTCCTTAGCGAGAACTTGTGTATTTTGAGAAAGGAAGATGGTTTCCTGGCCTGTTACAGGTGTTGATCTTCAATCTCTTCATGCAGATATGCCCTGGCTAGATACAAGTATCAAATCTACAATCAAACGCTCACAGATATGCCCTGGCTAGATACAGGAATCGAATCTGGAATTGTTGTCTACAGATATGCCCTGGCTGGATACAGGAATCGAATCTGGAAAATGTTGTCACTCACAGATGTGCCCTGGCTAGATACAGGAATCGAATCTGGAATTGTGACAGTTGATAGATATGCCCTGGCTGGATACAGGAATCGAATCTTCAAACTCTTCAGATGTGCCCTGGCTGGATACAGGAATCGAATATGGAATTGTGGCAGTTGATAGATATGCCCTGGCTGGATACAGGAATCGAATCTTCAAACTCTTCAGATGTGCCCTGGCTGGATACAGGAATCGAATCTGGAAATGTGTCGTCCACAGATATGCCCTGGCTGGATACAGGAATCGAATCTGGAAATGTGTCGTCCACAGATATGCCCTGGCTGGATACAGGAATCGAATATGGAATTGTGACAGTTGATAGATATGCTCTGGCTGGATACAGGAATCGAATCTTCAAACTCTTCAGATGTGCCCTGGCTGGATACAGGAATCGAATCTGGAATCGTGACAGTTGATAGATATGCCCTGGCTGGATACAGGAATCGAATCTTCAAACTCTTCAGACGTGCCCTGGATGGATACAGGAATCAAATCTGGAATTGTGACAGTTGATAGATATGCCCTGGCTGGATACAGGAATCGAATCTTCAAACTCTTCAGACGTGCCCTGGCTGGATACAGGAATCGAGTCTGGAAACTGATCACTCACAGATGTGCCCTGGCTAGATACAAGAATTGAATCTGGAATTGTGATAGTTGAAGGTAGTCGTCTTTTGAATTGTCCTTTTCCCTGAAAAAGGCAAAACATCAGTTGTATGCAATGTCATGATGTATGAAATGCATGATGTCATGATGCTCAAAATGAGATAGCGTTGTATGCACTTTATCATGTATGTAAGCAAAATGTATGAAATGTGAAATGTTTATGAATGTATTTCCGTCTAGGAAAATAAATCCTTAACGACCGTCCGGGCAATTAAATCCTAGGCTGATGTTGAAGAGTAGAATTCTTCGTTTCCGCTAGGGATGATGGTTGCAAGAATACACCGGTAGGAGAAGATGACTCTGTTGGGGAATAAACTTGTTGGAGAGATTACTCTGAGGGGAATTACTCTGTGGGAAGAGATACTTCACTGAAGTTTGGATGAGAGCTTCGTTGAGGATTTCAGTGATGGACTCTGCTGGGGATAACAATGATAAACTCCGTTGGGGATAACAATGATAAACTCCGCTGGGGATAACAATGATAAACTCCGCTGGGGATAGGAAGAGCTTCGCCGATGGCGATCTTCCGTGGTAATTAGCTGAGGATAACCCAGTTATAAGCTCTTGTGAGGAATAACTTTAGAATGAAAACGGAGGGACGTCCGTATTCGGCGGGGGATAAGCTTCCAGAATCTACTGGGGATAAGCTCCAAGACCTGCCGGGGATACGGATTCCAACTTTCCTGGGGAAACTTTTCAGACTGTACTGGAAAATGGTTTTACTGGGGTGTCTGTATTCCGCCGGGGAACAATCTTAGACCAAGACTGCCGGGGATGCTTGCTGAGGAATGCCTATACTCCGCTGGGTAATGTTGAGATCTTCTGGGGATACCCAACTTCCTTTAGGCCGGCCGTAGGCTGACTCTGCTTGGGGAAAACATCACCGACTTGCAAGGGGAATATTGTGCCTTTTCAGGGTTGATAGGAAACCAACTCTACTTGGGGAAAACATTGCTGAATCTTGTCTTACTTTGTGGGGAGCTGAGGTAATTTGGTCACATTCTTCATCTGAACCTACCTTGGTACCTTGGTGGACAGAGCAACTAGATTGCTTTAGACAATTCTAAATTGCCCCTGCTTCTGATGTCATCTGTAATTAGTTTTTTTGTTTCGCATGCAAGTATTTATGAATTAGCAATTTAATGTCAAATGCATATATCAAAAATGAACATTGGACGTTCTTCGCAAGACAAAACAGAAAAAGGAAAAACAATTGGCAATTTGTCTGGAAAAGTGAATTTGCATTGATAGGCGTTTTTGTACAAAAGGCTGGCGTCCTAGTAAGAGAACGCCGCCGAATGATATAGAGTTTATACAATTTTGAAAAAGGAAACAAAACAGCTATGTGAACAAATAATCCCACTGGGTTCCAACTCTGCTATTGCCTTTATGTCTTCAAGCGTCTCATCACTTTGCTGCTTAGTTGAAGATGAAGCTGATTGATTGATGCCGAAGTCTGAGCTCGATAGTTGATGCCGAATTCTGGATGCAAGGTGATCCAATGAGACATAGTATTACGCTTTATCCCTAACTTTTGCCTGGCCGCCCTTTCGGGTTTTCAGTCCACCGGGATACCCATTTTTGCCCAAGCCGCCTTTTCAGGTTTTCGACTTGCCGGGTGTACAGATTTTTTTTCATTTCATCCCTTATTTTTGCCCGAACCCTTTTGGTTCGCCGGGAAGCCCTTATTTTTGCCTAGGTATGTCAACCTAGCGGGTCTTTATTCATGCGTAGTATCTTTTTACTATGTCTGCATTGGCGGGTGAGGAAGGTCGTCACCATCCATGGTGGTTAGAATCATAGCCCCTCCCGAGAAGATATGTTTAACCACAAATGGCCCTTCGTATGTAGGGGTCCACTTGCCCCGGGGATCACTTTGAGGAAGAATGATGCGCTTGATTACCAGGTCTCCGACTTGATACTCTTGTCGTCTGACTTTCTTGTTAAATGCCCTAATCATCCATTTTTGGTACGTTTGACCATGACAAATAGCAGTGAGTCTCTTTTCGTCAATTAGGTTTAACTAATCAAGCCGAGTCTGGATCCAGTCATCTTCGCTTAAGTCTGCATCCTTCATTATCCGGAGAGAGGGTATCTGGACTTCGATAGGCAAGACTGCCTCCATGCCATAGACCAAGGAAAAGGGAGTTGCCCCGGTTGACGTCCGTGCTGAGGTACGGTACCCATGAAGAGCAAATGGTAACATTTCGTGCCAATCTTTGTAGGTCACTGTCATCTTCTGCATAATCTTCTTGATATTTTTGTTTGCCGCTTCGACAGCCCCATTCATCTTTGGCCGGTAAGGAGAAGAGTTGTGGTGCTGTATCTTGAATTGCTCGCAGAGCTCAGTGGTCATCTTGTTGTTAAGATTGGTACCATTATCTGTAATGATTCTTTCTGGGACGCCGTACTGACAGATCAGGTTATGCCGAATGAAACGTGCCACGACGCTCTTGGTTACGGTGGCGTAGGAAGCTGCTTCCACCCACTTTGTGAAGTAATCAATCGCTACCAAGATGAAGCGATGCCCGTTGGATGCCGTTGGTCGAATCTCGCCGATCATATCAATGCCCCACATTGCAAAAGGCCAAGGTGCCGTCAGGACATTCAGAGGAACCGGAGGGATATGCACCTTGTCAGCATAAATCTGGCATTTATGACAAGTTCGAGAATGTTGGTAACAGTCGGCTTCCATTGTGGACCAGAAATATCATGCCCGAAGGATTTTCTTCGCCATGGTATGTCCACTGGAATGTGTTCCAAATGCACCTTCATGTAGCTCTGCCATGATCTTCTCTACTTCAGTCTTATCCACACAACGCAGTAAAGTTGAATCATGGTTTCGTTTGTAGAGAATGTCGTTGATGAGGAAGAATTTTGCCGCAAACCTTCTCAGGAATTTCTTGTCATTGACCGATGCACCTTCAGGGCATTCTTGAGCTTCTAAGTATCTCTTCACCTCATGATACCAGGGTTTTTCGGTTACCTCTTCATCCTCGAGATCACAACAATATGCAGGTTCGTCCAACTTCCAAATGATGATCCGGGGAGCCTCGTTGTCCCATTTGACTTTGAACATTGAAGACATCGTAGCTAACGCGTCCGCCAACTGATTTTCCTCTCTTGGGAAGTGCTCAAAAGTTATCTCTTCAAAGTGGGGAAGCAAAGTCAACGCATACTCCTTGTAAGGAATAAGGTTTGGGTGTTTCATATCCCACTCGCCTTTGATCTGATTGATCACGAGAGCGGAATCTCCGAAGACACTTAGAAACTTGATCCTTAAGTCTATTGCAGCTTGAAGACCCATGATACATGCCTCATATTCTGCCATGTTGTTGGTGCATTTGAAACACAGCCGGGCGGTGAGTGGAGTATGAGTACCTTTAGGGGATATGATCACAGCGCCGATACCATTACCCAAAGCATTCGAGGCTCCGTCAAAGTGCATAGACCATCGGGATCCTTTCTCAGGTCCTTCATCTGGTCCAGGTACTTCACAATCAGTTACCACCATGATATCTTCGTCTGGAAATTCAAAGTTCATCGACTGGTAATCGTCCACTGGTTGGTGAGCCAAATGGTCTGCCAATACACTTCCTTTGATTGCTTTTTGAGTCGTGTACTGGATGTCATATTCTGTTAAGATCATTTGCCATCTTGCTATTCTTCCAGACAGAGCAGGCTTTTCGAATATGTACTTGATTGGATCCATTTTTGAAATCAACAGAGTAGTGTGAGTCAACATATACTGTCTCAGCCGGCGAGCAGCCCATACCAGAGCGCAGCAAGTTTTCTCGAGCAGTGAGTAACGAGTCTCACAGTCGGTAAACTTTTTGCTCAGGTAATAAATGGCGTGCTCTTTTCGGCCAGACTCGTCATGCTGCCGCAGCACACACCCCATTGAGTTGTCAAGTACTGTCAAGTATAGTATTAGAGGTCTCCCTTCAACCGGTGGCATAAGGATGGGTGGTTTTTGGAGATACTCTTTGATCTTTTCAAAAGCAGCCTGACATTCATCATTCCAACGTACTACTTGATCTTTCTTCAGCAGTTTGAAGATTGGTTCATAGGTAGCAGTTAAATGTGAGATGAATCGAGCAATGTAGTTCAAACGTCCTAGAAAGCCTCTGAATTCTTTCTCTGTCTTGGGAGCTGGCATCTCTTGTATGGCTTTTACCTTGGCAGGGTCCACTTGAATGCCTTTGTCGCATACAATGAAACCTAGCAATTTTCTAGATCTCACCCCAAAAGTGCATTTGTTTGGGTTCAACCTCAGCTTGTACAACTTCAGACGGTCAAACAGCTTCCGCAGATGGTCAAGGTGTTCCTCCTCAGTTTGGGACCTTGCAATCATATCATCGACATATACTTCAATCTCATGATGGATCATGTCATGAAATAAAGCGACCATGGCACGTTGGTAGGTTGCCCCAACATTCTTCAACCCAAAAGGCATGACCTTGTAACAGAAGGTGCCCCACTGAGTAACAAAGGTAGTCTTTTCCATATCTTCAGGGGCCATCTTGATCTGATTATAACCTGAAAAACCATCCATGAAAGAGAACACCTTGTGCTGAGCAGTATTGTCAACAAGAACGTCAATGTGAGGTAGGGGGAAGTCATCCTTGGGGCTGGCCCTGTTTAGATCCCTGTAGTCAACACACATTCGGACTTTGCCATCCTTCTTCGGTACTGGAACCACGTTGGCAACCCACTGAGGGTAAGAAGTCACTGCTAGAAACCCGACATCAAATTGTTTCATAACCTCAGCTTTGATTTTCTCAGACATCTCTGGACGCATGCGGCGGACTTTTTGTTTTACCGGAGGGTAGTCTTCCTTGGTAGGCAGGTGATGAACCATAATGTCGGCATCCAGACCAGGCATGTCTTCGTAAGACCAAGCAAAGATTTCCATATAATCATGTAGCATCTGAATCAATCGTTGTTTCACACTGAGCTCCAGATTGGCACCAATCTTAACTTCTTTTTTATCTGTCTCAGTACCCAGATTTACCGTTTCCACAGGCTCTTCATGTGGCTGAATGACCCTCTCTTCCTGGAGTAGCAGTCTTGCGAGTTCACCAGGCACTTCGCAATCATCTTCACCCTCGTCTTCGGCTAAGTTGATCGGATTTTCGAAGTCATAACTGGCAGTAGCAGAGTCGTTACCAGTGAGATCCGGAGTGGATTGGAACCTGTATAAGTGAGTGTGTGTAAATATAGTTGTTTTGCAATATATAACAAAGAAAGAAAAAGAGCACAAGATTTGAAATGCAACAAACGTCCAATGTTTTGATTAATGATATATGAAAATGTCATACAAAAAGCCCTCATAAATGGAGCCACGGTGCCCCGGGTAGGACACCGAGCCAATGAAAGTTTCAACATATTGTTTGTTACAAATTGAAAAACAAAAGAGTTTATTACTGAGTGACAAAAGTAATAGGTGTAAAAACTTTTTCCGTCCAGTTGCTTGGTCCACTGTCGGTTGTTGGGTAGATCCAACTGTCGAATTCTGATTCCTCCACTTCGTCTTCAATGGCATTCACTCCCGGGTTGGTGATGAACACGGGTTCCAATTCTTTCTTTGCGAACAGCCCTCTGAGCCTCTGCAGTGAAGCCCAGCCCAAACTTGTCGGTCTTTGGAGTAAAATCAGGAAGCTGACCCCAGTTTGCGCCTTTGCCTTTCTCAATCACAGCCCGGGCATCCTTCAAGGAAGCCATCCTCAAAGGAAAGTCCTTTTCAATCACTGTCTCAGCTGACGCCAATGTTGGAGATACCTCTTCAAAATGTTGAAAGGGGGTTTCAATAAACTCCCCGTCCATCTCAATATACCGGAATGAATTCAGATGACTAACCATGTATTCTTCCTCCCCCTGCACAGTAACAATCTTCCCTCTGACAGGGTATTTGAGCTTCTGGTGTAGAGTGGATGTTACAGCCACAGCCTTGTGAATCCAAGGTCGACCCAGCAAACAGGAATAAGATGGACGAATATACATTACATAAAACGTTGAGTCAAAGACTTGGGAACCCACACGAATAGGAATGTCTACCTCGCCATGCACCATCCTTTTAGAACCGTCGAAGGCTCTAACAATGATGTTACTAGGCTTCAATTCCAGGCCCTCGCAATCTAAACGGTCCAAGGCCTTCTTGGGCAATACATTCAGGGAAGAACCGGTGTCCACCAACACGTGTGCAAGAGTAGTGCCCCTGCATTCTATGGAGACGTGCAGGGCATCATTGTGGTTTCTTCCCTTGGCGGTAAGATCAGTATCCGAGAAACCTAAACCATTGTCAGCTGTCAAATTAGCCACACAGTCAGTGAATTGATCTCCAGATGTCTCTTGTGGCACATGGGCCGTTTTCAGAAATAAAATCAGGGCCTTAGCATGGGCCTCTGAGCATAGCAGCAATGATATCATGGAGATCTTGGAGGGGGTATGCCCCAATTGTTCAACGACATTAAAGTCACTCTTCTTAATGATCTTAAGGATTTCCTCCATCTCTTGCTGGGAGGCTTCAACAGCGATCTTTTTTGGTGCCTCCGTTCGGGCAGGCAAATCGGTAGCAACTCCTTTGCCCCGAACATCAGAGGACTCGGCGGCAGGGGTAGACACAATAACTTGATTTGGAAGGGAAACATACACACTTGCAGGTGTGATGATAAGAGGTTTTCGGATAACTGGTGGTGCAATGTCAGGCGAGAAGAGTCTGCCACTGCGGGTAACTTTGGCGGGACCAGTGATGTTACAGATACTGGTACCGGTGTTGAACTCCTGCTTCACTCCAAGCACATACACATCTGCCCCATAGTGCCATGGGACAGCCTTGTCAGATTCATAGGGGAGGGGCCCCGGAACAGTAATAATAATGGGTGCAACAGACATGATTTGGACTGGCTTCCTCGGGGGAGCCTTGGTAGGATTGTTGAAAATTGTGACGACAGATACTTCTTCAGCGGAAACAAATGGAACAGCGGTTTTCTTGAACAGAATCTCTTTGCTATCCATCAGGCTTTGGATGCCTGACTTCAGCAGCGGACAACCGGTAGGGGTAACAGCACACAGGAGGCAACCCTTGCTACAACCCGGAAATAAACCGGCTAGCAGTAGGTTCCTCTTAACAGTCAATAGAGGGGTAGCAACATCATTCACCGAAACAACATACAAATCTTCCTCGACGGCATTTACTCTATGCTGGGGCATAGGAGCAGTTACAACATTTGGCCTCTCAGGCGCCTCAAACTGAATTTCCTTCGCATCAATAAGGTCTTGAACCTTATTTCTCAGGGCCCAGCAATCATCTGTAGTATGCCCGGGGCTATCAGAATGATAAGCACAACGGGCATTTGAATTATACTTAGGAGATGCAGTATTCACGACCTTCGGAGCCTCTCTGATGGTCACCAAGTTGGTTGATAACAGTTGTGGCAAGATTTGTGACAAGGTCATACTCAACCGAGTGTACGGCCTTTTGGGCCTTTCACCCCTTTGTTGATTGTACTGCTGAGGAGCAGCAACAGGTTTTGAAATTACCAAAGCATTGACGGCTTGGCGGCGTTCTGGCTTGACTTGTCTTCTAGGGCCATAGACAGCACTAGCTTCTTTTTTGAAAGGCTTCTTCTAGGTACTTGCGGAGGCACCCTTCTGAATCTTCCCTGACTTGATGCCAGCTTCTATCCTCTCGCCTGTTAAGATCAAATCTGTAAACCCCGCGGAAGAATTACCAATCAGATGGTTGAAGAAGGGGCCAGACAGGGTCCCCAGGAACATGTCAACCAGTTCGCGGTCAGTTAAAGGCGGCTGCACCCTTCCAGCCAAGTCTCTCCATTTTTGTGCATATTCTTTGAATCCTTCGCCCGTTCCCAGTGACATACCCTGAAGTTGGATACGCGTGGGAGCAAGGTCAGAATTATACTGATATTGTTTGTAAAAAGCGGTGGCCATGTCTTCCCAGTTTCGGATACTAGTTCCATCTAGTTGATAGAACCACTCCAGTTGAGCCCCAGAAAGGCTATCCTGAAAGAAATGAATCCAAAGGTTCTTATCTGAAGTGTAAGGTTGGATTCTCCTTACATAGGACCTGAGATGCATTTTTGGACAGGACAGCCCGTCATACCTCACAAAAACCGGCACTTTGAATTTCGGGGGAATCACAATTCCGGCAACCAAACCCAAGTCTTCGAAATCTAAACCCGGAACTCTCTGCAGCTCCATAGCTTCCAACCTGTCTTCTAAACCTGTGTACTTATCATCGGCGGGCGGGTATTGTTGATCAGAGTAATCTTCGTCCTCTTCAGCCTCCTCTTCTTCCACATCAGACTCGGAAGGTATTGCAGCTGCATTCCCTTTACTGGTTCCCTCCTCAGAAGTAGGGGGAATTTCAAGCACTCTTCGGGCTTCTCCTTCAAACCTTCTTCCTAAAGTAGCCACCCCGACTCTCTTTTTCTTCTTTTTCACTTGGTCCTTGTTCCCCAGTAGGGCCTTTAGATCCTCCTGACCCTTAGCCAAGGTCATCAGGAGTTGTTGAAACTGTGCATTTTGAGACTGCAAGTCCTTGACTGTTTGCTCGAGATCCATCTTACTGAAATAAACAGCAGAAAGATAAGGAAACCTGGTGCAGGGACCTGCTTATGCACATGATGAATGGTATGCTTATGTATGCAATGCATTCAAGGATTTAGAATATTCAAAATTGTTGCAGACAAAAAAGAACGCACGTCATAAGAAGAAATTTGTTAGTACATAGATGCCCCATGGGCCAAATATTACAAAAACAACTTCTTAAGGTAAAAAGACGTTGCGCATACTCTTTGGTGCGATGTAGGTGTTGAGGGTCTCTTGCTCATGGAGTCGGCGGGTGAGCTCTAGAACCTTCTTCTCGCTGGCGTAGAAGCTGGCTTCAAAAGTGTTCAGTTCCTCCTTGAGTTGGATCCAACTCTTCTGCATCTCCTCCCACGATGTAGGCATGTAAGGATATAGGATGGTGTAGGGAACCTCTCCTTCCTTAACGGGCTCTTTAATCACAGGGAGAATATGAGGGTAAGGCATCATCAGACGCTGGGCTCGGGCTCGTACCCATTTGAGGTAGGGCTCAAAAGGGATGGAGTTCTTGTGCCCCAGTGTCTTGCTGTCAACCTTGTTAGGCATCCTCCAAGCTCTGATGAATCTTTGGCGAAGTCCTTGCGCATCGTTGTCGAAGTCAAAAACTAGGTCAGGAATCAACATGTCGTGAGGGCCATCCCTCCATGCATATCCAAATTGCCTCAAAGCTAGACAAGGGTTGTAAGTAATGCCCCCTCTAATGCCAAGTAATGGAACATTAGGGAACTCTCCACAACGATCGACGATGATTACATTTTCTCTGGACCGAAAACACCAATGTACATCAGAGTGAGTAAGAGTCATCAACCGTTGGGACCACCTTGAGCCTTGGTCATTCTTCAAGACAGATTGTGGAAGGTGCTAAATAAACCACCTTGCAAGGAGAGGAGTACAGCACATGAGAACACCCCTCTTTCTCATTGTTCGTGTGTAAAATGAGTGAAGAATGTCCCCAAGCAATGTTGGTACTGGATTTCTGGATAAGAAGATTTTGACGGTGTTGACATCTACGAGCTGGTCAGGATTTGGGAACAAGACCAACCCATAGACAAGGAGTGCCACAATTTCTTCAAAGGCTTGTAGGTCCAATGAATTCCTACACTCTTGTGCCTTCTCAAACAAGAATTTTTCTAAGAAGCCTTTGACACCGCTTCTAGTTTCCCAATGCCCCTTGATGTCAGATGGCTGTAGATGTAATGCTCGAGCAACATCTTCCGGCTTTGGTTCCTTTTCCGTACCGTTGAAAGGTAGTTGATTAAGGATAGGAATTCTCAGGAGTTGAGAAAACTCCTCCAAAGTGGGCACCAACTGGTAGTCGGGGAAATTGAAACAGTGATGAAGAGGGTCAAAGAACTGGAATAGAACTTTCATCATGTCCTCTTCAATGTTGGTGTTGACTAGGCTGAGAAGTCTACCATGTCTTTCACTGAAGGGTGAGCTTTCCGGAATCCTTGATGTGAGCTCCTTGAGTTGAGGAGGGATTCTCACAAGGTTGACTTGGATGGTTTTTCTTCGAAGAATTTCCATGACCTACAAAACAAGAACAAAGATGAAGATCTAAACCCTTGAAATGGTTAGTGAATGCATATGATGCTTTATGATGTTTATGATGTATGCACAAACATATGTACAAGCAAATCACACCAAACCCTAGTTTCAGGCTTGCATGGGGTTTCATAGGTAAGTACCCTCTTGAGTGTAGTTGGCTTAAAAAACCTGTCCTATAAATAGTGACCGGGTTCTAAGGAGCTCAATATCATTGGATTGTTTTCATCGTTCATGGTTTTGGTTTAGCCACTTAACTAGCGACCAAAATATTCCAAGAAAACAACCCTCAATGAGTGTAGTATCGAGTATCTACCAACTTCGGACTGCACCAAAGCCGGTCATCTCACTACCCCTAATAAAAGGCCAAGATGGTTAAGTAAGGTTCTAGGTCATTAGTTCTTAGTGACATCACTCAGTGGCCTCGTACTCTCCTTGATTGAACTCAAGGGTTACTGGTACTCACAAATATGTCGCACTAATATAGCTATTGCTTCGACCGTGTCGGTATACCCCGCACAGTTTTCACAACGTATTGCTATCTATGAATGTTTCCCCAAAATCCGGGTGTAGGATTGCAAACCCAAACAAGAGAGCCAAGATATAAAGCAATCAAAACAAACAATTAATCATGCAAGGGGGTGATCTAAGCCCTAAGGTTACTCCACTTTACAGAATCCCCAGCAGAGTCGCCAGTTCTGTGATACAGTGGGAGAACTGACTAGGGTTTTGCGTTTGTATTCGCAAATGTTTCGGTTGAGCAAGAGTCGCCACCGACTTTTTATTTTATCCTAAGGAAAGGTTAAAAAGCACAGCAAAAACCTTTGAGATGTTTTCTTGGGTTCGGGGAGTATATTATAGAAAGGGAAGGTATTAGCACCCTTTCTATCCATGGTTATCCATGGGCTCTTAGTTACTTGCTTAGATCAACTTGCCTTTGATTTTCAATTGTTTGAAATGGTGCTTTGTGTGTGTGGGTTTTGAAAATGTTTTTGAAAAGAGGCCAATGTGGTGGCAACCTTTGTAATGATCCATGTTGGGATGTATACAAGGGTGTATGTCTTTTAAAAAAGTTTTCAATGTTTTGAAAGTTGATTTGAAAGTGTGTTTGTGATGTGTGGTTTTGAAAAATAGGCAAGTGTTTTGTTTTTTGCAAGTTGGCAAGCAACCAAGAGCTATTTACCCTAAATTTCTCAAAGATTATTGCTATGTTTTCACCCTTTTAACAATTTTGTTCCACCATTGTATTTGGTGGATAATCTTGTGTTAGGATGTGAAAGGGACGGGCGTGGGTCATCGTTTAGACCATAATTGCAATGGTGCCAAGTATCTTTGGGCAATTTTTCCTTGGAGGGACTTGATCATTTTTTAGGCAACTTTCGAAAGCGTCATCGAGGGACTATGATCATTTGAATTGTGTTTGTTTTGCCCAAAGAGACCTAACATGCAATATGGCCCAATTTGAAAGGCAACAAGTGGATGTAACCCTAGGGGTGTTAGTGTGCAAGTGTGTTTTATTGCATACAAGAGTTTTTCTTTGAATTAGGATTTTCTATTTCATTGATTTTATCTTGCCACACATATCCTAATTACTAGTAATAAAAAGCGGAAATATAAAATCCTACGCTATTACAACAATTAGGGGGTGGGGATACACATTTGTACATGAGGGGTTCAATGAGAAAAATAGACAAAAAAGAAAATAGCAAAAAAACAAGATAGAGAGAAAGAGAGAGGGAGCCAGCGCGCTGCTGAGAGGTCATCAGAAGTTCTGACTCAGATCCGCTGCCAGATGATCAACCTCTTGGTTAAACTGTATGAGTCAGAACTTCTGACCCTGGCACCTGCAAAACAGAAACCTGTTAGTGGGGAAATCAGAAGTTCTGACCCTCCTGCGCTGCAAAACAGAAGTTTGTTAGTGGAGATCTCAGAAGTTCTAACCGCCGTCAAAGTCAGCACTTGGCTTTTCCCTGTACTAATCAGAACATCTGCAATTTCGTTATTATTCCACAAAACAGGAAACATATTTGGAACAACTCCAGCAAATGTCAAAGTGTTTCAGAGGGCAGGACTAACAAGGTCACAGGCAGGTTCTACACTGGCTCAGAACATTCTGAGGTATGGAAGTCCTCAGAATACAAACAGCAACAACATTATATTTACATTATGTTTATTTGAGTATGCACAGCTGATGATGCTTAGCAGCGTGATGAAGGTCAGCAGGTGCTTACCTGGCTGTTGGAAAAAATTATGGATGAAAGCTAGCTTTTGGCTCTGATGGTATTCTGGACAGATTCTTTTTGAAAAAGGGTAGGTGAAGGTGTATGCGTATATAGAGTCAGAAGTTTGAAAAGGGGTTTTTAGTTCACACAGAAAACTGGGTATTGGATAAAGTTTGAAGGTGAGAAATTCAAAGTTATGAAACAACTGGAGATTTTGGCAGAGTTTCACAACACTATCTTGCTAAAGATTTCTGTTTTTTCTCTTAGCAATTTTTTTGTTTCTTGAACGCCCTTTTTCAGTGGACAATGACTCTCTATTTATAGGCCAAGTTCTTGTGGGTGTCTTGAACATTAAAGCGCCAACAGAGTTTGAATTGTTCTTTGACAGAAATTCCTGGGAAGTTGTGATAACAGATAGCCTTCAGCCTAGGCTGCAGCAGCAGGCGTGGATTGGAGTGAAGTGACCTCTTAAGTGGGCGGTGGCGTGTAGACCCATGCCAGAATCTGCATAAAGGCGTTTTCCCAGCCACACGTGAAGGGATTACTTGGATGAATGTTCAGGAGTGGTTGGAAGCATTAATGAGCATTAAATGGTGATAAGACTTATCAACATCCACATTCTGGTAGTGGAAACCAAACTTTGAACCAGCAGTTCTGTTTCAACAAGAACAGCATAAACCATGCTCTGCCTTGGCTTCCTGTTGTTTTAGTAAGTTCTGGGGATTCTCCTGATTTTCTGATACGTTCCTTGGATTTGCTTCTGGACTTCCTGGGCTTTAGAGATTCTGTATCAGTGTAACACCCACTCTTCTGACCTTTTCATCTTCTGATTTCAGCATGTTCTGAAAGAGTCTTCAGACTTCCTTGCTTCTTTTGCATTCCTTTAGAAAATTCTGGCTGAGCTTGCGTAACTGCTGAAAGAGTCATGTTCTGTCTGAGGCTTATGCATTGAAACACGTTTACAACTTCTGATTGAGCTGATGTAGCTGCTGAAGAGCCAACTTCTGACTGCGCTGAGCCAAGCTTGCAACTTCTGATTGTTTCTATCTGGAATTGGTCCAGAAGTTCTGAAGCGCTGATTTTTTCTTAAACACTCATTTGTTAGAGAAAAATTCCAAGTACTTTAGAATTTAAATTTTTTTTTCTTTCAATCTAAAAGCGTTGTCTTTAGAGCTTGTGATCATCTTGCTCTTGTAAATGGTTTGCTTGGGAAAAAAGACAATTCAGGATTTGGATTTGTCTCAGAGGGACTCCGAAGATCCAAGATGATTTCCTGAAGAAAGAGAGGGCAAATTTTGGGGTACAACACTACCCTAAAGCCTTAAAGATCTTTCCGAGGCAACATTCGAATGGGTCATTTTTGGATCTTTTGGGACTAGAGGGCGACCATTAAAATTCCCTATGCTTCATGACCGTTTACCGAAGGCAGCTGAAGTGAGGCAAACCCTAGGAGTGAGCATGTGCACGTGTTTGATTTCAGTTTATTTATCTTTGCACAATTAGGGTGCTCTACTATTTTAATTTTATCTGTCTTTTGCATACAAGCCTATTATCCATACATCTAGCAGTTTATAATGTAGAAGGTAAAGTGCGAGAAATTAAAGTCCTAACTATTATAAGGCCTCGGGAAAGGGGTTACATAACCAAACTTTGGGAATGAGCAGTAAATAAAAAGCGGTAAAATAAACCCTAATTAAAAATTATTACAAACCACGAAACAGGTACAATAATGGGAATTATAAATAAGTAAATGTGCGCGAGACAAATTAAATACGGGAATAAATTAGAAGCCTAAAAAATCTAATTAATTAAAAAAATATTTTTGTATTTTTTTATTGAGAAAATTAAATATTTGCGAGTTAAACCTACTTTTCTAATTAATTTTTATTTAACAAAATAATCAATGTTGAAATAATTAAAATAATTAATTTTCAAAATTTAATTTTAATTATAAAAAAACCCTAACTCTATTTTTATGATTTTCTATTTTTTTTAAATGATTTTTTTTTGTAAAAATAATTAACAAATAATCAAAAACAAAAGAAATAAAGAAAAGAAATAATTGGGCCGGTTACTGTTAGCAATCTGGGGGGTGAAACTGAAATTGTACTAGGCCCAAGATGTTAGCCCAATACTCAGCATGAGATCCAGTGCAACTAGTCTTCAGGAGGTCCACCATGTGACTGCTTGCTTGGGGCGTCTGTGATACGGTGGGAGAACTGACTTGAGGGTTTTGCGTTTTATGGCAAATGTTGGGGTTAACAATAGTCACCACTGACTTTTCTTTTATCCAAAAGGAAAGGTGAAAAAGCACAGGAAAGACCTTTGAGATTTATTTCTTGAGTTCAGGGGGTAGATTATGAAAAGGGAAGGTATTAGCACCCTTTTCATCCATGGTTTTCCATGGGCTCTTAGTTACTTGCTAGATCACTTGATTTTGTTGTTTGAAATTGTGCTCTGTATGGTTTTTGAAAGTATTTTGTAAAGAGGCCATTGTTTTGGCAATCTTTGTAATGATTCTCATTCGTAAGAATGTATACAAAGATGTTTGATCTTTTGAAAATGTTTTCAAGTTTGTGAGATATTTGAAAGTGTATGTGATTGTTTTGAAAACAACAAGGATGTTTGTTTTAAAATGGAGCAAGTAATTTAGGAGCAATCTACCTACTCAAATGTCTTTCTTGTTCATTTTCTTTTCCTTTGACATTGTTGTCCTACCATTGATTTGGTAAGTAACCCTATCTTTGGATGTAAACGGGACTGGCGTGGGTCACCGTATAACCATGATTAGCAATGTTGCAAGGTATCTTAGCATTCTTTTTGAGGGACTAAGATCATTTGTAAGGCAACTTAGATAGCGTCATCGAGGGACTACGATCTTGTATTTGCTTATTTTTGCTAAGATACCTTACATGCGTAATATGGCCACTTTGTATAAGGAAACCAAGTGGAATAACCCTAGGGGTGCTTGTGTGCCAGTGTGTTGTTTGCATGCTTGTTTTTGTCTTGAATTAGGGTTTTCTAAGTATTTATTTTAGTCTTTCCATACAAACCCTAATTACTAGCATTGTATATAAAAGCGATAAATTGTGAAATTTAAAGTTACTAAGCTATTACAACATTTATGGGGAGGGGGGTATACAATTTGTAAATGGGGGTTGCAAGAATTTAAACCTAATTAGTCTATTACAACCATATTGAATTGGTACAAAATATATAAGGAATAAATAAATACAAAGTATAAAAATGAATAAATGTATAAGGATGCAAAATGTAAATAAAATGAATTTTGTTTGGTTTTCTATAAAAAAAAGATTTTGTCTTAACCTAATTTAAATAAATAAAATAGTTAATTAAGTTTGAATTTATTAAGAAAAAGATTTTAAAAGAAAACCCTAATTCTAAAAATTAGTCAAAAGAAAAAAATAAGTTTAAGAAAAGTATTTTTGGTATTTTTTTTATCTAAAATATATTTATAGTATTATAAAATATTTTTAGTCCTTTTTATATTAAAATAATGTATTTTAAATTAATGTGAAAGAAAACAACTAATAACCTAATTTTATTTATTTACAAGATAATAAGTAAAAAATAAATAAAATATAATTAATAAAAATATTTTTTGGGGAAAAATAAAATAAAATAAGTCAAAATATAAATATATCATTTTTTATATTTTTATGATTTTTTTAATATTAGAAAAATAATTTAAGAAAATAAACAAAATGAAAATAAGAAAAGAAAATAAAATTGGACCAGGGGTGTCAATGGGAAACAGGGAGGTCAACTAGCAAAAAGTAAAAATAAGCCGGGCCCAAAGGGCCCAGTGCCTGCCTAACAAAAAAAGTCAGAATTGTGAAAATATGAAGAAAAAAATGCAAAAGGGTACAACTGGGGCTCGAACCCAGGTCCCATAGGTTACAGGCGCGCGCTTCTACCATTGGGGTGGCTATACATCCGTTAATACAAATGAAACAATAAATATGTAAGGCAAAACGTGTTCTGAAGACTTCATCTTCAACCTCCAGCCAGACCAACTGTAACTTGCTTATTTCTCATCAAAAATGAAAACTGTAAACATGAAACTTGTAGCAAATTTTCTCACGATTCCATAAATGTAAAGTATTAAAACTATAGATCAAAGATAGGCAAGAATTTTAAAGGCCCTAATCTGAACCCTAAAAATTTCAGAGATTTCAGTTTCAAAATTCTCTAAGCTCAAGCAAAATTAATGGAAACTAAAGGCATGGTTAGCTTCAGGGCAATGATATCTACATGTTTTATTCACAAATAAACTATTGATGATGCATGTATGAAGAATTCCAAGTTGAGAAAACTTACCTCAAAACTAGAAATTGTGTTTTGAGTTTGAGCTTGTTTCAAGTGATGATGATGATCAGGTTAGCTTCCTTGAGGTCCTAGGAAGCTAATGCAATGGTTTGCTTGAGTTGAGAGCGGCTGAAATGACTTAGAGAAGTCAATATCCAATGCTCTATTTTTGGTTATGGGGGATGGGGTAAATGATGTTACAGAAGTAAAGCAGGGATAGGGACAAGTTATATTTGAAGTATAGGAGATTTAGGAACTAAAAGGCCAAAGAACACACAAGGGAAATAGAAGATACAAGTTCAAGGTCAGAACCTGCACAAAAATGGAGTTTTTGTGCAATTTCTGGCTAGAGGGAATTTTAGAGAATTTCAGGCTTGCAAAAATTATGTCCTAAGTTGCATAATAGTGTCTTAATGTATAGGAAAAATATTTTGAGAGCTTGGGTGATCAGAAGTACAAGTTCACATGTTATGGCTTTTTGGCTTATTTTTGAAGCAAGCTTGACAAGCATTGTTCCAAGGAAAGGTACAAGGTTATCTAAAGTGGTTAGGAACTTTAAACATGCTTATCTAATTGTGTATAGAATGCTTGTGCAGAAAGAACAAATGTAAAGCTCAGGAGAAGTTGACTTTGTGATTAATGCCACTTTACTAGAATGGCAATGTTACTTTGTGCCATTAATGGAAAGGCAACTTGGATAAAGCTTGAATCAAGTGGATAATAGCTCAAAAGAAAGTGTAATGTTCTGATTATGGAGATATATTGAGGTTTAGAGGCATGCAAAACAAGATTGTGCAGCATAGGTTTGAAATTGAATTCTTGTTCATCACAAAATGCCTTGTAATTCAAGTGACAAAATCCCAACTTCATCTCTTCGATTCTCCTTACTCAAGACTGATCTAGAGGAGTTCTTGGACATTTTGGAAAGCGTGAAATGTTCTCTACAGCCCATCTTTGAATTGATTTTGAATATTCCCCCTGGAAATATATGAAAAAGTGCCATGAAGTTGGGTCAAAATCCTGACCAAATTAGGGCAAAATTTCACTAAGTGTTTAGTTTCATGATCCTATGTTCTTGAAATTATAACTTGAGATCCAAGCAGTTTTGGAAGAAGTTATGTGAAGCAAAGTTGTAGATTTCATGGAGATATACAACTTTCATGTTGGAAGTTTCTTTTTAATCATCTTGCATCATGGTGAAAATTTGGCTCAAAGTTATGAAAAAACATGAATTTCCAACACTTAGAAAATTTTCTAAGTTTAGAAATTTTGACTTTTCAAAATGAAATCTTGACTTTTTGATTTCTTGATGAATAAGTTTCATATTTTGACATGTTTTGATGAATTGTGATCTTTGGCACTTGAATTAGACCAAAAAGTTAAGGTTTAACTTTTTAGTATACAGTTGACTTTTGATCAGTTTACTGCAAAATTCATCTGTCAATCCAATGGACTTGCAATGTTTTAAACTATGTCATTAGGTTAAAATGATTCAATTGGACTCTTGAGATCATGCCTTAAATCAAATGACCATTTGCTAGGTCAAAAATCAGAAATTGCCCTTTCCCAATCAAAACCCTAATTTTGACCATTTTGCCCTTTTAGGGATTTGATCAAATTTCTTGAGGAATTGTGGTCCAAACTTGATCAAATGATCATATGAGTATAAAATGTTGATTTGGATAAAAAATTATGAAGTTTGACTGTAAATTAGCCATAGTTGACTTTTTCCCCAATACAACTGATTTTTAGGTCAATTGCTCAATTGACTGAGCAAAAATGTGATTCAAGGCTTGAAACTTGGCATGAGTAATCTTGGGGGTCCATAATGACCCATGAAAGTCATATTAGGCATTGAAAGTTCAAATTTCCTTGTGCAAACTCAAACCCTAATTTTGGTCATTAGTGCATAAGGAGGTGTCTTGAGCTGACCAAGCCCTAATGCAGTCTTGAGTCAAGGAGATCTTGTGAGCAAATTCTTGATAAGTGAGAGGTAAAATTTTGGGGTACAACATCTGCCCCGGTTCAATCTTCTTAAACTTGAAGAGTTAGATTGGCAAGCTTTTCCATTCGTGACTCGAAGGTGGAAGATGATTGGATACTAAAGTGCCCAGAAATTTACACTCGACGATGTGATGGCAAAAGGAATAGGCTTAAAGATTCCATTTGGAGAGGTGATAGAAAGTTTTTGGAGATGGGCTTGTAGATTCCATCCAAGAGTGATTGTTGAATTGTAATTTGTAAGCTGAAAGAATGAGTATCAGAATGGCGTCTGTGTCTGGAGCGTATTTGTACTGTATCTGAAAGTTGAATTTAAATGAGTATCAGAATGGCATCCATGTCTGGAGCGTATCTGAACTATATCTGAGAGTTGCATATGAATGAGTATCGGAATGTCATCCGTGTCTGGAGCGTATCTGAACTGTATCTGAGAGTTAAATCTGAATGAGTATCAGAATGGCATCCATGTCTAGAGCGTATCTGAACTGTATCTGAGAGTTAAATCTGAATGAATATCAGAATGGCATCCGTGTCTGGAGCGTATCTGAACTGTATCTGAGAGTTGAATCTGAATGAGTATCAGAATGGCATCCGTGTCTGGAGCGTATCTGAACTGTATTTGAGAACTTTGAACATTGTCAATGGTAGATTTTAACCTTATCTTGAAAAGGGTAAAATGTTAACTAAAATTAAAAGTCATGTTGTATGAAATGCATGGTATGATGCATTTGTGTTATAAATGTTTATGATACATGGATGCAATGTATGCGTATGTGAGCTAGTTTGTTGCGCTGTTTATTAGATTTGGGGAAAATAAACCCCTGACCGTTTTTGAGGATATGTAAGTCTTCATGTGGTGAAGTTGAAGTGTTCATGAATTTCCACTTAGAGAAACAAATTATGCTGTAAGGGAAATGCCATGTACTGCTTGAAAATCCTGCTTGGGGAATCTGGATAAATTTGATGATTTCTACTGGGGATTGATGACCAGGAGCTTTGTTCCACTGGGGATTTAACTGCATACTGCAGGGACTTATAGCATAGAGAGATTTCCCTACCCCTTAAAGCCATCAGCGATTGTCTTTCTATTTTGTTTATTTGTAAATAGTAATTATGTTCAAATGCATATGTTCAAAAATGAATCCTTGGACGTTTTCATAAACAAAACACAAGAGTAAAGAAAAACATATAGTTTTGCACTTTCAAAGGAATATCTTTGTATTTATTTTGAGTAAGTATTTTTGTACAATGAGACGAACATTCTAGTAATAGAATTTAGTCATAAAAAATGAAAATTTTAATACAAAGAAAAGATAGCTATGTGTAATAATACCATGGGGTTCCCATTCTGCTATAGCCTTTGTATCTCTGAGTATCTTGTCTATTTGTTGCCTTGTCCGAAGCTGATTGAATTGATCAGAACCGTCAAGTTTACAGGTTGTCCATAAGGTGATCCAACGGGACATAGTCATACGCTTTAATTCCCTAACTTTTTCCTGGACCACCCTTTCGGGTTTTCAGTCCACAGGGAAACCCTTTTTTGCCCAAGTCGCCCTTTCGGGTTTTCAACTTGCCGGTGTACAGATTTTTTTTTGGTTTGATCCCAAATTTTTTACCGAACCTTTTGGTTCGCCGGGATGCCCTTGTTTTTCCTAGGTGCGTCAACCTAGCGGGTTTCTTACGCGTAGTATCTTTTGACTATGTCTGCGTTTGCAGGATGCGGGAGGTCATCACCATCCATGGTGGTCAAGATCATTGCGCCACTAGAGAATATGTTTTTGATTACAAATGGTCCTTCGTATGTAGGAGTCCATTTGCCCCTGCGATCACCTTGTGGTAGTATGATATGTTTTATCACCAGATCCCCAACTTGATACACTTGGCGTCTGACCTTTTTGTTGAAAGCCTTGATCATCCATTTTCGATACATCTAACCATGGAAGACAGCAGTAAGCCTTTTCTCATCAATCAAGTTTAGTTGATCAAGTCGAGTCTGGACCCAATCTTCTTCATTCAGCCCCGCATCCTTCATAGTTCTTAGAGATGGAATCTGGACCTCAATAGGCAAGACAACCTCCATGCCGTATAGCAAAGAATAGGGTGTTACCCCGGTCGATGTGCAAGCCGTAGTACGATACCCGTGGAGAGCGAATGGTAACATTTCATGCCAGTCTTTGTATGTGACTGTCATTTTCTGTATGATCTTTTTGATGTTCTTATTTGCGGCTTCGACAACACCATTCATCTTCGACCGGTAAGAGGAAGAATTATGATGATGGATCTTGAATTGCTCGCATAAGGCGGTGATCATAGTATTGTTCAGGTTTGTACCATTGTCTGTAATGATCCTCTTCGGGATACCGTAACGACATATGAGATTCTACTTGATGAACCGGGTGACAACATTCTTGGTCACGGAAGCGAAAGAATCTGCCTTCACCTACTTGATGAAATAGTCAATGGCCACTAAGATGAAGTGGTGTTCATTGGAAGTTTTCGGCTTGATTTCCCCAATCATATCAATCCCCCACATAGAAAAGGGCCAAGGAGCCGTCAAGACATTCAGAGGAACCGGAGGTACGTGCACCTTGTCAGTATAAATATGACACTTGTGGCATGTTAGAGTGTGTTGATAGAAATCTGCTTCCATGGTAGACCAGTAATAGCCTGCCCATAGGATTTTCTTTGCCATCGTATGCCCACTAGAATGGGTGCCAAAAGTGCCTTCATGTAACTCGGCCATAATCCTTTCAGCTTCAACCTTGTCTACAACCCGAAGTAACACAGAGTAATGGTTGCGTTTGTAAAGAATGCCATTACTAAGGAAAAACTTAGCATATAATCTCCTTAAGAACTTCTTATCATTGACTGAAGCTCCTTCTGGATATTCTTGAGCCTCGAGTACCTCTTGACTTCGTGAAACCAAGGCTGGTCCACTACTTCTTCAGTATTAATCTCGTGACAGTGTGTTGGTTAATACATTCGTTTAATGGTGATCTGGGGAGCCTCGCTATCCCATTTAAGTTTAAACATAGATGACATTGTGGCTAGTGTGTCTGCTAGCTGATTTTCTTCTCGCGGGAAGTGCTCGAAGGTAATCTTCTCAAAATGTGGGAGCAATGTCAAAACATGTTCTTTGTAAGGGATAAGGTTAGGGTGTTTGGTGTCCCATTCCCCTTTGATTTGGCTGATAACCAAAGCCAAATCTCCGAATACATTCAAGGATTTGATCCCCAAGTCTATGGCCTCTTTGAGACCAAAAATGCACGCTTCGTATTCCGCCACGTTGTTTGTACAATTGAAGCAGACTCTTGCAGTAAAAGGAGTATGACATCCTTCCGGAGATATGAGTACAACACCGACACTGTTTCCGAGTGCATTAGATGCCCCATCAAAAACCAGGGTCCATCGAGATCCTTGTTCAGGTCCGTCATATGGCCTGAATTCTTCACAATTGTTTACCATCATGATATCCTCATCTGGGAATTTGAACTTCATGGACTGGTAGTCTTCCACAACTTGGTGAGCTAGGTGATCAGCTAGTACACTTCCATTTATTGCTTTTTGGGTAGTATATTGTATGTCATATTCTATCAGGATTATCTGCCATCTCGCTATTCTCCCAGAGAGAGCAGGTTTCTCAAAGATGTATTTTATTTGATCCATTTTAGATATCAATAGGGTAGTATGAGTCAGCAATGTTAGGACGTCTTAGTAATAACTCTAATGTCTTAAGATCAATATTCGAGGCAACCTTTCCGAGGCAACTTTGATCTTTGAGACAAAAGAGCGACCACTAAAATACCCTATACTTAATGATCGTTTACCGAAGGCAACCGAAGTGGGAGTATACCCTAGGAGTGCGCATGTGCGAGTGATTCAATTTCAAGTTTATTATCTTTGCACATTTAGGGTTTGCTAACCATTTTAAAGTTAATCATCCATTCTTGTCATGCAACCCTAATATCATACATCTAACAGTTAATAGTTGCGGAATTTAAAGTGCGGAAAGTAAAGCTAAGCTATTAAAAGGCTTTGTGTATTAATTACATAGCCAAAAACAACCCGTAAAAAAACGATAAATGAAAGTAAAAAGTCCTAATTAATCTATTACAACTTGTGAGAAATTACATCAATATGGTAAAAATAAAATAAAGTGCAATGAATTGAGAACGAGAGAGAACTAGGGTTTTGACCCCGTTTAACCTAATCGAAAGAAACAATTATTTTTGTTATTTTTAATTATTTTTTTAATAAAAAGAATAAGGTTTTTAAATTAAATACAAAACTAATTAGTAATTAAATTAAATCAAAGAAAATAATTTACATGGCCTATTTTTATATTTTTGGTTATTTTTTAGGAAAAATAAAATAGAATTAAATTAAACTAAAACCCTAATTTTCTAATTGTTTTTTTAATTTATTTACAAAAGAATTTAAGTTACCCTAAAATTAAATAAACTAATTAAATTAATTAATTTTTTTTGATAAAAAATAAACCTAAATCTAATTGGATGAAAATATTATTTTTGTGATTTTTTGATAAAAAGAAAAATTAATTTGTGTTAGCAAAAATAAATAAATAAGTTAATAAAGAAAAATATAAAAAGAAAAGGAAGAATTGGGCCTGAGAAGTCAGCAAAATGGGGGGTGTGAAAAGCAAGCCCTGGGCCTAAAAGGAAGTGATCCACGTTGACTCCCATGCTCCCATGTTATGCGATGACTAGGTTGTATGATGGTCACCATATGATAGCCTTTAGATCTGGCCTCCTGGACACATGGCTGGTTGGATAATGATGGACCATGGTGGTCATCCCACCTATGCACGCGCCTGATTATGGAAAGAAAAAATATGTGAAATAATGGGGGAACCTGGGATTCGAACCCATGTCCTGAAGCCTTTTCCAATCACCCTACTACGAACTGCGCTGGACACGTTTCGTGGAAGTCGTGGGGATGAATTATGGGCACTAGCGCGCTTGTTTTCGATTGGTACAACTTGATTTCACTCTCAGGAAGTGAATGGGATGGTCAGGAAGCCTTGTAATCGCCTGGAACTATGAAATCAACTCAGCACTTTTTTTTTGTTTTTTCCAAGTTTGTTCTGCCTTTTCACGCCTCTCTAGCCTTGTGTTTTAGGTATGCAAATATTCACTATATACTGAGGAACGAATTAGGGTTGCAAACATGATCTCAATCTTTGCCAATTATGATTTGTTATCTTGATTTGATTCACTTGAAAATCTTTCCAAAATAGGCCAAAATCAATCTTTTTGTGCCCACTTTTGCCTTGCATGAACTCAATCTTTTGCTAGCTGGATATAGGACCTGAAATATGCACAATATCTTGAGGTTTCAATGATTTAGATTTTTTCATGATTTGTTTTGATTTAAATTGATTGAATTGTAATAAAAATCAAAATAAATAATAAAAATAATATAAAGACAAGTGTAAGAAGCTAGGGCTCGTGGACCATGCTACCAACTCAAAACAAGTGCAAAAAGTTAGGCCCATTTAGCAAAAATTGTAATTTGAGGCATAGTTGACTTTTGACAATTTTGAAAAAAAGCTCAACTTCACCAATGCATAACTTCCTCAATTTTGACTCTTTGAAGGTGTTCTTGGACTTTTTAGAAATCTTGAGATGTCCTCTAAGCAACCATTTTGGTCTCATCTCAATCTGGTATTCCATGTTCATGTATGAAGCTTTGACAAAAAAGGTGTTTTTGTTGACTTTTCAAAGTGACCTATAATGTCCAAATTCATAACTTCTTGTGAGTGCATATTTTGAACTTGGGAGATGAAGATGAATTGTAGGGAATTGCATCCTATTCAAAATGAGCTTTGTATGTGTCATTTCTCATAAAGTATGAGAAATTTATGCTTGGTCAAAGTTGAGTTGACTTTTCCTACAAAACCCTAATTTAGCAACTTTTGGGTTTTGATGAATTGTGAGCAATCCTTGATGAATCATGATAAACCCTTGATCAAATGATGAATAATACTTAAAAATGAGGATGTTGACCAAAAATATTGAAGTTTGACTGTATGTGGGCCACAATTGACTTTTGCCCTAGCATAGTTGATTTTCAGGCCTTTGAGCAATTGACTGAGCAAACTTCCTCTGCAAGGCTTGAAACTTGACATGAATGATCTTGAGAACATATTAGGACAATGGTGAGAATTTGGGATACCTTGGACTCAAGTATCTTGATGCAACATGAAACCCTAATTTGAGGTAGACTGCCTTAGGAGAGAGCTTGTCTGGTCAACCCTTGGTCTTCCTTGAGCAACTTGAGGATCTTTCTTGAAATGTTTTGAGAAATATGAGAGGGAAAATTTTGGGGTACAACAATGATCAATGGTCTTCCCTCGCATGGTGGCATCAAAACAAGAGGCTCTTGCAGGTACTCTTTGATCTTGTCAAAAGCAGTTTGGCATTCGTCATTCCATTTTACTACTTGATCTTTCTTCAACAGCTTGAAGATTGGTTCACAAGTAGCTGTCAGGTGAGAAATGAATCTGGAAATATAGTTCAAACGTCCCAAGAATCCTATGACTTCCTTCTCAGTACGAGGAGCATGCATCTCTTGTGTCGCTTTCACCTTGGCAAGATCTACTTCAATACCCTTATTACTGACGACAAAGCCTAGGAGCTTACCAGACCTTACTCCAAACGTGCATTTATTTGGGTTCAATCTTAGCTTGTATTTCTTTAGCCTCTCAAACAGATTTCGTAAATGATCAAGATGCTCTTCTTCTGTTTTAGATCTAGCTATCATGTCGTCCACATAGTCCTTTATTTCGTGATGTATCATGTCGTGAAATAGAGCTACCATGGAACGCTGATAGGTTACCCCGCATTCTTCAGTCCGAATGGCATAACCTTGTAGAAAAATGTACCCCACTAGGTGACAAAGGTTGTTTTCTCCATGTCTTCAGGCGCCATTTTTATTTGGTTGTAACCTGAGAAATCGTCCATGAAGGAAAACACTTTGTGTTGCACCATATTGTCAACTAGAACATCAATGTGGGGTAGTGGGAAATCATCCTTAGGGCTTGCCATATTCAAATCTCTGTAGTCCATGCACATTCTCACTTTGCCGTCCTTTTTGGGCACAAGAACAACAATGGAAATCCACTGTGGATAGGAGGTGACGGCCAAGAATCTAGTGTTGAATTGTTTTATGACTTCTGCTTTGATCTTCTCTGACATGTCTGGTCACATGTGACGAACCTTTTGTTTTACTGGTGGGCAATCCTCTTTTGTAGGCAGACGATGTACCAAAATATCTGCATCAAGTCCTGGCATGTATTTATACGACCAGGCAAAGACCTCAACATACTTGTGTAGCAGCTGAATCAGACGCTCTTTTACACTCGGTTCCAGATTAGCACCCACCTTGACTTCTCTTTTGTCTTCTTCGGTACCTAGATTGATCGTATCCACGGGTTCCTCGTGGGGCTGAATGGTTCTCTCTTCTTGTTGTAGTAATCTGGCAAGTTACCCTGGTACTTCACAATCTTCATCACCTTCATCTTCGGCTTGGTAGATTAGATTTTCACAGTCACAGAAGGCCATAGCATAACCGTTACCCATGGGATCCCGAATGGATGTAGACCTGCATTGTGAGTGTGAGTGTGTGTAAGGGTATAACTATCTTTAAAAGAAATAAAAAAATTAAAAAAGAAGGAAAAAAAACAATGAGCACAAAGTTTGTATGCAAAAACATCCATGATTCATTGATGTCATATGGAAATGAGATAATAACCCTTACAAATGGACCATTGTGCCTCGGGTAAGACACAAGGTTTTAAGAGTCTGAATTGTTTTAATATTACAAGTCCAACAAAATGTAAAGACAAATTACTGTGGGATAAAAGTGATCGGGATAAAATCTCTAGCCTCCCAATTGTTGAGCCCTCCACCGACAGTTGGGAAGATCCAATCCTCCAGGTTGCAGCCATCGTCATCATCCTCTACCGCATTGACTTCACAGTTGCTAATCTTCAGGGGTGGTCCTCCAACACAAGCGCGGCGTATAGCCTTTTGAGCACCTGAAGTGAAACCCAGGCCAAACTTGTCAGACTTGTATGGGATATCTGGGAGTTGTCCCCAAATAGTGCACCCACCTTCTTCTATCACGGCCTTGGCATCCTTCAAAGATGACATCCTGAGTGGAAGTCTTGTGATCTTGGGAACCTAAGATACAACCTTCGTTACTGCCACATCTTGCGGGAATTCTTCAAAGTGTTGGAATGGAGTTTCAATAAATTCACCATCTAATTCCACATATCTGAAGGAATTGATATGGATGGTCATATGCTCTTCTTCTCCATGAACGATGATAATCTTCCCTTGAACTGGATATTTCAGCATTTGGTGCAACGTAGAAGTAACAGCGCCAGTATAGTGGATCCATGGTCGGCCTAGCAAGCAGGAGTATGAAGGGCGGATGTCCATTACATAAAAAGTTGAATCGAATGTTTGGGTTCCAACCTTTATGGGGATATCCACTTCCCCATGCACCATCATTTTCAAGCCGTCAAAAGCCCTTACTACTATGTTGCTTGGCTTCAATGTCAATCCGTCACAGTCAAGCCTATCAAGAGCTTTTTTAGGCAAAACATTTAGAGACGATCTGGTATCCACCAACACATGAGCCAAGGTTATGCCCCTGCATTCCACTGAGACATGCAATGCCTCATTATGCTTCCTTCCTCTTGGCGTTAAATCAACATCCGAGAAACCTAGACCATTATCTGCAGTCAAGTTGGCTACACAGTCTTGGAACTTATCGGCAGATGTTTCTTGGGGTACATGAGCAGTTTTCAGGAATTTTACCAAGGCTTTTGCATGCGCCTCAGAACATAGTAGTAAATCCAGCATGGAAATTTTGGATGGAGTTTGCCCCAGTTGCTCAACTACATCGTAGTCGCTTCTTTTTATGATCTTTAGAATTTCCTCCATCTCTTTCTGGGAGGTCTCAGGTATATCCAAAGATTGTTCGTTCGTCTGGACAGGCTCAATCAAAATACTTTTACCTCGAGTCTCGGTTAACTCGGCAGCAGGAATGTCAGTAGGAGTGATAGCAGGGATTGTAACAACTTTGTCAATTGGAGTATTAGTGGGGATGATTGTTGGACTGGGAATAACTTTTAGAGGAGTAACAACAGTAATGATTACGGTTCTAGAAACTGCTTTTGGGGGAGCAATTTCTGGAGAGAATATCCTTCTGCTTCGGGTAATCTTGCTAGTCCCCGCAATATTACTGATATCAGAGTCAAATTTCTCAGAACTTGAATCTTCGGTGGCTGGCCAATCTTGCTTGATACTGTGGTAGTAGACATCCCCTCCGTTATTCCATGGTATGGTTTTGTCTGACGAATACGGGACTGGTCCAGGCATTGTAATTATTAAAGGAGCTGCTTTTGGAACTGATGTAATTCTAACGGGTCTTTTGGTAGAGACCCTGGAAGAATTGGCGAAAATAGTAATGATAGAAACATCATTAAAAGGAATAGGTGGAATAGAATTCTTTTCAAACAAAATTTCTTTGTTATCTATTAGGCACTGAACACCTGCTTTTAACAAAGGACAGTTGGTTGGTGAGGACAAACAGAAATGACAGCCTTCATCACAGCCCAGGAAAACACCGGCATTCAACAAGTTCACTTTAATAGTCAGGAGTGGGGTCATAAGTTCATCAAATGAAGTAACAAACATATCTTCTTCAATGGCATTGGTATTATGGCCATGTTTGGGCATAGGGGAAGAAATTACATTTGGCTTTTCGGGCGCATCGAATTCAATCTCTTTAGCTTCAATGAGGTCTTGTACTTTGTTCTTTAGAGCCCAACAGTTATTAGTGTCATGGTCGGGACTCTCAGAGTGGTATGCACAGCAGGCATTAGGATGATAGTGAGGAGATGTTGTGTTAGGGTTTTTTGGAGCTTCTTTCAAAGTCACCAGGTTGGATCTTAACAGATGCGGTAATACTTGATATAGGGTCATGTTAATTCTTGTGAACTATCTGACTGGTCTTTCCATCCTTGGTTGGTTGTTTCTTTGCTGATCAGGCGCAGGTTTAGGAATCATAACAACCCCCACCATTGGACGGCGTTCGGCCCTATCTTGATTTCTCTGAGGATATACAGCAACCACTTCTTTCTTTCTGATGAATGGCTTCCTAACAGCAGCGGAGGATGCATCTTTTTGAATCTTTCCACTTTTTATCCCGGCTTCTACCCTTTCTCCGGTCAATATCAATTCAGTAAAACCTGCCGATGAGCTTCCAATTAAGTGATTGAAGAAAGGTCCGGATAAGGTGCCCAAGAACATATCAACTAACTCTATTTCAGATAGGGGAGGTTGAACTCTTCCATCCAAGTCTTTCCATTTTTGTGCATAATCCTTGAAGCCTTCATTTGAAACCATGGTCATACTCCGGAGTTGAGTACGAGTAGGCGCAAGATCAACATTGTATTGGTATTGTTTGTAAAAGGCTGCAAAAAGATCTTCCCAGTTATGAATGTTAGCTCTTCCTAACTGATAAAACCAATCAAGTTGAGTTCCAAACAAACTGTCTTGAAATAAGTGTACCCATAAGTCTTTGTCAGCGGTATGAGGCTGGATTTTCCTCACATAGGACCGGAGATACATTTTAGGGCATGAAACTCCGTCATATTTGGCGAACACAGGTGCTTTGAATTTTGGAGGAATGACAATCCTCGACACTAAACCCAATTCCTCAAAGTCTAAGCCAGGCACTTTTTGGATTTCCATTGCACTCAACCGCTCTTCAAGATTTTTATACTTGTCATCAACTGGAGGGTATTGTTCTTCAGAATAGTCTTCTTCTTACTCTTCCTCTTCTGATTCTGACGGGACAATTGTTTCCTCGCCTTTCCCATCTTAATTGTCTCTCTCACCAGATGTCATTGCAAATTCTAGGGTCCTTCTTGTCTGCCCATGAAATCTTCTTCCCATGTTTAGAACTCTGGTTACCTTCTTTGTCTTCTTTTTCTTCTCCTCAGCCAGCAAAGTCTTCAACTTTTCTTGTCCTTTGTCCAGAGTTAAGAGCAACTGTTGAAACTGTGCATTCTGAGCTTGAAGGTCCTTCACTGTTTGCTCGAGATCCATCTCACTAAAATAAATAGTAGAGAGATTAGGAGACTTGTTGCAAGAAACCTTCTTGTTAAATGCGTATGCAATGATTTCAAAGATTTTAAGATTCAAATTTGTTTTAGACAAAAAGGAAACACGCGTTATATTAATAGATTAAAGCTTTTGAGTACATCAATGCCTTCTTGGGCAAAACAAATACAGGACACTCTAAGATAAAAAGGTAGTGGGCATCCTCTTTGGTGCAATGTAGGAATTCAGAGTCTGCTCCTCATGAAGTAGCCTAGTGAGTTCCAAAACCTTCTTCTCGCTTGCATAGAATTAGGCTTCGAAAGTATCTCGCTCCCCCTTGAGTTGTATCCAATCTCTTTGTAGGTCTTCAAGACAGGTGGGCATGTTGGGATGTAGGATAGTGTATGGAACATCTCATTCCCTGACAGGCTCAATGATTACCGGGAGAATGGAGGGATAAGGCATCATAAGATTATGAGCACGCGTTCGTACCCATTTGAGGTAAGGCTCAAGAGGGATGGAATTCTTGTGCCCTAGTGTCTTTCTATCTACCTTGTTCAACATTCTCCAAGCTCGGATAAATCTCTGGCGAAGACCTTGACTGTCGTTCTCGTAGTCAAATACCAAACCTTGAATCAGCATCTCATGTGGACCATCCCTTTAGGCGTAACCAAACTGTCTTAAGGCTAAGCAGGGGTTGTAGGTGATACCTCCTCTAATTCCAAGTAAGGGGACATTAGGAAACTCTTCACAACGGTCGACAATGATAACATTCTCTATAGATTTGGAATACCAATGGATGTCTGAATGTTTGAGCGTCATTAACCTTTGTGACCACCTTGAACCTTGCTCGTTCTTCAATACAGATTGGGGAAGATGCAAAATAAACCATCTTTCCAAGAGAGGAGTGAAACACATAAGGACACCTCTTTTCCTCATTGCGCGAGTGTGAAAAGAGTGTAGGATGTCTCCTTGCAAAGTAGGCACTGGTTACGGGATATGAAGATTTTGATGGTGTTCACATCTATGAGTTGGTCAAGATTTGGAAACAAAACCATCCCATAGATGAGGAGAGCCACAATTTCCTCCAAGGCTTGCAGGTCCAAAGAATTCCAACAGTTTTGGGCTTTCTCAAACAAGAACTTTGCTAGGAAACCTTTGACACCACTCCTTATTTCCCAATGAGTTGTGACATCAGACGAGTGCAAGTGTAGAGCTTGAGCAATCTCTTCTGGCTTTGGGTCTCTTTCCGTACCTTTGAAAGGTAGTTGATTGAGAATGGGAATCCTCAAGAGTTGGAGAATTATTCCAAATTTGGCACAAGTTGATAGTTGGAAAATGTGAAGCAATGGTGTAAAGGATCAAATAACTGAAAGAGCACCTTTATCATATCCTCGTTTGTGTTAGAGGTGACCAAGTTGAGTAGGCGATCATGTCTCTCGGTGAATGGAGAGTTTTCAGGAATCCTTGAAGCTAGCTCCTTAAGTTGTGGAGGGATCCTTACAAGGTTGACTTGAATAGTTTTCCTGCGAAGTGAATCCATATCCTACAAAACAAGAACAAAGATGAATCCCAAAAAATCCTTCAAATGGTTAGTGAATGAATATGATGTTATTATGTTCATGATGTTATGTACAAGTATGTATATACAAACAAAGAAAACAAGTCCTTAGGTTTAGGCTTGCATGGAGTCTCATAGGTAAGTACTCTCTTGAAGTTTAGTTGGCTCAAACCTGTCCTAGTAATAGTAACCGGGTTCTAAGGAGCTCAATATCACTGGTTTGTTTCCTTGGTCATTGTTTCAGCACAAGCCTCTTTAATGGCGACCGAAATATCCCAAGAAACCAAACCTCAATGAGTGTAGTATCGAGTATCTTCCAACTTCGGAATGTACCAAAGCCAGTCATCTCACTACATCCTAAATGGCCAAGTTGGTCAAGTAAAGGTTCTAGAAGTTCATTAGTGCTTTATGACATCACTCAGCGGCCCTGTATTCTCTTTGATTAACTCAAAGGCTACCGGTACCCACAAATATGTCACACTAACATAGCTATTACTTAGACCATGTCGGTATACCCCGCACAGTTTCCACAACGTATTGCTACTTACCTATAATGTATCCCAAATCCGGGTAGAGGATTCAAACCCAACCAAAGAACCATAATGTAAAACATACAACTCAAACAATGTAAGCAAGTAAATGTGATCTAGCCCTAAGGTAACCCCACTTTTAGAATTTTCCCCAGCAGAGTCGCCAGTTCTGTGATACGGTGGGAGAACTGACTTAAGGGTTTTGCATTTTATTGCAAATGTTGCGGTTAGCAAGAGACGCCGCAGACTTTTCTTTTATCCAAAAGGAAAGGTGAAAAAGCACAGGAAAGACCTTTGAGATTTATTTCTTGAGTTCGGGGGTAGATTATAAAAAGGGAAGGTATTAGCACCCCTTTCATCCATGGTTTTCCATGGGCTCTTAGTTAGTTGCTAGATCACTTGATTTTGTTGTTTGAAATTGTGCTTTGTGAGGTTTTTGAAAGTATTTTTTAAAGAGGTCATTGTTTTGGCAATCTTTGTAATGATTCTCGTTCGTAAGAATGTATACAAAGATGTTTGATCTTTTGAAAATGTTTTCAAGTTTGTGAGATGTTTGAAAGTGTATGTGATTATTTTGAAAATAACAAGGATGTTTGTTTTGAAATGTAGCAAGTAATTTAGGAGTAATCTACCTACTCAAATGTATTTCTTGTTCATTTTATTTTCCTTTGAGAATGTTGTCTTACCATTGATTTGGTAAGTAACCCTATCTTTGGATGTAAACGGGACGGGCGTGGGTCATCGTATAACCATAATTAGAAATATTTCAAGGTATCTTAGCATTCTTTTTGAGGGACTAAGATCATTTATAAGGCGGCTTAGATAGCGTCATCGGGGGACTACGATCTTGTATTTTCTTGTTTTTTCTAAGATACCTTACATGCGTAATATGGCCATTTTGTATAAGGCAACCAAGTGGAATAACCCTGGGCGTGCTTGTGTGCCAGTGTGTTGTTTTCATGCTTGTTTTTGTCTTGATTAGGGTTTTCTAAGTATTGATTTTAGTCTTTCCATACAAACCGTAATTACTAGCATTGTATATAAAAGCGATAAATTGCGAAATTTAAAGTTACTACGATATCACAACATTTGTGGGGAGGGGGTATACAATTTGTAAATGGTGTTTGCAAGAATTTAAACCTAATTAGTCTATTACAACCATATTGAATTGGTACAAAATATACAAGGAATAAAATAAATACAAAGTATAAAAATGAATAAATGTATAAGGACGCAAAATGTAAACAAAATGAATTTTGTTTGGTTTTCTATAAAAAAAGGTTTTGTCTTAACCTAATTTAAATAAAGAAAATAGTTAATTAAGTTTGAATTTATTAAGAAAAAGATTTTAAAAGAAAACCCTAATTTTAAAAATTAGTCAAAAGAAAAAAATAAGTTTAAGAAAAGTATTTTTGGTTTTTTTTTATCTAAAATATATATATAGTATTATAAAATATTTTTAGTCCTTTTTTATATTAAAATAATGTATTTTAAATTAATGTGAAAGAAAATAACTAATAATCTAGTTTTATTTATTTACAAGATAATAAGTAAAAAATAAATAAAATATAATTAATAAAAATATTTTTTGTGGAAAAATAAAATAAAATAAGTCAAAATATAAATATATCATTTTTTGTATTTTTATGATTTTTTTAATATTAGAAAAATAATTTAAGAAAATAAACAAAATGAAAATAAGAAAAGAAAATAAAATTGGACTAGGGGTGTCAATGGGAAACAGGGAGGTCAACTAGCAAAAAATATAAAAAAAAAGCCAGGCCCAAAGGGCCCAGCGCCTGCCAAACAAAAAAAGTCAGAATTGTGAAAATATGAAGAAAAAAAATGCAAAAGGGTACCACTGGGGCTCGATCCCAGGTCCCATAGGTTACAGGCGCGCGATTCTACCACTGGGGTGGCTATACATCCGTTAATACAAATGAAATAATAAATATGTAAGGCAAAACGTGTTATGAAGACTTCATCTTCAACCTCCATCGAAACCAATTGTAACTTGTTTATTTCTCATCAAAAATGAAAACTGTAAACATGAAATTTGTAGCAAATTTTCCCACGATTCCAGAAATGTAAAGTATTAAAACTATAGATCAAAGATAGGCAAGAATTTAAAAGGCCCTAATCTGAACCCTAAAAATTTCAGAGATTTCAGTTTCAAAATTCTCTAAGCTCAAGCAAAATTAATGGAAACTAAAGGCATGGTTAGCTTCAGGGCAATGATATCTACATGTTTTATTCACAAATAAACTATTGATGATGCCTGTATGAAGAATTCCAAGTTGAGAAAACTTACCTCAAAACTGGGAATCGTGTTTAGAGTTTGAGCTTGTTTCAAGTGATGATGATGATTAGGTTAGCTTCCTTGAGGTCCTAGGAAGCTAATGCAATGGTTTGCTTGAGTTGAGAGTGGCTGAAATGACTTGGAGAAGTCAATGTGAAATGATTTGTTTTTGGTTATGGAGGATGGGGTAAATGATGTTACAGAAGTAAAACAGGGACAGGGACAAGTTATATTTTAAGTATAGGAGCTTTAGGAACTAAAAGGCCAAAGAACGCACGAGGGAAATAGAAGATACAAGTTCAAGGTCAGAACCTGCACAAAAATGGAGTTTTTGTGCAATTTCTGGCTAGAGGGAATTTTAGAGAGTTTCAAGCTTGCAAAAATCGTGTCCTAAGTTGAATAATAGTGTCTCAATGTATAGGAAAAAGATTTTGAGAGCTTGGGTGATCAGAAGTACAAGTTCACATGTTATGGCTTTTTGGCTTATTTTTGAAGCAAGCTTGATAAGCATTGTTCCAAGGCAAGGTACAAGGCTATCTAAAGTGGTTAGGCACTTTAAACATGCTTATCTGATTGTGTATAGAATGCTTATGCAGAAAGAACAAATGCAAAGCTCAAGAGAAGTTGACTTTGTGATTAAAGCCACTTTACTAGAATGGCAATGTTACTTTGTGCCATTAATGGAAAGGCAACTTGGATAAAGCTTGAATCAAGTGGATAATAGCTCAAAAGCAAGTGTAATCTTCTGATTATGGAGAGATCTTGAGGTTTAGAGGCCTGCAAAACAATATTGTGCAGCATAGGTTTGAAATTGAATTCTTGTTCATCACAAAATGCCTTGTAATTCAAGTGACAAAACCCCAACTTCATCTCTTCGATTATCCCTACACAAGAATGATATCAAGGAGTTCTTGGACAATTTGGAAAGCTTGCAATGTTATCTACAACCCATCTTTTAATTGCTTTTGAAGATTCCCCTTGGAACTATATGAAAAAGTGCCATGAAGTTGGGTCAAAATCCTGACCAAATTAGGGCAAAATTTCACTAAGTGTTTAGTTTCATGATCCTATGTTCTTGAAATTATAACTTGAGATCCAAGAACTTTTGGAAGAGGTTGTGTGAAGCAAAGTTGTAGATTTAATAGAGATCTGCAACTTTCATGTTGGAAGTTTCTTTTGAATCATCTTGCATCATGGTGAAAATTTGGATCAAAGTTATGAAAAAACATGAATTTCCAACACTTAGAAAATTTTCTAAGTTTAGAAATTTTGACTTTTCAAAATGAAATCTTGATTTTGATTTCTTGATGAATAAGTTTCATATTTGGACATGGTTTGATGAATTGTGATCTTTGGCACTTGAATTTGACCAAAAAGTCAAAGTTTGACTTTTCAGTATACAGTTGACTTTTGATCAGTTGACTGCAAAATTCATCTGTCAATCCAATGGAATTGCAATGTTTTGAACCATGTTGTGATACGGTGGCCAGAACCGGACTGTTTTGAAATGCTGGTTTGCATTTTGCGTTTGTGTTCGCAAAATGTAGCGGTAAGCAAGAGTCACCACCGACTTTTATTTTATCCAACAAGGAAAGGAAAAAAGCACAGAAAAATTCCCTTTTTCGAGATTTAGAGTACGGGGGGGTAGATTATAGAAAAGGAAGGTATTAGCACCCTTTCTATCCGTAGTTATCTACAGGCTCTTAGGTACTTGCTCATCATTTTCAAAATTGCTTCTTTGTGTGCTTGTGTGTTTTGAAAAGTGTTTGTTTTGACTTCGATTTAACCCTTGCTTCTGTCTTCAAGAGTGTTACAAAGTGTTTTTTAAAACTTTGTTTTGAAAGGAGTGTAAGTGTGAAAAGATTGTTTTGTTTGAGCAAGTACTTAAGAGCTAATCTACCTACTCGAAAAAAAGAATCGTTCTATGTTCGTTTCCTTTAGACAGCGCTATCCCACTATTAGTGAGTAGGTAGCAACATCGTTGGAGTTTTGAGGGTCAATTCGAAAGGGACGTACGGTCACTAAAGCAATGTTATGACGTTTTAGTAATAACCCTAATGTCTTAGATCAATTATTCGAGGCAATAATATCTGAGGCAACCATTCCGGGGTAACTTTTCCAAACGGGACTTTGATCTATGTTTAGACAAGAGAGCGACCACTAAAGCATCCTATACTCAATGACCGTTTACCAAAGGCAACCAAGTGGGAGTGTACCCTAGGAGTGTGCATGTGCGAGTGATTAAATTTCAGATTATTTATCTTTGCACATTTTAGGGTTATCTAACTGTTTTACAGTTAATAATACATTCTTGTCATGCATCCCTATATCATACATCTAACAGTTTAATGTTTGCGGAATTTAAAGTGCGGAAATTAAGCTACGCTATTACAAGGCTTCGGGTATTTACATAGCCAAAAACAAACCCTTAAAAATAAAGCGATAAATGAAAAGTTAAAGTCCTAATTTTAAACTATTACAACTTGTGAGCAATTACATTAATAGGATAAAAATAAATAATAAAACGCGCGCGAGGAAAACTAGATCGAGAGAGGACTAGGGTTTTGACCCTTCTAACCTAATTAAGAAAAAAATAAGTTTTTAATGTTTTTTGATTATTTTTAAGAAAAGAATTAGGTTTTCTAAATTAAATACAAAAATTAATTAGTAATTAAATTAATTAAAGAAAATAATTAAATGGCCTATTTTTGGTTTTTTTGGTTATTTTAAGAAAAAGAAAATATAATTAAGTTAGAAATAAAACCCTAATTGTTCTAATTAATTTTAAATTTATTTGCAAAAAGAATTAAAGTTATCTAAAATTAACAACCTAATTAAATTAATTTAATTTTTGATAAAAAAATAAAGCCTAAACCTAATTTGGTGAAAAATATTTTTATGTGATTTTTTGATAAAAAGAATTATTTAATTTGGTTAGTAAAACAAATAAATAAATTAAATGAAATGAAATATAAAAAAGAAAAAGGTAAGAAACTTGGGCCTGATTTGGAGATTTGGGGTGTGTGAACACCAATCTGGCCCAAGTAGAATGAGGTCCACGCTTGACTTTTTCGAGATCTCATGCTATGCGTTTGACTAGGTGTTTGGTGCTCCCTCATGGATGGCCCTTGGATCTGGCCGTCTGGCCATCTAGCAGGCTGGATGATGAGGTCACATGATGGACCTTTGGCCTTGTGCGTGCATGTAATCACTGAAAAGAAAATAACATGAAGCAAATTGGGGGACCTGGGATTCGAACCCAGGCCCCGAGGGACTTTCCAACGCTTGGCAACCGGCTGAGCTACGCTTCTGATTTGTACACATAATAAATAATAATCATAATATGAAAAAAGCAAAAGCACTAAGTCCAAAGCGCGCGAATTTTCAAATGATCTAATGGAAAGGTGCCAGCTAATCATCTTCTTCCCTTCTCTGTGGGTAAAAGTCCCAGACTTTTACCTACGGACATTCGTCCGTCACTACAAACCCGCGTTCTCTTAAAATCAACCATGAGCAAGATAAATAAAAACTAGGGCCACCAATTAACTCGTCTGGACCTCCTGAGTATAATGGTGGCCCTTTCATGGCCTAATTTTGTCCGCACACAGAATTCCCAAATCGAAGCTACAAACCCTAATAATGGTGAAACTTCATACAGGCCATGAAAACACAATTAAAGATTACAGAAAGCTTGCAAATGTTCCCAGGATTAAGAATCTATAACTATTTCATGCTACAAGTACAAGAATGATGCAATTCGAATTCAAGAAAATAGCAAAGTCGTGACTGACTTACAACGTGTTTTGGTATTGGAAAAGCTTTGTTCTTGATTGATTTCGCTTGCTGGTGATCCCAGGAAGTGATTGGAATGGTCCAAGGGTCTTGAATTGGCCTGGAACTATGAATTCAAATTGATACTTTTTATGGTTTTTTTCAAGTTTGGTTCTTGATGTTGCGCCTCTTTCTAGCCTCTCTTTTGGTCTGCACACCTTCTTTATGTACTGAGGAATGAATTAGGATTGTCAATGTGATCATAATCTTCCTCCATTATTGATTTTGATTTTGATTTGATGCACTTGAATATCATTCCAAAAATAGGCCTAATCCAATCTTTCTGTGCATCCCATGCCTTTACACGAATTTGATCTTATGCTAGCTGGACATTAAGACCTGAAACATGTAATAAAATCTTGGGTTTTCAATATTTTGGATTTTCTATGATTTGTTTTGATTTAAAATGATTTAATTCAAATAAAAATATAAATAAATAATAAAAATAAGATAATGACAAGTGGAAAAGGCTAGGGCTCGTGGACCATGTTTCCAACTCAAAACAAGTGAAAAAGATTGGGCCCATTTAGCAAAAATTGCATTTTTAGGCATAGTTGACTTTTGGCAATTTTGCAAAAAAGGTCAACTTCACCAATGCATAACTTCCTCAATTTTGACTCTTTGAAGGTGTTATTGGACTTTTTAGAAATATTGAGATGTCCTCTAAGCAACCCTTTTGGTCCCATATTAATTTGATATTCCATGCTTATGTAGGAAGCTTTGACAAAAAAGGTGTTTTTGTTGACTTTTCAAATTGACCTATAATGTCCAAATTCATAACTTCTTGTGAGTGCATATTTTGAACTTGGGAGATGAATATGAATTTTAGGGAATTTCATCCTCTTAAAAATGAACTTTGTATTGGTCATTTCTCATAAAGTATGAGAAAGTTATGCTTGGTCAAAGTTGAGTTGACTTTTCCTACAAAACCCTAATTTAGCAACTTTTGATTCTTGATGAATTATGAGCAATCCTTGATGAATCATGATCAACCCTTGATCAAATGATGAAATATACTTCAAAATGAGGATTTTGACCAAAAATCTTGAAGTTTGACTGTATATAGGCCACAGTTGACTTTTGCCCTAGCACAGTCGATTTTCAGGCCTTTAAGCAATTGACTGAGCAAACTTTCTCTGTAGGGCTTGAAACTTGACATGGATGATCTTGAGAACAATATTAGGACATTGGTGAGAATTTGGGATCCCTTAGACTCAAGTATCTTGATGCAACATGAAACCCTAATTTGAGGTAGACTACCTTAGGAGAGAGCTTGTCTGGTCAACCCTTGGACTTCCTTGAGCAACTTGAGGATCTTTCTTGAAATATTTTGAGAAATATGGGAGGGAAAATTTTAGGGTACAATAGCTTCCCCTATTGAATCTTCTTAAACCTGAGGATGCAGATTGGCTTTCGTGCCTTTCGTGATCTGAAGGTGGAAGATGATTGAACACTAGAGTGCCCAGAAATTTGCACTCGCATAAAGTGGTGTCCGTCTTGCAATGTCGGGAATGGGATTACAGATGCCATTTGGAAATTTCCGATGGGGAATGGGCTTAAAGATGCCATCCGAAGGAGTGTCGATCGCCTAAGAGATTTCTTAGCGAGAGCTTGTATACCTGTTGTTGAGGAAGATTCCTTTGGGGAATGTTGATCTCTGTCTTGAGAGAAATAAAATTTTAGGAGCTTCGGTCATCCTTTATTCTACTAGGGAATCGTCTCTGTTTTGAGAAAGGTTGAATTTTAGGAACTTCAGTCGTCTGTTATTCTTGTTGAGGAATTGTCTCTTCTTCAAAGAGGTGAAAATGAACTACTATCTGGTCGTGATCCAGGCTTCATAGTGATAAGATCGACTTCTATCCGGTCGTGATCCAGGCTTTACAGTGTTACTGGGGAGATGAGATTAAACTTTCTATCCGGTCGTGATCTGGGCTTCACAATTTCTCGATCCTTATCTGGTCGTAATCCAGGCTTCAGAAGGAATTAAGTTGTTATCCGGTCGCACCCGGACTTCAACTTGAATTTAGGGCACACTAATATTTGGTCGACTCCGGGATTCTTAGTAATTGTCCAGGTAAACTGCTATTTGGTCGAAATCCAAGCTTCGTAGTGTCTTGTACTGTTATCCGGTTGTAATCCAGGCTTCAGTCCTTTTATCGTTATCTGGTCGTAACCCAGGCTTCATGATGCTTTGTACCATTATCTGGTCGAATCCATGCTTCATGGTGTTTTGTACTGCTATATGGTCGTAACCCAGGCTTCACAATACCTTACTTCGTATCTGGTCATAATCTAGGCTTCAGAAGAAATCAAATGGTTATCCGGTCGTAATTCAGGCTTCCTTTTGGCTTTGGGCCTACTAATATCTGATCGTAATCCAGGCTTCATAGTATCTGGTCGGGTGAACTGCTATTTGGTCGTAATCCAAGCTTCACAATGTCCCTTACCACTATCTGGTCGTAATCTAGGCTTCGTGATGTCTCATACCACTATCTAGTCGAATCCAGGCTTCATGGTGTTCAGAGAAAATCAAGATACTATCCGGTTGTAATCTGGGCTTCATAACTTGTATTAAAGATATACCACTATCTGGTCGAAATCCAGGCTTCGTGGTGTCTTTGGCTTCTATCTGGTCGTAATCCAGGCTTCACAGAAACTTGTATTGCTATCTGGTCGTAATCCAAGCTTCACAATAACTTACTTATATGTTATCCGGTCAAAATCCGGGCATCACGGCTTGTGTTTATGACATACCACTATCTGGTCGTAATCCAAGCTTCATGGTGTCTCGGACTGCTATCTGGTTGTAATCCAGGCTTCACAGTAACTGGCTGAGCTGTTATCCGGTTGTAATTCGGGCTTCACGGCTTACAGGGGATTAAACTATTATCCGGTCGAATTCGGGCTTCATAACTTAAAGATAAACCACTATATGGTCGAATCCAGGCTTTGTGGTGTTTGATACTGTTATCTGGTCGTTCTCCGGGCTTCATAATATGCTGTAGAAATCAAGGTACTATCCGGTCAGATCCGGGCTTCATAGCTTGAACTTTGTGAGAATTTGATTGTATCTTTCCTGAAAGGTAAAGATTAGTCGTATGTAATGCATGACATGTATCAAGCAATGATGTTCTCAAAATAAATGAGATTGTGTTATATGATGCGTATGCGCATATCATGATGTATGGATATGTAATGTTTTTTGATGTTCTCTAGCTGGGGGAAATAAATCCTGGATTTCTGCTGGAGAGTACGAGACGTTGAACTCTTCGTTTCCACTGGGGATAGTGAATGAAGATGATTGTGAGCATAATCCTGCAGGAGAGAATAACTCCGCTGGGGAATAAACTGACGAGGAAATGACTCTGTGGGGAGGACATACTCTGTCGGAGGATCTGTTGATTTGGAAGAATAACCTCAGGTGGGGATGAATTACCGTTGTTGGTGATAAAAGAAACTTGTTGGGGATTGAGTTTCTGTTTGTGAAAGGAAGGAACTCTGTTGGGGATGATTTTCCAGTAGCGACTTCACTGGGGATAATCTTTTAGACTTTACTGGGGACAATCCTCCAGACTCTACTGGGGATAATCCTCCAATACTGATGATAGATAAACTCTGCTTGGGGAGAATATTGCTGATTCATTCGCGGTTGCGAGCCTCAGTTGGGGAGAATTAACACCATTGTCCTTCTCTTTACTCTGCGGGGAGTGAATGTACCTTTAATTGTTTTCTCCAACTAGGTCTATCCCTATACCTGGTGGACAGAGCAACTGTAAGGTCTGGACATTTCTTGTTTGCCCCTGTTTATGATATTACGAGTAACCGTCTTTTGTTTCGCATGTAAATATTTATGAGCAGCAATTATTGTCAAATGCATATATCAAAAATGAACCATTGGACGTTCTTGCAAAACAAAACAGAAAAAGGAAAATAATTTGAAACTTCTTTGTGAAAATGAATTGTATTGATTTTGAAGTTGGCCTGAAAATAGGCGTTTTTTGTACAAGAGACTGACATCCTAGTAAGAGAATGTCGTTGAACAATAGTATTTATACAGTTTGTGTAAAAGAAAGAAAAAATACAGCTATGTGAATAATCCCACTGGGTTCCAACTCTTCTATTTCCCTTATATCTCCGAGCATCTCATCACTTTGCTACTTGGTTGAAGGTAGATCAAAGTGTTTAGTGTCATCCGAGCTTGATAGTTGATACCGAAGTCTGATTGTAAGGTGATCCAATGAGACATAGTGTTACGCCTTAATCTCTAATTTTTTCCTGGACCGCCCTTTCGGGTTTTCAGTCCACCGGGATACCCTTTTTTGCCCAAGTCGCCTTTTCAGGTTTTCGACTTGTCGGGTGTACAATTTTTTTTTTCATTTTCATCCCTTACTTTTGCCCGAACCCTTTTGGTTCACCGGGAAGCCCTTATTTTTGCCTAGGTCAGTCAACCTAGCGGGTCTTTGATTATGCGTAGTATTTTTTCACTATGTCTGCATTGACGGGGTGAGGAAGGTCGTCGCCATCCATGGTGGTTAAAATCATAGCTCCTCCTGAGAAAATGTTCTTAACCATAAATGGCCCTTCGTACGTAGGGGTCCATTTGCCCCTACGATCACCTTGCGGCAGTATGATGTGCTTGATTACCAGATCCCCAACTTGATACTCGTGTCGTCTGAATTTCTTGTTAAATGCCTTGATCATTCGCTTTTGATACGTCTGACCATGACAAATAGCAGTAAGTCTTTTCTCGTCGATTAAATTCAGCTGATCAAGTCGGGTCTGGATCCAATTGTCTTCGCTCAAACCCGCATCCTTCATAATCCGAAGAGAGGGTATCTGAACTTCAATGGGTAAGACTGCTTCCATGCCATATACCAAAGAGTAGGGGGTTTCCCCTGTTGAAGTTCACGCTGAGGTTCGGTACCCATGAAGAGCGAACGGTAACATCTCGTGCCAATATTTGTATGTCACCGTCATCTTCTGCACAATCTTCTTGATGTTCTTATTAACCGCTTCAATAGCCCCATTCATCTTCGGCCAGTAAGGAGAAGAGTTGTGATGCTGTATCTTGAACTGCTTGCAGAGCTCAGTGATCATCGTATTGTTAAGATTTGTACCATTGTCCGTAATGATCCTCTCTGGTACACCATATCGACAGATCAGATTGTGCCGAATAAACCGTGCCACGACGTTCTTGGTTACTGTAGCAAAGGAAGCTGCTTCAACCCACTTCATAAAGTAATCAATCGCTACCAGGATGAAACGATGCCCGTTGGACGCAGTAGGTCTGATCTCACAAATCATATTGATGCCCCACATTGCAAAGGGCCAAGGAGCTGTTAAGACGTTCAGAGGAACCGGAGGTACGTGCACCTTATCAGCATAGACTTGGCACTTATGACAGGTCCGAGAATGCTGATAACAATCGGCTTCCATAATAGACCAATAGCATCCCGCCCGTAGGATTTTCTTTGCTATGGTGTGTCCACTGGAATGAGTTCCGAAAGTACCTTCATGCAACTCTACCATAATCCTTTCTGCCTCGTTCTTATCCATACATCTCAGTAAGGTTGAGTCATGGTTACGCTTGTAAAGGACTCTGTTGCTGATGAAGAATTTTGCAGCGAACCTTCTCAGGAACTTTTTATCATTAACAGATGCACCCTCGGGGTATTCCTGAGCCTCAAGATACCTCTTTACCTCATGAAACTAGGGTTTATCTGCTACCTCTTCAGTCTCAATGTCACAGCAATGTGCGGGTTCGTTCAGCCTCTCAATGGTAATCTGGGGAGCTTCATTGTCCCACCTGACCTTGGACATAGAAGACATGGTAGCTAGCGCGTCCGCTAACTGATTCTCCTCCCTGGGGAAGTGTTCAAAGGTTATCTCCTCAAAGTGCGGAAGCAACGTCAATACATACTCTTTGTAAGGAATACAACTTCGGTGCTTCGTATCCCACTCGCCTTTGATCTGACTGATCACGAGAGTGGAATCTCCGAACACACTTAAGAACTTAATCCTTAGGTCAATAGTTGCACGAAGACCCATGATACATGCTTCATACTCCGCCATGTTGTTGGTGCAGTTAAATCATAATCGGGCGGTGAACGGAGTATGACAGCCTTCAGGAGATATGATCATGGCGCCAATGCCATTACCTAAAGCGTTTGAAGCTCCATCGAAATACATAGACCATCGGGATCCCTCCTCAGGTCCTTCATCCGGTCCAGGTGTTTCACAGTCAGTCACCAACATGATGTTCTCATCTGAAAACTCGAAGTTCATAGACTGGTAATCATCCACTGCCTGATGTGCCAAATGATCTGCTAACACACTCCCCTTGATTTCCTTTTGGGTCATGTATTGGATGTCATACTCAGTCAAGATCATCTGCCATCTTGCTATTCTTTCGGACAAGGCGGGCTTTTCGAAGATATACTTGATCGGGTCCATCTTTGATATCAATTGAGTAGTGTGGGTTAGCATATACTGTCTCAGCCGGCGAGCAGCCCATGCCAAAGCGCAGCAAGTTTTCTCAAGCAGTGAGTATCGGGTCTCACAATCGGTAAACCTTTTGCTATGGTAGTAAATAGCATGCTCTTTTCGTCCAGACTCGTCATGCTGCCCCAGTACACACCCCATCGAATTGTCGAGTACTGTCAAGTATAAGATCAGAGGTCTCCCGTCAACTGGATGCATCAGAATAGGTGGCTCTTGGAGACATTCCTTGATACTTTCGAAAGCGGCCTGACATTCATCGTTCCATCTTACCACTTGATCTTTCTTCAGCAGCTTGAAGATTGGCTCACAAGTAGAAGTCAGGTGTGAGATGAATTGGGAAATATAGTTCAGGCGTCCCAGAAAGCCTCTGACTTCTTTTTCTGTTCGGGGAGCTGGCATTTCCTGTATAGCCTTCACCTTTGTCGGGTCCACTTGAATACCTTTATCACTAACAACGAAACCCAGTAGCTTACCAGACCTTACCCCGAAGGTGCACTTGTTCGGGTTTAACCTCAGCTTGTACAACCTCAATATGTCAAATAGCTCCTGGAGGTGGTCAAGATGTTCTTCTTCAGTCTGGGACCTTGCAATCATGTCATTGACGTACACCTCAATCTCATGATGAATCATGTCGTGGAACTGATAACGAGAAAACATATCGTATAATTAACATACTTTTTACCGATTTTATATTTCATTAAGTCGTCTAACCCCCGATTATTCCGAGATTATTTGTCTTTTTGCAAGTATAACACTTGTCGACTCAAACCGATGGAAAAGGACAACATGAAGAAGGCTAGACGATAAACAAAGAGAAAAAGAATAAAAAAATACAAAGTTTGGACATCTGGAACAGTGACGGTCGTCACGTCCCTGTGACGGGCGTAACACCCCCCAACATAAGGAAACGCTCGTCACACACCACTGACGAGCGTAAGGCACTACTTTAGCGCGTGACGACCATCACCCACCTGTGACGACCGTCACCCACCTGTGACGACCGTCACCCACCTGTGACGACCGTCACGCGCGTGAAGGTGGGCGTTATGCATGGATTGAGACGTGGGCGTTAAGGGCAGACTCGTTCTCCCTTTTTCTACTGAGTCTCCAATTTTCTTGCCACCATTATTAGTGCTCCTATATTTTCTCCACGAAGACTTCATCAAGAATTCAAAAAACTGCTGATTTTTCCTATGCTATATATATGTGTACCAGTGCACAGTTCAAGGGTCGAAGAAATTTACTCAGAGAAAATATTATTTTATTTTACAGTTATTTTCCAATTTGCTTGTTTTGGAATTCTGTTTTCATTTTCTTGTAATTTTCATTCAAAGCCTTAGTTTCTATTTTTAAGTGTTAATTCTTCTTTCAAGAATTAACACGAATCATTTACTGCAAGTCAAGCTCAAAGATTGGATTATTGTATTACCTCAAGATTACCATAGCAACTTTGATTCCAGGTTTTTTATATTGCAATTATTATTCATTCAGTTTTTATAATATGCCAATTATTGCCATGAATTATATTTTGAACTGTATTGCTGTTAGGTTAATTATGTCTGGCTAAATTATTAATACCGGTATGTGACCGTAAGAATTGAAAGAATTCAATGATACCTTGGCCAAAAATATTTATAAAACAATTTCTGGTTTCCAATTTCCAAGACTAATTTAACTATCCTTGTCACGAGAGTGAGAGGTTAATTAACACGATTTTGCCACGAGAGTGGAAAATTAATTAAGGCAAGAACATGCATGCGAGAGCTGGGGTTCAACCCAGATAGTGGTGACAAAGCATTGATTTTTAAATACACGAGAGTGTTTTAATAAATTAATTAAATTCAAATTGTTTTCAAAAAGTGTTATTAAATTTAAAGTGCATCCACTAGGTTTAGTAGCGTGACTTATTTCATAAACACGAGAGTGTATGTCTCAGGTTTTTAAACAATTAGCTTTTACCGAAATACTTTATAGGCCGAGCGATTCACCGAATTCTCTAAGTCCGATTATCACATACCGGTATAATTAGTACTATTACTTTTAACTAAACTGTTTCCCCCAAAAATCGAATATTCATCGCTTAGTTAGACAAACTGTAGCATTAGATCGTATGCGATTGATCCTCAGTCTCTATGGGTTCGATAATCTTTTAAAACTAGAACGACTGAACTGTATACTTGCAGTTAGTATCCCGACAGACTTATAAAGTCCCGATCAAGTTTTTGGCGCCGTTGCCGGGGACTGGTAGTCAATTAATTACGATTCTTCTGTTGCGCATTTAGACTAAGCAACAGACACCCCTTTGTCGATTTGTATGCCAAGGACTCGCTCACAAGGCGAACCACTTGACAAATCGACGGACGAACCTGAACACATCCTTTCCGTAAGACGTGCAGTCAGGGATTACTGTTTAAACCACGCTATTCCTTTACCTAAACCAGAAATCAAGATTGATTCTGAAACTGATTCTAATTCTTCCTCTGAAACCGAAACCAATCCAGAATTAGACATGGCCGAAGAACAAAGGACCCGTCCACTGAAGGAGTACGCAGCTCCATCACAACAAGAGCCCCATAACAGCATTGCTGCTCCAGCAATAAACCGAAACGATTTCGAGTTAAAGCCGTCATTGATATCAGCTATCCAACAATGCCAATTCTCTGGAGATCCTTCTGAGGATCCGAATGAACACCTTACAAAATTCGTTCAATTTGCCGACACAATTATAGAAAATGGTGTTAGTAAAGATGCGATAAGATTACGTCTTTTCCCTTTCTCACTAAGAGACAGAGCTTGGGCTTGGTTGCAATCCTTGCCATCAAATTCCGTCACTACGTGGGAAGGACTGAAGATCGTATTCTTAGCACGATACTTTCCCCCAAGCAAGACCGCTGCACTAAGAGCCCAAATCAACGGATTTAGGCAGAAAGATACTGAATCACTATTCGATGCATGGGAGCGTGTTGTACCCCAAAATTTGCCCTCCCATATTTCTCAAAACATTTCAAGAAAAATTCACAAGTCCAACCCGGCGCGTCATATTCAGGTGTTCTTTCACCAAGATATCTCTGATAACGTATTCTTAAATTCAGGTTCGGCTCAAGAGTCAATTCTTTAAAGAAGGTATCCGAATGTGTGAGTTTTCTTGAAGAAATATGGTGAAAAAGTTTGCTGAAAGTGCAGTTTTTACGCGCTAAAAAATTCATAACTTGAAGATCATGGCTCGTTTTGAACCTGTTCCGGTGGCCAAAATTCCGTCTTGACATTATCTACGTTTTCATCTCTCACGGCTGGAAGCCAATTTCGATCAGAAGGTCTTCAAAAATGTGGATTTATCAAGTATTTTCATACAGAAAATTTGTGACAGAAGTTTATTTGCGTCATGTTCAGAAAATCATAACTTGGTCGATTTTCATCGTATCGAGCTGGTTCCGGCGCCAAAATTTCACAAATTGAGTTGGCTACATTTTCACAGGAGGTATCGAGTTCGAACGGTGTTCAAAAGGCCTTCATTTTTTGCTCAGAGTGTGTGACACGCCGAAAATCCTGAATGCTGAATACTATTTCATCTGGGCCGAAATTTCGAAAATTCATAACTCGGTCAATTTTTATCGGATTGGGCTCATATTTTTACACAAGGTCACTGACTCATAGATCTACAACTTTGCTTCAAAAGTCGAGACCGGATTATGCTCCGATAAATACCAGTTTTTTATTGAAGAACGTGTCAGAGTCGACACTGGAGCCCAAAATAAGTTTGTCTGAGCTGAAACTTCAAAAATTCATAACTAATTCACCGTTTATCCGATTGAGCCGATTTTCGGACAGGAGTTAGTACTCGATGTCGGCTACATTTTGTTTTCACATTTCAACTTCAAAAATTGCACTTAAGTCCCTACGATTTAGCCTGGAAAGTGACGAACTCAAGTGAACATTGGAGGCCCAATTGCACATTCAAAACCCATTTTCTTCACCCTAATTTCCATTATATAATCACCTTCTTTTCACACAAACCAGAGAAGAAAAAAAAGAGAGAAAAAAACCTTGTCACAACACTGTTAGAATATCAAATTCTTTCAAGAACCCTAAAATCTTGAAATCCTTATTACAAATCCCTCTCTCACTACAAACAAGCCATCACAGTTACAAACCACCACCTCACTACTTCTTCAGTAAGGATAAGGCTGGCTTGATCTCCATGATCCAAAGGGCATAAAAGCATTCAGGTCACTAATTTTCCAGTAAGGGTAAGATTGATTTGATCTCCATGATCAAAAGGGTATAATCATTCATACATGCCATATTGTGCCTAAACATTAAATTTCTTCATATATTGGCTTTATTTGCATTTTATGATTTTATTTAATGTGTTCGTGAGATTCAACACTGCAGATTTAGACAGGATCCCATGCAGGTTCATTAAGGAACGTTGAGGCCAAAAGCCAAAAGTCAAATGGCCAAAAGCCAAAAGCCAAAAGCCGAAAGCCAAATGGTCAAAAGAACAACTTATGCATGACGAGACAGACATCCTAAGAAGATTAAGGAATGTTGAGGCCAGAACACAAATGGCCATGAAACCCAATCCAATGGCCAAAGAATGCAGACTACGGTACTCAGGAGTCAATGAACACGCACGTGATGCCAGAAAGTCAAACAAGGTTTTTTGTCTAATGGGCCAGATTTCTCACAAAAAACCTCCCTTTGGGTCTGAATTCCCCCATGGTTTGCACTTTTTTTTTTTGATTTTCCTTTTTATTCTTTTAATTATTTTCAATTGTTTTCTTTAATTTCATAAATTAATTTTCATAAGATAAAAAATCAGAAACTAAAATATATTTAATTATTATTATTTCACTATTAATTTATTTTGTAAATAAACTTTAATAATTAGTTTAGTAAATTAGGTTTTAAAACTTTAATCTTTTTCTCAATAAATTAAAATATGTAGAAATTAGGTTTTTTTAACTTTTTATCACTTTTCTTAATAAATAATATTTTCTTATTATCATTATTATTAATTACTAATTTATTTTGTAAATAAACATGTACATTAAATATTTAGTAAATTAGGTTAAACTTTAATATTTTTCTTTAATAATTAAAAACAACTTAGAATTAGGGTTTCTCTTGAATTTTAATTTTCTTTATTTCATAAATACCAAAAACCATAAAAAATAACTTATTTTCTTTAATTTAATAATTAATTAACTTTTCATTCAATTTAATTCCAAAAGGGTCCAACGCCCTCGAACGTTCTATTTTTTATTCTTTTCGCGCATTTATTCTTATTTTCCTTTGTGAATATTATGTAATTGCTCAAGCCATGTAATAGTAATTAGGAATTTATTTATTTTCCGCATTTTTTACCAAACGGGTCTTTGTTAATTTGGCGATGTATAGACCCGCGCCTTGTAATAGCGTTAGGACTTTACTTTCCGCATTTAAATTTCCGCACCTTTAAACCGCTAAACTTTGCATGAAAGAATGTATGGCTTAAATTAAAAACAAGCGTAGAGCACCATGATACATGTACAAGATAAATATTAACCTGAAAACAACACACAAATTCACACACCACTCTTAGGGTATGCCTCACTGTTGCCTTGCCCTCGAAACGTGGTCGTCGAGTATAGGACGTTTTAGTAAGTCCTTATGTCCATGACATGATCCAGTTGCCTCAAAACGGTTGCCTCGGAATTAAAAAAGGATCAATGGCATAAGGGTAGCTTCTAAGGTGTCCTACTGTTGCTTCGGTGACCACACTGTCCCTACAAACGAATTGACCCGAACACCTCCAACGGTGGTGCTACCTACCCCTCAATGGTGGGATGGCACTACCTTAAAGACATTTACACAGCCTAATTCCTTAGGGTAGGTAGATGACTCGTAGATACTTGCTCTATTTCAAAAAACAAATCAAAAACTCTTTTCACACTGACACTTTTCAAAAAGCTTTCAAAACAATTTTTCAAACACTCTTGAGGACTGATACAAGAGTCGATCTGAAATCTTTAAACGAAACTTTTTTCAAACCCACTCACGATTGAAAAGCAAACACTTTTGAAAACACATAAGAGAAAGTATCTAAGGGCCCATGGATAACCATGGATAGAAAGGGTGCTAACACCTTCCCTTTCTATAAATCTACCTCCCGAACCGAGAAACTATCTCATAAGGAATTTTGTTGTGCTTTTGTCCTGTCCATGTTGGAGAAAATAAAAGACGGTGGCGACTCTTGCTTACCGCGACATTTCGCGAACCAGCGTTAAACAGTCAGTTCCAGATCCACCGATCACAGAACTGGCGACTCTGCTAGGGACATTTGTAAAAGTGAGGTGTACCTTAGGACTAAGAACACTTATGTTTTCAATTGCTTTGTTTTGTATGCTTTAATATTGTGGGCCTGTTTCGGGAGTTCTATAGATCCTAACCCGGATCTGGGGGATACCTTCTCAGAAAGTAGCAACAAGACTGTGAGGGAACTGTGCGGGGTATACCGACATGGTTGAAACAGTCTGCTACGTTGATGTGGCACTTTGGTGAGTACCGGTAACCCTTGAGTCAGTCAAGGAGAGTACGGGGCCGCCGCGTGGTGTCGTGAAGCATCAACTGACCTTAGGAACCTTAATTGAACCATCCTGGCCTCTTTAGGGGTAGTGAGATAACTGACTTTGGTGCAGTCCGAGGTTGGTTGATACTCGATACTACACTCATTGAGGGATGTTTTCTTGGGATATTTTGGTTGCCAGTCAGTGGCTAAATCAAAACAATGAACACGGAAAACAACCCTATGATATTGAGCTCCTTAGAACCCGGTTACTTTTGATAAGACAGGTTTTGAGCCCACCAACTTCAAGAGGGTAGTACCCCAAACTTCATGCTGGCCTAAACTCTAAGGGCTGTCTTGTGTGACTTGTGTGCTTTCAAATCTGAACTACTTGCATACTTGTTATCTGACAACATGATTTCTTGCAGGTTTTGTTGACTGTCCCTAATCTGGACTTATAACAGGGTTACTTACATCACTCCATGCATAGCATACACATCATACCATTGCATACATCCTGCATAAGGACTAATCCATTTCAAGGATCTCAAGGGCTTGTGATGCAGGTCATGATGAATCAAACGTCTAGCAAGGGGCAAAGAGGATTTATTTTCCTCTAGCCAAAGTTGTCAGAGGTTATGACCCACTTGATATGGTGAGCTTTGACTCTTGAAGAAGGTTCCTCTAGCCAAGGTTGTCCAGAGATCTAAACATGATGACTTGAGTCAGGGGCTATGACCCACTCGATATGGTGAGCCTTGACTCTTGAAGAAGGACTCTCAACAACATGAAGTTCCTTCAATCAAGCTACCGGATTCAAAACCTAACAATTTTTCTTGTTTATCCTGCGAGATCCTTGAAAACATTGCATGCATACATACATATCATTGCATTACAGGTACCCTTTTTACAGGTCACTTACCTTCTTCGCTGTTTATTTCAGCAATGGCTTCCCAACAAGATAACCAGGGTCTTCATGCTCAAGAGACTCAGTTCGGGGAGATCTTCCTAAGCCTATCCAAGGGGCAGGAAGAGCTGAGAACACTCCTCACAGGGAATTTGATCAGAAAAAGTCCTGAGGACGACAAGGACGAACGGCTGAAACATCTGCAAGCTGAGGTGGATGCAATGAGAACCCAGATGCTGGGGCAAATGGCTCTTATCCAAGGCTTGGCTCGGGAGCAAGAAGAGTTGAGAACTATGATCAACCTGCTTCATCAAGACAAATACAACAGTATGAAGCAAACGGTCAAGACTGGGGATCAAACCGGTAATCAGCCTCCGAGAAGACAAGAGTTTGGTATGGTGAAGAATGGACCTCTCCAAGGTGCTACTACCTCAAGGGTCCAACAACAACCTCACCAAGAGCAACGGGTTGATCAGAGTAAGCCCCGGAGGCATTTCACCTAGCTCAACGTGTCGCTGTTTCAAGCTTTACAACACCTGTTGAGATTGAATCTGATTACACTAAGGGCTCCTCCCCGTAATCCCAACATCTTTGCTCCTAACTATCATCCCAATAAAAGATGTGCATACCACTCTGATAGTCCTGGACATGACACTGCCGACTGCTGGGCTCTGAAGAACAAGGTCCAGGACCTGATTAATGAAGGAGTAGTGGAATTCACCCCAGATGGTCAAGTCGAGTTCGTCTACTATCCCTAGACGAGAAGACCTTTTGTTCACTGGAAGTTTCAAGTTGTATTTTTCTTTGATTGTTCAAACATTTGTTCATGTCAAACTCTTTTACGTTATCAATGCATCGCATATGTCTGTTTTGAATCAATATACTCGCATTCGCTATATTCAAACTGCTTTCATTTTTTGATGTCAACTCTCGATTAAATTCTAAGCCTTTTGAGGGAGGATGACGAAAACGATACCACGATCTTTACAGTATGCTTTTGAACAAACCCCGCTGATGAGGTACAGGCATTGTTTCCATCCCTAAACACTGGAGTTATAAGGAAGATAATCCCTCATCAACCCCTTTGAGCCAAAGAAGTTGGAGTTTTTCTTTTCGAAAATTAAAACCCTTAATCATAACCTGGGGCAGGGTAGTCTTCTCAGTTGATCCAGAGTGCACAACGAATGGCACCAAAGGAGTCTTTCCAAATCAAAAGACAGTGATGGTTCCGAATAATCATAAAGACGGGCAGTCATTATCTCAGAAATAAAAGCCCAATAAATCAAAACCTATGAAGGAGACTTACAAAACTGGGGCATCCCGCTGACTGTAAATTCAAAAAAAGAAACAGTTCAGGCAAAAAACAGGGATACCAAAATCAAAAGAAAGAGGTCCTACAAACCCTCAAACAAAAAAGAAATGACTGCCTATTCAAAATAAATTGTCAACATCCGAACCATCACTGGTATATCAGAGCAAAGACTCAAACAAGGTCTAACGCATGATCAGCTGAGTTTAGGTTTGAAGAACATCACGAAGAGCGGGTGGGTACAAATACAATTTGAGCCTTTATCCTTTGTTTCTTAAACCGTGAACCAGGCCACGTTACAACCCTTAAAAGTCCTAGCTGAAGCATGGGTTAGTTCGAAAGCATACTGTTACAAAGGTATCCTGACTCCTTAAGGATTGCGGTAAAATAACGGGTTGACATCACAGTTTACAAAAAATTTCACTTGTTTTTATGAAAAAATGCATTTTCAAAACTTCAAGACAGACATAAGCTTTTGCATTCTTAAAATAATATTGTTTGCATATGACTATTTGTTTGAACAGCGTAGAAGTTTGCACGACGAATGTATAATGAACAAGAGCACCTCCAATCAAGGGGCAGACGTGATCATGGTCCGTCATCTGGGGCAGTCCAGTCAAGATTCAGAGAATCTCTCAAAATGCCAAACAGCCAGGGGCAACTCACTGTCTGAGTCACTTGGGGCATTGGAGATGAATTCCAGCTATAAATCCTGCATGATCAAACGAAGATCTTCTGGTGGTATGGCAACATAACAACAGGGGCAGCTCCATACATCCTGAGAGCGTGGACATAGTCGAAAAAATACTACGCATAATCAAAGACCCGCTAGGTTGACACACCTAGGCAAAAATAAGGGCTTCCCGACGAACCAAAAGGGTTCGGGCAAAATAAGGGATGAAATAATAAAAAATTTGTACATCCGGCAAGTCGAAAACCTGAAAAGGAGGCTTGGGCAAAAATGGGTATCCCGGTGGACTGAAAACCCGAAAGGGCGGTCCAGGAAAAAATTAGGGATCAAAGCGTACGACTATGTCCTATCATCTCGTCACTTGCCTACCAGAAGAAGATTTATCAATCGGCAGTAATCAAGGCCTCCACAGGTACCTTCTCCCACAGAAACTGGGGCAATAAAATTGTCCGAGCTGTGCAAGCTGCTCTGTCCTCCAGGTACAAGGTAGATTCAGTTGAAGAGTATGACCAAGATACCTCCACCCCCGGCAGAGTAGGATAGGATTCAGCAATACTCGCCCCAAGCAGAGTGGGTCTCCAATCAGCCCCGAAAAGGCATAGTATCTCCAGCAATTCAGCGATGCTCTCCCCAAGCAGAGTTAGTCCACTATCAACCTCAAGGAAGTTGGATTATCCCCCGCGGATCTCAACATTCCCCAGCGGAATATACAAACATTCTTAACAAGCATCCCCGACAGTCTTGATCTAAGATTGTTCCCCGGCGGAATACCAGACGTTCGATGGAGCCACTTCCCCAGTACATCTCAAAAAAATTTCCCCAGGAGAGTCCAGTCCAAAAGTTTCCCTAGGAAAGTGGAATCCATATCCCCAGCAGGTCTTAAAGCTTATCCCCAGTAGATTCTGGAAGCTTGTCATCCGCATAGTACGAACGCTCCCCCGGCTTTATTCAAAGTTTATTTCCCCACCAGGATATAACTGGGTTATCCTCAGCTAATTTCCACGGAGAGATCGTCCCCGGCGAAGTCTTCCTATCCCCAGCGGAGTTCATCAGATCTTCCAACATGACTTACCAATGGAATCCCCAGCGGAGTTATCATCAACCTCAGCAAAGTATTCCTCTCCCCACAGAGCATTCCCCGCAGAGTAATCTATTCGCCAAGTTTGTTCCCCAACGGAGTCATCTTCTCCTACCGGTTTATTCTTGCAATCATCACCCCCAGCGGAAACAGAGCTCTACTCTTCCATATCAGCCCAGGATTCAACTTCCCGGCACCCGTCAAGGATTTATTTTCCTAGACGAAAATACATTCATAAACATCACCTTGTCATACATTATGATACATGCATACACGCATCGTATCACCCCAATCTCATTTATTTTTGAGAACATCATGACATCATGCATGTCATACATTATGACATTGCATACAACTAACTCGTTACTTTTTCAGGAAAAGAACGATCAACAGATAAAAGTCTTTACCTTTTGAAGTAGAAGACGTCCAAGATTCCTTCATCGTCCCGTTGAGGTAGTAATCGCCCAAGGTTCTCTCATCGTCCCATTGAGGTAGTAATCGCCCAAGGTTCTCTCATCGTCCCGTTGAGGTAGTAATCGTCCAAGGTTCTCTCATCGTCTCGTTGAGGTAGTAATCGCCCAAAGGTTCTCTCATCGTCCCGTTGAGGTAGTAATCGCCCAAAGGTTCTCTCATCGTCCCGTTGAGGTAGTAATCGTCCAAGGTTCTTTCATCGTCCCGTTGAGGTAGTAATCGCCCAAAGGTTCTCTCATCGTCCCGTTGAGGTAGTAATTGTCCAAGGTTCTCTCATCATCCCGTTGAGGTAGTAATCGCCCAAAGGTTCTCTCATCGTCCCGTTGAGGTAGTAATCGTCCAAGGTTCTCTCATCGTCCCGTTGAGGTAGTAATCGCCCAAAGGTTCTCTCATCGTCCCGTTGAGGTAGTAATCGTCCAAGGTTCTCTCATCGTCCCGTTGAGGTAGTAATCTCCCAAAGGTTCTCTCATCATCCCGTTGAGGTAGTAATCGCCCAAAGGCTCTCTCATCGTCCCGTTGAGGTAGTAATCGCCCAAAGGTTCTCTCATCGTCCCGTTGAGGTAGTAATCGCCCAAAGGTTCTCTCATCGTCCCGTTGAGGTAGTAATCGCCCAAAGGTTCTCTCATCGTCCCGTTGAGGTAGTAATCGCCCAAAGGTTCTCTCATCGTCCCGTTGAGGTAGTAATCGTCCAAGGTCCTCTCATCGTCCCGTTGAGGTAGTAATCGTCCCTGATTCCTTCATCGCCCTGCTGAGGTAGTAATCGTCCCTGATTCCTTCATCATCCTGCTGAGGTAGTAATCGTCCCTGATTCCTTCATCATCCTGCTGAGGTAGTAATCGTCCCTGATTCCTTCATCATCCTGCTGAGGTAGTAATCGTCCCTGATTCCTTTATCATCCTGCTGAGGTAGTAATCATCCCTGATTCCTTCATCATCCTGCTGGGGTAGTAATCGTCCCTGATTCCTTCATCATCCTGTTGAGGTAGTAATCGTCCCTGATTCCTTCATCATCCTGCTGAGGTAGTAATCATCCCTGATTCCTTCATCATCCTGCTGGGGTAGTAATCGTTCCTGATTCCTTCATCATCCTGCTGAGGTAGTAATCGTCCCTGATTCCTTCATCGCCCTGCTGAGGTAGTAATCGTCCCTGATTCCTTCATCATCCTGCCGAGGTAGTAATCGTCCCTGATTCCTTCATCATCCTGCTGAGGTAGTAATCATCCCTGATTCCTTCATCATCCTGCTGAGGTAGTAATCGTCCCTGATTCCTTTATCATCCTGCTGAGGTAGTAATCGTCCCTGATTCCTTTATCATCCTGCTGAGGTAGTAATCGTCCCTGATTCCTTCATCATCCCCTTGAGGTAGTAATCGTCCCTGATTCCTTCATCATCCTGCTGAGGTAGTAATCGTCCCTGATTCCTTCATCATCCTGCTGGGGTAGTAATCGTCCCTGATTCCTTCATCGTCCTGCTGAGGTAGTAATCGTCCATGATTCCTTCATCACCCTGCTGAGGTAGTAATCGTCCAAGATTCCTTCATCATCTATTCGGAGTAGCAATCGTCTCAGATTCCTTCATCACATCATTATCAAGAAAACCGTTTGAAATTCCAGATTCGATTCCTGTATCCAGCCAAGGCACGTCTAAAGAGTTTGAAGATTCGATTCCTGTATCCAGCCAGGGCATATCTGTTGACGACTAATTCCAGATTCGATTCCTACATCTAGCCAGGGCATATCTGTGAGCAATTGATTGTAGATTCGATACCTGTATCTAGCCAGGGCATATCTGCATGAAGAGTTTGAAGATCAACCCCTGTAACAGGCCAGGAAATTATCTTTCTTTCTCAGGTACGCAAGTTCTCGCTAAGGAATATCTTACGCGATCGACACCTCCAGATGGCATCTATAAGCCCATCCCCCTATCCATCGTATCTCCAAATGGCATCTATAAGCCCATTCCCGCCATCACGCTGCTGATACTTTACTATGTGAGCGCAAATTTCTGGGCACTCTAGTGTTCAATCATCTTACACCTTCGGATCACGAAAGGCACGCAAGCCAATCTACATCCTCAGGTCTAAGAAGATTGAACAGGGGCAAGTGTTGTACCCCAAAATTTGCCCTCCCATATTTCTCAAAACATTTCAAGAAAAATTCACAAGTCCAACCCGGCGCGTCATATTCAGGTGTTCTTTCGCCAAGATATCTCTGATAACGTATTCTTAAATTCAGGTTCGGCTCAAGAGTCAATTCTTTAAAGAAGGTATCCAAATGTGTGAGTTTTCTTGAAGAAATATGGTGAAAAAGTGTGCTGAAAGTGCAGTTTTTACGCGCTAAAAAATTCATAACTTGAAGATCGTGGCTCATTTTGAATCTGTTCCGGTGGCCAAAATTCCGTCTTGACATTATCTACGTTTTCATCTCTCACGGCTGGAAGCCAATTTCGATCAGAAGGTCTTCAAAAATGTGGATTTATCAAGTATTTTCATACAGAAAATTTGTGACAGAAGTTTATTTGCGTCATGTTCAGAAAATCATAACTTGGTCGATTTTCATCGTATCGAGCTGGTTCCGGCGCCAAAATTTCAAAAATTGAGTTGGCTACATTTTCACAGGAGGTATCGAGTTCGAACGGTGTTCAAAAGGCCTTCATTTTTTGCTCAGAGTGTGTGACACGCCGAAAATCCTGAATGCTGAATATTATTTCATCTGGGCCGAAACTTCGAAAATTCATAACTCGGTCAATTTTTATCGGATTGGGCTCATATTTTTATACAAGGTCACTGACTCATAGATCTACAACTTTGCTTCAAAAGTCGAGACCGGATTATGCTCCGATAAATACCAGTTTTTTATTGAAGAACGTGTCAGAGTCGACACTGGAGCCCAAAATAAGTTTGTCTGAGCTGAAACTTCAAAAATTCATAACTAATTCACCGTTTATCCGATTGAGCCGATTTTCGGACAGGAGTTAGTACTCGATGTCGGCTACATTTTGTGAATTTTTTTATTAATAACCATGTATTAAAAAAATATTTCGCAAATAACCGGGTTTCGGAAAAAATTACGCAAATAACCATGTTTGAGATGGCTCCACAAAGGAGGAGCCATCTCAATTGGCGCATGCTCCTCTTTTTTCAAGGGAGGCGCCATCTCACTTGGCGCCTAAGTGCTTAGGGCAAGCCCTAAGCCAAGTGAGATGGCGCCTATGTACAAAATTAGGGCAAAAAAATTTTTTTTTATTTTCTTTCCTGCGCGTTGCCTATTAGACAGAGATCAACAAAATGGATTTTTTATTGAAAAAAAAATAATTACATTCAACTGTTTTACATTAAAAGAACAGTAAAAAAATGGATACAAAAAATACTGGGAAAAAAAAAGATACATCAGTGATCCCCAGGAACCCGGTAATGACCCCCAGTTCCGCATCCCCGTCCTCGCCTTTCTCTTGCTGGGTGCCGTCTCGTTTCCTGCTGCGGCAACGTCGATGGCCCAGCGAAGTCAATGCGATCCGAATCCATAAAATCAGTAAGATCTCCATATCTCGAAGATCCGCTCTGGTACAGTCGGTTACCCATACCCTCAAAGTTTGGTCGTGTTGGCGGTGGGTGGGGTTCCATGGTTGGTCGGTAGCATTGGTCGTCTGAGTATGGGGGTAGAAAGGAAATGGATCTTGGGGTGTTTGGTATTGTGGATGTTGGGTTGTTTGGTGATATGGTGGTTGATGGTAGGTTTGGTCGGCTTGGTCATAATCTTCTGACATTCCCATATCAGGGCTAAGGCTGGATGTTGAGGGCGCCATATTGAGATATGTGGAAGACTGAAATTGTGTCTGGGGTATGTGGGTGTGCTGGTATTGGGGTTGGTATTGTGGTTGGGTTTGAGGCATATCCGGGTATTGGTAGTTTGGCGGTGATTGTGGTTGGTAGTACGGCATTTGATTGTAGTTGTGTTGTGGTGGGGAATGTGGTTGTGTGTTTGTTGGTCTGTTTCTTCTTGGGGGTTGGGTTGAGGTTGATGGATTTTGGGTTTGTTGATGGGGAATCGAGGGTTGTACCCATTGTGTGCGTGGGTCAACCAAGTACCTCGGATGAGACACGTGCATATCTGGGTTACTAACCGACCTGTACCACGACATATATTGATCAGTGTGTCGCATGTTACCTTGAGTAAGGAAAACCGGGGATTGCAATATGTAGCGGTGACGCCTTTGCCACATTTTACACCATTCTGGAGCAAAGTCTTTCCAGTTGGTAAGACCCCACTGGGCGTCGACCCTTTTTAGATGCCAAGGGGACAAATCTGTTGGATCACTTGGTATCTCTTGATGCATTCCGAACTGCATCTTCACACGGTCGTTGTGGTGCATCTCCACAATGTTGAACCGAATGAGTGCATTCTTTGCAGTCCAAGTTGCTGCATCCTCTGGGTTTGGAGAATGGCCCAAACCCAAATATGGTCTCCAGACGAACTGCGATAAAATTTAAATCAGGTAAGCGCAAAAGTAATGTATAAGTAATTAAAATGAACAAAAGTTAAAAGCTACGACGTACGTCATCTGGGCCTAAGTGATCCAACAGATTCCGGTAGAGTGCGACATTGAATCTGGGATTCTTGCCGTAATCCATACCCCTCACGCAGTACCTAAAGGAAATGAGAAACATGTTATTTTTAGCATATATTTTGGAAAGAGCAGAATAGTTATAAATGCTATAAATTAATGACTTACTTTGTTGCGTACGGGAAATCAAAAGTGTTGTTGTTGATGGGGTTTAAGGACTCCATCCTCCACCAACCCCAGGCTTGTAGTAAAAATGCGCACCCATAAAATGTACATTTTTCCTTGACTGCGTTTTTGCACAAGGAACTGTACAGGTGGGCTAATACTGCAGAACCCCAACTATATTTTCTAGTTTTTTCAAAATTTGTTAGTAAATGTAAGTACATGAAATTTACACTATTTCCCGTACTTTCGGGAAATAAAAATGTACCAAAAAGTATCATAATATACGTTCTGGCTTTTACTACTCGGTCATTCTCTGAGGAATTTTCATTTAATTCCATACTTGCATAATGCCGTTTCAGGTCAGTGAGTAGTATTCCATGCCCTCTTGCTCCACCAGCTTCTACCATGTCCCTACCCAACAGTTCTTCACACTGTGAGTTGGGTTGTTGAACCGACCCGTTCACCGCCTTACCGTCGATAGGGAGGCCCAGTAGCATGTACACATCTTCGAGAGTGATGGTACATTCACCTATTGGTAGGTGAAATGTATGGGTCTCCGGTCTCCACCTCTCCAACATTGCAAGAATGAATTTTGAGTCAATGGTGCAGTTGGAGATCTTTAACACATGTCCAAAACCTGCATATTCCAGATAAGGGACGATAAATGGGTCGGGAGCCAGGTATTTGTGCGAACGGATTCTGAATCGTTGTGTATCCTGAGATCATAATTAAACAAGTGTAAGATTAATTAAGATGAACAACACGTTATTTGAAGTATGAAAATGTATAACCAAAGAAGAGACTTACAAATGCAGCAATGTTTTCCCTTGTGCCTCTGTGAGTATCTCCCATTGTTAGAAGAGCCATTGTTCAGAATGCTTGAGAGTATGAAAGACTTAGGAAGAAATAGAGAGTATGATAGATGTGATCGATGGATCTGGAACTGACTGTTTAACGCTGGTTCGCGAAATGTCGCGGAAGCAAGAGTCGCCACCGTCTTTTATTTTCTCCAAATGGAAAGGACAAAAGCACAGAAAAATTCCTTAAAGAGATTGCTCTCGGTTCGGGAGGTAGATTATAGAAAGGGAAGGTGTTAGCACCCTTTCTATCCATGGTTATCCATGGGCTCTTAGATACTTGCTCATTTGTGTTTTCAAAATTGGTTTGTTTGCTTTTCAACTGTGGGTTTTAAAAAAAGTTTCTTGAAAATTCCAGTTCGACTCTTGTATCGGTCCTCAAGAGTGTTTGAAAATTTGCTTTCGAAAGCTTTTGAAAATGTGTCGGTGTGAAAAGAGTTTTTGAATTTGTTTTTGTTTTTAGAGCAAGTATCTACGAGAACCTACCTACCCTAAGGAATTCGTCTGTGTAAATGTCCTTAAAGTAGTGCCATCCCACCATTGAGAGGTAGGTAGCACCACCCTTGGAGGTGTTCGGGTCAATTCGAGGTTCGGGACATGGTGATCACCAGAGCAATGGGAAGACACCTTAGAAGCTACCCTCATGCCAGGTTCCTGGATCATGAGGACTTACTAAGACATCCTCTACTCGACGATCACCTTTCGAGGCAAGGCAACAGTGAGGCGTACCCTAGGGGTGGTGTGTGATTTGTGTGTCGTTTTCATTTATTTTTGTCTTTTGTCAAAGTGATCTATGCGTTTGTTTTTATTTTATCATTCATTCTTTCATGCTTTTATTTAACAGTTTAAAAATATTGCGGGAAAAAGTAAATATCTAAAGCTATTACAAAAGGCGCGGGTCCACATCGCCAAAATTAACCAGGACCCGATTTGACAGAAGAAATAAATAAAGTAAAAGAAAATAAGGAATTAAAAGTGCGAGCAATTAAATACATGGCTTCGGGAGAGATACATGAATATTTAAACGGAATAAAATAATATGTGAATTAATAATTAAATCGAAACGAGGGCGTTGGACCCTTTTGCAAAAATTGGATTAATGAGGAATTAATTAAAATTAAAAGAAAGAAAGAATTTGTTTTTTGGCATTTTTTAGTACTTTAGGATTTAATAGAAAAAGGAATTAATTGAAATTAATGCTAACCCTAATTCTATGGCTTTTAATTTATTAAGAAAACATTGAATTTAATCTAAATTAACCCTAATTTTTATATACAAATTTAATTATGAAAATAAATAAAAATAATTAATATTAAATATTTATGAAAGAAAAATAAAAAAAAGGTGAAAAATTATTAATTAAACCTAATTCTATGTTTTTTTAGATTTTATTATGAAAAGAATTAAAATTACAACCTAATTTAAAACTAAATAATTATATGCAAATTTATTTAAGAAAATACTAAAATAAAAATTATTTATTGTTTTAACTCTTTTTTCTGATTTTTAGGTATTTTGTGGTTTTATGAAAATAGTAAATTAAATAAATAAATGAAATTAATTAAAATAAAGAAAAGAAAAATTATAAGAAAAGAATAGAGAAAGCAAACCCTAGGGGGTTCAGTCCCACATTGGGAGGTAAAGTCCATGTGATTAGGCCCATTATGTCTTGGCCCTTCTGACTTTTGCGTGGGCATGTGAGACGGTTGACTTGTGCTCATCATACTCTCCAGATCATGACCGTTGATCTGACGCTCTGGGACACGTGGGCATTGATTTTTGAGGATGCATGATGGTCTTCAGTTCAAGCGCTACACATGAACGTTAATTGAAAAATAACAAATGGAAAGGGTGAAGACCTGGGATCGAACCCAGGTCATTAACATTACCAGTCCTTATGCTTTGCCAGTGGAGCCAACTCACGCGTTTGATCAATAAGCAATTAACAAATATTATAAAAAGAAAACAAAAGGTTAGTGGGTCTGCGCGCGAATTTTAAACTGACCAATCCACGCCTCACACGTTATCGTCTTCCTCGCGTGGTTTTTTATTTTTCTGAAATACAAACACATTAAGCCACGGTTTTCTAACTGTTCTCTTAGGCACGCTTTGGAAAAATAGCGATTAGCTATTAGGTGCTCATAAATTGAGCGCGAGTATGGATTCTGCTTCGTCCAAGTGCGCTAAATTCAATGGCTTTGGTCTCAGCCTTCAATTTTGCCTTATTTCAAAACCCCCAATTTAAGGTCCTGTAAACCCTAAAATTCAATAATGGTATAATCGTGTACAAGGCATAAAAACATAATTAAACACATGGGTTAGCTTCAGAATAGCATGAGGAATGTAAATCAACAATTAAAACTTGCAATAAACGCATGAATGAAGATGCACGATTGTGAATTTTATTTGAAACAGTTGGACTCCACTGTACCAATTCCGGGTGTTTTGATGAGCGTTTGTGATTGGAAAACGTTCAGTGATGCTTGAGGAAGCCGATGAGATGAGAATTGTGCCTTGAATCGTCCTAGAAAGTGGTTTTCAGATTTGAGTTTCTTAACAAAATTTCAAGCTTTTGTTTTTCAGTTTCTGAGCAGCTGCGTGTGTTGGATGATTAGGTTTGTGTTTTGGCTTTTGTATTGAGTCAATTAGGTCAACAATTCTGAGCAAAATCTCTTTCATTGATGGTCTTGAAGATTTGATTTTCAAGCTTTGTTTTTTCAATCTTTCCATGTGCTTTTTGATACAAATCAATTCCAATCTCTCCAAATATTTCCTTATTTGAATATGCACGAAATCTTGAGGATAAAACATGTACAAAAAGATTGGAAAACTTAGGTTAGCATTTTTCATACATTTAATTTGATTTAAATGAATTATTATAAATAAAAATTCAAATAAATAAATAAAAAATGAATAAAGGCTTCCCTTTGGGCCAAGTGGTCGTGCACATGCCATGGATGATGAATTGTGGAAGAAAAATGGGCCCATTAGCAATTTTAGGTCATTTGAATCAATGTTGACTTTTCAAAATATCCAAAAATTTCCCAACTTCTACAAGGCATAACTTGCTCAATTTTTAAGCTTTTATCATGTTCTTGGACATTTTGGAAAGGTCTTTGAGTCCTTTAACCAATGCCTTTGGTCCCATGTCATTTTGATTTACCAATCTCAAGTTATGGCCTTTGACTTAAAGTCCCTTTTTGTTGACTTTTGAAAATGACCTATAATGTTGAAATTGATAACTTTTTGTGAGAGCATTTCTTGGGCTTGAAGTATGAAGATGAGTTGTAGGAAATGTCTTTCTCTTCAAAATGAGCTTTGGATGGGATTTTTCTGATAATCCATGTGAAAGTTATGCCCTGGTCAATTTACAGTTGACTTTTCCAACTGTCCAAATAAGGAAACTTTTGCATCTTGATGATTTCTGAGCCAAATTTTGAGAATCATGATCAAGCATTGATCAAATGATGTTTGTGGCTTCAAAATTATGTGTTGACCAAAAATTTGAACTTTTGACTGTCAAATGACCATTTTGCCCCTACAGTTGACTGTAGTGCAATTTAGGGTTTTGACTGTGCAATTTTGAGCTGAAAGTCTTGAAACTTGATATGAGGATACTTGACCATATTTGTAGGCATATGGGACTTGATTGGACCTTTGGAAACTTCATTTTCTTGATCAGAACACAAACCCTAATTTTGACTGCTTAGGAGGCCTTTGCACTGTGCAACCCTTGGGGGATTTTGAAGCATGACTTGGCAATTTCTTGAAAAATATGGGAGGGCAAATTTTGGGGTACAACAGTTGCCCCTGTTCAATCTTCTTAGACCTGAGGATGCAGATTGGCTGACGTGCCTTTCGTAATCCGAGGGTAGAAGATGATTGAACACTAGAGTGCCCAGAAATTTGCGCTCACATAGTAGCAGTGTGATGATGGAAATGGGCTTACAGATGCCATTTAGAGGTTGGTGAATAGGATGATGGGCTTATAGATGCCATCTGGATGTTGATCGCGTAAGAGATTCCTTAGCGGGAACCTGCATACCTGCAAAAGAAAAAATGAGTACCTGACATGTTGCAGAAGCTGGTTTTCAGATGCTTTTGTGTAGATATGTCCTGACTGGTTACAGGAATCGGATCTTCGAATTCTTCAGACGTGCCCTGGCGAGATACAGGAATCGAGTCTGATAATTCTAGTCTTCAACGGATACACCCTGGCAAGATTCAGGTATCGGATCCTCGAACTCTTCAGACACACCCTGGCAAGATACAGGAATCAGATCTGGTAATGCTAGTCTTCAACGGATACACCCTGGCAGGATTCAGGTATCGGATCCTCGAACTCTTCAGACACACCCTGGCAAGATACAGGAATCGGATCTGGTAATGCTAGTCTTCAACGGATACACCCTGGCAAGATTCAGGTATCGGATCCTCGAACTCTTCAGACACACCCTGGCAAGATACAGGAATCGGATCTGGTATTGCTAGTCTTCAACGGATACACCCTGGCAGGATTCAGGTATCGGATCCTCGAACTCTTCAGACACACCCTGGCAAGATACAGGAATCGGATCTGGTAATGCTAGTCTTCAACGGATACACCCTGGCAAGATTCAGGTATCGGATCCTCGAACTCTTCAGACACACCCTGGCAAGATACAGGAATCAGATCTGGTAATGCTAGTCTTCAACGGATACACCCTGGCAAGATTCAGGTATCGGATCCTCGAACTCTTCAGACACACCCTGGCAAGATACAGGAATCGGATCTGGTATTTGGTCATCAACAGATACACCCTGGCAGGATACAGGTATCAGATCTTTAGTTGCGACCATTGATGGGAATCATTTTTGTACTGACTTTTGTCCTGAAAAGACAAGTGTTAGTTGTATGCGATGTCATGTGGTATGACGTGCGAGATGTTCTCTGAATATGTGAGATTGTATGCTCATGATGCGTATATGCATGCTATAATGATGTATGTTTTTGTTTAGGAAAGTAAATCCTTGACGGGTGCCGGGAAGTCACTCCTGGGCTGATATTGAAGAATAAGCTTTCGCTTCCGCTGGGGATGATAACTGCAAGAATACCGGTAGGAGAAGATGACTCCGTTGGGGAATAAACTTGGCGAATGGATTACTCTGCGGGGAGAAAAAGACTCTAACGATCTTACTGGGGAGCAATACTCTGTGGGGAGAGGGGTGCTTTTGCTGAATTATTGATAGTAACTTGCTGGGGATAACCTTGTTGTGTTGGAAGTGCTGATAGACTTCGCTGGGGGGTAAGAGGACTTCGTCGGGGACGCTCTTTCCATAGCTTTTGGCTGAGGATAACCCAGTTATATCCTGTTAAGGAAATGACTCTTTGAATAAAGCCGGACGACGCGTTCGTGCTCTGTGAGTGTAAGCTTCCAGAATCTACTGGGGATAAGCTTACTGCTTGGGGAGATGGATTCCAACTTTCTTGGGGAAGCTGGATTGGATTTTCCTGGGGAAGTTTTGAACTGTGGGGGAAGTGATTCCTTTGAATATTTGATATACCGCCGGGGAACAATCTTTAGGTCAAGACTGCCGGGGATGCTTGTTAAGAATATATGTATTGCTGCTGGGGAAGTATTGAGATCTACTGGAGGACACTCAACTTCCTTGAGATTTGATAGTAGTTTTGCTTGGGGAGAGTGCACTGACTGCTGACTTACTCTCTAGGGAATTAAGATGTACTGGTCATGTTCTTTAGCTGAACCTACCTTGGTACCTTGGAGGACAGAACAATTAGATTGCTTAGACAACTCTTTATTGCCCCTGTTTCTAGTGTCACCTGTATTTAATCCTTTGTTTCGTATGCAAATATTTATGAGTTAGCAAATTATTGTCAATGCATATATCACAAATTGAACCTTGGACGTTCTTCGCAAAACAAAACAGAAAAAGAAAAAACAGTTGGCACTTTTTAACTGAAAAATATTTTTGTATTGATTTTTGAATGGCCTGAAAATAGGCATTTTGTGTACAAGAGGCTGACGTCCTAGTAAGAGAACGCCGCCAAACAAAAGAATTTATACAAATTTTGTACAAAAGGAAATAAAACAGCTGGGTGAAATATGAATGATCCCACTGGGTTTCAACTCTGCTATTGCCTTTATAACTCCGAGCGTCTCATCACTTGATGACCTTGGTTGAAGGTGAAGCTGACTGATCGATGTCGTCTGAACTAGATACCGGATTCCGGATGCAAGGTGATCCAATGAGACATAGTATTACGCTTTATCCCTAATTTTTGCCTGGACCGCCCTTTCGGGTTTTCAGTCCATCGGGATACCCATTTTTGCCCAAGCCGCCTTTTCAGGTTTTCGACTTGCCGGGTGTACAGATTTTTTTATTTCATCCCTTCATTTTGCCCGAACCCTTTTGGTTCGACGGGAAGCCCTAATTTTTGCCTAGGCATGTCAGCCTAGCGGGTCTTTTTCATGCGTAGTATTTTTTTACTATGTCTGCATTGGCGGGGTGAGGAAGGTCGTCACCATCCATGTTGGTCAATACCATTGCTCCTCCTGAGAACACATGCTTAACCACAAATGGCCCTTCGTATGTAGGGGTCCATTTGCCCCTTGGATCACTCTGAGGCAGGATGATTCTCTTGATTACCAGATCCCCGACTCGATACTCTTGTGGTCTGACCTTTTTGTTAAATGCCCTGATCATCCGTTTCTGATACGTCTGACCATGGCAGATAGCAGCAAGTCTCTTTTCATCAATAAGGTTGAGCTGATCAAGTCGTGTCTGGATCCAATCATCTTCGTTCAGATTTGCATCCTTCATTATCCGGAGAGAGGGTATTTGTACTTCGATTGGTAAGACTGCCTCCATACCATAAACCAGAGAGAAAGGAGTTGCCCCGGTTGACGTCCTGGCTGAGGTACGGTACCCATGTAGAGCGAACGGTAACATCTCGTGCCAATCCTTATAAGTCACTGTCATCTTCTGCACGATCTTCTTGATGTTCTTATTTGCTGCTTCTACAGCCCCATTCATCTTCGGTCTGTAAGGAGAAGAATTGTGGTGCTGTATCTTGAACTGCTCGCAGAGCTCAGTGATCATCTTGTTATTCAGATTGGTACCGTTGTCTGTAATTATTCTCTCAGGGACGCCGTATCGACAGATCAGATTATGCCGAATGAACCGTGCCACAACAGTCTTGGTTACCGTAGCATAGGAAGTTGCTTCGACCCACTTTGTAAAGTAATCAATCGCCACTAGGATGAAGTGATGCCCATTAGATGCCGTAGGTTTAATCTCACCGATCATGTCTATGCCCCACATTGCAAACGGCCAAGGTGCAGTCAGAACATTCATGGGAACTGGAGGAACATGCACCTTGTCTGCATAAATCTGGCACTTATGGCATGTCCTAGAATGTTGATAGCAGTCAGCTTCCATTGTGGACCAGTAATATCCTGCCCGTAGGATCTTCTTAGCCATAGTGTGTCCACTGGAATGTGTACCAAAGGTCCCTTCATGTAGCTCTTCCATGATTCTTTCTGCTTCAGTTTTGTCCATACAACGCAGCAAGGTTGAATCATGGTTTCGTTTGTACAAGATGCCGTTGCTAAGGAAGAACTTCGCTGCGAACCTCCTCAAGAACTTTTTATCATTGACAGACGCCCCTTCAGGGTATTCCTGAACCTCCAAATATCTCTTTACTTCATGGTACCAAGGTTTCTCAGTCACCAACTCAGTCTCGAGATCACAACAGTATGCCGGTTCGTCCAGTTTCCAGATGATGATTTGGGGAGCCTCATTATCCCATTTGACTTTGAACATAGAAGACATTGTAGCTAACGCGTCCGCCAACTGATTCTCTTCTCTCGGAAAGTGTTCAAAGGTTATCTCTGTAAAGTGGGGGATCAGGGTCAACACACATTCTCTGTAAGGGATAAGATTCGGATGTTTCGTATCCCACTCTCCTTTGATCTGATTGATCACAAGAGCGGAATCTCCGAAGACACTCAGAAACTTAATCCTTAGGTCGATCGCAGCTTGAAGACCCATGATACACGCCTCATACTCCGCCATATTGTTGGTACAGTTGAAACATAGCCGGGCAGTGAGCGGAGTATGAGTACCTTGAGGTGATATGATTATGGCGCCGATACCGTTACCCAAAGCATTGGAGGCTCCATCAAAGTGCATAGACCATCGGGATCCTGGTTCAGGTCCTTCATCCGGTCCAGGTACTTCACAGTCTGTTACTATCATGATACTTTCATCCGGAAACTCGAAGTTCATCGATTGATAGTCGTCTACGGCCTGATGTGCCAAGTGGTCTGCCAATACACTCCCCTTGATGGCTTTCTGGGTCGTGTACTGAATGTCTTATTCCGTCAAGATCATTTGCCATCTTGCTATTCTCCCGGACAGAGCAGGCTTTTCGAATATGTACTTTATAGGATCCATCTTTGAGATCAACAAGGTAGTGTGAGTCAGCATATACTGTCTCAGCCGGCGAGCAGCCCATACCAAAGCGCAGCAAGTTTTCTCAAGCAGTGAGTATCGGGTCTCACAGTCAGTAAACTTTTTGCTAAGGTAATAAATGGCATGCTCTTTTCGGCCAGACTCGTCATGCTGCCCCAGCACACACCCCATTGAGTTGTCCAGCACTGTTAGATATAGTATCAGAGGTCTCCCTTCAACCGGTGGCATAAGGATAGGTGGTTCTTGGAGATACTCTTTGATTCTGTCAAAAGCAGCCTGACATTCATCATTCCAACGTACTACCTGATCTTTCTTCAGCAGCTTGAAGATTGGCTCACAGGTAGCGGTTAGATGCGAGATGAATCGAGCAATGTAATTCAGGCGTCCTAAAAAGCCTCTGACCTCCTTCTCTGTCCTGGGGACTGGCATCTCTTGAATAGCTTTAACCTTGGCAGGGTCCACTTGAATTCCTTTGTCACTTACAACAAAGCCTAGCAGCTTCCCTGATCTTACCCCGAAGGTGCACTTGTTCGGGTTCAATCTCAGCTTGTACAGTTTCAACCGGTCAAACAACTTCTGCAGATGATCTAGATGCTCTTCCTTAGTCTGGGACCTTGCGATCATGTCATCAACGTACACTTCTATCTCATGATGGATCATGTCATGAAATAAAGCAACCATGGCACGTTGGTAGGTTGCCCCAGCGTTCTTTAACCCGAATGGCATGACTTTGTAACAGAAGGTGCCCCACTGAGTAACGAATGTAGTCTTTTCCATGTCTTCAGGTGCCATCTTGATCTGATTGTAACCTGAAAAGCCATCCATGAAAGAGAATACCTTGTGCTGAGATGTATTATCAACAAGGACATCAATGTGAGGTAAAGGGAAGTCATCCTTGGGGCTGGCCCTGTTCAGATCCCTGTAGTCGACACACATTCTGACCTTACCGTCCTTCTTTGGTACTGGCACCACATTAGAAACCCACTGAGGGTAAGAAGTCACTGCAAGGAACCCAGCATCAAACTGTTTCATAACCTCGGCTTTGATCTTCTCAGACATCTCTGGGCGCATACGACGGACCTTTTGCTTAACTGGAGGGCAGTCTTCCTTAGTTGGCAAGTGATGGACCACAATATCGGTATCCAACCCGGGCATGTCTTCGTAGGACCAGGCAAATATCTCCATATAATCATGCAGCATTTGAGTCAACCGTTGCTTTACGCTGAGCTTTAGGTTGGCACCAATCTTTACCTCTTTCCTGTCTGCCTCAGTACCCAAGTTTATTATTTCCACTAGCTCTTCATGGGGTTGAATTGCCCTCTCTTCCTGAAGCAACAGTCTTGCAAGCTCGCCAGGCACTTCGCAATCCTCTTCACCTTCGTCTTCGGCTAAGTTGATCGGATTTTCGAAGTCATAACTGGCAGTAGCAGAGTCGTTATCAGTGAGATCCAGAGTGGATTGAAACTTGTATGAGTGAGTGTGTGTGTAAATACAGCTGTTTTGAAAAATATGTAAAGGAAAGAAAGACAAAAAAGGAGCACAAGATTTGAAATGCGAGAAAACGTCCAAGATTTTCATTCATGATATATGAAATGACAATTTATATGCCCTCACAAATGAAACCACGGTGCCTCGGGTAAGACATCGGGCCATAGAGTTTAATTTATTGTTTATTACAAAATAACGAAACAAAAAATTTATTACTGCGTCACAAAGGTAACAGGAGTATGGTCCTTGGCAATCCAATTGGTCAATCCGCCTTCAGTCGTTGGATAGATCCAGCTATTAAACTCTGCCTCATCCACTTCGTTGTCTTCCCCAACAGCATTCACTCCTGGATTTGTAATGAACACAGGAGATCTTCCGGTCTTCGCCTTCCGCATAGCTTTCTGACCCTCTGTAGTAAAACCCAGCCCAAATTTGTCGGTCTTCTGTGTAAAGTCTGGAAGCCTTCCCCAGTTAGCACATTCACCCTTCTGAACCACAGCCCGGGCATCCTTTAGGGAAGCCATCTTCAAAGGAACATTCTCTTCTACTGCTGTTTCTGCTGCTGCTGTAATTGGAAGCACCTCCTCGAAATGCTGAAAGGGGGTTTCAATAAACTCCCCGTCCATCTCAATGTATCTGAAGGAATTCAGGTGGCTTACCATATATTCCTCCTCTCCCTGCACAGTGACGATCTTCCCTCTGACGGGGTACTTCAGCTTCTGGTGCAAGGTAGAGGTCACTTCCCCAACCTTATGTATCCAAGGTCGACCCAATAGACAAGAGTAAGATGGACGGATATCCATCACATAAAAAGTAGAGTCAAACACCTGAGAACCCACACGAATCGAAATGTCAACCTCTCCATGAACCATCCTCTTTGAACCATCAAAGGCCCTGACGATGATATTGCTGGGTTTCAATTCCAGGCCCTCACAATCTAAACGGTCCAAAGCCTTCTTGGGTAGCACATTCAAGGACGAACCAGTATCCACCAACACATGTGCCAGGGTAGTGCCCCTGCATTCAATAGAGACATGCATAGCATCATTATGGTCTCTTCCCTTCACGATCAAGTCAGCATCTAAGAAACCCAAGACATTGTCTACTGTCAGATTTGCTACGCAATCAGTGAACTGGACTGCAGATGTCTCATGTGGCACATGGGCCGTCTTGAGGAATGAGATTAAGGCCTTAGCATAGGCCTCAGAGCACAGCAATAAAGAGAGCATGGAGATCTTGGAGGGCGTGTGCCCCAGCTGTTCCACAACATTGAAATCACTCTTCTTTATTATCTTTAGAAGATCCTCCATCTCTTGTTGGGAGGCCTCAGCAGTTATAGGTACAGGTGCCTCCATCTGGGCAGGCTCAACTTCAACTTCTTTAGCCCGAGCATTGGATGACTCGGCAGCAGGAGAAATAATTGGATCAGCAGCAGGAATAGGTACACTTGTAGGAGTTATGAGAAGCGGTCTTCGAGCAGCAGAAGGTGCAATGTCAGGCGAGAAGAGCCTGCCACTGCGGGTAACCTTGGCTGGGCCAGTGATATCACAGATGCTGGCACCAGCGTTGAACTCTTGTTTAATCCCATTTACATACACATCTGCCCCGTAATGCCAGGGGACAGCTTTATCAGTTACATAGGGAAGGGGCCCCGGAACAGTGATAACAACAGGTGCAACAGTCATGATTGAGACAGGCTTCTTCGGGAGAACCTGGATTGGATTGTTGAAGATGGTAACCACAGAAACTTCTTCTACTGGGACCAACTGAACAGCAGACTTCTTAAACAAAATCTCCTTGCTATCCATTAGGCTTTGGATGCCTAACTTCAGCAAGGGACAACCAGATAGGGACACCGCACAGAACAGGCAACCCTCACTACAACCCGGAAATAAACCGGCCAGCAGTAGGTTCTTCTTGACAGTCTTCAGAGGAGTGGCCAGATCATCCACAGAAACAGCGTAAATATCTTCATCAACAGCATTTACCCCATGCTGAGGCATAGGAGCAGTAACTACATTCGGCCTTTCAGGCGCTTCAAACTGTATCTCTTTCGCGTCGATAAGGTCTTGCACCTTATTCCTTAATGCCCAACAATCATCAGTGGAATGCCCCGGGCTATCAGAATGGTAAGCACAGCGAGCATTTGGATTGTACTTAGGAGAGGAAGTATTTGCAACCTTCGGAGCCTCTCTGACAGTTACTAAGTTGGTTGAGAGCAATTGTGGTAAGATCTGCGACAAAGTCATACTCAAACGGGTGAATTCCCTTCTGGGTCTCTCAGCCCTTGGTTGGTTAGCTTGCCGAGGAGCGGCTGCAGGCTTGGCAATCATTAATGCACTGACAGATTGACGGCGCTCTGGTTTGTCTTGCCTTCTAGGCCCATACACCGCACTGGCCTCCTTCTTGAAGGGTTTCTTCTCAGAGCTAGATGATGCACCCTTCGGAATCTTTCCAGACTTCAACCCAGCCTCAATTCTCTCTCCAGTCAAAATCAGATCAGTGAACCCTGCAGACGAATTCCCAATGAGATGGTTGAAGAATGGCCCAGATAGGGTCCCCAAGAACATGTCTACCAACTCCCGATCAGTCAATGGAGGCTGCACCCTGCCAGCCAGGTCCCTCCACTTCTGAGCGTACTCCTTAAAACCTTCGCTTGAACCTAACGACATACCTTGGAGTTGGGTACATGTAGGGGAAAGGTCGGCATTATATTGATACTGCTTATAGAAAGCAGTAGCCAGCTCCTCCCAGTTACGAACCTTGGTCCCATCCAGCTGATAGAACCATTCGAGATGAGTCCCTGAAAGACTCTCCTGGAAGAAGTGGATCCATAAATTCTTATCCGCGGAGTACGGTTGCATTTTCCGAACATAGGACCTGAGATGTAGCTTGAGACAAGACGCCCCATCATATTTAGAAAAGGATGGTGCTTTGAACTTCCGAGGAATGATCACACCAGTGGACAAACCCAGATCTCCAAAATCCAGCCCAGGTACCTGTTGTATCTCCATAGCATTCAACCTATCCTCCAGTTGCTTGTAACGGTCTTCTGTCGGAGGATACTGCTCTTCATCAAAATCAGTCTCGTTGTCGGAGACTACCGGACTAGGGACCCTTGCCTCTTGAGGAGTGCCTTTGCCAACAGAAGAACCAGCCTCTTCTTGCTGCAAAGCATTGCCAAACCTTCGGCCCGAGTTGAACAGAACAGTTCTTCTCTTCTTCTTCTTGTCCTTCTTCAGGAGCAGAGCTTTCAATTCTTCTTGGCCTTGAGCCAAACCCTTGATCAACTCCTGAAACTACGCATTCTGCGCCTGAAGAGCCTTGATGGATGTCTCAGTTGATGACGAGTCGGGATTCATGATGCTGAAATAAACAGCGAAGAACTGTAAGCAACCTGAAAAGAGGAAAAACCTGCTATGCACATGATGAATGAGATGTGTTTATGCAATGCATTCAAGGGTTCGAAAGTTCAAATTTGTTGTAGACAAAAAGGAACACACGTTATCATTAAGGAAATCATTGTTTAATACATCAAAGCCTCATGGGCAAAATAATACAAAAATCAAATCAATCCCAAAATATGCTACGCATCCTCTTTGGAGCTATGTAAGTGTTGAGATTCCTCTCCTCATGCAACAGGCGGGTGAGCTCCAAGACCTTCTTTTCACTGGCATGTAAACTGGTCTCAAGAGAATTCCATTCTTCCTTAAGCTGGATCCAGCTCTTCTGCATCTCTTCCCAGGAGGTGGGCATATCAGGGTGCTGAATAGTGTAGGACACTTCTCCTTCCAAGACTGGCTCTTTGATCACTGGGAGCATATGAGGATAAGGCATTACCAACTTCTGGGAGCGGGCGCGTACCCACTTGAGATAAGGTTCCAACGGGATGGAATTCCTGTGCCCCAGTGTCTTGCTGTCTATCCTACTGGGCATCCTCCAAGCTCTGATAAATCTCTGGCGAAGTCCTTGAGTATCGTTGTCGAAGTCAAAAACTATGTCAGGAATTAACATGTCATGAGGACCATCCCTCCGAGCATAACCAAACTGTCTCCAAGCCAGGCATGGGCTGTAAGTAATACCTCCTCTGATTCCAAGTAAAGGAACATTAGGGTACTCCCCGCAACGATCAATGATAGTGACGTCTTCTCTGGACCGAGGACACCAATGTATATCTGCATGTGTAAGAGCCATCAACCGTTGTGACCATCTCAAACCCCGCTCATTCTTCAAAACTGATTGTGGAAGGTGCGAAATAAACCACCTTCCCAGGAGAGGAGTGCAACACATAAGGACACCTTTTTTTCTCATGGTTCGAGTGTAACATGAGTGAAGGATGTCCCCCAGCAACGTAGGTATAGGATTCCTGGACATAAAGATCTGGACAGCACTGATATCAATAAGCTGATCTGGATTAGGGAACAACACCAAACCATAGACAAGGAGGGCCACAACCTCTTCAAAAGCTTGCAAGTCCAGGGAGTTCCAACATTCATGGGCCTTTTCAAACAGAAACCTGGCTAATAACCCTTTGATACCACTTCTAACTTCCCAATGTCCCTTGAGGTCAGATGACTGTAGGTGCAAGGCTTTAGCAATCTCTTCAAGCTTAGGTTCCTTTTCTGTACCGTTGAAGGGTAGCTGATCAAGGATAGGAATATTCAGGAGCCGGGAGAACTCCTCCAATGTAGGTACCAACTGATAGTCCAAGAAGGTGAAACAGTGATGTAGAGGGTCAAAGAACTGGAACAGGACCTTTATCATATCTTCCTCAATGTTGGTATTGACCAAGCTGATGAGGCTTCCATGTCTTTCACTGAATGAAGAGTTCTCGGGAATCCTGGATATAAGTTCCTTAAGCTGAGGAGGGATCCTTACAAGACTGACTTGGATTGTCTTTCTACGAACAGTTTCCATGTCCTACAAAACAAGAACAAAGATGAAAATTCGAACCCCTGAAATGGTTAGTCAATGCATATGATGCTGGATGATGTCATGATGCTATGATTAAACACACCACAGATATTTACAAAGACAAACATGTAAGGCACACAAGGCACACAAGACAAGCCCTTAAGGTTTAAGGCCAGCATGGGGTCTGGGTATTACCCTCTTGAAGTTGGTGGGTTCAACCTGTCCTAATCAAAGTAACCGGGTTCTAAGGTTCCCAATATCACGGGATTGCTTTCATTGTTCATCGTTTCGATTTAGCCACTGAACTGGCGACCGAAATATTCCAGGAAAGCAACCCTCAATTGAGTGTAGTATCGAGTATCAACCAACCTCGGACTGCACCAAAGTCAGTTATCTCACTACCCTAAAGAGGCCAAGATAGTTCAATTAAGGTTCCTAAGGTCTATTGATGCTTCACGACACCACGTGGAGGCCCCGTACTCTCCTTGACTGAACTCAAGGGTTACCGGTACACACCAAAGTGCCACATCAACGTAGCAGACTGTTTCAACCATGTCGGTATACCCCGCACAGTTCCCTCACAACCTTGTTGCTACTTTCTAAGAAGGTATCCCCCAGATCCGGGTTAGGATCTATAGAACTCCCAAGCAACCCACAATAATAAAGCAAGCAAAGAAGACAATTGAAAACACAGTGATCTTAATCCTAAGGTACACCTCACTTTAAATTTAAGTCCCCAGCAGAGTCGCCAGTTCTGTGATCGGTGGATCTGGAACTGACTGTTTAACGCTGGTTCGCGAAATGTCGCGGAAGCAAGAGTCGCCACCGTCTTTTATTTTCTCCAAATGGAAAGGACAAAAGCACAGAAATATTCCTTAAAGAGATTGCTCTCGGTTCGGGAGGTAGATTATAGAAAGGGAAGGTGTTAGCACCCTTTCTATCCATGGTTATCCATGGGCTCTTAGATACTTGCTCATTTGTGTTTTCAAAATTGGTTTGTTTGCTTTTCAACTGTGGGTTTTAAAAAAAGTTTCTTGAAAATTCCAGTTCGACTCTTGTATCGGTCCTCAAGAGTGTTTGAAAATTTGCTTTCGAAAGCTTTTGAAAATGTGTCGGTGTGAAAAGAGTTTTTGAATTTGTTTTTATTTTTAGAGCAAGTATCTACGAGAACCTACCTACCCTAAGGAATTCGTCTGTGTAAATGTCCTTAAAGTAGTGCCATCCCACCATTGAGAGGTAGGTAGCACCACCCTTGGAGGTGTTCGGGTCAATTCGAGGTTCGGGACATGGTGATCACCAGAGCAATGGGAAGACACCTTAGAAGCTACCCTCATGCCAGGTTCCCGGATCATGAGGACTTACTAAGACATCCTCTACTCGACGATCACCTTTCGAGGCAAGGCAACAGTGAGGCGTACCCTAGGGGTGGTGTGTGATTTGTGTGTCGTTTTCATTTATTTTTGTCTTTTGTCAAAGTGATCTATGCGTTTGTTTTTATTTTATCATTCATTCTTTCATGCTTTTATTTAACAGTTTAAAAATATTGCAGGAAAAAGTAAAGATCTAAAGCTATTACAAAAGGCGCGGGTCCACATCGCCAAAATTAACCAGGACCCGATTTGACAGAAGAAATAAATAAAGTAAAAGAAAATAAGGAATTAAAAGTGCGAGCAATTAAATACATGGCTTCGGGAGAGATACATGAATATTTAAACGGAATAAAATAATATGCGAATTAATAATTAAATCGAAACGAGGGCGTTGGACCCTTTTGCAAAAATTGGATTAATGAGGAATTAATTAAAATTAAAAGAAAGAAAGAATTTGTTTTTTGGCATTTTTTAGTACTTTAGGATTTAATAGAAAAAGGAATTAATTGAAATTAATGCTAACCCTAATTCTATGGCTTTTAATTTATTAAGAAAACATTGAATTTAATCTAAATTAACCCTAATTTTTATATACAAATTTAATTATGAAAATAAATAAAAATAATTAATATTAAATATTTATGAAAGAAAAATAAAAAAAAGGTGAAAAATTATTAATTAAACCTAATTCTATGTTTTTTTAGATTTTATTATGAAAAGAATTAAAATTACAACCTAATTTAAAACTAAATAATTATATGCAAATTTATTTAAGAAAATACTAAAATAAAAATTATTTATTGTTTTAACTCTTTTTTCTGATTTTTAGGTATTTTGTGGTTTTATGAAAATAGTAAATTAAATAAATAAATGAAATTAATTAAAATAAAGAAAAGAAAAATTATAAGAAAAGAATAGAGAAAGCAAACCCTAGGGGGTTCAGTCCCACATTGGGAGGTAAAGTCCATGTGATTAGGCCCATTATGTTTTGGCCCTTCTGACTTTTGCGTGGGCATGTGAGACGGTTGACTTGTGCTCATCATACTCTCCAGATCATGACCGTTGATCTGACGCTCTGGGACACGTGGGCATTGATTTTTGAGGATGCATGATGGTCTTCAGTTCAAGCGCTACACATGAACGTTAATTGAAAAATAACAAATGGAAAGGGTGAAGACCTGGGATCGAACCCAGGTCATTAACATTACCAGTCCTTATGCTTTGCCAGTGGAGCCAACTCACGCGTTTGATCAATAAGCAATTAACAAATATTATAAAAAGAAAACAAAAGGTTAGTGGGTCTGCGCGCGAATTTTAAACTGACCAATCCACGCCTCACACGTTATCGTCTTCCTCGCGTGGTTTTTTATTTTTCTGAAATACAAACACATTAAGCCACGGTTTTCTAACTGTTCTCTTAGGCACGCTTTGGAAAAATAGCGATTAGCTATTAGGTGCTCATAAATTGAGCGCGAGTATGGATTCTGCTTCGTCCAAGTGCGCTAAATTCAATGGCTTTGGTCTCAGCCTTCAATTTTGCCTTATTTCAAAACCCCCAATTTAAGGTCCTGTAAACCCTAAAATTCAATAATGGTATAATCGTGTACAAGGCATAAAAACATAATTAAACACATGGGTTAGCTTCAGAATAGCATGAGGAATGTAAATCAACAATTAAAACTTGCAATAAACGCATGAATGAAGATGCACGATTGTGAATTTTATTTGAAACAGTTGGACTCCACTGTACCAATTCCGGGTGTTTTGATGAGCGTTTGTGATTGGAAAACGTTCAGTGATGCTTGAGGAAGCTGATGAGATGAGAATTGTGCCTTGAATCGTCCTAGAAAGTGGTTTTCAGATTTGAGTTTCTTAACAAAATTTCAAGCTTTTGTTTTTCAGTTTCTGAGCAGCTGCGTGTGTTGGATGATTAGGTTTGTGTTTTGGCTTTTGTATTGAGTCAATTAGGTCAACAATTCTGAGCAAAATCTCTTTCATTGATGGTCTTGAAGATTTGATTTTCAAGCTTTGTTTTTTCAATCTTTCCATGTGCTTTTTGATACAAATCAATTCCAATTTCTCCAAATCTTTCCTTATTTGAATATGCACGAAATCTTGAGGATAAAACATGTACAAAAAGATTGGAAAACTTAGGTTAGCATTTTTCATATATTTAATTTGATTTAAATGAATTATTATAAATAAAAATTCAAATAAATAAATAAATAATGAATAAAGACTTCCCTTTGGGCCAAGTGGTCGTGCACATGCCATGGATGATGAATTGTGGAAGAAAAATGGGCCCATTAGCAATTTTAGGTCATTTGAATCAATGTTGACTTTTCAAAATATCCAAAAATTTCCCAACTTCTACAAGGCATAACTTGCTCAATTTTTAAGCTTTTCTCATGTTCTTGGACATTTTGGAAAGGTCTTTGAGTCCTTTAACCAATGCCTTTGGTCCCATGTCATTTTGATTTACCAATCTCAAGTTATGGCCTTTGACTTAAAGTCCCTTTTTGTTGACTTTTGAAAATGACCTATAATGTTGAAATTGATAACTTTTTGTGAGAGCATTTCTTGGGCTTGAAGTATGAAGATGAGTTGTAGGAAATGTCTTTCTCTTCAAAATGAGCTTTGGATGGGATTTTTCTGATAATCCATGTGAAAGTTATGCCCTGGTCAATTTACAGTTGACTTTTCCAAATGTCCAAATAAGGAAACTTTTGCATCTTGATGATTTCTGAGCCAAATTTTGAGAATCATGATCAAGCATTGATCAAATGATGTTTGTGGCTTCAAAATTATGTGTTGACCAAAAATTTGAACTTTTGACTGTCAAATGACCATTTTGCCCCTACAGTTGACTGTAGTGCAATTTAGGGTTTTGACTGTGCAATTTTGAGCTGAAAGTCTTGAAACTTGATATGAGGATACTTGACCATATTTGTAGGCATATGGGACTTGATTGGACCTTTGGAAACTTCATTTTCTTGATCAGAACACAAACCCTAATTTTGACTGCTTAGGAGGCCTTTGCACTGTGCAACCCTTGGGGGATTTTGAAGCATGACTTGGCAATTTCTTGAAAAATATGGGAGGGCAAATTTTGGGGTACAACAATAGACTTAAGAAATATTTCGTAGCAGAGAGTGAGAGTTGTGTGGGTGTGAGAGATGTTTCATAAGGTATGTATTTATAGGCAAATAAGTTTGATGTAGTGGTTGCATGCCTGCGATGTGTCACATTTGCATGCTTAGGGTGTTACACATATGCATGCATGCATTTACAAAAAATGTAAGGTGTCACTCTTGCAGTCTAGGTGGCAGCCCATGCATGTTTGACCGCCATAGCCACAACTTCATTGTGAAAGAGACAATCGACCACAATGAAGGCCTGGCAAGACAAGAATACAGGGTCATTTTACCTTCTCAATGGTGCGATTGTGGCAGGTTTCAAGCTTTTCGTATGCCTTGCTCTCATGTCATTGCCGATTGTGCTCATACCCATCAAGACGCGCTTCAACTGCTCTCAAACGTTTATAAATCTGAAACGTTGCTCACTGTTTACAACAACAACTTTCCTTTGGTGGCAAAACCGGACTATTGGCCTGAATACAACGGTGATATAGTTTGGCACAATGACCAAATGCGAAGGAACAAGAAGGGTCGTCCCAAAAGCAGGCGCATCACAACAGAAATGGACGATCTGGACAGGTTGGAAAGAAAGTGTGGTTTATGCCGTCAGGTCGGACACAATCGCAAAAACTGTCCGAATCGGGCGTCTGGCTCGACCACATCAATTTTGTAATACAATAAATCTTTTCAATATTTGTGTTGTAAACATTATGGGTATTCCGCTAATAAAACTGTTAACACAATTTAAGAAATTCAATATAGGAAATTACATTAGGGATTTCGCGTACAACAATGATTAACGATATTTAATCTAGGAAATTACAACTGTTAACACAATTTCATCTGACCCATGCATCATCAGCATTACATAGCTGTCTGTTTTGACTTCCTCCAACCACACATTAGGTCTTCCTGTCGCATGCGAGGTTGTTGTTCGTTTTCGCTGGATCCTTCGAATTTTTTCCCCCTCGGCGATGTCTCCATCTAGCCACCGCATCAACTCCCGCTTCAGACGCTCCATGGAGTGAATGTGCCAGAATTTCATTTTCATCGCAGGTTTCGTGGCGGAGAATATAACGTAACCATCTCTGCTAAAAATCATAGGCGACGTCATTACGTAAATAACAGAGTACAAAATAAAAATACAGTGCGAGAAAGTGTGAGAAATTTCAAAGAAACGGACGAATTATTTATAAAACAGCAAAAAACCCTAGTTTTGCCCTAGGCGCCAAGTGAGATGGCGCCTCCTCTCATTTCTAAGGAGCATGCGCCATCTCACTTGGCTAAAACACAAGGGAGGCGCCAAATGAGATGGCGCCTAGGGCAAAACCCTAGGTGCATGCGCCAATTGAGATGGCTCCTCCTTTGTAGAGCCATCTCAAACATGGTTATTTGCGTAATTTTTTCCGAAACCCGGTTATTTGCGAAATATTTTTTTAATACTTGGTTATTAATAAAAAAAATTCACATTTTGTTTTCACATTTCAACTTCAAAAATTGCACTTAAGTCCCTGCGATTTAGCCTGGAAAGTGACGAACTCAAGTGAACATTGGAGGCCCAATTGCACATTCAAAGCCCATTTTCTTCACCCTAATTTCCATTATATAATCACCTTCTTTTCACACAAACCAGAGAAGAAAAAAAAGAGAGAAAAAAACCTTGTCACAACACTGTTAGAATATCAAATTCTTTCAAGAACCCTAAAATCTTGAAATCCTTATTACAAATCCCTCTCTCACTACAAACAAGCCATCACAGTTACAAACCACCACCTCACTACTTCTTCAGTAAGGATAAGGCTGGCTTGATCTCCATGATCCAAAGGGCATAAAAGCATTCAGGTCACTAATTTTCCAGTAAGGGTAAGATTGATTTGATCTCCATGATCAAAAGGGTATAATCATTCATACATGCCATATTGTGCCTAAACATTAAATTTCTTCATATATTGGCTTTATTTGCATTTTATGATTTTATTTAATGTGTTCGTGAGATTCAACACTGCAGATTTAGACAGGATCCCATGCAGGTTCATTAAGGAACGTTGAGGCCAAAAGCCAAATGGCCAAAAGCCAAAAGCCAAAAGCCAAAAGCCGAAAGCCAAATGGTCAAAAGAACAACTTATGCATGACGAGACAGACATCCTAAGAAGATTAAGGAATGTTGAGGCCAGAACACAAATGGCCATGAAACCCAATCCAATGGCCAAAGAATGCAGACCACGGTACTCAGGAGTCAATGAACACGCACGTGATGCCAGAAAGTCAAACAAGGCTTTTTGTCTAATGGGCCAGATTTCTCACAAAAAACCTCCCTTTGGGTCTGAATTCCCCCATGGTTTGCACATTTTTATTTTTTTTTATTTTCCTTTTTATTCTTTTAATTATTTTCAATTGTTTTCTTTAATTTCATAAATTAATTTTCATAAGATAAAAAATCAGAAACTAAAATATATTTAATTATTATTATTTCACTATTAATTTATTTTGTAAATAAACTTTAATAATTAGTTTAGTAAATTAGGTTTTAAAACTTTAATCTTTTTCTCAATAAATTAAAATATGTAGAAATTAGGTTTTTTTAACTTTTTATCACTTTTCTTAATAAATAATTTTTTCTTATTATCATTATTATTAATTACTAATTTATTTTGTAAATAAACATGTACATTAAATATTTAGTAAATTAGGTTAAACTTTAATATTTTTCTTTAATAATTAAAAACAACTTAGAATTAGGGTTTCTCTTGAATTTTAATTTTCTTTATTTCATAAATACCAAAAACCATAAAAAATAACTTCTTTTCTTTAATTTAATAATTAATTAACTTTTCATTCAATTTAATTCCAAAAGGGTCCAACGCCCTCGAACGTTCTATTTTTTATTCTTTTCGCGCATTTATTCTTATTTTCCTTTGTGAATATTATGTAATTGCTCAAGCCATGTAATAGTAATTAGGAATTTATTTATTTTCCACATTTTTTACCAAACGGGTCTTTGTTAATTTGACGATGTATAGACCCGCGCCTTGTAATAGCGTTAGGACTTTACTTTCCGCATTTAAATTTCCGCACCTTTAAACCGCTAAACTTTGCATGAAAGAATGTATGACTTAAATTAAAAACAAGCGTAGAGCACCATGATACATGTACAAGATAAATATTAACCTGAAAACAACATACAAATTCACACACCACTCTTAGGGTATGCCTCATTGTTGCCTTGCCCTCGAAACGTGGTCGTCGAGTATAGGACGTTTTAGTAAGTCCTTATGTCCATGACATGATCCAGTTGCCTCGAAACGGTTGCCTCGGAATTAAAAAAGGATCAATGGCATAAGGGTAGCTTCTAAGGTGTCCTACTGTTGCTTTGGTGACCACACTGTCCCTACAAACGAATTGACCCGAACACCTCCAACGGTGGTGCTACCTACCCCTCAATGGTGGGATGGCACTACCTTAAAGACATTTACACAGCCTAATTCCTTAGGGTAGGTAGATGACTCGTAGATACTTGCTCTATTTCAAAAAACAAATCAAAAACTCTTTTCACACTGACACTTTTCAAAAAGCTTTCAAAACAATTTTTCAAACACTCTTGAGGACTGATACAAGAGTCGATCTGAAATCTTTAAACGAAACTTTTTTCAAACCCACTCACGATTGAAAAGCAAACACTTTTGAAAACACATAAGAGAAAGTATCTAAGAGCCCATGGATAACCATGGATAGAAAGGGTGCTAACACCTTCCCTTTCTATAAATCTACCTCCCGAACCGAGAAACTATCTCATAAGGAATTTTGTTGTGCTTTTGTCCTGTCCATGTTGGAGAAAATAAAAGACGGTGGCGACTCTTGCTTACCGCGACATTTCGCGAACCAGCGTTAAACAGTCAGTTCCAGATCCACCGATCACAGAGCGCTACAAAGATATGATGCGAATGTGCCCACATCACGGACTAGAAAAATGGCTGATAATCCACACGTTTTATAATGGACTCTTGTACAACACAAGACTATCTATAGATGCCGCCGCAGGTGGTACACTGATGGACAAGCCTTATGACGAAGCTAACCAACTCATTGAAAACATGGCTCAAAACCACTATCAGTGGGGAGGAGAAAGAACATCTGTGGAGAAAACTCAAGCCAAAGGCGGGATGTACGAGGTTAGTAGCCTAGATAAAGTTAATGCTAAGGTAGATGCTCTTACCTAAAAAATAGAAAGCTTGACCTTACCTCCTACAGCTACCGTAGCTGCAATTACCCCAAGCTGCGAAGTTTGTGGAGTACCTGGTCATGTTGGAACCGAATGTCAAATCTTAGCAGGAATATCAGCTGATCAGGTAAATTACGCTCAAGGAAATCCTTATGCCAATACCAATAATCCTGGTTGGAAGAACCATCCTAACTTCTCGTACAAGAACAATAACGCTTTATATGCACCTGGCCAAGCACCTGCTGTACCTCCAGGTTATCAAAAACCCGCTGGTAATGTTCCTAACATTCCTAAGAAATCTAACCTTGAAATCCTAATGGAAAATTTTATCGCTAATCAAGCCCAACAAAACAAAGAATTCCTCAATCAAAACGTTCACACCGGTGAACAATTGAAGCTATTAGCAAACAAGGTAGATGCCCTAGCTACTCACAACAAAATGTTAGAAACCCAAATCTCCCAAGTAGCACAACACCAAGCTAGTTCTACCGCACCTGCTGGTACATTCCCTGGACAGACACAGCCCAATCCTAAAGGACATGCAAATTCTATTACATTACGAAGTGGGACAGCCCTTGACGGACCGGTAGATCCTAGACTCCAAAACACGACCATGTATCAAAAGCCCGAAAAAGAAGTAGAAAAGTCGAAAGATCAATCTGAAAATGTAGAGGAAGACGCGAATGAGAACGGAGAGGCCTCAGAAAAACCTTATGTGCCTCCACCACCATACAAACCACCAATTCCATACCCTTAAAGACTTGCAAAGTCCAAGAACGAGGGACAATTCAAGAAATTTGTAGAACTTCTGAAACAACTAAACGTCACTATTCCGTTTACAGAAGCTATAACCCAAATGCCGTCATATGCTAAATTCCTAAAAGAAATATTGGATAATAAGAAAAAAATCGTTGAGAACGAAACCGTTATGCTAACTGCCGAATGTAGCGCCATAATTCAAAATAACATGCCTCCGAAGCTAAAAGATCCTGGTAGTTTCTCCATACCATGTGTAATTGGAAAATCTGTCATAGACAAAGCTCTATGTGATTTAGGAACCAGTGTCAGTCTAATGCCCTTATCTATTTGCGAGAAGCTCAAATTAGGCGACATGAGACCTACCAAGATGTCCCTACAACTAGCCGACAGATCAGTCAAATTTCCTGTTGGTATGCTAGAGAACATTCCTGTCCGAATAGGACAATTTTACATACCGACTGACTTTATAATAATGGACATCAAGGAAGATTCAAACATTCCCATAATACTAGGAAGACCATTTTTAGCTACTGCAGGAGCCATCATTGACGTTAAGAAAGGGAAACTTACCTTCGAGGTAGGAGAAGAAAAAGTAGAATTCATTCTTTCCCAATTCTTTAAAGCCCCTGCTATAGATGACTCATGTTGTCTCCTAGATATTATCGATGAATGTGTCAAAGAACTTGAATGCCAAGAGGACCCCTACTCTGAGATGCTGAAAATTCAGACACCGACTATCCTCAAGAACGAAGACTGGAAACAGGAACACTTAGATGCCAACCTAAGCGAATGTTTAGCCTTAACACCTGATCCTGACTCAACTAATAAGAAACCCGGTATAGAACTTAAAACATTACCTGAAGATCTTAGGTATGAATTCTTAGATAAAGAACTCGAATGACCAGTTATAGTCAATGCCGAATTAGGAGAGGTCGAAACCGAAAAACTTCTTAGTGTGTTACGGAAATATCCAGCCGCATTAGGATATAATATATCAGATCTAAAAGGAACAAGCCTTTCTCTCTGTATGCACCGCATTATGCTGGAGGAGGACTGCAAGACTTCTAGAGAACATCAAAGACGAATAAATCCTATCCTAAGTGAAGTAGTTAAGAAGGAAGTGCAAAAACTACTAGAGGCAGGCATCATATACCCAATATCAGATAGCAACTGGGTCAGTCCAGTTCATGTGGTGCCTAAGAAAGGAGGTGTTACAGTTATAACAAATACAAAAGGCGAATCGGTAGCACAACGTACGCAAACAGGATGGAGAATGTGTATCGATTATAGAAAACTAAACAAAGCTACGCGTAAAGACCATTTCCCATTACCACTCATTGATCAAATGCTCGAGCGTTTAGCCAAACATTCCCATTTCTGCTATCTTGATGGATACTCAGGATTCTTTCAAATTCCCATTCATCCTGATGATCAAGAGAAAACTAAGTTCACATGTCCCTATGGTACCTTTGCATGCCAGAGAATTCCATTTGGACTATGTAATGCACCTGCAACTTTCCAACGATGCATGATGGCGATCTTCACAGATTTTCTAGACGGAATCATGGAAGTATTCATGGACGATTTCTCTGTCTGTGGAGAGAGTTTCGACGGATGTTTAACAAATCTTGAATTAGTACTGAAACGCTGTGTTAATGTCAACCTAGTGCTCAACTGGGAAAAATGTCACTTCATGGTGAGACAAGGAATTCTGTTGGGTCACATTGTATCAAACAGAGGGATTGAAGTCGACAAAGCAAAGATCGAAATTATCAAAAACCTTCAACCACCCAAAACAGTTAGAGAAATAAGAAGCTTTCTAGGACACGCGGGTTTTTACCGACGTTTTATCAAAGATTTCTCTAAAATCACCAAGCCACTAACTGAATTATTAATGAAAGAGGCTGAGTTTATTTTCGACGATAAGTGCTTGAACGCATTCGAGACACTAAAAGAGGCCTTAATATCGACACCTATTATGCAACCTCCTGATTGGAACCTACCATTTGAAATAATGTGCGATGCAAGCGATTATGTTATAGGCGCAGTCCTAGGACAACGCAAAGAAAAGAAGCTTCACACTATCTACTACGCAAGCAGAACACTCGACCCCGCACAAATGAGTTACGCCACTACGGAGAAGGAACTCTTAGTTGTGGTATTCGCATTGGACAAATTTCGTTCCTACTTAGTAGGCGCCAAAATCATTATTTATACGGATCATGCTGCGATCCGATACCTACTAAGCAAGAAGGACGCCAAACCGCGATTACTCAGATGGATCTTACTCCTACAAGAGTTTGACTTAGAAATAAAAGACAAAAGAGGAACTGAAAACGTGGTAGCCGACCATTTATCGAGATTAGATGGAATCCAAACCAAGAGTGTTCCCATAAACGAAGATTTCCCTTATGAACGCCTCATTGCCAAGCTAGAGACAAACCCTACCAACAGTTTAGATCCACACAATGAAACTTTCACAACTGCGGTAGTAAAATCCATTTGTACTAATACCACATTACCATGGTACGCTGACTTCGTCAACTATTTAGCTGCCGGTGTTTTACCACTTGATTTGACGTACCAACAGCGGAAGAAATTTTTCCATGACCTTAAACACTACTTTTGGGATGAACCATTACTCTTTAAAAGAGGCACCGATGGTATCTACCGTCGCTGTGTTCCCAATGATGAAATAAACGACGTCATTTCCCATTGCCATTCCGCCCCTTATGGTGGACACGCTAGTACATCGAAAACCTGTACAAAAATACTTCAAGCTGGCTTCTTTTGGCCTACCTTATGGAAAGACGTCCACGTAGCAATTATGAACTGCGATAGATGTCAACGCACAGGAAATATATCTAGACGTGACGAAATGCCGCAAAAAGGAATCCTCGAAGTAGAAGTTTTCGATGTGTGGGGAATTGATTTCATGGGACCTTTCCCCGCATCTTTTGGAAATAAATATATTTTGGTAGCCGTCGACTATGTATCAAAATGGATTGAAGCCATCTCCGCACCCACAAACGATACACGCGTGGTACTAAAACTATTCAAGAATATTATCTTCCCACGATTCGGTGTACTAAGACTAGTGATCAGCGATGGTGGCTCCCATTTTATCTCCAGAATCTTCGAAAGGTTACTTTCCAAATATGGCGTTAAACATCGCATAGCCACACCATACCATCCTCAAACAAGTGGACAAGTGGAAGTGTCAAATAGGGAGATCAAACAAATACTTGAGAAAACCGTAGCCACATCCAGAAAAGACTGGTCCTCCAAGCTAAACGATGCTCTTTGGGCATATCAGACAGCTTTCAAAACTCCTATCGGAACAATGCCGTTCAAGTTAGTTTATGGAAAATCTTGTCATTTGCCAGTAGAATTAGAATATAAAGCTTATTGGGCCATAAAAACCCTTAACTTAAACTATAAGAGTGCTGGCGAGAAACGAGTTTAGATATCCATGAACTAGAAGAATTGCGTTTAGACGCTTATGAAAATGCTAAAATCTATAAAGAACGAACAAAAAATGGCACGATAAGCGTATCTCGCGGAAAGACTTTAAGGAAGGAGACATTGTACTCCTATTCAACTCTAGACAGAAACTTTTCCCGGGAAAATTACATTCCAGATGGTCCGGACCGTTCGAAATTAACAAAGTTTTCCCAAGTGGTGCGATAGAAATTAAAGGTAGTTCTATCGAACCATTCATAGTTAATGGCCAGCGCTTAAAGCACTATTTTAACGTCGGAAATATCGACTTCTCAGCTTATCTTCAGTTAAGTGAGCCGCCTACCCCGCTACCTAACTGAATAGGTATTTACTGTCGAGCCGTCGACATAAAATAAAGGCGCTTCGTGGGAGGCAACCCATTTTTTTTACTTTAATTATTTTTTCTGCTTTAACATGCTTTTATTTTTCTTTTCTTTTTCTTAATCTTTAAAACATTTTCATGATTGCATCTCTTACTCCTTTCTATCTTTTTCTTCTGTTTTTATTTCTCCCTTTCATCTTTCTTTTTCTTTTTAATTTAACTTTGGCAATTTCCTAACCCGAAAATACTTACTTAATTTCCTTTTCTTTCAAACATTTATCAAATATTTTCAGGGGGGTAATTCTTTTACTTTCACATTTCGCGCTATGGATTGTGCAAACTTCATGAATGTCAAATTGCGAAGCCGACACCAAAGAAGACGGTTTGCAAACCTGGGTGAACGGGAGATGTGTCCTACTATATACGCAGATGATCATGTTATGGCTGCCCTTGGCATTCGTGAGAGTGTCATGTACTTGCTGCATCAGATTGGTTGGGACACTGCTCCTATCCGTCGAAGGTTTTGTACCTACAAAAGGCTGAATCTTGAGTTTCTCAGCACCTTGAGTTTCATTCTAAATCATGGAATGGGATTCAACTGTGGGTTGATCACATTCAGAATGTTTAACATGGATTACACTTATAACCTGCGGGAGTTTAGCCAGCTGCTTGGGTTCCCTTTTGGACCCGATGTTATCAGTATGACACAGGAGAACCTTTTGCATGTATCTGAGCTTGACTATTTCTGGGGAAGCATTGCTGGTATTAACCATCCTGAGCCGTCGGATCTGTACTCGGAATGCATTCATAACCCGGCTATCAGTTTTTTCCACAAGATCATAGCCCACACTATCTTTGGCAAACAGCAAAATGTCACGTCAGTATCCCGCGATGAGCTGTTTATTATGTATTGTGCATCCCAGAACCGTCCGGTGAACGGTGAAGCTTATATGCTCGCTAATATGGAGCGGATCATCCAGACTCCAAATGCACTGATCTTGTTGGGTGGGTTAGTTACCATGCTGTCTAATGCAATTGGACTCCGTCGGCCTATGCTCGGTTCTGCTCCGCTTTATGGAATAAAGCCGATGGACATTGCATTTTGTTTCAACACTAGCATGATCGGCAACCTTGGACCATATCAGTTTGACCTGCTAGTTAATCATCAGATCGTCCACTATTTTAAGCTTCCGGACCCAATCACCAGTGTGCACAACCGAGATAAATGGCTGTTTGACCTTCACCATCCTACTTCACCACCCTCCTCACCATCTACAGTTGACATTTATGAGGTTCCAAACACTGCTAATGCTGATGAAGATCCTGCTACACCGCTAGGATACCATGAGTTCCCTGATCCTTGGGAACAGCAGGCTACTTCCGTTGAGTCCGCGACCCAGGCTCCTGAAACTACTCCACCTCCACCTGCTGTTACCCTGGACTCCCTACATGAGGCAATTACGGACATGCGGGGCGAGCTGACTTCTCTCAGGGTGGACTTCATAACCTTCATGGACTTGGTGACTGATCAGTTGGACTACATGCATCAGCATATGTTTCCACCTCCCCGTGGCTAGAGTTGCCATTGTTATTCTTTTCCTTCTCTCTTGCATTTTTACGTACAGTGAGGACACTGTTAAGTCTCAGTGTGGGAGGGATTTTTAGTTATTATTTCAACATTATCATTTTTTATTTCTCATTTTTTTATTTCTAGTTACTTTGAAACAATTTGTCATGAATTTATTCAATTTAAGTCTATTTTAATTTTCATTTCTACTGTTTTATTTACTTCTATGTTTATACGCAATATTTCTATTTCATTATATACTGGTAATTAGCATTACAAATTTAATTATTATATCACCTTTATATTTAAAACTCTAATTAATTAAAATAATTAATTAAAATATTTCAAACAAATCAAAAAAACCAATTACCAAGAAAATCATAAACACTTAAACTCCCCAACGGTCCTGTAACGTTCTTCTTATTTATGACGCTGCCTGCGTTACGACCGTCACACCCTTGTGACGAGCGTAACGCGCCTTTTTACCTCATGACGAGCGTCACACCCTTGTGACAACCGTCACGCAAACAGTGACCATAACGGCTATTACAGGGAACCGTTCCAACTTTCCCCTTTATAAACCCATTTCCTTCCTCCATTGTTACCACATCACACGAAAAACTACCCATTCGCTCCATTTTTCTTCTAATTTCTAAACTCCCAACACCAAATTACCATCCTTACAATCTCCCATTCTCACATTCCCAAATCAAATCCTACCTCCACCATGGCAAACAACCCACACGCTCAAGCCATCAATTTCAGAATCGGCGAACCAGGGGAGAATCAACGAGCAAAGTTTCAGAAATTTCAACGTCGAGGTCTCCAACCCACAAGGTACGTTGACATCGACTGCCTAAGGAGTTTGGGATTACTCGACAGTGTCCGCCGATTATTACAAAGCGTGGATTTGTGGAACCTGTGCCGCGAACCAAGACCAATCTACGAAACTCTTACTCTTGAGCTCTTGAGTTCGTTTGTTTACCTCACTCCGCCGGGTGTCACAAACCAGCTGTCAGGCCTGGCAAAATTTCGCATGTTTGGCATTGAGCACGAGTTGCCTCAATCCGACATCGCGAGACTTCTAGGATTTTATTCGGACGAAGGTGCTCATTTTCGGGTACCGGATAGTTTTGGTGAGGAGGATTTCAACTTGTGGCACAGTTTAACGAACATCCGTGCCGGATCCTACAACCACCTCAATGCCACCCACATTCACAATCCGGCCATCCGCTACTTTCATCGCATCCTTAGTAACACGGTCTTCGCCCGCGACAGCAACCATAAGCTCAACTCCAAGGAGCTCTTCTTTTTACATTGCACGTTCACTGGGCAAAAGATAAATGTCGCCCCGTTCCTACTTGCTCACATCCACTCTATTTGTGCTAGAGGTGGAAAACCTTTCTATTTCGGAGGGCTGGTTACTTCAATTGCCATTGGTCTGAATTACGGTGTTGCTCTTGCAACCTTGCCTTCTATGGCACCGGCCTTGCTAACCTTGGATCACTACAAAGTCGCACACCTCATCTACGAGCGGGAAGACGGCAGATTCCACCCCGTAATCAGGAATACTGTCTATCAGAATATCATTTTGCCGAACAGGGACCGAATCGATCCAAGTAACTGAGCAAATTGGTTGTTCGACCCTGAAGTTCCCGCAGAGCTTGCACCTGCCCACGAAGACCAACCTGCAGCCGCCGCAGACGATATACAAGAAGAGGTTGATAGTGCTCCGCCTGTCCACGACATTCCAGGATTCTCATATGCACCTCCTCCTATCAATCTTGAAGACATCCTCCGCGCCCTCCACATGCAAAATCAAATGAATGCGGCGCTTGAAAGGAGGCAAGCTGAGCAATTTGAGCCTCTGTGCGCCCAAAACGCTCAGATCTTGACTGGGCAGCGCAACATGAATGAGAGGTTAGATGAGGCCCTGTCAGAGCTTAACGCCTTGAGAATAGATATGAACACCTTTGGCTTCCAAGACACCGACACTGAAGCCACTCCTACCAGACGCTCTCGCACCAGGAGCAGAGGACGTGGTCACCAGTAGTCTTTCTTTAATTTCTATGTAATTTGTTATTTTTCTGTTTCATTTCTTTTCCTTTTGTTTTTGTAATTGTACTTCCCCGCATATATACCGCAACATTGAGGACAATGTCGGATTTTGTGTGGGAGAGGTACCTTTCAATCTTTTATAAAACTAGTAAATTCTTACGATATGTCTCGATTCAAATTCTTTGCTTTACTTTGCCATACCGAAAAAATTTTATTAGCGCATTAGCCCGACATACCTATTTTAACGAAATCCCAGTTGAGGAAGCCGAAAACGACATAACAAGATCGTTACGGTTCTGTCACCGTAGACTTCCTACTTACGCGATCCGTTTCAATAACCATTATACCGATATCTGGAGTTTCAAGTTCTAGAAGTAACCCCTAGTAGTTTATACTAGCAGCCAGCACCGTCTTGACACAAACCACGTGGAGAATCGATGAATATAAGTGTTTGATGCCTGATTCTAAAAATATCCTTCCTATCTCGTTGCTGAAAGAAAAGAAAATCTGTGTACCAAAATATACGGGCACATATAAGAGCTGAGCAAATAATGAAAGAATCCAGTGTTGGTTGGTTCAGAGGTATCTGGTTCTGAACTCGGTAGGGCGTGCTACGGCCCGATCCCCCACAACCTCCAATTTGGATAACATATGTAGGGTTGCCACATTCATGTACCAGACCCCGTGCTAAAGGATCAAAGTCACTAACCGGTTACTCCACTACGTGCGTGCTAAGGCAAAGGGCTTAATGTGATTGCGCCAGAACGAAACAGGGTGAAATAGATACGAGGAACTCCGGGCAGAGTTATAACGGAACTGTTGGATAGCTCGTTTAAAATGGAAGTCTACGGGTAAGCTTATTGCTTGCGTCATTAGCGTATCTTTAGTGTTTTACTCAAGTATTGGCCGAACCAACGAGGATTTCCCGAAACCACTTTAAAAATCCAAGGTATGTCATGCTTATGCGCTTGACGAAAACTTGTCCGACCTTTCGAATGACTATTTGCTTGAGGACATGCAAAGGTTTAAGTATGGGGGAATTTGATAACGAGAAAACATATCGTATAATTAACATACTTTTTACCGATTTTATATTTCATTAAGTCGTCTAACCCCCGATTATTCCGAGATTATTTGTCTTTTTGCAGGTATAACACTTGTCGACTCAAACCGATGGAAAAGGACAACATGAAGAAGGCTAGACGATAAACAAAGAGAAAAAGAATAAAAAAATACAAAGTTTGGACATCTGGAACAGTGACGGTCGTCAAGTCCCTGTGACGGGCGTAACACCCCCCAACATAAGGAAACGCTCGTCACACACCACTGACGAGCGTAAGGCACTACTTCAGCGCGTGACGACCGTCACGCGCGTGAAGGTGGACGTTATGCATGGATTGAGACGTCGGCGTTAAGGGCAGACTCATTCTCCCTTTTTCTACTGAGTCTCCTATTTTCTTGCCACCATTATTAGTGCTCCTATATTTTCTCCACGAAGACTTCATCAAGAATTCAAAAAACTGCTGATTTTTCCTATGCTATATATATGTGTACCAGTGCACAGTTCAAGGGTCGAAGAAATTTACTCAGAGCAAATATTATTTTATTTTACAGTTATTTTCCAATTTGCTTGTTTTGGAATTCTGTTTTCATTTTCTTGTAATTTTCATTCAAAGCCTTAGTTTCTATTTTTAAGTGTTAATTCTTCTTTCAAGAATTAACACGAATCATTTACTGCAAGTCAAGCTCGAAGATTGGATTATTGTATTACCTCGAGATTACCATAGAAACTTTGATTCCAGGTTTTTTATATTGCAATTATTATTCATTCAGTTTTTATAATATGCCAATTATTGCCATGAATTATATTTTTGAACTGTATTGCTGTTAAGTTAATTATGTGTGGCTAAATTATTAATACCGGTATGTGACCGTAAGAACTGAAAGAATTCAATGATACCTTGGCCAAAAATATTTATAAAACAATTTATGGTTTCCAATTTCCAAGATTAATTTAACTATCCTTGTCACGAGAGTGAGAGGTTAATTAACACGATTATTCCACGAGAGTGGGAAATTAATTAAGGCAAGAACTTGCATGCGAGAGCTGGGGTTCAACCCAGATAGTGGTAACGAAGCATTGATTTTTAAATACACGAGAGTGTTTTAATAAATTAATTAAATTCAAATTGTTTTCAAAAAGTGTTATTAAATTTAAAGTGCATCCACTAGGTTTAGTAGCATGACTTATTTCATAAACACGAGAGTGTATGTCTCAGGTTTTTAAACAATTAGCTTTTACCGAAATACTTTATAGGCCGAGCGATTCACCGAATTCTCTAAGTCCGATTATCACATACCGGTATAATTAGTACTATTACTTTTAACTAAACTGTTTCCCCCAAAAATCGAATATTCATTGCTTAGTTAGACAAACTGTAGCATTAGATCGTATGCGATTGATCCTCAGTCTCTGTGGGTTCGATAATCTTTTAAAACTAGAACGACTGAACTGTATACTTGCAGTTAGTATCCCGACAGACTTATAAAGTCCCGATCAGGAACAAAGCAACCATGGCACGCTGATACGTTGCCCCATCATTCTTTAATCTGAACGGCATGACCTTGTAGCAAAAGGTACCCCACTACGTAACAAAGGTTGTCTTTTCCATATCCTCGGGCGCCATCTTAATCTGATTGTAACCGGAGAAACCATCCATAAAGGAGAAGACCTTATGATGTGCGGTGTTGTCGACCAAAACATCGATGTGAGGCAGAGGGAAATCATCCTTGGGGCTTGCCCTGTTCAGATCCCTATATTCAACACACATTCGAACCTTACCATCTTTCTTCGGCACCGGAACCACGTTGGTAACCCACTGCGGGTAAGAAGTAACTGCTAGAAAACCGGCATCAAACTGTTTCATAACCTCCACTTTGATTTTCTCAGACATCTCTGGGCGCATTCGGCGAACTTTCTACTTCACTGGAGGACAGTCTTCTTTAGTTGGTAAGCGGTGAACCACAATATCGGTGTCCAACCCAAGCATATCTTCATAAGACCAAGCAAAGATCTCAACATAGTCACGTAGCATCTGAATCAACCGTTGCTTAACACTAGACTCCAGATTTGCACCGATCTTGACCTCTTTCTTGTATTCCTCTGTACCCAGATTTACTGATTCCACTGGCTCTTCATGGGGTTGTATGGCCCTCTCTTCCTGAAGTAACAGTCTAGCAAGTTTACCAAGCACTTCGTAATCATCCTCACCTTCGTCCTTGGCTTGGTTGATCGGACTTTCGAAGTCATAACTGGCAGTAGCAGAGTCGTTATCAGTGGGATTCAGAGTGGATGTGGACCTGTATTATGATATGTGAGTGTATGTAAGACAATAGCTGTTTTGATAAAGTGTAAAAAGGAAGAACAAGGATTGCAATATTTGTAATGCAAGAAGACGTCCAATGCTTTATTGATGATATATGGAAATGACAAACATTAAGCCCTCACGAACAAAGCCATGGTGCCTCGGGTAAGACACTGGGCCGTAAAGTTTCAAATTGTATGTTACAAAAACAAAAGTCTATTACTGTGTAATAAAAGAAATGGGAACGAAATCCTTTTCCGTCTAATTGTCCAATCCACCGTCGGTAGTCGGGTAGATCCAACTGTCGAACTCAGACTCTTCTCCATCGTCTTCAATTGCATTTACTTCCGGATTACTGATACGCAGGGGAGGTCTTCCAATCCGCGCACGCCGAACAGCCCTTTGAGCTTCTACAGTAAAACCCAAACCAAACTTGTCAGTCTTGTGTGCAAAGTTAGGGAGTTGGCCCCAATTTGCACACCCACCTTTTTCAATAACAGCCCGAGCATCCTTGAGGGAAGCCATCTTCATTGGAGGATCTTCAGCAACAATTTCAATCGACGCCATAGTCTGGGGGACTTCTTCAAAGTTCTGACATGGGGTTTCAATGAACTCCCCATCCATCTCCACATACCGAAAAGAGTTAAGGTGGCTCACCATGTACTCCTCTTCTCCTCGTACTGTAATAATTTTCCCCTTCACTGGATATTTCAACATCTGATGGAGCGTAGAAGTCACTGCCCGCGCCTTATGAATCCACGGGCGACCCAGCAAACAAGAATAAGATGGTCGAATATCCATTACATAGAACGTAGATGCGAAAGTCTGGGAACCAACTTTAACAGGGACATCCACCTCCCCGTGCACCATCCTTTTGGACCCGTCAAAGGCCCTAACCACAATATTACTTGGCTTCAGAACCAACCCTTCACAATCCAACCAGTCTAACGCTTTCTTGGGTAAAACATTTAACGAGGACCCAGTATCCACCAACACGTGAGCCAGAGTAGTGCCCCTGCACTCGATTGAAACATGCAGAGCGTCATTGTGATTCTTTCCTTTGGCAGTCAGATCTGCGTCGGAGAAACCCAACCCGTTGTCAGCGGTCAAACTAGCCACACAGTCTTTGAATTGATCAACAGATGTTTCCTGTGGCACATGCACAGTTCTAAGGAAAGCAATTAAAGCCTTTGCATGGGCCTCCGAGCATAACAATAGAGATAGCATGGAGATCTTCGACGGGGTTTGCCCCAGCTGCTCGACTACGTTGTAGTCGCTTTTCTTGATAATTTTCAAAATTTCCTCTATCTCTTGTCTAGAGGTTTCTACAATAATCTTCTTTGGTGCCTCCGTTCGGGCAGGCTCACTTGTAACTTCTTTTCCCCGAGTGTCAGATGACTCGGCAACAGGAGTGGTGACTGGAGTAAGAATCGGAATAGTAGCGGATGTATTGGCAGATGGAGTGGCAACAGGCTTTTGAATAGTTAGAGGGGAAATCTCAGGGGAGAAGAGTCTTCCGCTTTGGGTGGCCTTGCTAGACCCGACAATGTTGCTGACATCAGCATCAGCCTCTTCAACCTTCAAGTCTTGTTTGATCCCATGATAATACACATCGGCCCCATAGTGCCACGGGACAGCCTTATCCAAAGTGTACGGGATAGGACCAGGGATAGTAATGATCAATGGAGCAATTCTCGAGACATATGTAATCCTAACAGGCTTTCTCGAGGAAGCCTTGGAAGGATTGGCGGAAATGGTTATTACGAAAACATCTTCAACAGGAATTAACAGAACCAAAGTTTTCTCGAACAGGATTTCTTTGCTATCCATCAGGCGTTGAACACCTGATTTCAATAAATGACAACCAGCAGGCAGGATTGAACACAGATGGCAACCTTCGCCACAGCATGGAAATAAACCGGCTGATAATAGGTTTTTCTTTACTGTCATCAACGGAGTAGAAACGTCTTCCACAGAGGTTACAAATGAATCATCATCCACATCATTTACTCCATGCTTGGGCATAGGAGCAGTCATGACATTAGGCTTTTCTGGTGCGTTAAACTCAATTTCTTTAGCTTCAATCAAATCTTGCACCTTATTCCTCAAAGCCCAGCAGTTGTTTGTATCATGCCCTTGGCTATCGGAGTGATAAGCACATCAGGCGTTTGGATTATACATCGGTGATGTAGTACTGGGATTCTTTGGAGCTTCCCTCAGAGTTACCAAGTCAGTCTTCAATAATTGCGGCAGAATTTAGGATAAGGTCATACTGAGCCGAGTATACTGTCTTTGTGGCCTTTCTACCCTTTGTTGATTGTTGTGTTGTGGGGCAACAGTTGGTCTTGACATTACTACCGCATTGACTGCTTGGCGGCGTTCAGGTCGGTTTTGGCTCCTCGAGCTGTAAACTGCACTAGCTTCTTTTCTGAAAGGCTTCTTCTCTGTACTTGACGAAGCGCCTTTCTGTATCTTGCCACTTTTGATACCAGCTTCCACTCTCTCCCCAGTCATAATCAATTCAGTAAACCCCGAAGACGAACTTCCGATCAAATGGTTGAAATATGGACCAAACAAAGTCCCAAGAAATATGTCCACCAACTCCCTACCAGACAGAAGGGGTTGGACTCTTCCAGCAAGATCTCTCCATTTCTGAGCATAGTCCTTAAAACCTTCGCCTGTACCCATAGACATACCCTGAAGTTGAGTACGCGTGGGAGCAAGGTCGGCATTATACTGGTATTGCTTGTAAAAAGCAGCAGCAAGGTCCTCCCAGTTGCGGACATTAGCTCCTTCCAGGTTATAGAACCATTCAAGTTGAGTCCCTGACAGACTATCTTGAAAGAAATGAACCCACAGGTTCCTATCAGCAGTATAGGGTTGAATCTTTCTGACATACGAGTGGAGGTGTAGCTTCGGGAAGGATACCCCATCGTACTTAGCAAAGACAGGAGCTTTAAACTTGTGCGGGATCACCACCCCAGATGCCAAACCCAAATCTCTGAAGTCCAACCCAGGTATCTTCTGGATCTCCATTGCACTCAACCGGTCTTCGAGTTGCTTATACCTATCCTCGGCAGAAGGATACTGGTCTTCATCAAAATCTGTGTCATTGTCAGAAACCACAGGACTAGGCCCCTTTCTTTCCTCTTGATTCTCTCCCCCTCCAGATGAATAGGACACATCAGTTTGCTGTCGCAAATTAATCCCGAATCTGCGACCCATATTCAGGAGGACCACCTTATTCTTCTTCTTCTTCTTCTTCTTTTCCTTCAAGATGAGAGACTTCAAATCTTGCTGCCCTTTGGCTAGGTTCAGGAACATCTCCTAGAACTGAGCATTTTGTGCTTGAAGAGTCTTAATTGCTTGATCAGTAGGTGTTTCAGAAGACATGATTGCTGAAATAAACAGCGAAGAAGATGAGAAACCTGTAATGGTACCTGTAATGAGGTGCATGGGAATGGAATGCGTATGAAATGATTTCAAAGACTCAGGGAGATTCAAATTTGTAAAACAAAATAAAACACACTTTATTAGATTTAAACTTGTAACAATGTTTAACAATGCCTTCAAGGCGTTACAAAAGAAATAAACTGAAAAGCGAATCTAAACTAGAAGCAATAAAAGACATCAGAAATCCCATGGTCTCTTTCCCTTCGTGCTGACATAGTCGTTGATTGTCCTTTCATTCTCAAGCTGTCTCGTAAGCCTCAAGATCTTCCGTTCCTGCTCATGATACTTCTCCCTGTAGGTATCCCTTTCTTCCTTTAACTGGATCCAAGATCTTTTCAATGCCCTAAGATCAGTAGGCATGTAGGGATGAAGGACTGTGTAAGGAACCCCTTCTTCATTAGTATGCTCTACAATCACCGGCAAAACAGCTTCATATGGAATCCCCAGCTTTTGAGCACGGGCTCGAACCCACTGGAGATAAGGTTGCATCGGGAGAGAAGTCTTCAGTCCCAGCTCATGTGGGTCAGACCTGTTCACCATGCCCCAAGCTCGTATAAACCTGCGGCGATGTCCCTCAACATCCCCCTTGTAGTCAAAGGCAATACCTGTAAGCAGCAGCTCATGAGGACCGTCTCTCCGAGCTCGTCCAAACTGTCGTAAAGCCAAACAAGGATTGTAGGTTATACCCCCTCGAATTCCAAGCAACGGAACATTAGGGTATTCCCCACATCAATCAATGACAGCTACTCTTTCCATATCTTTAGAACTCCAAAGGATGTCCGTATGAGCAAGGGACATGATTATGTAAGCCCAACCTACACCTTCCTCATTCTTTAATACAGACTTGGGGAGGTGCAAAATAAGCCACCTCGCCAACAACAGCGTGCAACACATGAGGGTTCCCCTTCTCCGTATAGTACGGGTATAGAGAGCATGCAGAATATCACCTAGAAGAGTAGGCACTGGGTTACGAGACATGAAGATCTTAACTGCGTTCACATCTATGAAAGAATCTGGATTTGGGAAAAGAACCAAGCCGTAGATGAGGAGAGGCAAGATGTCTTCAAATGCTTGAAAATCCAAGTTATCCCAGAACAGTTGAGCTTGATCGATCAAAAACTTAGCCAAGAAACCTTTAACCTCAGTCCAAGTCTCCCAGTTAGACACTATATCAGCCTTTGTCAAATGTAAAGCTAAAGAAATGTCCTCAGGCCTAGGAACCTCCTCTAAACCGGTGAAGGGTGTCTACTCGAGAATGGATATACCCAATAAATCAGAAAACTCCTCCAAATTAGGGACTAGCTGATAATCCGGGAAAGTAAAACAGTGATGCAACGGGTCAAAGAACTGGAATAACACACTCATCATTTGCTCATCCAGCTTTGAAGTGACCAAGCCAAGGAGATAACCATGTCTTCTAGCAAATGAGGAAGTATCAGGAACTCTTGAGACTAACTCTCTGAGCTGAGCAGGGATTTGCACGAAGTTGACTCGAATGGTATTTCTGCGAATAGAAGTCATGATATGCAAAACAGAACAAAGATGAATCCCCTCGGTCCTTGAAATGGTTAGTATAATGAAATATGCATGCTATGTCATGATGCATGATGTCATGATAAAAACGCACAACAGGTATCATAGATAGCAAACATGGTAAGGGAAAACAAGTCACAAAATAGCCCTTAAGTTTAGGCTTGCATGGAGTCTAGGTACTACCCTCTTGCAGTTTAGTCGGTTCAACTTGTCCTAATAATAGTAACCGGGTTCTAGAGGTTCTCAATATCACTGACCATCCTCCATCAGTCATAGTTTCAGCTCACGCAATCTTTTCTTGCGGCCGGAACCATCTCGAGAGTATGGTCTCAATGAGTGTAGCATCTCGCTACTTTCTATGGCCAAGTTGGTCAACTATAGGTTCTAAGGTCAGTTGATGCTTAATGATCCATATAGCAGCCCCATATTCTCCTTGTTGCTCCATAAGGGATATCAGTACCAACTAATATGCCACATCAACATAGCTATTACTTCAACCGTATCGGTCTACGTTGTACAGTTCCCTCACAGTCTATTGCTACTTACCTAAAAGGTGTCCCCCAGATCCGGGTTAGGATCTATAGTAACTCCGATACAAAGCCCACAAAAATAAATAAATCAAATCAAACAATAGAAACAATATGATGAACTATTCCTAAGGTATACCCCACTTATAAACTCCCCAGCAGAGTCGCCAGTTCTGTGATACGATGGCCAGAACCAGACTGTTTCGAAATGCTGGTTTGCGTTTTGTGTTTGTGTTTGCAAAATGTCGTGGTAAGCAAGAGTCGCCACCAACTTTTATTTTATCCATCAAGGAAAGGAAAAAAGCACAGAAAAATTCCCTTTTTCGAGATTTAGAGTACAGGGGGTAGATTATAGAAAGGGAAGGTATTAGCACCCTTTCTATCCGTAGTTATCTACGGGCTCTTAGGTACTTGCTCATCATTTTCAAAATTGCTTCTTTGTATGCTTGTGTGTTTTGATAATTTTTTGTTTTGACTTCGATTTAACCCATGCTTCTGTCTTCAAAAGTGTTACGAAGTGTTTTTGAAAACTTTGTTTTGAAAGGAGTGTAAGTGTGAAAAAGTTTGTTTTGTTTGAGCAAGTACTTAAGAGCTAATCTACCTACTCGGAAAAAAAGAATCGTTCTATGTTCGTTTCCTTTAGACAACGCTATCCCACTATTAGTGAGTAGGTAGCAACGTTGTTGGAGTTTTGAGGGTCAATTCGAAAGGGACGTATGGTCACTAAAGCAATGTTAGGACGTTTTAGTAATAACCCTAATGTCTTAGATCAATTATTCGAGGCAACAATATCCGAGGAAACCATTCCGAGGCAACTTTTCCGAACGGGACTTTGATCTTTGTTTAGACAAGAGAGCGACCACTAAAGCATCCTATACTCAATGACCGTTTACCGAAGGCAACCAAGTGGAAGTGTACCCTAGGAGTGCGCATGTGCGAGTGATTCAATTTCAGATTATTTATCTTTGCACATTTTAGGGTTATCTAACCGTTTTAAATTTAATAATACATTCTTGTCATGCATCCCTATATCACACATCTAACAGTTTAATGTTTGCAGAATTTAAAGTGTGGAAATTAAGCTACGCTATTACAAGGCTTCGGGTATTTACATAGCCAAAAACAAACCCTTAAAAATAAAGCGATAAATGAAAAGTAAAAGTCCTAATTTTAAACTATTACAACTTGTGAGCAATTACATTAATAGGATAAAAATAAATAATAAAACGTGCGCGAGGAAAACTAGATCGGGAGAGGACTAGGGTTTTGACCCTTCTAACCTAATTAAGAAAAAAAATAAGTTTTTATTTTTTTTGATTATTTTTAAGAAAAGAATTAGGTTTTCTAAATTAAATACAAAAATCAATTAGTAATTAAATTAATTAAAGAAAATAATTAAATGGCCTATTTTTGGTTTTTTTGGTTATTTTAAGAAAAAGAAAATATAATTAAGTTAGAAATAAAACCCTAATTGTTCTAATTAATTTTAAATTTATTTGAAAAAAGAATTAAAGTTATCTAAAATTAACAACCTAATTTAATTAATTTAATTTTTGATAAAAAATAAAGCCTAAACCTAATTTGGTGAAAAATATTTTTATGTGATTTTTTGATAAAAAGAATTATTTAATTTGGTTAGTAAAACAAATAATTAAATGAAATGAAATGAAATATAAAAAAGAAAAAGGTAAGAAACTTGGGCCTGATTTAGAGATTTGGGGTGTGTGAACAGCAATATGGCCCAAGTAGAATGAGGTCCACGCTTGACTTTTTTGAGATCCCATGCTATGCGTTTGACTAGGCGTTTGGTGCTCCCTCATGGATGGCCCTTGGATCTGGCCGTCTGGCCATCTGGCAGGCTGGATGATGAGGTCACATGATGGACCTTTGGCCCTGTGCGCGCATGTAATCACTGAAAACAAAATAACATGAAGCAAATTGAGGGACCTGGGACTCGAACCCAGGCCCCAAGGGACTTTCCAACACTTGGCAACTGGCTGAGCTACGCTTCTGATTTGTACACATAATAAATAATAATCATAATATGAAAAAAGAAAAAGCACTAAGTCCAAAGCGCGCGAATTTTCAAATGATCCAATGGAAAGGTGCCAGCTAATCATCTTCTTCCCTTCTCCGTGGGTAAAAGTCCCAGACTTTTACTACGGACATTCGTCTGTCACTATAAACTTGCGTTCTCTTAAAATAAACCATGAGCAAGATAAATAAAAACTAGGGCCACCAATCAACTCGTCTGGACCTCCTGAGTATAATGGTGGCCCTTTCATGGCCTAATTTTGCCTGCACACAGAATTCCCAAATCGAAGCTACAAACCCTAATAATGGTGAAACTTCATACATGCCATGAAAACACAATTAAAGATTACAGAAAGCTTGCAAATGTTCCTAGGAGTAAGAATCTATAACTATTTCATGCTACAAATACAAGAATGATGCAATTCTAATTCAAGAAAATAGCAAAGTCGTGACTGACTTACAGTGCGTTATGGTACTGGAAAAGCTTTGTTCTTGATTGATTTTGCTTGCTGGTGATCCCAGGTAGCGATTGGAATGGTCCAAGGGTCTTGAATTGGTCTGGAACTATGAATTCAAATTTATACTTTTTATGGGTTTTTTCAAGTTTGGTTCTTAATGTTGCGCCTCTTTCTAGCCTCTCTTTTGGTCTGCACACCTTCTTTATGTACTGTGGAATGAATTAGGGTTGTCAATGTGATCATAATCTTCCTCCATTATTGAATTTGATTTTGATTTGATGCACTTGAATATCATTCCAAAAATAGGCCTAATCCAATATTTTTGTGCACCCCATTCCTTTACACGAATTTGATCTTATGCTAGCTGGACATTAAGACCTGAAACATGTAAAAAATCTTGGGTTTTCAATATTTTGGATTTTCTATGATTTGTTTTGATTTAAACTGATTTAATTCAAATAAAAATCAAAATAAATAATAAAAATAAGATAATGACAAGTGGAAAAGTCTAGGGCTCATGGACCATGTTTCCAACTCAAAACAAGTGAAAAAGATTGGGCCCATTTAGCAAAAATTGCATTTTTAGGCATAGTTGACTTTTGGCAATTTTGCAAAAAAGGTCAACTTCACCAATGCATAACTTCCTCAATTTTGACTCTTTGAAGGTGTTCTTGGACTTTTTAGAAAGCTTGAGATGTCCTCTAAGCAACCCTTTTGGTCCCATATGGTTGTACCCCAAAATTGTTCCTCTCATATTCCCCAAGACATTGCAAGGAAAATCTCCAAGTTGCTCAAGAGTGGGTCAGACAAGTCATTTCCTAAGGCAGTCAACCCCAAATTAGGGTTTTGTGTTGCATCAAGATCTCTGAATACAAATGACCTCAAATTATCCCCAATATCCTAATATGTTCTCAAGGTCATCCATGTCAAAATTCAAGCCTTGCAGAGGAAGTTTGCTCAGTCAATTGCTCAAAGGTCCAAAAATCGACTCTGCTAGGGCAAAAGTCAACTGTGACCCAAATACGGTCAAACTTCAAGATTTTTTGTCAACGTTCTAATTTTTAAGGATATTTCATAATTTTATCAAGGGTTGATCATGATTCATCAAGGATTGCTAAAAATTCATCAAGACTCAAAAGTTGTTAAATTAGGGTTTTGTAGGAAAAGTCAACTCAACTTTGACCAAGCATAACTTTCTCATACTTTATGATAAATGACCCATACAAAGCTCATTTTGAATAGGATGCAATTTCCTACAATCCATCTTCATGCCCCAAGATCAAAAATTGCACTCACAAGAAGTTATAAATTTGGACATTATAGGTCATTTTTGAAAGTCAACAAAAACACCTTTTTTTTCCAAAGCTTATAACTTGAGCATGGAATATCAAAATAAGATGAGACAAAAAGGGTTGGTTAGAGGACATCTCAGGATTTCTAAAAAGTCCAAAAACACCTCCAAAAGTTCAAAATTGAAGAAGTTATGCATTGTTGAAATTGGAAATTTTTGCAAAATTGCCAAAAGTCAACTATCCCCAAAACATCAAATTTTGTCAAATGGGCCCATTCTTTTCCACTTGATTTGAGCTTGCATCATTGCCCACGTGTCCTAGCTTCAGCCATGAGCCCATATTTTATTTTTATTATTTAAGTTGATTTTAATTGAATTTATTCATTTTTAATCAAATAAAATCATATAAAATCCAATGCTTTGATAACACAAGATTTTTTGGATATTTCAGGCTTTGATTGCAATCTTTAACATCTTCAAAATCGAATCAGGCCATATCATGTGCAAAAATATTGAATCAAATCAAATTTGGCAAGTTGTAAAGAGGAGATCAAATCAAATTCAAAGGCATTGATATGGGAAGATTTGATCCATAATTCTTACCCTAATACACTACACACTACATAAGCAAGCCAAGGAAATCGAGATAAGGGTTGGAAGATGCAGGCAGAGGCAAGACAAAAGTTGAAAAATTCACTAAAAAGCTTGGAATCGAATTCATAGCTAGAGGCATTTTTAGAAGCTGAGACCTGTCCCAATCTCTTCCTGGGTGTTCATTCAATCTACCTGGATCAAAAGAAAGCTTGATCAGACCCCATAGCGCGCTGTAAGTGTCACGATAAACACCCCTGTTCTTGAAATCTTAATTCATTATTCGGGCATCATTTGACCAAAGTAATTGCATATTTGTAATCCTCACAACATTTCCAAGCTATGTGCATCATTCAATTTTGTTTATCTGGCCTGTAATGCAAAACACCATAGCTAGGGTTCTTGGAGCTTTTTTGGGCGTTTTCTTTTCAGGAACAATTCGTTATCAAGAAGGGTATGGTTAGGACCGGGAGGTTGAGACGAGCATAACCATGCCCTTGAAATGCATTTTTGTGGCTCGTAGCAAATTTTGGAGATGGCCTGGCTTATAGCTACGGACTTCTTCCCGTTGGTATAGGTCTGAATTGTTTTAGCCACAGACATGAGGTTGAAGATGATGCGTGGGGCCCCATCATTGGCCCACTCAAACCACGCGCACGTTTTTTTTTCTGACCAATAATTGTTGTTTTGTTTTATTATTATTTTTTTGTATTCATATAACAAACAGAACAACATGGTGCATTGGCAAGGCAAGCGTGCAAACATCCATCAGGACCTGGGTTCGAATCCCAGGTCCCCCACTTTCCTTAATAATTTTGCTTTTCAGATAATCACATGCATATTCAAGCTTGCAGTATACCATGCGCCATCAATCATCCAATGGCCAGATGGCCAATGGCCAGATGGCCAAAGGCCAAATCTGAGAGTCCAAGGTTGAGGGTCCACCAAAGGCCAAGTCCAAGCGTGCACATTGGATTCCAAAAAAGTCAACAAAGGCCAGCTGCAATGGGCCTTCAGATTGCTATCCACACCACAAAAAACAGGCCCATACTCCTCTCTCATAATTCTTTTTATTTATTTATTTATTGATTTAATTGTTTTATTTAATTTACTAACCAATCAAAAAAAATCTTTTCTTTATAAAATAAAATCACAAAATATTTTTATTCAATCAAATTTTTATTTTTATTAATAAACACTAATTAATTAATTTAGGTTTTAATTAGAATAACTTTAACCTATTTTTTGTAAATAATTAAAATTAAATTAGATTTAATTAGGTTTTAATTACTAACATTAATTATTTTATTTTTCTTTCTTAAAATAACAAAAACCCAAAAATAATTTATTTTTATTAATTAATTTATTAATTCAATTTAGTAATTAATTTAGGTTTAATTTCTTTCTTAAATTAAAAAACAACAAAAAAGACATTTTCTTTAATAAAAAGGGTCAAAACCCTAATCACGCGCTCGACTTAATTTCCCGCACGCGATTTACTTTATTTTTATCCAATAATGTACTTGCTCACAGATTGTAATAGTAAATAGGACTTTTATTTATTTTTTATCGCTTTATTTATTTTTAAAGGGTTTGTCTTTGGCGATGTAAATATTCGACGCCTTGTAATTTAAATTCCGCATTTTATTCCCGCAAATTATAACTGTTAGATGTTTGATAATAGGTTTGTATGACAAGAGTGAATGTTTTAACCTAAAATCAACTTAGATCACCCTTAACATGTACAGAGATAAAAATAACTGAAAACAACACACTCGCACATGCGCACTCCTAGAGTACACCCCACTTGGTTGCCTTTGTACGCGGTCATTGAGTATAGGTCGTTTTAGAGGTCGCCCTCTTGTCTAAAAGATCGTAGTCGCCTCGAAATGGTTACCTCGGATATTTTTGCCCCAAACAAATGATCTAAGATATTAGGTTTACCGCTAAGGCGTCCTAACATTGTTTTAGTGACCATAAGTCCCGCATTCGAATTGACCCTCAAACTCCAACGACAGTGATACCTACTCATTCATAGTGGGATAGCATCATCTAAAGGACATTAGTATAGAACGGTTCCTTTTTCGAGTAGGTAGATGGTTCTTAGATACTTTCTCTTTCAAAAAACAAAAACTTTTCACACTTACACTCCTTTTCGAACAAAGTTTTCAAAAACACTTCATTACACTCTTGAGGACAGAAGCAAGAGTTAAATCGAAGTTTTCAAACAAAAACTTTTTCAAACCCACAAGCACAAAGAAAATAATTTTGAAAACAATTGAGCAAGTACCTAAGAGCTCGTGGATAACCACGGATAGAAAGGGTGCTAACACCTTCCCTTTCTATAATCTACCCCCCGAACCCGAGAAATATCTCGAAAAAGGAATTTTTCTGTGCTTTTTTCCTTTCCTTGTTGGATAAAATAAAAGTCGGTGGCGACTCTTGCTTACCGCGACATTTTGCAAAAACAAACGCAAAACGCAAACCAGCATTCCAAAAACAGTCAGTTCTTCCCACCGTATCACAGAACTGGCGACTCTGCTGGGGATATATTTGTGGGGTGTACCTTAGGAATAGTTCATAATGTTTTCAATTGCTTGACTTGTATGCTTTATCTTTGTGGGTTGAATCGGAGTTACTATAGATCCTAACCTGGATCTGGGGGATACCCTTTAGGTAAGTAGCAATAAACTGTGAGGGAAATGTACAGCGTAGACCGATACGGTTGAAGCAGTAGCTACGTTGGTGTGGCACTTTAGTATGTACCGATATCCCTTGTGGCGCAACGAGGAGAATATGGGTCTGCTAGGGGGTCATTAAGCACCAACTGACCTTAGAACCTTTAAATTGACCAACTTGGCCATAGAATAGTAGCAGTATGCTACACTCATTGAGACTAAACTCTCGCGATGATTCTGGCCGCAAGAAAAGGTTGCTAAACTGGAATTATGACCGATCGAGGGTAGTCAGTGATATTGAGATCCTCTAGAACCCGGTTACTATTTTTAGTATAGGTTTAAACCAACTAAACTGAAAGAGGGCAGTACCTAAGCTCCTTGCCAGCCTGAAATCTAAGGGCTCTCTGTGTGACTTGTGTGCCTTTACCATGTTTGCTATTTGTGGATACTTATGGTGTGTTTTCTATCATGACATCATAACATTGCATGCATCTTGCATTGGACTAACCCATTTCAAAGACAGAGGGGATTCATCTTTGTTCTGTTTTGTAGGTTATGGCACCCATGCGTAGAAACACCATTCGGATCAACTTTGTCCAGATTTCCACTCAGCTTAAGGAATTGGTTGCAAAGATTTTAGATACTACCTCCTTCATCAGAAGACATGGGCACCTTCTTGGTTTGGTCACCTCCAAGATGGATGAACAGATGATGAGTGTCCTAGTCCAGTTCTTTGATCCATTGTACCATTGCTTTACTTTTCCGGACTACCAGTTGGTCCCTACCTTGGAAGAGTTCTCTGATCTGCTTGGTATCTCTATTCTGGAGCAGACCCCGTTCACAGGTTGGGAGAAAGTTCTTAGGCCGGAAGAGATTGCTTCAGCCCTCTATCTGACAAAGGCTGAGGTAATGTCTAATTGGGAAACTCGTAGTGGAGCAAAGGGCTTCTTGACTAAATTTTTGGTTGGTAAGGCTAATCAGTTCTGGGACAGTCTAGACTTCCAAGAATTTGAAGACATTCTGGCTCTTCTCATATATGGTTTGGTGTTGTTTCCTAACTCTGATTCCTTTGTTGACGTGAATGCGGTAAAGATCTTCATGTCCGGTAATCCAATACCCACTCTCTTGGGTGACATTCTTCATTCTCTTTATGCTCGTACTGCTCGGAAGCGGGGAACCCTTATGAGTTGTGCACCATTGTTCGCGAGGTGGTTTATTTCTCACCTCCCCAAATCAGTTTTGAAGAACAAGGAAGGCATGGGCTGGGCCTATAGGATTATGTCTCTCTCTCATAATGACATCATTTGGACTATCAAGGGTATGGAAGATGTGGCTATTATTGATCGATGTGGGGAATACCCCAATGTTCCACTGATAGGAACCAATGGAGGGATCACTTATAATCCGTGTTTAGCCTTACGCCAATTTGGGCGAGCTAGGAGGGAAGGACCCCATGAGTTGCTGATGCCGAGTATTGTCTTTGATTTCCAAGGAGATAGTGATGAGCAACGTCGCAGGTTCATAAGAGCTTGGGATAGGGTACACAGGTCTGATCCACATGAGTTGGGTGCGCAGACTTCTCTACCAATGGAACCATATCTCCGATGGGTTCGCATACGTGCCCAAAAGCTGGGAATGCCGTACGAAGCCGTCTTGCCTATAACTGTTGAAGTTGCTGATGAAGAGGGGGTTCCTCCTACCATCCTCCATCCATACATGCCTACTGACATTGGTGCATTGAAGAGATCGTGGATGCAGCTGAGGGAAGAATGGGATACTTATAGAGAAAAGTATCACGAACAAGAGCAGAAGATTCAGAAGTTGACAAGGCAGCTGGAGAACGAGCGGATCCTCAATGACTATGTCCGCACCAATAAGAAACGACCATCGGAGCACTGATTGTCTTTTTTGATTATTTCTAGTTTCAATTTACTTTTCAGTTTTTCTTTCTTGTAACGCCTTAAAGGCATCTGTTGAAAAATTGATTTTGAAGTTTATCTAATAAAAGTTTGTTTCGTTTTGTTTACGAATTTGAATCCCTAAAAGTCTTTGAAATCATATCATACGCATCTCATTCCATGCACCTCATAACAGGTATCCTTACAGGTTTCTCATCCTCTTCGCTGTTTATTTCAGCATCATGTCTTCTGAAACATCAACTGAACAAGCCATCAAGGCTCTGCAAGCTCAAAATGCCCAGTTCCAGGAGTTGTTCATGAATTTGGATAAGGGTCAGCAAGATCTGAAGGCCCTTATCTTGAAAGAGAAGAAGAAGAAGAAGAAGAAGAAGAAGAAGAAGAAGACGGTCCTATTTAATATGGGTCGCAGTTTCGGAAACGATTTGTGAGAAGAGGTTGATTTGACCCACTCATCTGGTGGGGGAGATAATCAGAAAGAAAGGAGGGCTCTTAGCCCTGTGGTTTCAGACAACGAGACTGACTTTGATGAAGACCAGTATCCTCCGGCTGAGGATAGATATAAGCAACTGGAAGACCGATTAAGCGCGATGGAGATTCAGAAGGTCCCTGGGTTGGACTTTGGTGATCTAGGTTTGTCGTCTGGGGTGGTGATTCCCCACAAATTCAAAGCACCGGCCTTTTCTAAGTACGACGGGGTTTCTTGCCCGAAGCTGCACCTCCGTTTGTATGTTAGGAAGATTCAGCCGTACACTGCTGACAAGAATCTCTGGATCCACTTCTTTCAAGACAGTCTCTCAGGGACTCATCTTGAATGGTTTTATCAGCTGGAAGGAGCTAGCATCTGTAATTGGTAAGACTTGGCTGCTGCTTTCTACAAGCAGTACCAATACAATGCCGACCTCGCTCCCACGCGTACCCAACTCCAGGGTATGTCCATGGGTGCGGGCGAAGGTTTCAAATACTATGCTCAGAAGTGGAGGGACCTTGCTGGTAGAGTGCAACCTCCCTTGGCTGATAGGGAACTAGTGGATATGTTTCTGGGGACCCTGTCTGGTCCGTATTTCAACCATCTGATTGGAAGTTCATCGTCCGGGTTTACAGAGCTGATCATGACCAAGGAAATAATTGAGGCTGGTATCAAGAGCGGTAAGATACAGAAGGGTGCTTCGTCCAGTACCGAGAAGAAGCCTTTTAAGAAGGAGTCGAGTTTTGTTTACAGCACAAAGAGCCATAATAGACTTGAACGCCGCCAAGCTGTTAATGCGGTGGTTATATTAAGACCTGCTGGTGCTCCTCATCGTAACAATCAGCCAAGGGCCGAGAGGCCACGAAGACAATTCGCTCAGCTCAACATGACTTTATCCCAAATTCTGCCACAGTTATTGAAAACCAACTTGGTGATTCTGAAGGAGGCCCCGAAGACCCCCAACATTGCATCACCCATGTACGAACCGGATGCCCGCTGTGCTTTTCACTCTGATAGCCCGGGGCATCATACTGATAACTGCTGGGTCTTAAAGAACAAAGTACAGGACTTGATTGATGCGAAGGAGATTAAATTCGAAGCACCTGAAAGACCTAATATTGTGACTGCTCCTATGCCCAAACATGATGCGGGAGTGAACGCTATTGGGGATGATGAAGAAGAGTTTGATATTGACAGCTGGATATACCCGACTGTTGATGGTGGACTGAGCAATTGGACGGCAAAGGATTCTATGGCCGTTTCTATTATTACCCAGTAATGAGACTTTTGTTTTGAATTTGTAACAGATAATGTTTTAAACTTTACGGCCCGGTGTCTTACCCGGGGCACTGTGGCTTCATTTGTGAGGGCTTTATGTGTGTCATCTACATATATCATTAATAAAAGCATTGGACGTTTCTTGCATTTCAAATTTTGCGCTCCTTGTTTTCTTTTATTATATATTGCAAAACAGCTATTTTACACACACTCACATATACAGGTCTACATCCACTCTGGATGTCACTGATAACGACTCTGCTACTGCCAGATATGACTTCGAAAGTCCGATCAACTTAGCCGAAGACGAAGGTGAAGATGATTGCGAAGTGCCTGGTGAACTTGCTAGACTGCTACTTCAGGAAGAGAGGGCCATACAGCCGCATGAGGAGCCCGTGGAAACAATAAATCTGGGTACAGAAGAGGACAAGAAAGAGGTCAAGGTCGGTGCAAATCTGGAAGCTAGTGTTAAGCAACGGTTGATTCATATGTTGCGTGACTATGTTGAGATCTTTGCCTGGTCTTATGAATATATGACTGGGTTGGATACCGATATTGTGGTTCACCGCCTGCCTACCAAAGAAGACTATCCTCCAGTGAAACAGAAGGTTCTCCGTATGCGCCCAGAGATGTCTGAGAAAATCAAGGCTGAAGTAATGAAACATTTTGACGCCGTTTTTCTAGCAGTTACTTCTTACCCGTAGTGGGTTGCCAACGTGGCTCATGTGCCGAAGAAGGATGGTAATGTTCGAATGTGTGTTGACTATAGGGATCTGAACAGGGCAAGCCCCAAGGATGATTTCCCTCTACCCCATATCGACGTTTTGGTTGACAACACCGCTCAGCATAAGGTATTCTCCTTTATGGATGGTTTCTCCGGTTACAATCAGATTAAAATGGCTCCCGAAGACATGGAGAAGACAACCTTTGTTACTCAATGGGGTACCTTCTGCTACAAGGTCATGCCTTTTGGATTGAAAATTGCTGGGGCAACATATCAGCGTGCCATGGTCGCTTTGTTCCATAATATGATCCATCATGAGATTGAAGTATACGTTGATGACATGATTGCAAGATCCCAGACTGAAGAAGAACATCTTGACCACCTTCATAAGTTATTTGACAGGTTGAAGTTGTACAAGCTGAGGTTAAACCCAAACAAGTGCACCTTCGGGGTGAGATCTGGTAAGCTGCTGGGTTTCATCGTAAGTGATAAAGGTATTCAAGTGGATCCTGCAAAGGTGAAGGCTATACAGGAAATGCCAGCTCCCCGAACAGAAAAAGAAGTCAGAGGCTTTCTAGGACGTTTGAACTATATTGCCCGATTCATCTTGCACCTAACTGCTACTTGTGAGCCAATCTTCAAATTACTGAAGAATGATCAAGTGGTAAGATGGAACGATGAATGTCAGGCCACTTTCGAAAGGATCAAAGAGTATCTCCAAGAGCCACCTATTCTGGTGCCTCCAGTTGAAGGGAGACCTTTGATCTTATACTTGACAGTACTCGACAACTCAATGGGGTGTGTGTTGGGTCAACATGACGAGTCTGGCCGAAAAGAGCATGTTATTTATTACCTTAGCAAAAAGTTTACCGACTGCGAGACCTGATACTCGTTGCTTGAGAAAACTTGTTGCGCTTTGGAATGGGCTGCTCGCCGGCTACGATAGTATATGCTGACTCACACTACTCTATTGATATCGAAGATGGATCCAATCAAGTATATCTTTGAGAAGCCTGCCTTGTCTGGAAGAATAGCAAGATGTCAGATGATCTTGAATGAGTATGACATCCAATACATGACCCAAAAAGAGATCAAGGGAAGTGTGTTGGCCGATCATCTGGCACATCAAGCAGTGGATGATTACCAGTCTATGAACTTTGAATTTCCGGATGAGAATATCATGATAGTGACTGACTATGAGACACCTGGACCAGATGAATGACCTAAGGAAGGATCTCGATGGTCTATGTACTTTGATGGAGCTTCGAACGCTTTGGGTAATGGCATTGGCGTCGTGATCATATCTCCTAAAGGCTCTCATACTCTGTTCACCGCCCGACTATGTTTCAACTGCACCAACAATATGGCGGAGTATGAAGCATGCATCATAGGTCTTCGAGCAGCAATCGACCTAAGGATTAAGTTCTTGAGTGTCTTCGGAGATTCCTCTCTCGTGATCATCCAGATCAAAGGTGAGTGGGATACGAAACACCCAAATCTTATTCCTTACAAAGAGTATGTGTTGACATTGCTCCCTCACTTCGAGGAGATAACCTTTGAACACTTCCCTAGAGAGGAGAATCAGTTGGCGGAAGCGCTAGCTACGATGTCTTCTATGTTCAAGGTCAATTGGGACAACGAAGCTCCCCGAATTATCATTGAAAGATTGGACAAACCTGCACATTGCTGTGACATTGAGACTGAAGAGGTAACAGAAAAGCCCTGGTTTCATGAGGTGAAGAGGTATCTTGAAGCTCAGGAGTACCCCGAGGGTGCATATGTTAATGACAAGAAGTTTCTGAGGAGGTTCGCAGCAAAGTTCTTCATCAGCAATGGTATCCTTTACAAGCGCAACCATGATTCAACCTTACTGCGATGTGTGGATAAGAATGAAGCAGAAAGGATCATGGAAGATTTACATGAAGGTACTTTCGAAACTCATTCCAGTGGACACACCATGGCAAAGAAGATCCTTCGGGCAGGATATTTTTGGTCCACAATGGAAGCCGGCTGTTATCAGCATTCTCGAACCTGTCACAAGTGCCAAGTCTATGCTGATAAGGTGCACATACCTCCAGTTCCTCTGAACGTCTTGACGGAACCTTGGCCTTTTGCAATGTGGGGAATTGACATGATCGGCGAGATCAGACCTACGGCATCCAACGGGAATTGCTTCATCCTGGTGGCTATTAATTACTTTACAAAGTGGGTTGAAGCAGCTTCCTTTGCTACTGTAACCAAGAACGTCGTGGCAAGGTTCATTCGGCATAATCTGATATGTCGATATGGTGTACCAGAGAGGATCATTACGGACAATGGTACAAATCTCAACAATAAGATGATCACTGAGCTCTGCAAGAAGTTCAAGATACAGCATCACAACTCTTCTCCCTATCGGCTGAAGATGAATGGGGCTGTTGAAGCGGCTAATAATAACATTAAGAAGATTGTGCAGAAGATGACGGTGACATACAAAGATTGGCACGAGATGTTACCGTTTTCTCTTCATGGGTACCGTACCTCAGCGCAGACGTCAACAGGGGCAACACCCTATTCCTTGGTATATGGCATGGAGGAAGTCTTGCCCATTGAAGTTCAAATACCCTCTCTTCGGATTATGAAGGACGCAGGTTTGAGCAAAGATGACTGGATTCAGACCCGGCTTGATCAGCTGAACTTAATCGACGAAAAGAGACTTACTGCTATTTATCATGGTCAGACGTATCAAAAACGAATGATCAAGGCATTTAACAAGAAAGTTAGACGACAGGAGTATCAAGTTGGGGATCTGGTAATCAAGCGCATTATCTTACCTCAAGGTGATCCCAGGGGAAAATGGACCCCTACCTACGAAGGGCCATTTATGGTTAAGAACATTTTCTCAGGAGGAGCTATGATTCTAACCACCATGGATGGTGACGACCTTCCTCACCCCGTCAATGCAGACATAGTGAAAAGATACTACGCATAATCAAAGACCCGCTAGGTTGACTGGCCTAGGCAAAAATAAGGGCTTCCCGGCGAACCAAAAGGGTTCGGGCAAAAATAAGGGATGAAAATAAAAAAAAACTGTACACCCGGCAAGTCGAAAACCTGAAAAGGCGGCTTGGGCAAAAAAGGGTATCCCGGTGGACTGAAAACCCGAAAGGGCGGTCCAGGAAAAAATTAGGGATCAAAGCGTAACACGATGTCTCATTGGATCACCCTGCAACCGGACTTCGGTATCGACTATCAAGATCGGACGACACTAATCAATCTGATTCATCTTCAACCAAGTAGCAAAGTGATGATATGCTCGAGAACATAAAGACAATAGCAGAGTTGGAACCTAGTGGGATTATTCACATAGCTGTTTTGTTTAGTTTTTCACAGATTGTGTAAATTCTATTATTCAGCGGCGTTCTCTTACTAGGACGTCAGCCTCTTGTACAAAAACGCCTATTTACAGGCCAAACTTCAAAATCAATACAATTCATTTTCAGAGAAATTTCAAACTGTTGTTCCTTTTTCTGTTTTGTTTTGCAAAGAACGTCCAAGGTTCATTTTTGATATATGCATTTGACATTAATTGCTGCTCATATTTACACACGAAACAAAATACCATTACTTGTAATATCAGAAACAGGGGCAAATGAGAAATGTCCAAACTGTACAGTTGCTCTGTCCACCAGGTACAAGGTAAATTCAGCTGAAGAATAGGGTTGAGATGCATTCACTCCCCGCAGAGTAAGACAATAATGTTAACTCTCCCCAGCTGAGACTTACAACTATAAATAAATCAGTAATATTCTCCCCAAGCAGAGTTTATTTACCATCAACACTGAAAGGTCTTAACATTCCCCAGCGGAGTATAAGAATATTCCCCGGCAGAATGCAAAATATCCCCCAGTGGAGTCTGAAATTTTTCCAACGCAGTCTGAAAAAGCTTCCCCAGTGGAATTTGGAGAGTCATCCCCAGTAGACTTTGGAAGATTGTCCCCAGCAAGTTCAAAGGATTATCCCCATAAGAGTCTAAAAGGTTATCCCCAATGAAGTTACAACTGAAAGATCATCCCCAGCGGAGTTCGTCCCTTTCATAAACAAGAAATTCAATCCCCAACAGGATTCAGTATCACCAGCAATGATAATTCATCCCCAGCGGAATTTATCGGTGGAATCCTCAGCAGAGCATCTCTTACCCACAGAGTAATCTCCTCATCAGTTTATTCCCCAATGGAGTTATCCTCTCCTACAGGTTTATTCTCGCAATCATCTTCGTTTGTCATCCCCAGCGGAAACGAAGAATCCAACTCTATTCTCCAATAGCTATCCGGGATTTATTTTCCCCAGCTAAAAACATTACATTTCCATACATCATGATACATGCATATACACATCATACAGCACAATCTCATTTATTTTGAGAACATCATTGCTTGATATATATTATGCATTGCATACGACTGACCTTTACCTTTCAGGAAGGATGCAGTTAAGTTCTCAGCTATGTCGAACTACTGACCGGTTCTTAAATCTCAACTGAATTAGTCTCAGTTGAATTACAGACAAGGTTCTAAATCTCGACAATTTTCCTCCGTCAAAGTGTGGACGAGTTCTTAAATCTCAACAGAATTATCCTCCGTTGAAGTACAGACAGTTCCTAGATCTCGATGAAGATGTTTCCTTCAGTCAAAGTACTGACCGGTTCTTAAATCTCAACTGAATTAGTCTCGGTTGAATTACAGATAAGGTTCTAAATCTCGACAAAGTTCCTCCGTCGAAGTGTGGACGAGTTCTTAAATCTCAACAGAATTATCCTCCGTTGAAGTACAGACAAGTCCTAGATCTCGATGAAGATGTTTCCCGCAGTCGAAGTACTGACCATTTCTTAAATCTCAACTGAATTAGTCTCGGTTGAATTACAGATAAGGTTCTAAATCTCGAGAATTTTCCTCCGTCAAAGTGTGGACGAGTTCTTAAATCTCAACAGAATTATCCTCCGTTGAAGTACAGACAAGTCCTAGATCTCGATGAAGATGTTTCCCGCAGTCAAAGTACTGACCGGTTCTTAAATCTCAACTGAATTAGTCTCGGTTGAATTACAGATAAGGTTCTAAATCTCGACAATTTTCCTCCGTCGAAGTCTGGACGAGTTCTTAAATCTCAACAGAATTATCCTCCGTTGAAGTACACACAAGTCCTAGATCTTGATAAAGATGTTCTCCTCAATCGAAGTACTGACCGGTTCTTAAATCTCAACTGAATTAGTCTCGGTTGAATTACAGATAAGGTTCTAAATCTCGGAAATTCTCCTCAGTCGAAGTACTGACTGGTTCTTAAATCTCAACTGAATTATCCTCGGTTTAATTACAGATAAGGTTATAAATCTCGACAGATTTCCCCCTAGTTGAATTACGGACAAGTTCTTAAAACTCGACAGAGATTCTCTCTCAGTTGAAGTACAGGCAAGTTCCCAAATCTCAACAAAGATCAGACTTCCCCAGCGGAATCTTCCACAAATAACAGGTATGCAAGTTATCGCTAAGGAATCTTTTATGCGATCGAAACTCCTGTAGATGGCATCTTTAAGCCCATCCTCCCGCCAAGAAATTTCCAAATGGCATTTGTAAGCCCATTCCCGACATCACAAGGTTGATACCACTTCATGCGAGTGCAAATTTCTGGGCACTCTAGTGTTCAATCATCTTCCACCTTTGGATCACGAAAGGCATGAAAGCCAATCTACATCCTCAGGTTTAAGAAGATTGAACAGGGGAAGCTATTGTACCCCAAAATTTTCCCTCTCATATTCCCCAAGACATTGCAAGGAAAATCTCCAAGTTGCTCAAGAGTGGGTCAGACAAGTCATTTCCTAAGGCAGTCAACCCCAAATTAGGGTTTTGTGTTGCATCAAGATATCTGTATCCAAATGACCTCAAATGCTCCCCAATATCCTAATATGTTCTCAAGGTCATCCATGTCAAAATTCAAGCCTTGCAGAGGAAGTTTGCTCAGTCAATTGCTCAAAGTCCAAAAATCGATTGTGTTAGGGCAAAAGTCAACTGTGACCCAAATACAGTCAAACTTCAAGATTATTTGTCAACATTCTCATTTTGAAGGATATGTTCATCATTTGATCAAGGGTTGATCATGATTCATCAAGGATTTCTCAAAATTCATCAAGACTCAAAACTTGCTAAATTAGGGTTTTATAGGAAAAGTCAACTCAAATTTGACCAAGCATAACGTTCTGATACTTTATGAGAAATGACCCATCCAAAGCTCATTTTGAAGAGGATGCAATTTCCTACAATCCGTCTTCATGCCCCAAGATCAAAAAATTCACTCACAAGAAGTTATAAATTTGGACATTATAGGTCATTTTTGAAAGTCAACAAAAACACCTATTTTGCCAAAGCTTATAACTTGAGAATGGAATATCAAAATGAGATGATACAAAAAGGGTTGGTTATAGGACATCTCAAACTTTCTAAAAATTCCAAAAACACCTCCAAAAGTTCAAAATTGAAGAAGTTATGCGTTGTTGAAATTGGAAATTTTTGCAAAATTGCCAAAAGTCAACTATCCCCAAAACATCAAATTTTGTCAAATGGGCCCATTCTTTTCCACTTGATTTGAGCTTGCATCATTGCCCACGTGTCGTAGCTTCATCCATGAGCCCATATTTTATTTTTATTATTTAATTTGATTTTAATTGAATTTATTCATTTTTAATCAAATAAAATCATATAAAATCCAATGCTTTGATAACACAAGATTTTTTGGATATTTCAGGATTTGATTGCAATCTTTAACATCATCAAAATCGAATCAGGCCATATCATGTGCAAAAAGATTGAATCAAATCAAATTTGGCAAGTTGTAAAGAGGAGATCAAATCAAATTCAAAGGCATTGATATGGGAAGATTTGATCCATAATTCTTACCCTAATACACTACACACTACATAAGCAAGCTAAGGCAATCGAGATAAGGGTTGGAAGATGCAGGCAGAGGCAAGACAAAAGTTGAAAAATTCACTAAAAAGCTTGGAATCGAATTCATAGCTAGAGGCATTTTCAGAAGCTGAGACTTGTCCCAATCTCTTCCTGGGTGTTCATTCAATCTACCTGGATCAAAAGCAAGCTTGATCAGACCCCATGTTGTACCCCAAAATTTTCCCTCTCATTTTATCAACATTTCCCCTCACAAGGATCTTTGAACTCAAGACCAAGCTAGGGTTTGCACTGCTCAAGACATCTCCTTGCACTGATGACCTAAATTAGGGTTTGAGTTTGCATAGGTATTTTTGGACCTTCAATGCTCAAATTGACTTTCATACTTCATGTTGGACTCATGAGTTTGTCCAAACCAAGTTTCAAGCCTTGAATCAATTTTTTACCCAGTCAATTGGACAGTTGGCCTAGAAATCAGTTGTATTGGGGAAAAAGTAAATTGTGGCCAATTTATAGTCAAACCTCGTGAATTTTGACCCACATCAACATTATGAACTTATATGAACCATTTTATCAAGTTTGGACCACAACTCCACAAGAAATTTGATCAGATCACCAAAAGGGCAAAATAGTCATTTTTAGGGTTTTGAGTGTACAAAGGCAATTTCTGACTCTTTGACCTAGCCAGTGGCAAATTAATCTTAAACATGGACTCAAGGACTCAATGGAATCATCTTGACCTATTCAACAAGTTCAAAAGATCTCAATTGCATTGGATTGACAGATGAATTTTTCAGTCAACTGATCAAAGTTTGATTGTACACTGAAAAGTCAAACTTTGACTTTTTTGGTCAAAATCAAGAGCCAAGGGTCATTTTTCATCAAGATGTGTCAAAATATGAAACATGTTCATCAAGAAATCCAAAATTTCAAATTAGGGTTTGAAATTGAAAAAAATTTCATAACTTAGAATTTTTCTAAGTTATGAAATTTTCTTATTTTTTCCTAACTTTGCCCAACATTTTCACCATGATGAAAATGGATTCAAACAAAGCCTCCAACATGAAAGTTGTGGTCCTCCACAAAGTCTACAACTTTTATTCACAAAGTTTTCTCAAAAGAAGCTTGGATCTCAAGTTATGATTTTTGGAACAAGGGTCCCTAAAACTTTTAACTTAGTGAAATTTTACCCTAGTTTAGGCAGGATTTTGACCTATCTTCTTGGCCATTTTTCACATAGTTCAACTTGGAATCTCAAGTTTCATTTCAAAGATGGATTATGGAGCATGTTGCAAGCTTTCAAAATTGTCCAAGAACTCCTCAAACACATTTGTGGTTAGGGAGAATCGAAGGCTTGAAGTTGGCAAGAACTCACTTTTCATCCATGGCATATTCATGTTCACACAAGTTGCATTTTCAAGTCAGCATGCCTTACACTAGCTTGCAGGCCTCTAAACCACTTCACACTCCATAATTAAATGCAAATCCATCAGTCTAAGCTTTTGTTTTGGTCATTTGGACATTGTACACAAGATTAGGCCCTAAGTAGAAAAAGGCACATTTCCATTTTTGCCATAATGTGCTTTATGTCAAACCACTATCCCTTGAGCAATTGTCCATATCTCAGAAGGCAAATAAAATCCACAAGTTGGAGGGGCCAAGGGCAATGTATGCAAGCATATTTGATAGCCTGTACAGGCCTGTAACAACAACTTCCACATTCTTACTTCAAAAACAAGAAACTTGTCCAAAACCTTAGAACTTGAAAACCAGCCAATGCTAACTTACACAAACAGTTTGAACATCTTTCTCACACCCCTTTGAGCTAGAAACACGATTGCTTGAGCCTCTAAACACCCTATAGCCAGAAATCATATTCCTTTGGCGAAACAGGGCAGGTTCTGCACCTTGAGTTCCATAGCTCATTTGGCTCATGCGTTTTGCCCCAAGTTGCTTCAAACACCTTCCATTCAACTCACTCAAGCTATCCCAAACCTCAAATACCAACTGTAACTCCATTTACAGTGTTCACCATTTTCATTTTGAGCTTGTGCAGGTTGAGTTCTATAGGCTGATTCAAGGACATCCAAGGCAAGCTAGCTATTGGAGAAGGTCAAGTGAAGTTCAGGCAAGCTACCAGACATCTCAAGCCTTGTTGAAAAGCACTACATTGCCCTACACGAATCCAACTGAAGCAGGTTTTTATCCACTTCCTATCTCTTTATTTAGGAATATTTAGCTTTAGGTTTGTGAATAAAAAATGTAGTGTTCATTGCCATGAAGCTGTACATATGCTCAGTTTTCATTTATATTAAGTGTGCTAAGAGAATTTCCTCCATGAACATGCTGAAAAAACTAGGTCAGATTTTGGGGCCAGAGAAATTCTCTCTGGTCTTTGAGAGTTAAGACAAGTTGTTTATATGGTTGGAATTGTCTTGAAATTCTCTACAAGTTTGGTGTTATGTGTTTTTGCAATAGAGCTCGTATGCAGGATGTCCAAGTTTGTATAGGGGACGCGCGCGTTTTTCAAAAGCTGGAGGTTAAAGATGAAGTTTTGGGCTGGGCTTGGCCTGGTTGCTTTTGACACCCCCTCTTTTCCTTTTTGCACCCCCTGGCCCAATTTCTTGTATTTTTATATTTTTGCATTTTTGTTTTCATTTCTGATTTTGTTTATTTATTTCCAAATATAAAAAATGCTCAAAAATGTTTTCATAATTTTTTAACATTTATTTGGCATTTTATTTTAATTTTTCTAACATAAAAAGCATTTAAATACTTTTTTATTATTTATTAAGACTTGAAAAATATATGTAAATTATACTTTTATTTTTATTTCTTATTTTTATTCACACTGAAAATATTATTATAAATATAATTTATTTTGTACATATTTTATTTTATTTTATACATATTTAATATAATTAATATACATATATATATATACATATATACTTTTATTTTACTAAATACTTTAGAATAAAAATACAAAATATTACATTTTTACTATTATTATTATTTATACTAGAAAAATACTTTTTTTAAGTATATTTTATTTTTTTGTATATATTAATATATTTTATTGTATATAAATAATATAATATATTTATTTTCTTAAAGAAATTAGGGTTTTACCCCTTAACCAAATAAAAATCTTTTATTTATTTCTTTATTTTAAATACTTTTACATACATAGATAAACAAAAACCTTTTTTTGCATAATTCATATTATTTGATATATTTATTTATTTTGTTTATTTAAATATTGTCCTTTTAAATATTTATGCATTGTGAATTCAATTTGGATGTAATAGTAAATTAGGGTTTATATTTCTTGTCAAATACCCCCATTCAAAGATTGTACCCCCATCCCCATAATCATGTTGTAATAGCTTAGACTTTTAAATTCTCGCACTTTACGCTTTCAATTATGCCATGATTAGAGATTAGGGTTTGTATGCAAAAATCCAAAATCAACAGATAGCTTGACCTAATCAAAGACAAAATGCATGAAAATCAATACACAATCCACACTTGCACCCCTAGGGTTACAATCCACTTGTTGCCTTAAAATGGGTCATGTTATGCATGTTGGATACTTTGGCAAAACAAAAACAAAACAAAAGATCATAGTCCCTCGATGACGCTATCTTGGTTGCCTAAACAAAAATGATCAAGTCCCTTAAAAATTTGCCAAAAATACTTAACACATTTGCTATCATGGTCTATACAATGACCCGCGCCTGTCCCGTTTAACATCCTAACACAAGGTTGTTCACCAAATGCAATGGTGAAACAACACTGTCAAAAGGGTTAAAAAACATATAGGGAAGATCTTTGAGTAAAATAGGGTAAACAACTCTTAGTTACTTGATCAAAAGCTTGCAAAACATCCTTGCTATTTTCAAACACACTTCACAACACAATTTCAAAACATTTCCCAAAACAAACTTTCAAACATTGAAATCTTTTCAAAAGACAAAAACACCTTTGTATACATTCAAATAAGAATCATTACAAAGGTTGACACAACAATGGCCTCTTTTCAAAACATCTTTCAAAACCACACACAAAGCACCATTTCAAACAATTGAAAAGCAAAATCAAGTGATCTAAACAAGTAACTAAGAGCCCATGGATAACCATGGATGAAAAGGGTGCTTGCACCTTCCCTTTTCATAATCTACTCCCTGAACCCAAGAAAACATCTCAAAGGTCTTTCCTGTGCTTTATGACCTTTCCTTAGGATAAAATAAAAAGTCGATGGCGACTCTTGCTAAAGTGAAACATTTGCGAACACAAACGCAAAACCTCAAGTCAGTTCTCCCACCGTATCACAGAGCTGGCGACTCTGCTGGGGATAATTCTAAAAGTGGGGTTACCTTAGGGTTTAGATCACCTTTGCATGCTTATCTTGTTTTGCCTTGATTGCTTTACATTTGGTTCTATTGTTTGGGTTTGAAATCCTCTACCCGGATTTGGGAAACATTCATAGGTAAATAGCAATACGTTGTGGAGACTGTGTGGGGTATACCGACATGGTTGAAGCAATAGCTATATTAGGGCGACATATTTGTGGGTATCGGTAGCCTTTGAGTCAATCAAAGAGAATACGGGGCCGCTGAGTGATGTCATGAAGCACTAATGAACTCTTAGAACCTTACTTGACCATCTTGGCCTTTTTTAGGGGTAGTGAGATAATCGGCTTTGGTGCAGTCCGAAGTTGGTAGATACTTGATACTACACTCATTGAGGGTTGTTTTCTTGGAATATTTCGGTCGCCAGTTAAGTGGCTAAACTGAAATAATGAACACAGAAAATAATCCAGTGATATTGAGCTCCTTAGAACCCGGTTACTATTTATAGGACAGGTGAGCCAACTAGCTTCAAGAGGGTACTTACCTATGAAACCCCATGCAAGCCTGAAACTAGGATCTTGTGTGACTTGTTTGTACATATGCTTGTGCATACATTATGAACATCATAAAGCATCATATGCATCCACTAACCATTTAAAGGGTTTGGATCTTCATCTTTGTTCTTGTTTTGTAGGTCATGGAATCTCTTCGCAGGAAAACAATTCAAGTCAACCTTGTGAGAATCCCTCCTCAACTCAAGGAGCTTACTTCCAAGATTCCAGAGAATTCTCTCTTCAGTGAAAGACATGGTAGACTTCTCAACTTGGTCAACTCCAACATTGAAGAAAACATGGTGAAAGTTCTCTTCTAGTTCTTTGACCCCCTACACCATTGCTTTACATTTCCGGATTACCAACTAGTACCTACTTTGGAGGAATTTTCTCAACTCCTGAGGATTCCTATTCTCCATCAACTACCCTACAACGGTACGGAAAGAGAACCAAAGCCTGAAGATGTTGCTCAAGCCTTACACTTGCAACCATCTGATATCAAAGGTCATTGGGAAACCAGAAGTGGTGTCAAGGGTTTCTTGGCAAAGTTTCTATTTGAGAAGGCACAAGACTGCTGGAATTCTCTAGATCTACAAGCTTTTGAGGAGATTGTAGCACTTCTCATCTATGGGTTGGTCTTGTTCCCAAACCCTGATCAACTTATAGATGTGAATGCTGTCAAAATTTTCATATCTCGGAATCCGGTACCTACATTGCTTGGGGACATCCTACGCTCATTTTACACACGAACAATGAGGAAAAGGGGTGTTCTCATGTGTTGTACTCCTCTTCTAGCAAGGTGGTTTATTTCTCACCTTCCCCAATCAGTTTTGAAGAATGAGCAGGGTTTAAGGTGGTCACAACGGTTGATGACCCTCACACATTCTGATGTTCATTGGTGTTCTCGGTCCAGAGAAAATGTCATCATCATTGATCATTGTGGAGAGTTCCCTAATGTCCCACTACTTGGCATTAGGGGAGGCATTACCTACAACCCCTGTTTAGCTCTAAGGCAGTTTGGATATGCCCGGAGAGATGGTCCTCATGATATGCTGATTCCTGACTTGGTTTTTGACTTCGACGATGACGCTCAAGGACTTCGACAAAGGTTTATCCGAGCATGGAGGATGCCCAACAAAGTGGATAGTAAGACACTAGGGCACAAGAATTCCATCTCCCTTGAGCCTTATCTCAAGTGGGTACGAACCCGTGCCCAGAGTCTTATGATGCCTTGCCCTCACATTCTCCCTGTGATCAAAGAGCCTGTTATGGAAGGAGAGGTTCCATACACCCTCCTGCATCCTGACATGCCAACATCATTGGAAGAGTTGCAAAAGAGTTTGATACAACTCAAGGAAGAACATAATACTTTTGAAGCCAACTTCTATGCCAGTGAGAAGAAGGTTTTGGAACTTACCCTCCGACTTCATGAAGAGGAAACTCTTAACACTTACATCGCGCCAAAGAGGATGCGCAATGTCTTTTTACATTAAGAATTTTGTAATATTTTGCCCATGGGGCATTTATGTACTAACGAATTTCTTCTTAATATGACATGTGTTCTTTTTGTTTGCAATAAATTTGAATTTCTGAATCCTAGAATGCATTACATGAATAACATATCATTCATCATATGCAGAAACAGGTCTTCACACCAGGTTTCCTTATCTTTCTGCTGTTTATTTCAGCAAGATGGATATAGAGCAGACGGTTAAAGATCTGCAAGCACAGAATTCGCAATTCCAACAACTCCTCATGACCTTAGCAAAGGGTCAAGAGGATCTTAAAGCACTGTTAGAGAAGAGAAGGAACCAGAAAGGAAGAAGAAGAAAAGAGTTGGGGTAGCCACTATGGGAAGGAGATTTGAGCATCAGGCTAGGAGAGTTCTGGAATTCCCCTCGACGTCTGACGAAGGGGTTGGTAAGGGAAAAGGAGTTGCAATGCCTTCTGAATCTGAAGCTGAAGAAGAAGAAGAGGAAGAGGATGAAGATTACTTCGAACAGCAATACCCTCCAGCGGATGATAAGTATAAAAATCTTGAGGATCGGTTGGTAGCCATGGAGTTGCAAAGGATACCTGAGTTAGATTTCAAAGAACTAGGGTTGGTCGCTGGGATCGTCATTCCTCCCAAATTTAAAGTACCTATATTTGCTAAGTATGACGGTTTGTCCTGTCCAAAGATGCATCTGAGATCCTACGTCAGAAAGATCCAACCTCACTCTTTTGATAAGGATCTTTGGGTCCACTTTTTTCAAGATAGCTTGTCGGGTACGCAATTGGACTAGTTCTATCAACTTGAGAGATCTGATGTTCATAACTGGAAAGATTTGGCTGCTGCTTTCTACCGACAATACCAATACAACACAGATTTAACGCCTACTCGTACTCAACTACAGAGTATGGGTATGGCCTCTAATGAGGGATTTAAGGAGTATGCTCAGAAGTGGTGGGATTTGGCTGGAAGGGTGCAGCCACCATTGTCGGATAGAGAGCTGGTTGACATGTTTTTAGGGACTCTGTCAGGTCCATTCTTCAATCATTTAATCGGGAGTTCATCTGCAGGATTCACTGAATTAATTCTGACCGGTGAAAGGGTCAAAGCTGGCATTAAGAGTGGTAAAATTCAGAAGGATGCCTCCGCTTCCACTGCTATTAAGAAGGCCTTCCCAGCCAAGAAGGAAATTTCTGCTGTTCACACCCAGAGAAACCAAGGGAGAGCAGAGCGCCGACCAACGGTGGGGGATGTGATGATCCAAAACTCCTCAGCCGATCAACCTCACAACAATCAACCAATAGCTAATCAGCAAAGGATAGAAAGGCCGCAAAGGCAATTCACCCGAATCAATATGACACCGGCTCAAGTCCTCCCTCATCTGTTAAAGCAGAACCTTACCAATTTGAAAGAAGCACTAAAAAACCCCAATACCTCTTCTCCTTATCATTCCAATGCAAAATGTGCATACCACTCGGACAGTGTAGGGAATGACACCAACAACTGTTGGGCCCTTAAAAACAAGATCCAAGACTTAATATATGCCAAGGAGGTAGAATTCGATGCGCCTGAAAAGCCGAATGTGATTTCTGCCCCAATGCTCAAGCACAGTCATAATGTCCATGCCATTGTGGAAGATCTTCATGTTACCGTTGTTGATGACCTATTAACTCCGTTGCCAATGATTAAAGTGAATTTGATGAAAGTCGGGATATTCCCAGGCTGTGGAAAAGACTGTTACTTCTGTTCAACCATGCAAACTGACTGCCCACTGTTGAAATCAGGCATTCAACGCCTGATGGATACCCAAGAGATCCTATTTCAAAAGACTCTTGTTGATATTATCACTCATATTACTCCTGCTACCTTTTTTACTTCAATCAATGACATTGTTATAATAACCATCTCCGAAAATCTTTCCAAGACCTACAAAAGGCCTATTAAGATTACGCCTGATCCTAAGTTTGTACCGCTGAAAATTACCATGTCGGGGCCTATCCCGCATAAATCTAACAAGATGATACCATGGAACTACGGAGGAGAGATCTTCTACCATGGTATCAAGCAGATCGAATCAGTCCAAGAGAATTCTGATGATGAAACCCCTGATATAGGGAATATTGCGGGAACGAGCAAGATAACTCGTAGCGGAAGGATCTTCTCTCTGGAGATTGCTCCTCCACGGGCAGTCTTCGGACCCTCGAGAGTTTCTGTGCCTGTCAATTCATCTGTGCAAAGTCCGGTAATTGAAGAAATTGACGCACTCGAAGCTAGACCCTCTGATGTTACTACCAATAAAGGTAAGGGGATCCAAGAAGCGCCTATCAGGACGAAGGCTCAGACTGTGGTTATCCCCGAGACCACCCAAAAAGAGATGGAAGAAATCTTAAAGATAATCAAGAAGAGCGACTATGATGTCGTAGAGCAGCTAGGGCAAACCCCTTCAAAAATCTCCATGCTGGCTCTTTTACTCTGCTCCGAGGCTCATGCCAAAGCCTTGATCAAATTTCTAAAGACGGCACACGTGCCTCAAGAAACTTCTGCGGACCAGTTTCAAGAGATCGTGGCTAGCCTTACAGCCGATAATGGTCTTGGCTTTTCTGATGCTTATTTGACGTCTAGGGGAAGAAAGCATAATGATGCACTGCATGTCTCCGTAGAGTGCAGGGGGGCCACACTTGCTCATGTTCTGGTTGATACCGGTTCATCTTTAAATGTTCTACCAAAGAAGGCGTTGGACATATTGGACTATGAAGGTTTGACCCTAAAGCCCAGTAACATCATTGTTAGAGCCTTCAAAGGTTCTAAGAGGATGGTCCACAGAGAAGTGGACATTCCAATCAAAGTGGGTACAGAAATTTTCAACTCTACTTTTTATGTGATGGACATCCGTCCTTCATATTCATGCCTGTTGGGAAGGCCATGGATCCACAATGTTGGGGCAGTCACTTCTTCTCTACACCAAATGCTAAAGTATCCGGTCCAGGGTAAGATCATAACAGTTCATGGTGAGGAGGAGTATATGATAAGTCACCTTAACTCTTTCCGCTATGTGGAGTTAGACGGCGAATTCATAGAAACGCCTTTCCAACACTTTGAAGAGGTTTGTCCTGAAGTCGCAGTAGCAAAGACAATGACTGATGTACCTATCATTTCCAAGCCTGTGTCTCGGATGGCATCCCTTAAAGATGCGGAGGCTGTAATCAAAGAAGGAAGAAGTACAGTGTGGGAGAAACTGCCTGATTTTCCTCACAAGACGGACAAGTTCGGACTAGGTTTCACTGCTGCTGGCCAGAAAGTTGTGCGTCGCTCCCGGGCTGGAGGACCACCCTTAAAAATCACTCACCATGGAATTCATGCCTTAGAAGATGATGATGAAGAAGACAACTTTGAATATTGGATCTTTCTAACCATTGAAGGAGGAATAAGCAACTGGGAGGCGAAAGACTTCATTCCCATCACTTTCATCAATCAGTAATTTATCTTTGAACAATTTCCTGTTTAGTCTATAATAATTAAACAATTCGTGCACTCTTTTCACCTTATGCCTTACCCGGGGCATATAGGTCCATTTGTAAGGGTTTTGATTCTTCATTTTCATATGCCATTTTTAATGAATCATGGACATTTTCATCTATAAACTGTTGTGTTCATTTTCTTTCCTTTTACATTTTATTTTGTTTAAGGATGGCTATCCCTTACACACACCCACACTCACAAAATGCAGGTACCCATCCACTCCGGATTCCATGGGTGACTATTCTGCTTTGGCCTTCGGTGACTCTGAAGATTTGGTCAATCATGCCGAGTATGAAGGTGATGAAGACTGTGAAGTGCCTGGAGAGTTAGCTAGACTTTTGCAACAAGAGGAAATGGCTATTCTGCCCCATGAAGAATTGCTAGAGACTATCAATTTGGGAACAGAGGAAGACAAGAAAGAGGTTAAAGTGGGTGCCAACCTGGAGCCAAGAGTCAAAGAGAGTCTAGTTCAGTTGTTGAATGAATATGTTGAGATCTTTTCCTAGTCCTATGAAGACATGTCGGGACTGGATACAGATATTGTGGTTCACCGTCTCCCTACAAGAGAAGACTGTCCACCAATCAAATAGAAAGTCTGCCGGATGAGGCCCGATATGTCTGAGAAGATCAAAGCTGAAGTGGTGAAACAGTTCAATGCTGGCTTTCTGGATGTTACTTCCTATCCACAATGGGTTGCTAACATTGTGCCCGTGCCTAAGAAGGACGACAAAGTCAGGATGTGTGTGGACTACAGAGACCTAAACAGGGCTAGCCCTAAAGATGATTTTCCACTACCACACATTGACATCTTGGTTGACAACACAGCTCAACACAAGGTATTTTCCTTCATGGATGGATTCTCGGGATACAACCAGATCAAAATGTCCCCCGAAGACATGGAGAAGACTACTTTTGTTACGCAGTGGGGTACCTTCTGCTATAAAGTGATGCCATTCGGACTGAAGAATGTCGGGGCAACCTATAAGTGAGCCATGGTAGCTTTGTTTCATGACATGATACATCATGAGATCGAAGTCTACATAGACGATATGATAGCCCGTTCACAGAAAGAAGAAGAACACCTTGACCATCTGCAGAAGCTGTTTTTCAGGTTAAAGGAATATGAGCTCAGACTGAACCCTAGCAAGTGCACTTTCGGAGTCAGGTCCGATAAGCTTTTGGGATTCATCGTCAGTAACAAAGGCATCGAGGTTGATCCTGCCAAAGTCAAAGCTATACAAGAAATGCCTGCCCCCCGCACTGAAAAGGAGGTTAGAGGTTTCTTGGGACGCTTAAATTATATTGCAAGGTTCATCTCTCATCTGACATCTACCTGTGAACCAATCTTCAAGCTGTTGAAGAAAGATCAGGTGGTTGAATGGAATAATGATTGTCAAGTTGCTTTTGATAAGATCAAGGAGTATTTGTTGGAACCTCCTATCTTGATGCCACCCGTCGAAGGAAGGCCTTTAATCATGTATCTGACTGTTTTGGATAATTCAATGGGGTGCATACTGGGCCAACATGACGAGTCTGGCCGAAAAGAGCATGCCATTTATTACCTTAGCAAAAAGTTTACCGACTGCGAGACTCGCTACTCACTGCTCGAGAAAACTTGTTGCGCTTTGGTATGGGTTGCTCGCCGATTAAGGCAGTATATGTTGACACATACCACTTTGCTGATTTCTAAAATGGATCTGATTAAGTACATCTTCGAGAAACCTGCTTTATCCGAAAGAATCGCTAGATGGCAGATGATCCTGACTGAGTATGATATCCAGTACACGACCCAAAAAGCTATAAAGGGGAGTGTACTAGCTGACCATCTAGCTCATCAAGCCGTCGAAGATTACCAATCTATGAGGTTCGACTTCCTTGACGAGGACATTATGACATTGGACAACATTAAAAGTAACAGACCGTATGACGGATCTGAGCAAGGATCCCGATGGACCATGTACTTTGATGGTGCTTCAAATGCATTCAGCAACGGTATCAGCGCGGTACTTATTTCTCCAGAAGGTTTCCATACACCTTTCACTGCTAGACTCTGCTTCAGTTGCACCAACAACATGGCCGAGTATGAAGCTTGTATCTTTGGTCTCAAGGCTGCTATTGACTTGGGAATCAAATCTCTGATTGTGTTTGGGGACTCATCTTTGGTTATCAGTCAAATCAAAGGAGAATGGGACACTAAACATCCTAATCTTATCCCATACAAAGAACATGTCCTGACATTGTTGCCTCATTTTGAGCAGATTACCTTTGAGCACTTCCCGCGAGAAGAAAATCAGCTAGCAGATGCTCTGGCTACAATGTCTTCCATGTTTAAACTCAACTGGGATAATGAGGCTGCCCAAATCACCATCAAGCGAATGGATGAACCTGCGCACTGTCATGAGATTAATACCGAAGAAGTAGTGGAACAACCCTGGTTTCATGAAATCAAAAGGTATCTCCAGACTCGAGAATACCCTGAAGGAGCTTCAGTCAATGACAAAAAGTTCTTAAGGATATTTACTGCCAAGTTCTTCCTGAGCAATGGTATCTTATATAAGCGCAACCATGATTGTGTTCTACTTCGTTGTGTGGACAAGGTTGAAGTTGAGTTGATCATGACCGAAATACATAGCAGCAAGTTTGGCACCCACTTGAGCGGACATACGATGGCTAAGAAGATTCTAAGGGCAGGCTACTACTGGTCTACCATGGAAGCTGATTGTCATCAACATTCTCGTACTTGTCACAAATGCCAAGTTTATGCTGACAAGGTACATATTCCTCCAGTTCCTCTCAACGTCTTGACAGCTCCTTGGCCATTCGCGATGTGGGGAATCGACATGATTGGAGAGATCAAGCCCACGACATCCAATGGACATCGCTTCATATTGGTCGCTATTGATTATTTTACCAAGTGGGTCGAAGCATCTTCCTTCGCCTCTATTACAAAGAATGTGGTTGCCCGCTTCATCAAGCAGAACCTCATATGCCGGTATGGTATCCCCGACAGGATCATCACGGACAATGGTACAAATTTTAACAACAATGTGATCACTGCTCTATGCGAGCAGTTCAAGATTCAACATCATAATTCATCTCCCTATCGGCCAAAGATGAATGGTGTTGTTGAAGCCGCGAACAAAAATATCAAGAAGATCATTCAAAAGATGACAGTCACCTACAAGGACTGGCATGAGATGTTACCATTTGCTCTGCACGGATATCGTACCACGGAGCGCACTTCAACTGGGGCAACCCCCTTTTCTTTGGTATATGGCATGGAGGTTGTTTTACCCATGGAAGTTCAGATTCCTTCTTTGAGGATTATGAAGGATGTTGGTTTAAGTGAAGACAATTGGATTTAGACATGGCTTGATCAACTTAACTTGATCGAAGAGAAACGACTTACTGATATTTGTCATGGCCAGACGTATCAAAAACGGATGATCAAGGCTTTCAACAAGAAAGTCAGGCGTCAGGTATATCAAGTCGTAGATCTTGTAATCAAGCGGATCATCTTGCTGCAAAGTGATCCCAGGGGCAAGTGGACTCCTACTTACGAAGGACCATTTGTGATCAAGAACATCTTTTCTGGTGGGGCGATGATTCTGACCACCATGGACGGCGACGACCTGCCGCACCCTGCGAACGCAGACATAATCAAAAGATACTACGCATAAAACGACCCGACAAGTTGAAAACCTGAAAGGGAAACTTGGGCAAAAATGGGCATCTCGGTGAATCAAAAACTCGAAATGGAGGTTCAGGCAAAAATTAGGGATAAATAAAAAAATCTGTACACCCGGAAAGTTGAAAACCCGAAAGGGCGACTTGGGAAAAAAAGGGTTTCCCGGTGGATCGAAAACCCGAAAGGGAGGTCCAGGCAAAAGTTAGGGAATTAAAGCGTATGACTATGTCTCATCGGATCACTTTAAGGATAATCTCTTCACAACCAAACTCCAAGCTTCTGATCAATCCAATCATCCGCGGATGAAGCAACGAATGGACAAGATACTCAGAGTTATGAAGGCTATAGCAGAATGGGAACCCCCTGGAATTGTTACACATAGCCATCTTTCTTTGTATAAAATTTTTCTCAATTTTTCGACAACATTCTATTACTAGGATGTCTGTCTCCTTTGTACAAATACTTATAAAAGTTAATACAAAGATACTTCAAAGTGCAGAAATTTGCTTGCCTTTCCTTTCTCTTTACACTTGTGTTTTACTTGAAAACGTCCAATGGTTTGTTAAATGAGCATATGCATTTGAATATAATCACTACTTACAAATAAAACAAAATAAGAAAGGATAATTACTGATAGGTCGAAAGTATAGGGAAACGTCTTTGGGCTATTCCAGTTGAAATCCCCTATAGTATGTCATTCAGATCCTCAATAGAGCTAAAACCTTGAAATGCATATCCCCAGCGGAGTTAAGGTTCAAAACTCCCGATCCCCAGCGGAGCCAGAATACTCTAAACTTTCATCCCCAGCGGAGTCTAAGACTTAAAATCTTAAACCCTGGTGGAATACTATCCAACTTCTTCCGATTCCCAGTGGAGTTCTCCATAAAACAGGAATCCCCAGTTAGATTGGCATACAACCCAAGCTCCTGATTTCCTCTGCAGGATGAGTATTCTCCCCACAGAGTTATTTCCCAGCAGAACGAAGATTCTTATTCTTATTTCTCCAATGGAAGCCTTCCAGGTTTTGATTCCCCAGTAGAGATCGTCAGAGTTGTCCTCATTCTTCCCCAGAAAGTCATGAAGGATTCTCACATCCCCACAGAAGTTATCAAAGTTTTGATAATCCCTGCAGGTTGCCAAGGATTTTCTTTATCCCCAACAATAGTCAGCAAGGATTTCTCATCTTCAGCAATCAGAGACTTTTGGAATCCCCAGCATAGATCAAGGATTTACTTTCCCCGGCAGTAGTCAAAGATTTCATTATCTCTAGCTATCAAGGATTTATTTTCCTCAGCAGGACAACTAATCAGCTTACATGCACGTGCATTACATTCATATATCATAAACATTGTTGGAATGCATTTTATTGCATCATACATATCATGCAACATAACTTTGCATTTTGGCTAACATTTTACCCTTTCAGGATAAGATTAAAAAGCTATCTTTAGCAAATATTCAAAGAGTAAAGATACAGTATGGATACACCCTAGATACAGAGGTCATTCTATTACTCATTCAGATTTCAACAATTAGATACAGACTAGATACGCTCCATACACGGAAGCCATTCTATTTCTCATTCATATTCAGCTATCAACTTCAAGTTCAGATGCACTCCAGACACGGAAGTCATTTTGTCACTTGTTCGGATCCCAGTTACAGTACGGATACACTCTAGACACGGAAGTCATTCTGCTACTTATACAAATCTCAACTTCAGATACAATCCAGATATGCTCCAGACACGGTTGCCATTCTGTCACTCATTCGGAATTTATCCCCAGCATATAGATGCTCCATACACAGATGTTTCTCTGTCACCCATTCAGAATACAGATACACTCCAGACACGGCAGTCATTCTGATATTCATTGAAGAATCAAATACAGTTACAGCTCGGATACGCTCCAGACACAGACGCCAATCCTTTGCTCATACGAATCAAATCTCCAGATACAACTCAGATACGTTCCAGACCCGGGTACCATTCTGATGTTCATTCTCCTGATTTTCAACAAACAATCATGGATGGCATCTTTAAGCCCATCTCCAGCAAGATTCTACCGTCTCCAAATGTCATCTTTAAGCCCATTCCCTCAACCTACATTTTGACGAGTGCAAATTTCTGGGCACTCTAGTGTCCAATCCTCTTTTACCTTCGAGTCACGAAAGGCAAACTTGCCAATCTAACTCTTCAGGTTCAAGAAGATTGAACAGGGGCAACTGTTGTACCCCAAAATTTTCCCTCTCATTTTATAAACATTTCCCCTCACAAGGATCTTTGAACTCAAGACCAAGCTAGGGTTTGCACTGCTCAAGACATCTCCTTGCACTGATGACCTAAATTAGGGTTTGAGTTTTCATAGGGATTTTTGGACCTTCAATGCTCAAATTGACTTTCATACTTCATGTTGGACTCATGAGTTTGTCCATACCAAGTTTCAAGCCTTGAATCAAATTTTTACCCAGTCAATTGGACAGCTGGCCTAGAAATCAGATGTATTAGGGAAAAAGTCAACTGTGGACAATTTACAGTCAAACCTCATGAATTTTGACCCACATCAACATTATGAACTTATATGAACCATTTGATCAAGTTTGGACCACAACTCCACAAGAAATTTGATCAGATCACCAAAAGGGTAAAATGGTCATTTTTAGGGTTTTGAGTGTACAAAGGCCATTTCTGACTCTTTGACCTAGCCAATGGAAAATTAAGCTCAACCATGGACTCAAGGACTCAATGGCATCATCTTGACCTATTCAACAAGTTCAAAAGATCTCAATTGCATTGGATTGACAGATGAATTTTTCAGTCAACTGATCAAAGTTTGACTGTACACTGAAAAGTCAAACTTTGACTTTTTTGGTCAAAATCAAGAGCCAAGGGTCATTTTTCATCAAGATGTGCCAAAATATGAAACTTGTTCATCAAGAAATCCAAAATTGCAAATTAGGGTTTGAAATTGAAAAAAATTTCATAACTTAGAATTTTTCTAAGTTATGAAATTTTCTTATTTTTTCCTAACTTTGCCCAACATTTTCACCATGATGAAAATGGATTAAAACAAAGCCTCCAACATGAAAGTTGTGGTCCTCCACAAAGTCTACAACTTTGATACACAAAGTTTTCTCAAAAGAAGCTTGGATCTCAAGTTATGATTTTTGGAACAAGGGTCCCTAAAACTTTTAACTTAGTGAAATTTTGCCCTAGTTTAGGCAGGATTTTGACCTATCTTCTTGGCCATTTTTCACATAGTTCAACTTGGAATATCAAGTTTCGTTTCAAAGATGGATTATAGAGCATGTTTCAAGCTTTCCAAATTGTCCAAGAACTCCTCAAACACATTTGTGGTTAGGGAGAATCGAAGGCTTCAAGTTGGCAAAAACTCATTTTTCATCCATGGCATATTCATGTTCACACAAGTTGCATTTTCAAGTCAGCATTCCTTACACTAGCTTGCAGGCCTCTAAACCACTTCACACTCCATAATTAAATGCAAATCCATCAGTCTAAGCTTTTTTTTTTGGTTATTTGGACATTGTATACAAGATTAGGCCCTAAGTAGAAAAAGGCACATTTCCATTTTTGCCATAATGTGTTTTATCTCAAACCACTATCCCTTGAGCATTGGTCCATATCTCATAAGGAAAATCAAATCCACAAGTTGGAGGGGACAAGGGCAATGTATGCAGCATATTTGATAGCCTGTAACAACAACTTCCACATTCTTACTTTAAAAACAAGAAACTTGTCCAAAACCTTAGAACTTGAAAACCAGCCAATGCTAACTTACACAAATAGTTTGAACATCTTTCTCACACCCCCTTTGAGCTAGAAACACGATTGCTTGAGCCTCTAAACACCCCATAGCCAGAAATCACATTCCTTTGGAAAAACAGGGCAGGTTCTGCAACTTGATTTCCATAGCTCCTTTGGCTCGTGCGTTTTGCCCCAAGTTGCTTCAAACACCTTCCATTCAACTCACTCAAGCTATCCCAAACCTAAAATACCAACTGTAACTCCATTTACAGTGTTCACCATTTTCATTTTGAGCTTGTGCAGGTTGAGTTCTATAGGTTGATTCAAGGACATTCAAGGCAAGATAGCTATTGGAGAAGGTCAAGTGAAGTTCAGGCAAGCTACCAGACATCTCAAGCCTTGTTGAAAAGCACTACATTGCCCTACACGAATCCAACTGAAGCAGGTTTTTGTCCACTTCCTATCTGTCTATTTAGGAATATTTAGCTTTAGGTTTGTGAATAAAAAATATAGTGTTCATTGCCATGAAGCTCTACATATGCTCAGTTTTCATTTATATTAAGTGTGCTAAGAGAATTTCCTCCATGAACATGCTGAAAAAACTAGGTCAGATTTTGGGGCCAGAGAAAATGATCATAGTCCCTCAATGACGCTATCTTGGTTGCCTAAACAAAAATGATCAAGTCCCTTAAAAATTTGCCAAAAATACTTGACACAATTGCTATCATGGTCTATACGATGACCCGCGCCTGTCCCGTTTAACATCCTAACACAAGGTTGTTCACCAAATGCAATGGTGAAACAACACTGTCAAAAGGGTTAAAAAACATATAGGGAAGATCTTTGAGTAAAATAGGGTAGACAACTCTTAGTTACTTGATCAAAATCTTGCAAAACATCCTTGCTATTTTCAAACACACTTCACAACACAATTTCAAAATATTTCCCAAAACAAACTTTCAAACATTGAAATCTTTTCAAAAGACAAAAACACCTTTGTATAAATTCAAACAAGAATCATTACAAAGGTTGCCACAACGATGGCCTCTTTTTAAAACATCTTTCAAAACCACACACAAAGCACCATTTCAAACAATTGAAAAGCAAAAGCAAGTGATCTAAACAAGTAACTAAGAGCCCATGGATAACCATGGATGAAAAGGGTGCTTGCACCTTCCCTTTTCATAATCTACTCCCCGAACCCAAGAAAACATCTCAAAGGTCTTTCCTATGCTTTTTGACCTTTCCTTAGGATAAAATAAAAAGTCGGTGGTGACTCTTGCTAAACCGAAACATTTGCGAACACAAGCGCAAAACCTCAAGTCAGTTCTCCCACCGTATCACACCCCATAGTGCGCTGTAAGTGTCGCGATAAACACCCCTATTCTTGAAATCGTAATTCATTATTCGGGCATCATTTGACCAAAGTAATTACATATTTGTAATCTTCACAACATTTCCAAGCTATGTGCATCATTCAATTTTGTTTATCTGACCTGTAATGCAAAACACCATAGTTAGGGTTCTTGGAGCTTTTTTGGGCGTTTTCTTTTCAGGAACAATTGGCCATCAAGAAGGGTATGGTTAGGACCGGGAGGTTGAGACAAGCATAATCATGCCCTTGAAATGCATTTTTGTGGCTCGTAGCAAATTTTGGAGATGGCCTGGCTTATAGCTACGGACTTCTGTCCGTTGGTATAGGTCTGAATTGTTTTAGCCACGGACATGAGGTTGAAGATGATGCGTGGCGCCCCATCATTGGCCCATTCAAACCACACGCGCGTTTTTTTTTGTTCTGACCAATAATTGCTGTTTTGTTTTATTATTATTGTTTTGTATTCATATAACAAACAGAACAACATGGTGCATTGTCAAGGCAAGCGTGCAAACATACATCAGGACCTGGGTTCGAATCCCATGTCCCCCACTTTCCTTAATAATTTTGCTTTTTAGATAATCACATGCATATTCAAGCTTGCAGTATACCATGCATCATCAATCATCCAATGGCCAGATGGCCAAAGGCGAAATCTGAGAGTCCAAGGTTGAGGGTCCACCAAAGGCCAAGTCCAAGCGTGCACATTGGATTCCAAAAAAGTCAACAAAGGCCAGCTGCAATGGGCCTTCAGATTGCTATCCATACCACAAAAAACAGGCCCATACTCCTCTCTCATAATTCTTTTTGTTTATTTATTTATTGATTTAATTGTTTTATTTAATTTACTAACCAATCAAAAAAATTCTTTTCTTTATAAAATAAAATCACAAAAAATATTTTTAGTCAATCAAATTTTTATTTTTATTAATAAACACTAATTAATTAATTTAGGTTTTAATTAGAATAACTTTAACCTATTTTTTGTAAATAATTAAAATTAAATTAGATTTAATTAGGTTTTAATTACTAACATTAATTATTTTATTTTTCTTTCTTAAAATAACAAAAACCCAAAAATAATTTATTTTTATTAATTAATTTATTAATTCAATTTAGTAATTAATTTAGGTTTAATTTCTTTCTTAAATTAAAAAACAACAAAAAATACATTTTCTTTAATAAAAAGGGTCAAAACCCTAATACGCGCTCGACTTAATTTCCCGCACGCGATTTACTTTATTTTTATCCAATAATGTACTTGCTCATGGATTGTAATAGTAAATAAGACTTTTATTTATTTTTTATCACTTTATTTATTTTTAAAGGGTTTGTCTTTAGCGATGTAAATATCCGACGCGTTGTAATTTAAATTCCGCATTTTATTCCCGCAAATTATAACTGTTAGATGTTTGATAATAGGTTTGTATGACAAGACTGAATGTTTTAACCTAAAATCAACTTAGATCACCCTTAACATGTACAGAGATAAAAATAACTGAAAACAACACACTCGCACATGCGCACTCCTAGAGTACACCCCACTTGGTTGCCTTTGTACGCGGTCATTGAGTATAGGTCGTTTTAGAGGTCACCCTCTTGTCTAAAAGATCGTAGTCGCCTCGAAATGGTTGCCTCGAATATTGTTGCCTCAAACAAATGATCTAAGACATTAGGTTTACCGCTAAGGCGTCCTAACATTGCTTTAGTGACCGTAAGTCCCGCATTCGAATTGACCCTCAAACTCCAACGACGGTGATACCTACTCATTCATAGTGGGATAGCGTCGTCTAAAGGACATTATTATAGAACGATTCCTTTTTCGAGTAGGTAGATGGTTCTTAGATACTTGCTCTTTCAAAAAACAAAAAAATTTCACACTTACACTCTTTTTCGAATAGAGTTTTCAAAAACACTTCATTACACTCTTGAGGACAGAAGCAAGAGTTAAATCGAAGTTTTCAAACAAAAACTTTTTCAAACCCACAAGCACAAAGAAAACAATTTTGAAAACAATTGAGCAAGTACCTAAGAGCCTGTGGATAATCACAGATAGAAAGGGTGCTAACACCGTCCCTTTCTATAATCTACCCCCCGAACCCGAGAAATATCTCGAAAAAGGAATTTTCTGTGCTTTTTTCCTTTCCTTGTTGGATAAAATAAAAGTCGGTGGCGACTCTTGCTTACCGCGACATTTTGCGAAAACAAACGCAAAACACAAACCAGCATTCCAAAAACAGTCAGTTCTTCCCACCGTATCACACATCTTAATTTGATATTCCATGCTTATGTATGAAGCTTTGATAAAAAAGGTGTTTTTGTTGACTTTTCAAAATGACCTATAATGTCCAAATTCATAACTTCTTGTGAGTGCATATTTTGAACTTAGGAGATGAAGATGAATTGTAGGTAATTGCATCCTCTTTAAAATGAGCTTTGGATGGGTCATTTCTCATAAAGTATGAGAAAGTTATGCTTGGTCAAAATTGAGTTGACTTTTCCTACAAAACCCTAATTTTGCAACTTTTGATTCTTGATGAATTATGAGTAATCCTTGATGAATCATGATCAACCCTTGATAAAATGATGAAATATACTTCAAAATGAGGATGTTGACCAAAAATCTTGAAGTTTGATTGTATATAGGCCACAGTTGACTTTTGCCCTAGCATAGTCGATTTTCAGACCTTTGAGCAATTGACTGAGCAAACTTTCTCAGTAGGGCTTGAAAATTGACATGGATGATCTTGAGAACAATATTAGGACATTGGTGAGCATTTGGGATCCCTTGGACTCAAGTATCTTGATGCAACATGAAACCCTAATTTGAGGTAGACTGCCTTAAGAGAGAGCTTGTCTGGTCAACCCTTGGACTTCCTTGAGCAACTTGAGGATCTTTCTTGAAATATTTTGATAAATATGGGAGGACAAATTTTGGGGTACAACAGCTGCCCCTATTCAATCTTCTTAAACCTGAGGATGTAGATTGGATTTCGTGCCTTTCGTGATCCGAAGGTGGAAGATGATTGAACACTAGAGTGCCTAGAAATTTGCACTCGCATAAAGTGGTGTTCGTCTTGCAATGTCGGGAATGGGCTTAAAGATGCCATTTGGAAATTGCCGACGGGGAATGGTCTTAAATATACCATCCGAAGGAGTGTCGATCGCCTAAGAGATTCCTTAGCGAGAGCTTGTATACCTGTTGTTGATGAAGATTCCTTTGGAATAGCTTCAGCACACGTCCAGGAATGGATTGTTGGCTTTGAAATCGCTTGAATTGGATTGTAAAGAAAAATCGGACCTGCACTTTTCTTTGGAAATTTGAAACTTTGTTTGACTCTTTGGAACAAGTTGCGCCTCTCTCATATCCTCCTTAGGGTTCAGCATGCTCTGTTATATGTATGTGAATCAAATAGGTTAACAATTTTGGATTAAATCTTGGAAATTGATGAGCAAGATATTTGATTTTCAAGTGATATTTTTTGTTTCCAAAATTGGCCAAATCATGCCATTTTCAATCCAATCAGCCCTTGCATGATTTGCTTGCTATCATACAGCCTGTATTCTCGTTATTTAATGCAAAATCATCCCAAAATAATTTTATATCATTTATTTGATTTAATTTGGATTTTAAATGATTAAAAATCAAAATAAATCAAATAAATAAGCAAATGATACATGGAGTGGTTTATGGGTCGTGGGCCATGTTAGGAACAAGATGCAAGCATAAAAAGTTGGGCCTATTTGAAGAAAAATGCATTTTGGGCATGGTTGACTTTGTGCAAATTTCCAAAAAATGGCCAACTTTGACAACGCACATCACTCTCAATTTTGACCCTAAGAGGGTGTTCTTGGACTTTTTAGAAATCTTAGGATATTCTCTAAACAACCTTTTTGGTTTCACCTCAATTGGATCTTCCATGTTCATGTAAGAAGCTTTGAACCAAAAGGTGTTTTGTTGACTTTTTGAAATGACCTATAATGTCTGAACTCATATCTCTTCATGAGTGCATTTTTTGAACTTGAGGGCTGAAGACGAGTTGTATGAATTGCATCCTCTTCAAAATGAGCCTTGGATGGGAAATTTTTGATAAAGTATGAGAACGTTATGCTTGGTCAAAGTTTGGTTGACTTTTCCTATAGAAACCCTAATTTAGCAACTTTTGAGTTTTGATGAATTTGGGGCATTCCTTGAGGAATCATGATCAACCCTTAATCAAATTATGGATGTTACTTCAAAATGTTGATGTTGACCAAAAATATTGGAGTTTGATTGTATGTGGGTCACAGTTGACTTTTGACCTAGTACAGTTAATTTTCAGGCATTTGAGCAGTTGACTGAGCAAACTTCTTGTGCAAGGCATGAAACTTAACATGGATGGTCTTGAGAACATATTAAGCCCATGGAAAATATTGGAGACCTTTGGAGTTCACCCATATGGATAAAAATGGAAACCCTAGTTTGAGGTTCATTGTCTTAGGAGAGCATTTGTCTAGTTAATTCTTGGGCATCCTTGAGCAAGTTGAGGACTTCAATGAGCATGTGTTGAGTAAAATGAGAGGGAAAATTTTGGGGTACAACACACATAAGTGCAAAGATCTACGAAGCCGTTTTGTTTCCCTGAATTCAAAGGAAGTAAGGATTCAGGATTTAAGTTTAATGGTCAGATGAAGTGTTCTTAAGGGGGAATTATCACGTACTCGTGTTGTTCACACCTCTAGAAGTGGAGGGCGATGTTATGGCTAATGATGTGCCCGTTGTGGGTGAGTCTTAATGTTCTTACGGGGATAATTATGACTTATCGTTGGAGTAAAATGTTGGATTAACTTGATGTTATCCTTGGGGTGAACTATCTGGAATTAAACCAAGTGATTACGAAGTGTTTCAGTGTGTCGATGCAGATTCTCGTGCCTGAAGGTTATACAGATACAACGTTCTTGTTTGTTGGTCAAGTAGAGTCGGCTCCGAGGGAAAAGAGAATTGTTAACAGTTGCTTCTCATAGGTTATAGAGAAATGTGACAACTAGTGATATACAAGAGGTGTGTAATTTCTTGATGATCCCCTGAGGACATTAGCTAAGCGAGTAAGATAGCTCTTGGAAGATGAAGCTCGGGTGATTATGATGTTTCAGCAATGTTGGTTGATCGTGATGCTGTTAGTGTTAAGTTACCATTATGTATGATGTCAAAGTTTTGAATGGTCATATAGTGATGGTTTACTATAAATCTTTTTGGAGTCAGGTAAGTAATTGTCAGATATTGTTGACGCTTTTGGGTGATTGGGAATTGCAATTCAGAGTCGAAACTCAAAGATATTGAAAAATTCATAACTTGAGTTCTGGACGTATGATTTGAGTTTCGTTTGATGCGCTAGGAAGCTAACATGATGAAATTTGTTTTAAAAATGGTTCCATCACCTGGAAGTAATTTATTTTTCACGTGATGATGTTAGATGAGAGGCGAAATTTGATGTTTATCTTGTTCTTGGCACCAGACATGTTCTTATAGCACCATACAGGATGTTAGTTCTAAGTTAGGAGGATTGGAAAAGTTATTAGGAGATGTGCGGAGAAATAGATTTGTAAAACTGAATGTTACATTTTGGGAGCTTTGATTTCATTAGTTAAGGAAAAAGAAAGTAGTAATAAATTGCATGTGGATTACCAATAACTGATTAAAGTAATGGTTGAGGTTACATATCCACTTCAGATGATTGACGATTGGATAGACCAACTGGTAGTCGAGTATGTTCTCAATATAATTGAATTGGGGTCAGATTATCTTCAGATACGGATGAAGAGTGAGGATAGTTGTTCAACATTTTGTGTAAACCTAATACAGAAGTGGCTATGAAGGAGTTGGGGCTTATTGAACAGTTTGGAGACTTGAGTTAGTATGTGAGCTAATGCCGCAGAGTGGAAGGTTGTAGATATCTAAAGTGAATAATTATTTTCTGGTGGATGTTAAAAAAGAGTTAGAAACCTGATGTGAAACTTTTAGATTTGATGGCTGATGGGAACCAAATGAGGACAATGACCTTAAGGTAGGCGATCAGAGTGGTGAAATTGAAACGTGATGTGACATTATTCGTTATGCAGAGTGACTTGTTAGGAGTCAAATGTTAAACATCAGAAGCCTTCAGGGCGTGTGCAAACCATTGGACAAGGAGTAAAATGAAATATGTGTGTTCATACCTCGGTAGCATTTCAACTTGTTTGATTATTGTGGTTAGTAATGTGGAATGTTGATTAGCGGTATCCGAAATATTGTAAAACAAGTTGTGAGAGTTGAAGAGTAAAATGCGAGAGTCGTACCTATAGTTGTTTTATCTGGTAAATTTTCGAGGACGAAAATCTTCTAAGTGGGGGAGAGTTGTAACACCCCAATTTAATTAGGATTATTTTTATTTAAAATAATTATATGAGATGATGTGTTTACTTGTGTTGATATATTTTATGATGTGATGTGATACAATTTGGGAAAGTTAGAGGTTGAGGTGTTGAGGGGTGTATGACTAAAAGTGTAGAGAGCATGGGGTGAATAGAGAATATTAGTAATATTGGTATTATTATTATATTATTTGTTATTAATTATTATGAATAAAATAGTGTTTATAATATTAATAATTAAGTAAGTAATTAAGTTGAGGATATAGACATTAGGGGTCTAGAGATCGATATAAGAAAACAAAAATGAGAACACGACAAATAGATCGTAGAACGAGAAAAGGCAAGGAGAATAGAAAATCTAGGGCAAAAGGAATCCACAATCTTAGGAAGATCAAAGATTAGAATTAAGGTAAGGGGGTGAATGGATTCTCTAAATTGGTGATATTAACATGAGAGGGTAGTTAATGTAGTCGTAGAAATGTTGAGACTAAGCCATTGGATTGACTTAACTCGCACAGATCAAAAATGAAAATTGCCACTGCGCTTTATTGTTTCCAAAGGAATGGTAAAAGAGCGAATAACCCAAAAAGAGAGGGAGAGAATATAAGTTCGGGGTTGGTTATGCAAAGGGAAGGTATTAGCACCCTAAACATCTATGGTACTATGCAGGAACCTCTTTGAAAATCTGTATATTTTGGCTATAAAATGTTGTATACAAAAATGGATTGTCGGGATGAGGAAATAAGTATTTTTTTATGATTTTTGCACCCGCCGCAGTTGCGAATCTTTAGTGCCTACGTACCACCTTCCGTGCAATAAGGGATCAGGGAACTCGTAGTTCATCTTTTAAAAATTTTAAAACACAAGTGTGTTGGTTAATTTTAAGAGATAAGACATCGTTGTTATATCCGAATGGAGAACATACTTACTACCCACAATCATGAGAAAGGAGAATTTGCGTCATATCAAAGTGGAGGATATGGCTTAGATTTTAAAATCAACAAAAGCCTCACTCAACACCCAAGTGGAAAATATCTCACTTCACTATATATCGTAGAAGTATAGTTGTTTGCATCACTACAAGGATTGACAAGAGTCTAATCTTTTGAGAAAAGTTTTAAGGTAAAAGCCAAAGTGGAAAAATGATTTAAATAAGATTGATTGACTTTTAGCCTTCTCTCAAAAATGCCAAGGTCTTATTAAGTTGATTAAGGTTTGATTCAAGAAAATATTTTGAAAATGCATGGACCTAAATCCAACTTTATTATGAAAGCGGTTCAAGTTTTCAAAACAATAAGAGTTTTCAAAAGGAGGGAGAAGATTTTTGAAAATAAAGAAGATGGGAGGAGATGAAGGGACTATCTTAAAGCATAAGATAAAAGCTAGAGAAAAGAACCATCTAACCAACAAGAAGCCAACACTTGACACAATGAGTCAATTTAGAATTCCCATCCTTTGGATGTGAAACCAAACAAAAAAAGATAATAAACCTCTTAAGAGAACCAAGCTTCAATTGCATTAAGTCTTCATAAAAATTGGACAGAGTAACAATTGTATACAGATGAATTCCAGATCACAGACAAAGTATGTAACCACAATAACCTGCACACAAAACAAACAAGCAAGCTAATGTCTTGGGGTAAACCCCAATAACTCCAGACAAAATAACAGTTGAGGTTACAAAGTCTCCAGAATAGGTCAAGGCTTCTAATCCTAAGTCCAAGAGGTTCATGTCTCCAAAATGCCAAGGACAGTAACCAAGTAGTCCAAGTAACTTTAAAGTTTTTTAGGGTTCAAGTTGATTATTAAGTATCTTCAAAAAGAAATGAAAAGATCAAGTGAGCAAAATAAGAAAGACATAAAAGATAAATGCTTAAATGAGCAAAGATGAAAATAGCATGAAATATAAATGCTAAAGTAAATGGTACATAAAGTAAAAATCATAAGGTAAAAGACATAAAAATAAAGTCAATTGTTAGAAATTAGTGGTTAGTTGAATGACCATCTTGAAACTTGCATTTGAAACTCATTAGAGGATTGGTAGAACCAAAACCTCTCAACAAAAATTTGGATTTGCTTTTTGTCAAGTATATCATCCATTTAAGAATTCTTAAGGCAACATTAACTGATCAATGATGTTTAAGCGATCCATTTTGACCAAAATTGATGAAGATTCATTAGAGGATTGGTAGAACCAAAGTCTCCTAACAATGATGTAGCGGTAGAAATGTTTTAAGACTAAGCCATTGAATTGACTAGACTTATACAGATCAAAATAAAAATCTCCACCGTGCTTTATTGTTTCCAAAGGAATGGGAAAAGAGCGAGTAACCCAAAAATTGGGGGAAATATTCAAGGTAAGGGGGTTGGTTATGTAAAGGGGAGTTATTAGCACCCTAAACATCTACGGTACTCCGTAGGAACCTCTTTCTAAAATCTATATATTTTGGTTATAAAATATTGTATAAAAATAGATGGTGGAGGTGAGAAAAGAAATATATTTTTTATGATTTTTGCATCCGCCGCGGTTGCGAACCTTTAGTGTCTACGTACCACCTTTCGTGCAATAGGGGATCAGGGTACACGTAGTTACTCTTTTAAAAAATTTAAAACACAAGTGTGTTGGTTAATTTTATGAGATAAGACATCATCGTCATTGTCCGTATGGAAAACATACTTACTACCAACAATCATGAGAAAGGAGAATTTACATCATCTCAAAGTGGAGGATATGGCTTGGATTTTAAAATCAACAATGCCTCACTCAACACCCAAGTGGAAAATATATCTCTTAACTACATATTATAGAAGTATAGTTGTTTGTGTCACTACAAGGATTGACAAGAGTCTAATCTTTTGAGAAAGGTTTTTAAAATAAAAAGCCAAAGAGGCAAAATGGTTTGAAATGAGATTGATTGACTTTTAGTCTTCTCACAAAAAATGTCAAGATATTTTTAAATTCATTGAAGTTTATTTATGAAAATGTTTTGAAAATGCATGGACCTAAATCCAAGTTTATCACGAAAGTGGTTCAAGTTTAGAAATAAGTAGAGTTTTCAAAAGGAGGAGGAAGATTTTTGAAATTAAAGAAGATGGGAGGAGAAAAAGAGACTATCCTAAAGCATAAGGTAAAAGATAGGGATAAGAACCATCTAACCAACAAGAAGCCAATACTTGACATTATGAGTCAAGATAGAATTCCCATTCTTTGGATTGAAACCAAACAAGCAAAGATACTAGACCTTTTGAGAGAACCAAACTTCAAGTGTATTAACTCTTCACAAAAATTAGGCAGAGTAACGGTTGTATACGGGTGAATTCCAGATTACAAACAAAGAATGTAATCACAATAACATGCACACAAAACAAACAAACAACCAATGTCTTAAGGTAAACCTCAAGAAATCCAGACAAAATATCAATTAAGGTCACAAGGTCTCCAACATAGGCCAAGGTTTCTAATCCTAAGTCCAAGAAGTTCAATACTCCATAATGCCAAGGATAGTAACCAAATAGTCCAAGTATCATTAAAGGTTTTTATGGTTCATGTTGATTATTAGGTGTCTTAGAAGAGAAAAGAAAATCTCAAGTGAGTAGAATAAAAAATGACATGAAATGTAATGCTTAAAGTAAATGGTACATAAAGCATAAAAAATAAAAGCATAAAGTAAAAACAATTTAATAATTAGTGGTTAGTTGGATGACCATCTTGAAACTTGCATTTGGAAATCATTAGAGGATTGGTAGAACCAAAGCCTCCACACAACAAGTTGCATTTTCTTTTTGTCAAGTATATCATCCATTTTTGAATCCTCAAAAGTACCATTTAATGATCAACAATGTTTAAGTGATCCGCGTTGACCAAAAGTGTTGTAGATCCATTAGAGTATTGGTAGAACCAAAGCCTCCACATAATTAATCTCAAGGTTATTGGATCAAAGAGATCAAATTAACATACTTGGGCTTGTAAACATAGGTTTGGGCCACTAATGATCATTTATTCGAATCAGGATAAAATTTAGCGCTATGTTAAGTAATCGTAAGTGGACTTATATAGAAGTCGCACCTATTTTGAGGCTGGTCAATAGAAATCTATGTATTTCATGTTTGGATAAATAATATAGAGCTCATTATCCCATAACATGTAATACATTAAGAAAAGGGAATAAGATGAAGAGGGAGGGGATGAAACAAATTGATAATATCCAACCCGATCGAAATCAATTAAGTAACTAAAATAAACTAAATCATTTTTTTAGTTAATAAAATTAATTAAGCAAAAAAAGTTAGTAATAATATTTTTTTTAGTTTTAATTATTTATTAAAAATAAGAAAAGTATATGTATTTTTTATTTGATATATAAAAAATTATTTAACAAAAGAAAACAATACAAAATAAAATAATAAAAAAAGAAAGAAAACATATGTGAAATGGGCCTGGAATCAACAGTTTGGAGGGGGTGCTGAAAATAATTCGCCGGGCCCATGTATAATAAGCCTAGGTGCTGGCTAAAGGGTCCGTTGATTCTATGTGAGGCAACTCAACAGGGGTGCAGCGTGGACGCTTGCTTCTGGTGCGTTTAATCTGATGATAGTAAGATCCAGTGGCGATAATGATGAAGACCATGGTTGCTATGGTAAAGGACCTGCACAAAATTTGAGAAAGAAAGCCACAAGGCGGTGACACTTGTCACCGCCGGATTAGTATGCTAATTAATAATTTTATTAATCAAAATACATCAATAAAACAAAAATTAATCAAAGAGACTTTTGTCTCTCTTTCATTAACGCTTGTTTTCTTACTCTCTTCTCTCTACCCTTTACACAAACAGAACCATTATAACTAAAAACAAGGAAAAATAGACCACACATGCTGGTTGTGTAAGAACACGCGGTGGTTTCTATAAATGTTCACGGCGGCACTCATGAACTCCACGGCGGCTCCGCCGCAGACTTCTCAAATTGCTATTTTTTTTGCATTTTTTGAATCGTCTTCTTCTCCTCGTTACTGATCTGTGGTTAGATCTTGCAGGAAATCAATGATTTGTTGTAGATCTAAAAAGGGGTTTTGAAACCATATACTCTTCGATTGCGACGGAAATCAGTATCTCTCTTCTTCTTTCTCTCAGCTTCGCGACGGTGATGGTATTTCTCTTCTTCTTTCTCTTGTTGCCTCGCGATAGTGACGAAAATTGATATCTCTCTTTTACTTTACAATTTCTGACAACTGAAGGGCTTTTGATATTGTAAAATGATGACACTCTTAGGGTTTTGCTGTTTTCCACAACCTTTAGGTTTTGTTGGCTTTTTCACGATTCTGTTGCTTTTTGAATGACTCTGATAACTACCTTTTTTTATGAAAGAAGGGTGATAATTGGTTTTTTTATGATTGAATGATGCGTAGATTTTTTTTATCCCCCCTCTTTCTGAATGCAATCCGATTGGCTTTATAATGATTGGGAATTCTGTTTTGCTGTGCGTTTTGGACCTTGAGCTGATCTCTTTACATGCTTGCTTTCATTTTTTGGCCAGTTGTGAATTCTACTCTTGAACTAAGTTTTCGTGGGCTCTGTTTTGTTATTTTGGGCTGATGTGTTTGTACTTGTTACTATCCTGCTGTAACTTTGTACTTCTTTGGGCTGATGTGTTTTTACTTGTTACTGTCCTGCTGTAACTTTGTACTTCTTTCTTTACCTCCTTTTGAGAACAAAAAAAATGTTTCTTTTGTGATTTTTAATAGGAGTAATGATTTTGACTTTGAAATGGCCTATGATTCAAGTATGAGGCTTTGAATGTTGCTATACCATGATGACTGTTTCTGAACTTGTAGAAAATTTCTTTTTCAAACTCTATTGTGAACTAAAGCTTGCATTTGTGATTTGAAATAGAGGTCACGGGCCAATGACTGGACCACAAATTTTGATTATTTGTTAAGAAAAATATGAGGCCTTCTTGTTGGTTTCATGAACATGATTGGATAACCCCTGATTCTGATTCCCTTTATAGCCCTACTAATGAGATTTGCAAAAGAAACTTCTTTCTTTATGTTCAAGTGCTTATGCTCTTGATGATTTCTTACTAACTATGTCTCTTTTTTTCCTTTTCCTTATGTTGTTGAATGATGTTGGTGGACAAGATGAGAGCCATGGATTACACTTTGAAGAAGGTGGTGACTCCTTGAAGAAATTGTTGTGGCCAAAATATCGATTCAAGGAACTTTAGATTTTAGATTTAGGAGTGTTTTGAATTCTTATGACATGTAATCTTTGTAATTTGGTAAACATTTGTGAGTTTCAAATGTAATAACTTAGAAATTCAATCACAACCTGTATATCTTCTCTTTGAAATCTTGGACTCAAAATTGTAACATGTAGTTGCAACTTGAAATTTGGTTTATGGAATTTGAATGAATCATGGGAGAAGTTGAACATAAATGAAAAGCGCTTGAGACTTTGATGAATATCTTAGTTAATTTTCTTTAGAATCATGAATTCTCCAATTTTTCACTTGAATCATTTAGTCTTAAAAATTGAACTTGAATGATCTAAATGTCTCTTTGAATCCTTCTTGAATTTTGTATGAATCTAACTCAAGTTGGAAGCTTGAAGTTCAACTAAATTCCTCTTGATGCACTTAAGATATTTAGAATAAGAAATCAAATCTTGAATGTCATTGAAGAAGCCTTAAAGAATGAGAAGTCTTGAGACCTTGAAGCTTGAAATAAAAATGCTTGAAATCTTTGATGAACACCTTAAATTTCAAGGAACATGAATCTTCAAATTTTGACAAAAAATGGCCTTGAAAAAGGATATCTTGACAAATAAACACGGCCCTTAATTTGAGCGATCATAAGAAAGATATACGAAGAATTAGAGATTAAAAATATTATAATCCCAACAAAGGACCTGTAATATTTTATTAAATCTCGTGGCTTTCTAAGCACCAATCATTCTCACTCTTTGAAGCGGACTTGTAGATAACATCTTAAAGAGTATCGTGCAAAAAGAATTGTCCCAAAACGATGAAAAATGAAAGAATTATGACCCTCGGAAGTTGGATAAAAGTCACTTAAAACTAGGTCAAGGTCACAAAATGACCTTTAACACAATCGAACTTTTGATGACCTTCTACACATAATTAGCTCTTGACTTGTCAAGAGAAGTTGGAGATGACGTCAAGGAGATTCATATGCTCAAAGAATCGCTAAAATTTTTTGAATAATAAGGACGTTATGATCATTCAAACTCAAACCTGCAAATGTTGATTTTTGGTCCGATAACTTCAAACCAACTCGCGAACTTGATCTTTTTCACAGCCCAAGATACCATTAATCACATATGAACTTGAGACGTTGAAGAAGGCATGGAAATAATCACATGAATGTATCTCGAAGAATCTTGAGAATTAAGCAACCAGACTCGTCTTAACTATGCTTAATGAAAATCGAAGATAATGTGACCTAAGATTATAGATCACCACCTTGATCCATAGGCTTTTTGGGAACTATTTTTGGCCTGAACAAACCATAACCCTAATCGGAGAGTCATCACCTGAATTTCTTGATCGCAAACCCTGTCTTACAAGAAACAAAATAAACAAAACCTATTTTTGGATTTTGGTTAGAGGTCAATAGAATATAAAATACATGTATACAAGGCACACGATTCAAAGTGCTTGGGTGATCTCTCAAGAGCAAACTTAAAGATAAGACACTGCAGGAGAAACATATAAACCCTAATGCACGATCTCGTGTATTGATGGTATGAAATTATATAGGAATCTTAGGGGAAAAAATTGGGGTACAACAAATGAATCTTAAGGTTATTGGATCAAAGGGTTCAAATTAACATACTTGGGCTTGCAAACATGGGTTTGGGCCACGAATGTTCATTTCTCGAATCGGGACAAAATTTAGCACTGTGTTAAGCAATCGTAAGTGGACTTATATAGAAGTCGCACCTATTTTGAGGTCGGTCAATAGCAATCTATGTACCATATGCTTTGAGACATGATATCGAAATCATGCTCCAATAAAATTTAGTACAATTGAGAAAGAGATGAGATGAAGAAGAAATAGGGTAAAAAAGTAAACCACATTTGAACCAAAAATTTAATCAAACTATTATTAAAATCATTCATCTATTTTTATAGAGTTAGACTCAACACCATGGATCCAATAATGTTAATAAAGTTCATGATCGAAATTTCATAGTCCAAGATCAGCCAGAATATGTACAAAAAATAAAATAAAATTTAAAATAAAAGAAAAAGGTTTTAATTAATTTTTAAACTTGGAAATAAGGGAAAATAGCAATTATATTCAAAACACTCAAGAAAACTTAAGTGAGACCATAGAAAAATCAGAAAGTAACTCAAATATTTTTACGAAATTTTTGGTAATTTTTTAAAGTCAGAAACTATTTTTAAACTAATTTAAATTGCTCAAATAAAGGAAAAAGATCAAAAATAGTAAAAATCAAGATAAAACTCCACAAAAAATTCAAAGGGTCGGAAATAGTAAAAATGATTTTTATAAAAAAAATCAGAATTTAAAAATGTCAGAAAGTATTTTTAAAACAATTAAAATAAAGCAAACAAAGCAAAAATTATGAAAAATATCAAACATTAAAATAAAAATATGAAAAAATATTCATAAAGTCAGAAATAATTCAAGGTATTTTTGTATATTTTTGTATATAATTTTTGGATAAAAAGTGAAAGAGTTATGAATTTTTGAAATTTAAAACAATTAAAATATAAAATCAGAAAATAAAAATAAAACTAAAAAGATGTGGATCATCAGATCATAGTTAAAACGCGTTAGTAAGTTGATCAAGTGGACCAGATGCATTGTGCTTTTATATGGACCTTATTTAAAAACACAATGGATAAAAAAAGCCAACCAATAAAAATAAAACAATTGGCGTGTTATCATTGGTTGAGACGAGACATGTCATCGTCTTCAACCTCCAAACACTCTGCAATAGGGATTTTATGAGTTTCTTCAAATGGAAAAATTAGAGACTCAGACTAGTATCATTGGATTCGTCTCTTCAAGACGATCCTAACCCCACCATCACGCCAAATTTATGTAAAGTGTGTAAGGAGTTATGGATCAAAAACACATAAAATAGCGAGCACAACTAAGTTGAGATTTCTCACTCAATCCTCAATGATTTTAAAAATTGTAAGAAGTATGAGAATCAGAAGGATGAGTAGAGTAAGTTAGTGCTTCGTTTGGATCCAAAGGTTAAGAATTCTACCTAAACGTAGTTTAAAAATGGAGCTTTGAAACTGAACTTCTGTAGCTTGAAATGTGGCTCGATTTGCTTGGTTCAAGTGTTGGAGAGTTTGTGTGATGATGGAGAATGACGAATGTGAACAGAAATTTGGAGAAGGAGGCTTGAAATCCTGAAACTGATTTCAAAAATTTGAAGTTTGAATGAAGTTTTGGCAGGGTGTGTTTGGATCTCAAAGCTTGTGTAAAAGTGTGGAATAAGGTCCTCTATATATAGGGAATTGAATGGGATTGAGAATTGGAGGAAACAATGAAGTTTGGAGGGAAATTGGATGGAGGTCGAGTACGAGTGAAGTGTGACTTGATTTTCATCAAAACACATATATTCTTTGCGTTTTTAGGTGCTAATCAATTCTGGAGGTTCACTAAATGTGATTAGAAGCAAAAACACACAACAATTTTGTGATTAGAAGCCAAAACAAAGATTTCAAATTCTGACTTTTGGAGAAACTTCAATTTCAAGTTACCAAATTCAAATCAATGGCATTCTCAACTCAAGGAGTCTTAGGACATGATTCTTGAAGCTTTATAAAGATGAGGTTACAAGCTTTTCAATGTGCAAAGAATGGGAACAAATAGATGCTTGAGCTTAAAGTTGTAATGAGTCAAAGTTGAGAAAAAGGTTGACTTTCTATACTTAGAAAATTTCTAAGTTTTTTCTTTAAAAATGACATGTAATGTCTTGCATCCAAACATGGCCTTCCACTTGAAATTTTCTCTTAATCAAAAAATATGGCATGAATTAGGTCTCTTTAATGACATTTTGAGACTTGAACCATTCAAAATCTCAAAAAATTGAGAAAGTTATGACTTGTCGAAGTTGGCAAAATTTCATGAAATGACCTATAATCTTTTGCATCCTTAGGGCATCTTCCATCCATTTTCACACTTTTCACTTCAAATATGGGTTGAAATTTACATTTTTAAGATCATTATGGAAAAATAATGGGCTCAAAGTAATAAAAATTGACCAAGTTATGATCATTTGAAATCACCTAATGGAATTTGAGGGTTCATCTGGAGGACTTGTAATATTTCTTCATCATCAAGTTTCTTCTACACAAAATTTCCTTTAAACTTTTAAAGTAATTTGTTAATAAACCTTTGAAGATAAGCATGTCTTTGGAATCACTCAAAAATACCAAAAGATGAGTAAGATATATCCCTTTGAAGTTCAAAACCCTGGCTCCTAGAGCAAGAAAATGCCTTGGGAAACCTTTGCAATTTTGAATTACCTCCTTAGACAAATACTTTTGTCATGTGAATATGAGTTGTTGAGGATGATAAGGAGAAACCATAGCAACCAAAACCACTTTAAAATCTTGTGAATTGAAGGAGATATGCACTTGTGATCAATGGATCAAGGATTTTCCCAATTGAGTCAAAATTCTTCAATCAATCCTTGTAACTTTGAACCATCTTTGACAACTTGAAGTATGATGAATCAATATAGAATTTTTCATGATATTTCTTTAAAGTATCTTAAATTTTGAGGCTTTAGTCTCAATGAAGCTTTATTGAGGAAGGCATATAAATGAACTCATGAATCCATAGATCAATCTTTATGAAATGTGTTGTGCTTTCTCCTACAACATCATTAATTGGGGAAAACACTTATTGTATTCATTAGTTATAGGATAATAAAAACATATATGATCAAAAAATACAAGTCAAGTTTCTTGGTGATTCCCTATAGAGCAAAGCTAAAGATATGGAGAAGAACCAAACTCTAGTATGTGATCTTGTTGTGATTAATGATATGATGTGATAGAGGGATCTTAGGGTCACAAATTGGGGTACAACGGTGAGGGTTCCTTTCCCTCTTTAGGTTTTTCATGAATGAATTGATGAATGTCTTCTTGGTCTGAATTCTGTTGTCTTATATGATTTTTGTGTGAAATTCGTGAACCCAATGATGTTACCAATGTGTTGCTGTTGTGATTATGCTCTTGTTGTGTTGTTCATAAAATCCCAAATCTGAAAAATTGTAGATCTAGGGACATGACAAAAATTGGAGGAATTGATGTAGAAATTGGTGTAGGATTGTAGAATAATGAAGTAGAATGAAATCCCTAAGTTAATATGTGAAAGAATATTGTTTTGGACCCAATTTTGGAGGTTGAGAGTGCTCAAAACGAGTGGAAATCATTCTGATGTGAAAACATAGTTCTTTTGGTCACAGACTGCCGTTATGCGTAAGGAAGGTAACATTACATGTAATACAGACAACATTACATGTAAGATAGGAGCATTATGCGTAAGGCAGGGTATGACAAAAGGCATTACACATAATGTAGGCAGCATTACGCGTAAGGCAGGGCAGGCGGCAAGGCAATACGCGTAATGCAGGTAGAACAGAAAGCATTACTCGTAATGCAGACAACATTACACGTAAGGCAGGGCAGGCAACAAGGAAATACGCGTAACGCAGACAACATACGCGTATGGGTAGGCGAAGGTGCAAAAATTCCCGTTTTTGCATTTTCTCCCTGTTTTCGCGTGTGGGGTGTATTTTCTCAATCCATAATGACTAGTAAGGCTTAGGTGGACATAAGAAGGCTAGTAATAATAATAAGTTAAGTTTAAAACATGGGATTTTATATGGAATTTATATTGTATGATGATGATGATGATTATGATGGTCTGTATTGACGAATGTTGAAGGCTCATGCCTTGTGGTTGCATAATTATGTTGTTGCATATGATGTCGCATGTTGCATAGCGATGAGGGCTTATGCCCTGTTGTTGGCCTGTAAATGGCATAGTGATGAGGGCTTATGCCCTGTTGTTGGCCTGTAAATGGTTTTTTGATAAGGGCTTATGCCCTTCTATTGCCTAAATTGGCAATTATGATGAGGGCTTACGCCCTGATGATACCACATGCATTGAGTTGATGTCGGTCTCATTGCATTGCATTATTTTGAGTTGATGTTGTATTACGTGAATGATGTGTTATGTTGCAAAGTGATGTGTGATTACTACTCCTTAGCATGTGATACTCACTGTATATTTATTGAATGAAATTCTCAGCTTTTTTGTATTGTTGTGTCTGTGCTCCCCTGGGAGTACAGATAATCAGGTACCTGAGTAGTGCTTGGAGTGAGTGTTAGTTGATCGAGTCCTAGGAGTCACTCTGATACGTAACATGAGAATTGAGAATCTTTGTTATGTTTTACTTTATTTCATTTATTATTTATCTTCTATTTTACTTATGTTGGACCATACATTTGTGGAGTTTTATTTGTTGTTGAAGTTGTAATAACATGGAATTGAACTAATTTTATTACTTCGCTGCCGAATTGAGTATGTTTGAAATAAGAAAGTAATAAAGTGACTTTAAACTTTATGAATATTTGAAGTATGTGACATCCTACTTATGTACTCTGATATATGTTAACGTAATTACTATTATGGGAAAGTGGGGTGTTACATGAAACCCTGAGAATCTTCACTCTAAGACTTCACTGAAATAGAATTGAAGAAGAAACAAGCTCTAGAATCAGCGAAATGATGAATTCGAAACTCACTTTTCTTGAGAGAGAGAGAGAGAGAGAGAGAGAGAGATAGATAGAGAGAGAAAGAGAGAGAACACATATCTAGATTTTTGAGCAAATTAAGCATATCCCCTGAATCAGAATGAAGAATGAACTTATATAGGGAGTGAGAACAAGGGTATGATGGACTTTTGGTGCTCACAAAACCGTTAGAACAAAAATCCAAAAAAAAATATCAGAAAATTTGAGTAGAATTATGGAGTGTGCGTTTTGCTTGACTTCAAGTATTGGCTTATGTCATTTTAGTGAGCATTCAGAGAGAGAGAGAATGAGAGTGATGTACGCATGTGGTATGAGCTGGTATTTATCAGCACATGGGTGAAGATATTTGAAATAGAATAATTTCCAAATTTAGCAAAAAAAAGAGAGAAATGTGAGTGTGCATGAGATGTATGCATTGTTTGGTCATAAGAAGTAAAGGAAATGAAAGAATGATCGTGATTTAGGATGTACACTAAACTTGTGTAGCAACACATCCCAAATATGCACCAGATTCTAAAAATAACCTCACTTGCATACATGCCCAACTAGTCTAGCCACAACTCAATTTTCTCATAAATGGCTCGTGCATTTTGTAAGTTCTTGGGGCCTTTTGAAAGTTCTCATGATGAGCTTCAGTGTAGGACTTTGAATTAATTAAAATGGAGTTGGGATGGTGAATATATGACATCACAAAGTTGATAAAAAAACGAGTCTGGCAAGGCAGACTGCAGGCATGCATGGGCGTGCATGGCAAGTGTGTTATGCAGTTGTGAGTGAGCAACTTCTCAAGATCATATATCTCTCAATCCTTGGCCAAGATGAATGAATCAAAGCTCAATTAAAAGCTCTAATCGAAAACTACAAAATGCTCCAATTAGATTTTAAAATTGATGCCTGAATAAAAAGAAATCAATCCATGAAAATTGCACACCAACTGTTTGTCAAAATTACGCGCATGGCATGCCAATGAGAAGGCAGCTTGACATCTCTTGTGGTCAGAACTTCCAACTTGATTTTCTCTCAAATGATTCACTTTTGAGCTTTCTACACACATTGACAATCTTTTAGTATTTTTAAAGAGCTTTATGAATATGTACCATTTGCCTCAATCAGATTAACCAAACTCAAGTTGTGATTGGCCAAAGTTGTGTACTATGGGCACTTAGAAACTTTTCAACATTCAAGTAACTTTATGAACAAGTAAAGCCTAATTTCTTCAATTCTCTTGATTTCAATGATGAAATTGATTATGAAATATTAAATGAGGATATTTGAATTGATGGTTGACCAAAAATCCACTTGGTCAACTTTGACTAATTTTGACCAAAATGACCATTTTTTCCCTTGTGATCAATTGAATCCTTTTCAATCAAAATTTAACCTCAATCTTTCACTCAAATATGCTCAATAACATATATAAATACATTGAATCCAATTTGAATCAAAAAGTTGAAGAACTCCTGATTAAATTTAAATTCCTAATTTTGCACCTTGTGTTAGAAGCATAATGATCAAACTTCAAAACCCTAATTTCACCGGACCTCTTGAGAAATTCTTTGAACAAAGTTGCCTCAAATGATAATAAGAAGATAATGCTCCAAGAAATTGGCTTAGACAAACTTCAAATCACACAATAGGTCAAAACCCTAATTCCATCAGATGATTGAGACAAATGAATTTCTTCAAAACTTTGCATAACTTCAACTCTTGATAAACCAATGAGACAAATGAGATATTCTGGGCCATGAGAGATCAATAGGACTTGAAATATCCAGTGATTGAGGTAATGAGGCTCTTCTTGAACAACTTGTCAATATAATTAACTTCCACAGCTTGAGGAGAACTTGATAACCAAAACACCTTGATCACATCACAAAGAAATGAATGCAATGCAATATGATGATTATGATGAAACATAAGCCTAAATCAAGAGAGTAAATTTTGAGGTGCAACAATTATCATTCGATATATGGACATATGTCAAGACTTCTCTATAAGATATTGTCAATTAAGAAAAGAACATTTATTGTATTTCTTCCCGATGCTAATGACATCCCATCGAAAATATTGTTCCATCAATGCAAGACTAAATTCCACCGCTTCATCTTTCACACATCCGCTTCCTAATAGACAATAACAATACATGTTAGTCGGGGTGTTCGCGGTTCGGTTTGGATTGGTTTTAAGATAAAAAATTATCCGATCCAAAGATAAATTTACTTGCGGTTCGGTTCGGTTTTGGATGATATATTAAAAAATCCAATCTGATTCGATCCAATTTTATGCGGTTTAATTTGGATCAGTTTTTGAATATCTAAATTACACATTATATTTTTATTAATATTATAAAACTACTAATAAATCATAGATTTGATATAATATATAATATATAGTATATTAAAAGTTAATATTATAAAATGAGAGTGGTTGATAATGATTGAAATAATAAAAATAAATAATTATACCAAGCTAATAACTATTATTAAAAAATTATTATAATCTAATAATAAATTCACGTAACATATCATACTAATAAAAAATAAATAAGTATAAAAATATATGTATGCAGTTTGGTTTGGATCGGTTTTGAAAAATTAATCTGAAATTTGACCCGAACCGATCGATTTTCACAAAATGACATTCAAACACATTCAATAAATTTTTTTTTTACTGTTTTCGATTTTTTAGATCGATTTTTGATTTTTTATTTAGATTAGTTTAAATTTGAACAGTCCTACATGTTAGAGTCTTATAGTGTTAACTAATTCTATAACCTACACAAATTATAAATAAAAATATAGATTTATTATAATCATTTATATACCTTTTTTTGTCTTACATATATTTTTATTTACATAAGACTTGCATATCATGTTTGTGAAAAAGAGCACATTTCTTTGTCATGTGTGTTTGTTTGGGTTGGTGCAGAAAGCTTGTCTTTCAAAATTGCTATCATGGCTTTTTCCATAGATCACTCATATTGAATCACAGGCATAATGAATCTGTGATTGAGTAGAATAAACCATCAGTAAGTTCACCTCTACCATCGGCACAATAAATAGTAAGTAACCCCCAAATCTCAAATATTCAACCATTACTAGAATCAGGAGGATATGGAGGAGAGTCGTTTATGGACAACGCCGTTTGATGGGGCAATCCATGTTTGTGCTAAGTTACCTCAATTGGGTACCAACACCGACGTCCAATTGCATTTCGTGGAGTTCCCAACTCTCATGGTATTGGTGCTCATCCATTTCAAACCAATGGAACTGTAACTTTCTTATCTTCTCATACCAATTAACTAATTATTATTTTAAACTTAATTAAACATAAATAATTACTTAATTACTGATTAGTCCATTAGAACTGTGGCAGCAACTAGGGTTTTGACGATATTAACGCAACAAAATATCTTAAACCCTCAAACTGCACCCTAATATATATTTGTATTTCATTCACCAAACCCTGATCATCCCATTATATTTTCTCTCTATATTGTTTCTTGTTTTTCATTATTTCATCAACATTGCATGCCACTATTTCGTTCTTCATACAAGTTCTCTGAACCTTGATCTCATTCATCAACGATAATCAAATCAAAAACTCTATTTTATTAATAGCCAACCATGCCTTATTCAAATAACATTCCAACGTTTAAGATGCCACCACCGCAATTCTCATCATCCACCACCAGCGATATCATTCAGGTGAGCCCTCAATTCCCCATGACCAACCAACCCTCTGAACACAATCAACCCTTTAAACACGATCAACGCTTTGAACCACATTCAGCATTGGCTCGTTCCCATTCCTTCAAAAGGCCAAGAATGTCTGACAACAACCATTCCAATACAGTGATGGGCCCTCCACCAAACAGACCAACAGCCAACATTTTCTTCAAGACCCGTATTTGTACTAGGTTTGGGTTCGGTACCTGTAGAAACGGTGAAAATTGTACCTTTGCTCATGGGGCTCATGAGATAAGGCAGCCACCACCAAACTGGCAGGAGCTCGTAGGTCTCCATACCCAGGAAGGGAATTCGAATGATGATCAGAAAATCATTCACAAGATGAAGCTCTGCAAGAGGTATTACAATGGTCAGGAATGTCCTTATGGGGATAACTGTAACTTTCTTCATCAGGATCCTGCTAAGTTTAGGGACGACTCTTGGAATACAAGAGAGTCCTCTGACATCAGCTCTGCCATCACCATTGGAACTTCTAATCATTTGGAAGGCAATAGGGCTGGGACTAAGCCAGCCAGGGGAACTAATTGGAATACTAAGATATGTCTCAAGTGGATCAATACCGGGATCTGCCCCTTTGGTGATAAATGTCACTTTGCTCATGGAGATGCAGGTAATAACATTCATTTTGTTTTTTATCATATAATAATCCCACTGATTTGTTTTGTTCAATTATATAAATCTGTTTTTATTTTTTATTTTCGTGATGGTATGTAGAAGCACATTTTCTGTGATCTGATGTAAAAATTACAGTGTTTGGTTTGTGGCATAAACTTGACCCTCCTACTTGTTGCTCCTTTTCCTTGTCTCCACAAAAAGTGTCTTCCTTAAGTAGTTGATCATATTAAATGGAACCCCATTACACCTTTGCTTATAGGAAAACCTGGTTCTAGCTGATCATTTGGTATTTTGATTATACAACAGATGCTGCTTTAGTTTACAAGTAATGGACACTTATCTGTATGATTAGTGGTTACTTTTTTTTTTGCCATGTCGTCAAATTTCCGTCATTGTGGCGCTATGGCGCGAGGGGTTTCGTGCCACCGCCATAGGGCACGAAACCATGTTTATATGGCTAATTTTTGGCTGGTTGCTGCAACCTGCCATCTGCTATTGATAGCACTGCTTTATCTAAGGCTTGCATATCAGGGTAGTTAAATAGCGAATTTTGCTATGCAGTAGGATCACGGGACTAGAACTACTCGACTGCTTTTATCTATCAATAATGTCATAAATGATTGAGACGTGGCCTTTGCATGCAATTCTGATCTAAATAACCGACAGTTATATTATATTCTTCTTTTCCAAGCCTGCTTCTCCTTTTGGTTTCTGATGATAGTTGCCTATAAATTTGGTTTCTGATGATAGTTGTCTATAAATTTGATGTCCGACTCATCAATAATTTTGAGTCAGTACATTGCTCTTTTGCAAGTTTTTAAATGCAGCTATGTTGCAATCCTAAATATTGCAGTTAAATATGGTCAACGCAGTTGCAATTGTGATGTTGGTGGAAACATCAAAAACCTTAACGTCTTCGCCACAATCGTGGTCATAGACATTTTTTATTATATCTTATCAGTTTTTCGTGTAATAACTTGTATATGCATTCTGTGAATAAAAATCAAAAGATGATTGATTATCCTTGTATCTTCTTCTGACTCATTAAGTACCGGTTGTTTTGTTATTCAGAGTTACCAGTTCCCGGTGGAAGCATTGAAGTTGAAGTTGCAGTTGCCATAACAAATTCAACAAAAGTTGTTATTCCAACTTTACCAACAACAAGTTCTTCTGCCAATTATGCACCTACTACCTTACCAGCAAATGGACCTGCAGCGACGGAAGAGGAGAAGAAGGCCAAGAAGGAATTACTTTGGAAGAAGTTAAACAAGATTACCCATATTTATGGCGATTGGATTGATGATTGATTTGTCAAGGGAGCCCTGAGTTGAATTTCGTGCTCTTGGAAACAGCCCACATCTGAATAAGGATTCTTCTCCGCTGACAAATAATTTTGGAAATTTGGTCATTGGCGATGGCAATCAATTCATATAATTACCTTTTATTGCCTCTTTTTACTGGTAATTAGTATAGTTTTATAGTCACAGACTCGTTGCATTTGTCGGTTTGAGGGGTGTTTCGATGAATTCAGCAACTTCTTGTGGAGGTCTAGGTTGGGTGAAACATGGGTCAAATTTCTGAACTAAAGTCCATATTTTAAATAGTTTATTACATTCATATATGAAAATGTGATTAGCATATCCGTGTTGTTGGTTAAGTGAACTATGTTTATACTTTATGTTTAATTAACAGCAACTCTAGCACCAATTCAGAGTGCAATTCTGGTTCACAATAAGGTGAATGGAGTTTAGTTCATGTTAGCTAAACAAATTATGTATCTTGAGGTTGCGGCTTCTTATTCAGTGAAAGCAAATGATGTGGATGTTATGATGTTTTTGCAGTGTGCTTGTCATAATTCTCTTACAAGAAGAACCCACTTAAAATCAAGGGTGTGAGTTGTGTTGCCGCTTTGCGTACTTTGTGGATTGTCCTAGGGAATTTTGAAGGTTTTTCATTCATTTTATGATGAAACTATACTTGTTCTAACTGTATTTTTTAAGTTGGTTTTGAAAGAGCGGAGTGCTCTGTCACCCTAAATTTTATATCTCATACTTTGGGATAATTAATAGTGACGATCTCTTATATTCTGTCCTCTTTTCTTAACTCTAGTATCTTAGATAACAAGTAAATAGTGTGACTCGAATACTTCTAAAGGAAATACATTTATAACATCTTTATTATTTTTTCACTTTGTATTAAGTCGTTGCATCTTAATAAACCATAGAACTTCTTTAACAATTTTTTTTTTGTATGGGTTACTAGGGAAAGGATCCTTGGGAAATCAATACGGCTCTTAACAAAATAGGTCCGAAAATAAATTGGACTGATCTATGCTTTAGAAGACCTAAATCTAATCTTATAAAAAAATAGTCATAAGCCTAACCTAAGCCTAAATGAATTTCTATAAGAGCAATGTTATAATGACACCAAATCTTACACATGTATCCTACACCATAGCACATAATGTGTGTATTGTATACAAATTATCTACATGCACATATTTCAAGACACCAATAAATATTAAATAAAGCTAAAACACTGTATTTTTTACGTTGTAGTGTCAAAATTCAGTGTCAATTTACATTATATTTGTTTTTTCAATACAATTTATTCTATGAGTTTTCAAACCAATTTTCTTATTACATTTGTTATCATGGCTCTTAAAATAATATAAGATTTGATCTAAGATTAACATAGATTATGTGTATGATTGGATTAATTTCTACGAGTCTCAAAAGCACTTCTAATCTACTTCAATTTAAAAATTGGTTTTATTTTTTGTTAAGATATTTTTTCAAAATTAATTTTACTCCTCCAAAAACAATTCTAATAGAAATTACAATTTCTAACATTTGAGTTTAGAATAATCAATTCAACATTTATTATATATTATTTTATTACAATTCTTTTTATTTTTCTTCTTTATCCTCTTTAATTTTCATCAATTACTTCTTTTCTTTTTTATTTGTATAAAAATTTATTACCATTTTAATAGTTATATTATTTAAAATTAATTTTGATGAAACTATCCAAACAACATTAATGATAACAATCACTTCTATATTATTATATTCAAATATAAATCAATTTTATTAAAATTAATTCTATTAAATTTAATTATCTCAAAATCAATTTTGTCTACCGTCAATTCAAAAACACCAAAGTCGCATTTTTGACTTTTGGCATTTCAGTTATAAAAATTATTACTTTTTAATTAATACTATTAATTATTAAATTCCCTTGACTTTTTCCAAAAAAATGAAAATAAAAATACAAGATATTTATGTGCTTGCTTCGCTTCTATTTTGGTTTTGAAAAATAACAGAGTATCATGATATTTGATCAATTCCTTCACTATATTAAGATGACCATTTTCAGCAGTAATATACAAAGTAGTTTTACTAGAGTTATTTTTAATTGAAAACAACTCCTTCAATTCTTCTTCACTTTGATTCTTTAAGATGATTTCTAACACCAATTTCAAATTTCCAACCAGAACAACTGAGTAATGAGGAGAATCACCCCTTTAAACTTGTCGATCACTTCTTCATTTTCTCTAAGAAACTACATTGACGGAGTTCTAACTTTTATAATTCATATTTTTTTAAGACATAATCAAGTTATAATTATTCTCCGACTGCCTCCTTTCTTTTTTCAACTTTAGTTTTTTTTCTTCATCCATTGAAGAAGGATGATTTTAGGATCAATTTTTATCTAAAATCACCCTCTCTAAATACCTTTTTCTTTTTATTCAAATTAAGTGATTTCACGTTTATTTTTATTTTTCTCTCCGTGATTTAGTCGTCTTAGTGCGACGTTGTGTTGATCGTCATCTTATTGTGATGTTATTTTGTTTTTTCGTCTTAGTGTGGTGTTTGTTCGGTTTAGATTGATAAACTAATTTTGACTAAATGCATATTCAATCAACGACTTTGACGTTGTCAACGTTGCTGACTCAGAGACATGGTATTTAGAGTATTTCAATTTTGTTATATTGGTAGACTTTGTCACATTTATAAGCATTTTGTCGTTATATGCTATTAACGTGTGTTCTGGACTGGGCATGCACTTGGTATGTCGTCAAGCAAGGCCCAACCCAACTCTGCAGCGAGGAAGGCCCAACAACCTATTGTGGACAGGACCTGCACTTCATCCTCCGTCGGGCAGGACCAGCCCAACGCTGCTGCGAGGAAGGCCCGACAAAGTGGCCCAGATAGTTGTGACTGTTGAGGAACGTCTCTTCCCCATTCCCGTCGATGACGTCTTCCCCATATACATGTCAAGGACACGTAGCCAACGACTTTCTGAATGTTACAGAGTCATTCTGTCCCTATAAAGAATGATTCTTCTATCTCCGAAGATCACGTGACAGTTGACCAGGATAGAAACCACATGTTGGTCTCCTCTATCCACGTAGGATCTTGGCAGTCCCCTCTTTGGGTTAAGAATCCAGCCCAAATGGGGATATTGGTCCATCGCTTGGGGCTATAAATACCCTATTTCACTATAGGGTCAGGTACTGAATTCTACTCACGTACACTCTGTACTTGCCTTTGTTTACTCTTAACCTTACTTTGACATCGGAGTACCTTGCAGATACACGCCCTCATTCACTTCAAAAACGGCATAAGTCCAAGTGTTACAGGCCACTGAAGATCCTTCTGATCCCGATAAGATCAGTGGCGTCGTCTATGAGAAACTCTTGCTTCCCCGTCTTTTTCTAAACCTAAGGACCAAATCAAGCTCATCAACACCTATCAATCATCATAGCCATCCAATACAACAACAGCAACGGCGATAAGACTGTTCACCCCGCCTTCGCCAATGGTGGCAACCTCAACAACAATGAGACGATTGGTCACGATCTAGGTGACCACCGAGACAGAGAGACCACCTCCTCTTCATCCCGAGAGCACCCCCTCGACGCCCCTCGACATATTGATGAGCCTAGAACGTATCAGGAAATCCCTGTGCCACCCAATGTTGATTCCACCATAGTGGCCTTGTTCGCGGTGCTCAACCAGACGAACTACCTGATATTCCAACAAAACAAGCGCATTTGAGTGTTTGAAAGGACCGAGGATCACGCTTCCCCATGAGAATACCTCGAAAATTTTAATCTCGTAACCCGTCCCCACGACGACGAGATGCTCGTTCGTATTCTCCCCCGCAGAGAGACACACAAGATGAATCTTAGAGCCAATCTCCTCGGCAAACCAAACAAGGTCCTCGATTATAAATATCACAACCTGTAGTCGTCAAGAAGCACGATCGCACTCTGTCGCACAGAGAATGACAAACCCCTATTTCTAAGAAAAAAAGCCGGCGAGCAGCAAAAGAGGCTAAAAGGTCGACCACGAAAACCAACACGCGATAGAGAACCTCGGTTTGACTCCTTTCTATAACAAAACAACGGGGCACATTTCACCGATAGAAAATTCCATGATTTCGTTACCAAACTCAGTACTAAGCAACACTTAACATCTGTCAAGCACCCTTAAATAAATGGGTAAGATAAGGCCGCAAACAGAATAATCCTGCGAGGATTGAAACGACGGCTGGGTGCGACCAAGAATAGGTGGATCGAGGAGCTACACAGGGTACTCTGGGCCTACAGAATGACACCATACTCAACCACATGGGAAACTTCTTTCCAACTAGTCTACAGAACCGAGGCGGTGATCCTAGTGGAAATCAGAGAGTTGTCCAGGAGAACTGAGTCTCCCCTCGACGAGGAGATGAACGACGAGGACTTGGGAGAGGAACTCGACCCGGTCGAAGAAATTTGAGCATTAGTAGCTCTCCGCGTGGCCACTTTAAAGTAAAGGATAACTGCATCATGACACCAAAGTCATAAAACGTGAGTTCCAGGTCGACAGCCTAGTCCTACAGAGAAATAAAAAAAACTCGCGCGAGGGAAAACTCGCTGTGAACTGGGAAGGCCCCTACCACGTCTGAGCAAAAACAGGGGGAAGGGCCTATTTCCTTGACAACTTGACCGAGGAACAACTTGCTCGACCATGGAACATAGAGAAGCTAAATCATTACTATAATTAAGTACCGAAATTACAACGTCTGGGCCTAACAGCCAACCTGCTCAATTTGACAGGAAACCAGGTGCATCCAGCTATGTAAGCGTGTTTAGGTACGAACATAACATCCTAATCTAAAACAAAAAGGCGGGCTCCCGCTCATAGGATGATCATAGCCTTAGTCCAACGAGGACACCTTGACTGAGCTTCACCGTCACAGTACCAATGAGGCAGAACACCCAGCTCGCAATGGGAAAGTTCATGCCACAGGATGAGGACCCCAATTGTGGTCTTAGTCCCATTATCAAGCAGAACCAACCGTGTTTCCTTGACATGTTCCCCACACTGTCGAGCACTAACTCTATCGAGCAAGAACCCCACACTTAAATAAAATATGCACCACAAACATACATAACGATGAGAAAAAGATGAAAATGTGCTAAAGACCCATTTTTTATATTTTTTAGTTATTAAAAAGAAACATTAAAGTTAATAATCTAAAATCAAAACTAAATTAATTATTGAATTTTATTTACAAAAAAAAAATGGAACCATTAATAAATTAAATAAAATATTTTTATTTTCTTATTATAATTATTATTAACCATTAATTAATTTCGTAAATGCTTGTAATTAATCAATTAGGTTTAAATTAGATTTAACTTAGATAATTTTTCTTTAATAAATTAAAAAACAATTAGAACTAGAATTATTTGACTTTTAATTAATTTAATTTTCTTTAAATCCATAAATCCAAAAACATGAAAAAATAAGTTCTTTCTTTTTATTTAATTTAATTAATTTAATAATTTCATTTTAATTCCTTTAAAGGGTCCAATACCCCCGCATTCGATTATTTTTTTTCCACGCGTTTATGTTATTTCTATTTGTAAATATGATGTATTTGCCCCGAAGCCCTGTAATAGTTAATTAGGCATTTACTTTATGCATTTTATTTTAAATCGGGTTTTGTATTAATTTGGCGATGTAGACCCGCGCCTTTGTAATAGCGTAGGACCTTTATCTTTCCCGCACTTTAAATTCCCGCACCTTTTAACTGTTAAACAATCACATGAAAGAATGAATGCCCAAAAATAAAATCAAAACGTAGATCACCAATGCATGACAAGACAAACAATAAACTTAAAATGACACACAAATCACACACCACTCTTAGGGTACGTCTCACTGTTGCCTTGCCCCTCGAAAGGTGGTCATCAAGTACAGGATGCCTTAGTGAGTCCTTATGTTCCATTGATCCAGTTGCCTCGAATAAGATGCCTCGGAACGGTCGCCTCGGAATAAAAGGATCAATGGCATAAGGGTAGCTTCTAAGGTATCTTACCATTGCTCTGGTGATCACACTGTTGCCTTGCCCCGCAAAACGTGGTCGTCGAGTATAGGACGTCTTAGTGAGTCCTTATGTTCCATTGATCTAGTTGCCTCGAAACGGTTGCCTCGAAACAAGTTGCCTCGGAATAAAAAGATCAATGGCATAAGGGTAGCTTTTAAGGTATCTTACTATTACCCGGTGACCACACTGTCCCTAACCCTCGAGTTGACCCGAACACCTCCAACGGTGGTGCTACCTATCTCTCAATGGTGGGATGGCACTACCTAAAGGACAATTACACAGCTTAATTCCTTAGGGTTGGTGGATGACTCATGGATACTTGCTCTTTTCAAAAACAAATCAAAATACTTTTCACACCTTACACTTTTCAAAAAGCTTTCAAAACAACTTTTCAAACACTCTTGAGGACTGATACAAGAGTCGATCTGAAACTTTCAAAGAAACTTTTTTCAAACCCACTCACACTTGAAAAGCAAACAAACATTTTGAAAATACAATGAGCAAGTATCTAAGAGCCCATGGATAACCATGGATAGAAAGGGTGCTAACACCTTCCCTTTCTATAAATCTACCTCCCGAACCGAGAGCAATCTCTATAAGGAATTTTTCTGTGCTTTTGTCCTTTCCCTTGTTTGGAGAAAATAAAAGACGGTGGCGACTCTTGCTCACCGCGACATTTCGCGAAACCAGCTTTAAACAGTCAGTTCCAGATCCACCGATCACAGAACTGGCGACTCTGCTGGGGAGATTCTTGAGATATACCGGGGAAGTGGCTCCACTGAATGTCTAGTATACCGTCGGGGAACAATCTTAGACCAAGACTGCCGGGGATGTTTGTTAGGGATGTCTGTATGATGTGCTGAGGAATGTTGAGATCTGCTGGAGGGTACCCAACTTCCTTAAGGCTGACTGTAACTTTGCTTGGGAAGAGTGTACTGACTTGCTGACGCACTCTCTGGGGAATTAAGATATGCTGGTTATGTTCTTCAGCTGAACTTACCTTGGTACCTTGATGGACTGAGCAACCAGATCGCTTAAACAACTCTTTATTGCCCCTGTTTCTAATGTTACCTGTAATTAATCCTTTGTTTCGTATGCAAATATTCATGAGTTAGCAAATTATTGTCAATGCATATATCACAAATTGAACCTTGGACGTTCTTCGCAAAACAAAACAGAAAAGGAAAACAATTGGAAATTTTAACTGAAGAGTGTATTTGTATTGATTTTTTGAATTTCCTGTAAATAGGCGTTTATGTACAAGAGGCTGACGTCCTAGTAAGAGAACGCCTCCGAACAAAAGAGTTTACAATTTGTACAAAAGGAAATAAAACAGCTATGTGCAATGAATGATCCCACTGGGTTCCAACTCTGCTATCGCCTTTATATCTTCGAGCGTCTCATCACTTGATGACCTAGCTGAAGATGAAGCTGATTGATCGATGCCGTCTGCACTTGGTGTTGATACCGGATTCTGGATGCAAGGTGATCCAATGAGACATAGTATTACGCTTTATCCCTAACTTTTGCCTGGACCGCCTTTTCGGGTTTTCAGTCCACCGGGATACCCATTTTTGCCCAAGCCGCCTTTTCAGGTTTTCGACTTGCCGGGTGTATAGATTTTTTTCATTTCATCCCTTCATTTTGCCCGAACCCTTTTGGTTCGCCGGGAAGCCCTAATTTTTTCCTAGGTATGTCAACCTAGCGGGTCTTTTTTCATGCGTAGTATCTTTTTACTATGTCTGCATTGGCGGGGTGAGGAAGGTCGTCGCCATCCATGGTGGTTAGAATCATGGCTCCTCCTGAGAACACATGTTTAACCACAAATGGCCCTTCGTACGTAGGGGTCCATTTGCCCCTTGGATCACTCTGAGGAAGGATGATTCGCTTGATTACCAGATCCCCAACTTGATACTCTTGTGGTCTGACCTTTTTGTTAAATGCCCTGATCATTCGTTTTTGGTACGTCTGACCATGACAGATAGCAGCAAGTCTCTTTTCGTCAATTAAGTTTATCTGATCAAGTCATGTCTGGATCCAATCATCTTCGCTCAGATCTACATCCTTCATTATCCGGAGAGAGGGTATCTGCACTTCGATCGGTAAGACTGCCTCCATACCATAGACCAAGGAGAAAGGATTTGCCCCGGTTGACGTCCTGGCTGAGGTACGGTATCCGTGTAGAGCAAATGGTAACATCTCGTGCCAATCTTTATAAGTCACTGTCATCTTCTGCACGATTTTCTTGATATTTTTATTCGCTGCTTCTACAGCTCCATTCATCTTCGGTCGGTAAGGCGAAGAGTTGTGGTGTTGTATCTTAAACTGTTCACAGAGCTCAGTGATCATCTTGTTATTGAGATTGGTACCGTTGTCTGTAATAATTCTTTCAGGGACGCCGTATCGACATATCAGGTTATGCCGAATGAACCGTGCCACAACAGTCTTGGTTACCGTAGCGTAGGAAGCTGCTTCAACCCACTTCGTGAAGTAATCAATTGCTACCAGGATGAAGCGATGCCCATTGGATGCCGTAGGTTTGATCTCACAATCATATCTATGCCCCACATTGCAAAAGGCCAAGGTGCAGTCAGGACATTTAAAGGAACTGGAGGAACATGCACTTTGTCTGCATAAATCTGGCACTTGTGACACGTCCGAGAATATTGGTAACAATCAGCTTCCATTGTGGACCAGAAATACCCTGCCCGAAGGATCTTCTTAGCCATAGTGTGTCCACTGGAATGTGTTCCGAAGGTACCTTCATGTAACTCTGCCATGATCCTTTCTGCTTCAGTCTTATCCACACAGCGCAGTAAGGTCGAATCATGGTTTCGCTTGTACAGGATGTCATTGCTAAGGAAGAACTTTGCTGCGAACCTTCTCATAAACTTCTTATCGTTGACAGATGCACCTTCAGGATACTCCTGAGCTTCCAAATATCTTTTCACCTCATGGTACCAAGGTTTCCCAGTCACCAACTCAGTCTCAAGATCACAACAGTATGCCGGTTCATCCAGTTTCCAGATAATGATCCGGGGAGCCTCATTATCCCATTTGACTTTGAACATGGAAGACATCGTAGCTAACGCGTCCGCTAACTGATTCTCCTCTCTTGGGAAATGTTCAAAGGTTATCTCGGTGAAGTGGGGGATCAAGGTCAACACAAATTCTCTGTAAGGAATAAGATTCAGATGTTTCGTATCCCACTCGCCTTTGATCTGATTGATCACGAGAGCGGAATCTCCGAAGACATTCAGAAACTTGATCCTTAAGTCGATCGCAGCTCGGAGACCCATGATGCATGCCTCATACTCCGCCATGTTGTTGGTGCAGTTGAAACATAGTCGGACAGTGAGTGGAGTATGAGTTCCTTGAGGGGATATGGTCACAGCGCCGATACCGTTACCCAAAGCGTTGGAGGCTCCGTCAAAGTGCATAGACCATCGGGATCCTTCCTCAGGTCCTTCATCCGGTCCAGGTACTTCACAATCAGTCACTATCATGATGCTCTCATCTGGAAACTCGAAGTTCATTGACTGATAGTCGTCTACTGCCTGATGTGCCAAGTGGTCTTCCAATACACTTCCCTTGATAGCTTTCTGAGTCGTGTACTGGATGTCGTATTCTGTCAAGATCATTTGCCATCTTGCTATTCTCCCAGACAGAGCAGGCTTTTCAAATATGTACTTTATCGGATCCATCTTTGAGATCAATAAGGTAGTGTGAGTCAGCATATACTGTCTCAGCCGGCGAGCAGCCCATACCAAAGCGCAACAAGTTTTCTCGAGCAATGAGTATCGGGTTTCACAGTCGGTAAACTTTTTGCTAAGGTAATAAATGGCATGCTCTTTTCGGCCAGACTCGTCATGCTGCCCCAGCACACACCCCATTGAGTTGTCGAGAACTGTCAGGTATAGTATCAGAGGTCTCCCTTCAACCGGTGGCATAAGGATGGGTGGTTCTTGGAGATACTCTTTGATTCTGTCAAAAGCGGCCTGACATTCGTCGTTCCAACGTACTACTTGATCTTTCTTCAGCAGCTTGAAGATTGGTTCACAGGTAGCAGTTAGGTGCGAGATGAATCGAGCAATGTAATTCAGGCGTCCTAGAAAGCCTCTGACCTCTTTCTCTGTCTTAGGGGCTGGCATATCTTGAATAGCTTTAACCTTGGCAGGGTCCACTTGAATACCCTTATCACTTACAACAAAGCCTAGCAGCTTTCCAGATCTAACCCCGAAGGTGCACTTGTTTGGGTTCAACCTCAGCTTGTACAGTTTTAGATGGTCAAACAGTTTCTGCAGATGATCAAGGTGTTCCTCCTCAGTTTGGGACCTTGCAATCATGTCGTCGACATACACTTCAATCTCATGATGGATCATGTCATGAAATAAAGCAACCATGGCACGTTGGTAGGTTGCCCCAGCATTCTTCAACCCGAATGGCATGACCTTGTAGCAGAAGGTGCCCCACTGAGTAACAAACGTAGTCTTTTCCATGTCTTCAGGAGCCATCTTGATTTGATTGTAACCTGAGAAGCCATCCATGAAGGAGAACACCTTATTCTGAGATGTATTGTCAACAAGGACATCAATGTGAGGTAGAGGGAAGTCATCTTTGGGGCTGGCCCTGTTCAGATCCCTGTAATCGACACACATTCTGACCTTACCGTCTTTCTTTGGTACCGGCACCACATTAGCAACCCACTGAGGGTAAGAAGTCACTGCAAGAAACCCGGCATCAAACTGTTTCATAACCTCGACTTTGATCTTCTCAGACATCTCTGGATGCATACGGCGGACCTTTTGCTTAACCGGAGGGAAGTCTTCCTTGGTAGGCAAATGATGGACCACAATGTCGGTATCCAACCCAGGCATGTCTTCGTAGGACCAGGCGAATATTTCCATGTAGTCATGTAACATCTGAGTCAATCGTTGCTTCACGCTGAGCTCTAGGTTGGCACCAATCTTGACTTCCTTACGGTCGGTCTCAGTACCCAGATTTATTGTCTCCACTGGCTCTTCATGTGGTTGAATTGCCCTCTCTTCTTGGAGTAACAGTCTTGCAAGCTCGCCAGGCACTTTGCAATCATCTTCACCTTCGTCTTCGGCTAAGTTGATCAGATTTTCGAAGTCATAACTGGCAGTAGCAGAGTCGTTACCAGTGAGATCCAGAGTGGATTGAAACCTGTATGAGTGAGTGTGTGTAAATACAGCTGTTTTGCAATATATAAAGAAAGGAAAGAAAAGGAGCGCAAGATTTGAAATGTGAAAAACGTCCAATGCTTTTATTTATGATATATGACAGTGACAAACAAAAGCCCTCATAAATAAGACCACGGTGCCTCGGGTAAGACACCGGGCCATACAGTTTCAAATTATTGTTTATTACAAATCCAAAACAAAGAAGTTCATTACTGGGTGACAAAAGTAACAGGCATGCATCCAATTGCTAGGTCCACCGTTGGTTGCCGGGTAAATCCAACTGTCAAACTCAGCTTCATCCACTTCATCATCCTCCCTGATAGCATTCACTCCATGGTTAGGCATGGGAGCAGTCACCACATTGGGCTTCTCAAGTGCCTCAAATCGTACCTCCTTTGCATCAATAAGGTCCTGAACCTTATTCTTTAGGGCCCAACAGTCATCTGTGTTATGCCCCGGGCTATCAGAGTGATAAGCGCAACGGGCGTTGGGGTTGAACCTGGGGGATGTAGTATTCACAACCTTCGGGGCCTCTCTAACAGTCACCAGGTTGGTTGACAACAGTTGTGGCAGGATCTGAGAGAGAGTCATGCTGAGCCGAGTATACTGCCGTTTGGGTCTCTCAGCTCTGGGTAGGTTGTACTGTTGTGGAGCAGCAGCAGGCTTAGAAATAACCAATGCGTTGACAGCTTGGCGGCGTTAAGGTTTGTCCTACCTTCTTGGACCATACACTGCACTAGCCTCTTTCTTAAAGGGCTTCTTTTCAGCATTTGAGGAGGCAACCTTCTGTATTTTCCCCGATTTTATACCAGCCTCGATCCTTTCACCAGTCAGGATCAGATCAGTAAACCCAGCAGAGGAGTTACCAATGAGATGATTGAAAAATGGCCCAGATAGGGTCCCCAAAAACATATCCACCAGCTCTCGGTCCGTCAATGGTGGCTGCACCCTGCCAGTCAGATCCCTCCATTTCTGTGCATATTCCTTAAAACCTTCACCCGACCCTAGCGACATACCCTGGAGTTGGGTACGCGTAGGAGCGAGGTCGGAATTATATTGATACTTCTTGTAAAAAGCAGTGGCCAGATCCTCCCAGTTACGAATGTTGGTTCCATCCAGCTGATAGAACCATTCGAGGTGAGTCCCTGAAAGACTCTCCTGGAAGAAGTGGATCCATAAGTTCCTGTCTGCTGTGTAAGGCTGGATCTTCCTTACATAAGAACGGAGGTGCATCTTGGGACAGGAAGCCCCGTCATACTTCACAAAGGCGGACGCCTTGAACTTGTGTGGGATCACCACCTCAGTAGATAACCCCAAGTCTCCGAAATCCAGTCCAGGCACACGCTGAATTTCCATAACATTTAATCTGTCCTCCAGCTGCTTGTACCGGTCCTCAGCAGGAGGGTACTGTTCGTCGTTGAAGTCAGTTTCAGTATCAGAGACCACAGGAGTAGGGACCTCCCTTTCTTGGTGACTACCTTCCCCCACAGATGGAGTAGTCCTCTCAGCTTCAATTTGTAAAGTATTCCCGAGTCTGCGCCCAGTGTTGAATAGCACAATCCTCTTCTTCTTATTCTTCTTCAAGAGCATAGCCTTCAGCTCTTGTTGACCTTGAGCCAAACCCTTGATCAGCTCTTGAAATTGTGCATTTTGCGCCTGAAGGGCCTTGATAGACGTCTCGGTTGATGATTCAGGGTTCATGATGCTGAAATAAACAGCGAAGAACAGTAAGCAACCTGAAAAGAAGAGTACCTGTGATGCACATGATGAATGATATGTGTTTATGCAATGCATTCAAGGGTTCGAAAATTCAAATTTGTTGTAGACAAAAAGGAACACACGTTATCATTAAGGAAATAATTGTTCAGTACATCAAAGCCTCATGGGCAAACATTACAAAGCAAATCAATCCCAAAAGACACTACGCATCCTCTTCGGAGCAATATAGGTATTGAGATTCCTTTCCTCGTGCAGTAGGCGGGTGAGCTCCAGGACCTTCTTTTCACTAGCATGTAGACTGGTCTCCAGAGAATTCCGTTCTTCCTTAAGCTGGATCCAGCTCTTCTGTATCTCTTCCCAGGACGTGGGCATGTCAGGATGTTGAATGGTGTAGGACACCTCTCCTTCCAAGTCTGGTTCTTTGATCACGGGGAGAACATGAGGATATGGCATCACCAGCTTCTGGGAGCGGGCTCGTACCCATTTGAGATAAGGCTCCAATGGGATGGAGTTCTTGTGCCCCAGGGTCTTGCTGTCTATCTTGTTGGGCATCCTCCAAGCTCTAATAAATCTCTGGCGAAGTCCTTGCGCATCATTGTCGAAGTCAAAAACTATGTCAGGAATTAACATCTCATGAGGGCCATCCCTCCGAGCATAACCAAACTGTCTCCAAGCCAAGCATGGGTTGTAAGTAATACCTCCTCTGATTCCAAGTAAAGGAACATTAGTGTACTCCCCGCAACGATCAATGATAGTGACATCCTCTCTGGACCGAGAGCACCAATGTATATCTGCATGTGTAAGAGTCATCAATCGTTGTGACCACCTCAAACCCCGCTCGTTCTTCAAAACTGATTGTGGAAGGTGCGAAATAAACCACCTTCCCAGGAGGGGAGTGCAGCACATAAGAACACCCCTTTTTCTCATGGTTCGAGCGTAACATGAGTGAAGGATGTCCCCCAGCAACGTAGGTATAGGATTCCTGGACATGAAGACCTTGACATCACTGATATCTATAAGCTGATCTGGCTTAGGGAACATCACCAACCCATAGACAAGGAGGGCTACAATTTCTTCAAAAGCTTGTAGGTCAAGGGAGTTCCAACATTCTTGGGCCTTTTCAAACAGAAACCTGGCTAAGAACCCTTTGATACCATTTCTGGCTTCCCAATGCCCCTTGATGTCAGATGGTTGTAGGCATAATGCTTTAGCTACTTCTTCAAGTTTTGGTTCCCTTTCCGTACCGTTGTAGGGTAGTTGATTGAGAATGGGAATCTTCAGAAGCTGGGAAAACTCTTCTAAAGTAGGCACCAGCTGATAATCCGGGAAAGTAAAACAGTGATGCAGAGGGTCAAAGAACTAGAAGAGTACCTTTACCATCTCTTCCTCAATATTGGTATTGACCAGGCTGATGAGTCTACCATGCCTTTCACTGAATGACGAGTTCTCGAGAATCCTGGATGTAAGCTCCTTAAGCTGAGGAGGGACCCTTACAAGTTTGATCTGAATTGTCTTTCTGCGGATAGTTTCCATGTCCTACAAAACAAGAACAAAGATGAAGATTCGAACCCCTGAAATGGTTAGTGGATGCATATGATGCTGTATGATGTTATGATGCTATGATTAAACACACCACAAATATTTATAAAGGCAAACATGTAAGGCACACAAGTCACACAAGACAAGCCCTTAGAGTTTAGGCCAGCATGGGGTCTGGGTATTACCCTCTTGAAGTTGGTGGGCTCAAACCTGTCCTATCAAAGTAATCGGGTTCTAAGGATCTCAATATCATTGGATTGCTTTCATTGTTCATCGTTTCGATTTAGCCACTGACTGGCGATCAAAATATCCCAAGAAAACAACCCTCAATTGAGTGTAGTATCGAGTATCAACCGACTTCGGAGTACACCAAAGTAGTTATCTCACTACCCTAAAGAGGCCAAGATGGTTCAATTAAGGTTCCTAAGGTCTGTTGATGCTTCACGACACCACGCGGAGGCCCCGTACTCTCCTTGATTGACTCAAGGGTTACCGGTACACACCAAAGTGCCACATCAACGTAGCAGACTGCTTCAACCATGTCGGTATACCCCGCACAGTTCCCTCACAGCCTTGTTGCTACTTTCTAAGAAGGTATCCCCAGATCCGGGTTAGGATCTATAGAACTCCCAAGACAGGCCCACAATTTAAAGCAAACAAATCAAAGCAATTGAAAACACAGTGATCTTAGTCCTAAGGTACACCTCACTTTAAAGGATGTAGATCTGAGCGAAGATGATTGGATCCAGACACGACTTGATCAGATAAACTTAATTGACGAAAAGAGACTTGCTGCTATCTGTCATGGTCAGACGTACCAAAAACGAATGATCAGGGCATTTAACAAAAAGGTCAGACCACAAGAGTATCAAGTTGGGGATCTGGTAATCAAGCGAATCATCCTTCCTCAGAGTGATCCAAGGGGAAAATGGACCCCTACGTACGAAGGGCCATTTGTGGTTAAACATGTGTTCTCAGGAGGAGCCATGATTCTAACCACCATGGATGGCGACGACCTTCCTCACCCCGCCAATGCAGACATAGTAAAAAGATACTACGCATGAAAAAAGACCCGCTAGGTTGACATACCTAGGAAAAAATTAGGGCTTCCCGGCGAACCAAAAGGGTTCGGGCAAAATGAAGGGATGAAATGAAAAAAATCTGTACACCCGGCAAGTCGAAAACCTGAAAAGGCGGCTTGGGCAAAAATGGGTATCCCGGTGGACTGAAAACCCGAAAAGGCGGTCCAGGCAAAAGTTAGGGATAAAGCGTAATACTATGTCTCATTGGATCACCTTGCATCCAGAATCCGGTATCAACACCAAGTGCAGACGGCATCGATCAATCAGCTTCATCTTCAGCTAGGTCATCAAGTGATGAGACGCTCGAAGATATAAAGGCGATAGCAGAGTTGGAACCCAATGGGATCATTCATTGCACATAGCTGTTTTATTTCCTTTTGTACAAATTGTAAAATCTTTTGTTCGGCGGCGTTCTCTTACTAGGACGTCAGCCTCTTGTACATAAACGCCTATTTACAGGCAATTCAAAAAATCAATACAAATACACTCTTCAGTTAAAATTGCCAATTGTTTTCCTTTTCTGTTTTGTTTTGCGAAGAACGTCCAAGGTTCAATTTGTGATATATGCATTGACAATAATTTTCTAACTCATGAATATTTGCATACGAAACAAAGGATTAATTACAGGTAACATTAGAAACAGGGGCAATAAAGAGTTGTCTAAGCGATCTGGTTGCTCAGTCCATCAAGGTACCAAGGTAAGTTCAGCTGAAGAACATAACCAGCATATCTTAATTCCCCAGAGAGTGCGTCAGCAAGTCAGTACACTCTTCCCAAGCAAAGTTACAGTCAGCCTTAAGGAAGTTGGGTACCCTCCAGCAGATCTCAACATTCCTCAGCACATCATACAGACATCCCTAACAAACATCCCCGGCAGTCTTGGTCTAAGATTGTTCCCCGACGGTATACTAGACATTCAGTGGAGCCACTTCCCCGGTATATCTCAAGAATCTCCCCAGCAGAGTCGCCAGTTCTGTGATCGGTGGATCTGGAACTGACTGTTTAAAGCTGGTTTCGCGAAATGTCGCGGTGAGCAAGAGTCGCCACCGTCTTTTATTTTCTCCAAACAAGGGAAAGGACAAAAGCACAAAAAAATTCCTTATAGAGATTGGTCTCGGTTCGGGAGGTAGATTTATAGAAAGGGAAGGTGTTAGCACCCTTTCTATCCATGGTTATCCATGGGCTCTTAGATACTTGCTCATTGTGTTTTCAAAATGTTTGTTTGCTTTTCAAGTGTGAGTGGGTTTGAAAAAAGTTTCTTTGAAAGTTTCAGATCGACTCTTGTATCAGTCCTCAAGAGTGTTTGAAAAGTTGTTTTGAAAGCTTTTTGAAAAGTGTAAGGTGTGAAAAGTATTTTGATTTGTTTTTGAAAAGAGCAAGTATCCATGAGTCATCTACCTACCCTAAGGAATTAAGCTGTGTAATTGTCCTTTAGGTAGTGCCATCCCACCATTGAGAGATAGGTAGCACCACCGTTGGAGGTGTTCGGGTCAACTCGAGGGTTAGGGACAGTGTGGTCACCGGGCAATAGTAAGATACCTTAAAAGCTACCCTTATGCCATTGATCTTTTTATTTCGAGGCAACTTGTTTCGAGGCAACCGTTTCGAGACAACTAGATCAATGGAACATAAGGACTCACTAAGACGTCATATACTCGACGACCACGTTTTGAGGGGCAAGGCAACAGTGTGATCACCAGAGCAATGGTAAGATACCTTAGAAGCTACCCTTATGCCATTGATCCTTTTATTCCGAGGCGACCGTTCCGAGGCAACTTATTCGAGGCAATTGGATCAATGGAACATAAGGACTCACTAAGGCATCCTGTACTTGATGACCACCTTTCGAGGGGCAAGGCAACAGTGAGACGTACCCTAAGAGTGGTGTGTGATTTGTGTGTCATTTTCAGTTTATTGTTTGTCTTGTCATGCATTGGTGATCTACGTTTTGATTTTATTTTTGGGCATTCATTCTTTCATGTGATTGTTTAACAGTTAAAAGGTGCGGGAATTTAAAGTGCGGGAAAGATAAAGGTCCTACGCTATTACAAAGGCGCGGGTCTACATCGCCGAATTAATACAAAACCCGATTTAAAATAAAATGCAGAAAGTAAATGCCTAATTAACTATTACAGGGCTTCGGGGCAAATACATCATATTTACAAATAGAAATAATATAAACGCGCGAAAAGAAAATATAATCGAATGCGAGGATATTGGACCCTTTAAAGGAATTAAAATGGAATTATTAAATTAATTAAATTAAATAAAAAGAAAGAACTTATTTTTTCATGTTTTTGGATTTATGGATTTAAAGAAAATTAAATTAATTAAAAGTCAAATAATTCTAGTTCTAATTGTTTTTTAATTTATTAAAGAAAAATTATCTAAGTTAAATCTAATTTAAACCTAATTGATTAATTACAAGTATTTACGAAATTAATTAATGGTTAATAATAATTATAATAAGAAAATAAAAATATTTATTTAAAAAGATGAAAATGTGCTAAAGACCCATTTTTTATATTTTTTAGTTATTAAAAAGAAACATTAAAGTTAATAATCTAAAATCAAAACTAAATTAATTATTTAATTTTATTTACAAAAAAAAAATGGAACCATTAATAAATTAAATAAAATATTTTTATATTTTTTATGATTTCTGATTTTTTCTTATTATTTTAAGAAATAAAACTAACTAAATTAACAATTAGAACCTAATTAAATCTAATCAATTTTAATATTGCAAAATAATTTGGAGTTTCCTAAAATAAAAAAAAAAGTCCTAATTAATTAATTAAATTTAGAAAAAATGAAAATCTAAAATTTATTTGGGTAAGAATATTTTGTGATTTTTTTGAAATAAAGAGAAAATTAATTTTGTGAATAAAAAGCAAATTAAATAAATTAAAATGAAATAGAAAAGAAAATAAATTCAAGGGAAAAAAGAAATGGGCCTGCTTTTTGGTAGCAAAAGGGGGGTGTGGATGGCAATACTGGGCCCAAACGTTGAAGGCCTCTTCTGACTTTATCCAATCCCATGCGCCTGCTTTGACTAACGCCCACGGTGGAAGGATGTGCCTGAGACGTTGGATTTGGATCAGTGGACAATCTGATGGCTGGATCTTACACGCCCATGGTATGAGTTGAAGCTGGACACACATGGAGTCCACTAGCCCAGTCAGCATTAAGTAAAAGAATTATCAACTGGAATGACCAATCAGAACACATGAAAAGGCCATGTCTGCGTCAACTGAGCCAAGCTAAGTCAACGACGCCGGAGTAAAGCTCCGGTCGTCTTCTCCGGCGGGGGGCGATTCTCAAACCTGCGAAAATAGAAAAAATGAAGCAAACAAAATAGCCAGACCGAGTAATTAGGGCATGGCGATTCTCATGGTGAGGTTTTCATAGTTTAATATTGCCAGTCCCCATCAAAACGAAGCTTCACATAAACTGAACCCTAGCCATGGAGGTTCACGTTTTGGCCATGGAAAATCCCCAGCGATAGCCCAGACCTGCTCTAAACATCCATTGGAACTCAAAGGTATGGTTAGTAGGGATTAAATCAAGCCATAATCAGAAATACGATCCATGGAAATTCTGCAAAATGGATGTTCATATAGCTACAGTTTCAGTATGCATGGTTACATGAAAAGAGTGTGTTTATACCTTATCTTGCCTGTAGATCACGATAGGATGGGTGGGAAGCCTTGTGGATGGCTGAGTCCTTGAATCCGACCTTGGTGCAATTCTTTGGAATTTTGAAAAGATCTTTTTTCTTGGCTGCCTCTCTCTCCCGTTTCCTCTGATGCCTTGTGATAGTTTTCTCTAGGTTATGTAGGTGATTCTGATCAGCATTAAGGCTCATCATACCACGCATTCAAGCTTGAGATTTTAACATAAACTCCCTTAACCAACTTTCCATTTTGAACCAATTTTTGAATTATTGCTCTATTTGGCCTTGAAACGAAATTGGGATATGCATAATGAGGTATCAAAGCTAATCAAAGCCAAATATCCTTTTTAATTAAACTTTTTTGATTTTTATTTGATTTTAAAGGATTTAAAATGAATTAAATCCAATAAAATCTAATAAAATGAAAAAATTGATTTTAAATATTGAAATAAAAGGTGGGACACGTGGGAAGCATGGCCAAGTTAATTCAAGTGGAAAAAGTGGGGCCCTTTTGTCAAAAAATGGAATTTCAAGGATAGATGATTTTGGCCATTTCACAAAAATTTCCCAACTTCTCCAATGCATATTTTGCTCAATTTTTAAGCTTTGATCGTGTTCTTGGACATTTTAGAAAGGTCTTGAAGTCCTCTAACCAATGTCTTTGGCCCCATGTCATTTTGATTTACCAATCTCAAGTTATGGCTTTGACTTAAAGTCCCTTTTTGTTGACTTTTGAAAATGACCTATAATGTTGAAATTGATAACTTTTTGTGAGAGCATTTCTTGGACTTGGAGTGTGAAGATGAGTTGTAGGAAATGTCTTCCCCTTCAAGATGAGCATTGGATGGGATTTTTCTGATGAACCATGAAAAAGTTATGCCTTGGTCAAGTTACAGTTGACTTTTCAGCTGTCCAAAAATAGAAACTTTTGCATCTTGAGACTTTTTGAGCCAAACTTTTGAGAATCATGATCAAGCATTGATCAAATGATGTTTGTGGCTTCAAAATAAGATGTTGACCAAAAATTTTGACTTTTGACTGCCAAATGACCATTTTGCCCCTACAGTTGACTGTTGAGCAATTAGGGTTTTTGACTGTGCAACTTGACCTTGTGAGCCTTGAAACTTGACATGTAGGTGCTTGACAATGTGTATGAGCATATGAGACTTGATTGAGCCCTTTAAAACTTCAACTTCCTTGCAAGAACCAAAACCCTAGTTTGACTGGCTTCAGGAGGGTGGTTGATTGTGTAGCCTTTGAGTAGACTTGAGCCATTTGCTTGTCATAGCTTTGAAGATTATGGGAGGGCAAATTTTGGGGTACAACACCCAGGGTTCAGCAACGCGAGCTGGGTCAGCGTAGTGTCGAAGCCCGTCATTGATGCATCTATATAATCCGACTCGAGAGTATGAATTCGAGCAATGAATTCAACACAAGTCTTCAAGGCTTTCATCTCGTCAGACTCATCCTCAGAAGGCACCACACAACTTTCAAATTGGCTATCTCGTCCTCAAGACTCTTGTTCTCGAGAAACCAGGAGTCCTTCGCCTCAGACAACTTGGTCACCTCCTCCTCCTTCTTCTCCAGCTTTATGCCCTGAACCTGGAATTTCTCTTTATAACCGTCAAGGGCAGTTTCTAGATTTTTCACTTTGTCCTTAAGGGCCTTTTTCTCCATATGCAGTTTATCCAGGCGTCAGAACCACTCCCCGTCAGATCTAGAGTCTGATTCTTGGAACAATCCCTCTTTTTACCCGAAAGCCCTTGTACGGTATGAGGTTGGTCGACATCCGGAGACATAGAAGAGGTACTAGAGCCATCCTTAGCCTGGCTCGGAGTTGAAGCAAAGCGAGTATTTTCACTATCCTTTTATTTTTCTTCTTGTCCTGCGCCAACTTGATTAAATGCTCACGGGAGTCTGACATGTTACCTGCGGAAAATAACAAACCCAGGTTAGTACGTTAAGAAAAAACATGCGAGCACACTAAAATGGAAAGAGTTACAAGCATACACCTAGGAGCACTACAGAGTCCTTGTAAGTATGGCACTCGAGGAGTGCGTTAGTGTTGATTGGTTGAGCCTAAAATACAGGCTACCCGTCATCATCGAGGAAATCCTTCCCCTCCCTCGTCACCCACTAGGTGGGATAGAAGCCGTCAATAAACTGAATATGTTTTGCATATGACTCTTCGTCTTCATCATCCATACGACCAGTCGGGGTGAGGTAATAATTTGGGCCATAATCAAAGTGACTCTCACACCAGTGGAAAGAGAACTTCAAGACCAACTTTGTCTCCATGTTCCCATTTTCATCATGGTGCGTGTTTCCATCCTCGTCGACCACAATTTCTTCCTCCAATGCTGAGTCAAAGGCCTCATGCGACACCGGTCTAACAAGGAAATATATATCCTTGAAGTCGTGAATAGAGTCCATGAACATCCTAAAAATCCTCTTTTTCGGATGCTTCAGAGAAACCTAACTATGTTTCCCGTCCACAATTTTTCGCTAAAGTTGAAAACAATGGAAGAAGAGAGGGATCAACACACGATATCGAACGCCAACATAAAGGTAATCGCATTCGGATACAGCTGGGAGGGCGCCAACACCAGATGCCTAAAAACCCCGATCTGGAAATCACTAAAGGGCAGCCGAAGCCCTAGATCTTTAAAGACAAAGTCGTACATAGGGGTGTGATTCCTCGAATAAAACAAACATATCCTCCCGCTCCCAGCCGGCTTGACAACTTTCCAATTTTTCTTGACATTTGGATCGTCTGCCCCGTCCTTGACATGTGTGAACGCGTCGTCTAAAGGCGCAACATAATGCAAAGCTATGAATCAAGGGATCAGGGGAGACCTAATGCAATTGGGGATCAATAATTATGTTGACCATCTCAATATATGCGATGTTGTCGGCCATTATCGCCTAAAAAGTAGAGGAAAACAATGAATTCAATGGTCAAATCAAATACACCCTTCCACCACAAATCAAATTAAAGGGAGTATCATAATAAGAGGAAAACATCCCCGATGCAAAACCCTAGCTCAACATTTAAAAGGAAATCAAGACGAGCCCCTCGACGAAGGGCACGACTGAGTCAACTACTTAAACAGGGACAAGCCTCCACAGAACATGAGGCTCGTTACAAATTCATGAAATCTAACAGGGATGAACCTCTGTGGAACGTGAAAATAATCCTAGATGCATGAATGTCCCAAGGAAGTACCTCCCCAGAGCATGAAGTTCATCATGAACTCGTGAGTCTCGCAGGGAGGAATCTCCCCAGAGCGTGAGATTCATCCTAATGCATGGATGTCTCGGGGAAGAACCTCCCCAAAACTTGAAATTCATCATAAATTAATGAATCTCAAAGGGAAGAACCTCCCCAGAACATGAAGTTCATGTTAAAAATGCATGCTTAGCTGCAGGGAGAAAAAGGAAACACTTACTTGATTAAGAGTTGGATGGAGACTGCAGCGGAAAATACGACGGTGATTGTGGAGGATGAGAGAAAATCTGATAAGAGAGGCGAGAGGGAGAGAAAATGTGAAACTTTGCAAATGAAACCTTTGGCTCTCTATTTATAAACCTTTCACGGGAGATGAAATGTCACTTCGGGTTGCGTTTAGCTGTTATACCTTGATTTTTTCCCCTAAGATCCATCATCATCTCAGGTTCTTACAATGTATCAAGATCACACATTTGGGATGGCTATCACTTATATTGTCTCCTATCTTTAAGTTTCTCCTTGAGGGTTCGTCAAGCACCTTATATGTGTATCTTGTACATACATGTTTTATGTTTACTAATCTCTAACCAAAATTTAAAAAAAAAATATGTTGTTTGTTTTGTTTCTTTTAGAAGACATGGCTTTGGATTAAGAAGTTCAGATGTTGATTCCTTGTGTTGAGGTTTTTAGGCATCAAGTCAAAGTGTTTTTGTTATGGCTTAAGATATCATCAACTTTTCAAGTGGGATTTTGGATTAAAGTTTTTGAGGCGTTTGGCTTGTTCACCAAAATTTGAGTCATTAAGGTTTCAAGATCCAATTTTCATTCACGATTCAAGTTCCTAATGTCATGAGTATATCAAGAGAAATGGTCCAAAATTTCAAGGCAAAAATTAATTTCTTTGAATTTCAAAACAACTTCACTTATTCCATTCATTATTTGGAATCCTCATTCATCAAGAATTGAAATTTTGAACAAATTCTCACAAGACCTATCATTTCAAATTCAAATGTCATTCACTTACTATCATTCAAATTTCAATTTCTAAACATTTTATACAAGGTCCTTCTGTTGTACCCCAAAATTTGCCCTCCCATATTCTCCAAGAAATTGCCAAGCCAAGTCACAAAATTCCCCAAGGGTTGCACAGTGCAAAGATCTCCTATACAGTCAAGATTAGGGTTTTGAGGCTGATCAAGAAAATGAAGTTTTCAAAGATCCAATCAAGCCTCATATGCCTATAAATATGGTCAAGCATCCTCATATCAAGTTTCAAGGCATTCAACTCAAAATTGCACAGTCAAAACCCTAAATTGCACTACAGTCAACTGTAGGGGCAAAATGGTCATTTGACAGTCAAAAGTTCAAATTTTTGGTCAACATATCATTTTGAAGCCACAAACATCATTTGATCAATGCTTGATCATGATTCTCAAAATTTGGCTCAGAAATCATCAAAGATGCAAAAGTTTCCTTATTTGGACAGTTGAAAAAGTCAACTGAAATTGACCAGGGCATAACTTTCACATGGATTATCATAAAAATTCCATCCAAAGCTCACTTTGAAGAGAAAGAAATTTCCTACAACTCATCTTCATACTTCAAGTCCAAGAAATGCTCTCACAAAAAGTTATCAATTTCAACATTATAGGTCATTTTCAAAAGTCAACAAAAAGGGACTTTAAGTCAAAGGCCATAACTTGAGATTGGTAAATCAGAATGACATGGGACCAAAGACATTGGTTAGAGGACTCAAAGACCTTTCCAAAATGTCCAAGAACATGAGAAAAGCTTAAAAATTGAGCAAGTTATGCCTTGTGGAAGTTGGGAAATTTTTGGATATTTTGAAAAGTCAACATTACTTCAAATGACCTAAAATTGCTAATGGGCCCATTTTTCTTCCATAATTCATCATCCAAGGCATGTGCACGACCACTTGGCCCAAAGGGAAGTTTTTCTTCATTTTTTATTTATTTATTTGAATTTTTATTAATAATAATTCATTTAAATCAATTAAATACATGAAAAAATACTTAACCTAAGTTTTTCAATCTTTTTATGCATATAATATCTCCAAGATTTTGTGCAAGTTAGATTAGGAAAGAATTGAAGATAATTGGTCATGATTTGAACTAAGTTTGCATGAAAAGATTAGAAAATATTTTGCCATTAAAATCAAATATTGGATTCATGGTTACAAGGCTTTTGGACTCAAATCTTTAACCTAATCCATTCATACATAGAGGCATAATGAAAAACCTAATAGAAAAAAAAAGCAATATATACATCACAATGGCCACACCTTGCTGTCACGTACAAAACACCAACCCCATTTACACAAAAAAAAGGGGCACTCTCACTCTACAGATTTTCTAAATCAAATCCTTATTTCTATTCTTGAGTAAAACCACTTTTTCATTCTTCCTTCACATGTACAGTATGTTCTCCAATAAAAGCAATAAACCGAAAAACTGATTCACCATCTTCACCATTGCACCTGCAACTTCACCACCATTTCAGTTGTAATCACCGATTCGATTCGGAAAAGAAGAACACAAAAAGGATAGAGAGAGCATGGCATGAGCCTCTCTAGTCGTTCTTGCCATTATTTCATTCAGATGTGTATTTACGATTTCGTATGCGAAAGAGGAAGCGACGACCAAGTTGGGGACGGTGATTGGGATAGATCTTGGAACAACATATTCGTGTGTTGGTGTTTATAAGAATGGACATGTTGAGATCATAGGCAATGACCAAGGTAACCGTATCACACTATCGTCGGCCCTTCGTTCTGACCTCACAGCACACCACAACATATCCACACACAAGACCGCTGCCCAGATCCGCAAACCTCCTCCATCGAGCAACCAACAGTACCCTCCGCCGCTTCCTTGCGTTCCCAGCTGCGGACCACCACTCCTAAATTGAAGCCGTCCACTCACAAACTCGTCGCAAGTCTCTTCGATCTCATCCCATCATCATCATCACCAACGGCTTCCAGACCGCCGCCGTCGACCCATTGTGGTGCACCCCAGACACATCGTTGCAAACCCGGTTGTTCCTCACTGCTCAGCCAACACCGAGGCCGCTCCCTCCGTTCCCGTTAGCAACCGCCGGTGCAAATCACCACAAGCAGCTTGACAAAATCCACGCCACCACGTTGCCTCAGATCGCCATCTTCACCTTCTACCTCCGAGCAGTGCCAACCGATCACTTCCTCCATGTCGGTGAGACCCTCTTTCAGCTCCTCCGATCTCCACATAGCAGCACCAGATTCGACAACCCATGTTATAATCCCTTTCATCCTTTATCTGATTGATCAATGCCTTGTCGTTAGAATGATCGATGAAGAAGGATCGAAGAGGAAGGAGGTTGGATTTATGAGCCTGCGGAAGAAAAGTTATCGCGAGGGAGATAAAGAGTGAATTGAGAGTACCGATTCTTTCTCTCTCTTTATTTGCTAATATGTATTAGTATATTTCTTTTTTATTTTATTTTTATTATTTCGTGTGCCACATGTCGTGGTTTGAGTGGCCCATGGTAGAATTGGGACTTCAACAAATATGAGGGAGTGTCGCCTCAGGTACGTTGCTTTTTCATCATCAATTTTATTCAATATGATAACATAAGAATTTAGGTTATTAAAAAAATATAAAAAAAAACATAAAAAAAATCAGAAAAGAGAAAAATATAATAAATATTTTAATATTTTTATAATTAAATTGTATATAATTAAGCTTAGCTAAAATTAGGTTTCAAATTTAATTCTTTTGATAAAAACATAAAAAACTTAGAATTAGGGTTTAATTAATAATTTTTCACCTTGCTTTTATTTTTCTTTCATAAATATTAAGTATTTTATTTTTTATAATTGCATGAAAATAACTTAGGGTTAATTTAGGTTAAAAAACTTCAATATTTTCTTCTTAATAAATTAAAAATAATTAGAATTAGGGTTAGTATTGATTTTAATTCATTCTTTTATTTTATTAAAACTTAAAATACTAAAAAACATCAAAAAAACAAATTCTTGCATTCCTTTAATTTTAATTCCTCATTAATTTTAAATTTTGCAAAAGGGTCCAACGCCCTCGTTCTTAATTTCTTATTTATTCGCATATTTATTTTATTTCGTTTGAATAATTATGTACCTCTCCCGAAGCCATGTAAATTACTTCTCGCACTTTTAATTCTTTATTTGCTTTTAATTTATTTATTTTTCTGTCAAATCGGGTCCTGTTTAATTTTGGCGATGTGGACCCGCGCCATTTGTAATAGCTTAGAATTTACTTTTCTGCAAGTATTTTAATTGTTAATCAAAAGCATGCAAGAATGAATGGCCTTAAATAAAAACAAGCGTAGAACCCCGATAACATGACAAGACAAATACAAATGAAAACGACACACAAATCGCACACACCACCCCTAGGGTACGCCTCACTGTTGCCTTGCCTCGAAAGGTGATCGTCGAGTAGAGGATGTCTTAGTAAGTCCTCATGATCCGGGAACCTGGCATGAGGGTAGCTTCTAAGGTGTCTTCCCATTGCTCTGGTGATCACCATGTCCCGAACCTCGAATTGACCCGAACACCTCCAACGGTGGTGCTACCTACCTCTCAATGGTGGGATGACACTACTTTAAAAGACATTTACACAGACGAATTCCTTAGGGTAGGTAGACGACTCTAGATACTTGCTCTAATTTCAAAACAATTCAAAAATACTTTTCACACCGACACCTTTTCAAAAAGCTTTCGAAAGCAATTTTTCAAACACTCTTGAGGACTGATACAAGAGTCGAACTGGAATTTTCAAAGAAACTTTTTAAAACCCACATTGAAAAGCAAACAAACCATTTTTGAAAACACAAATGAGCAAGTATCTAAGAGCCCATGGATAACCATGGATAGAAAGGGTGCTAGCACCTTCCCTTTCTATAATCTACCTCCTGAACCGAGAGCAATCTCTATAAGGAATTTTTCTGTGCTTTTGTCCTTTCCATTTGGAGAAAATAAAAGACGGTGGCGACTCTTGCTTCCGTGACATTTCGCGAACCAGCGTTAAACAGTCAGTTCCAGATCCACAGATCACAGAACTGGCGACTCTGCTGGGGACTCTTATAAAGTGAGGTGTACCTTAGGGTTAGTTCATAACTGTGTTTTCAATTGTCTTCTTTGCTTGCTTTACTATTGTGGGTTGTATCGGAGTTACATAGATCCTAACCCGGATCTGGGGATACCCTATTTAGGTAGCATAAGCTGTGAGGGACCTGTCCGGCGTATACCGACATGGGTGAAGCAGTGGCTACGTTGGTGTGGCGCCTTGGTCTGTACCGATATCCCTCGTGTTGAAACGGGGAGAATATGGGTCTTCCAAGGAGTCATTAAGCACCAACAGACCTTAGAACCTTAAATGACACAACTTGGCCATTAGAACAGTAGCAGTATGCTACGCCCATTGAGGCTAAACTCTCGTGATGGTTCTGGCTGCAAGAAAAGATTGCGATGCTGGAGTTATGACCGATTGAGGTTAGTCAATGATATTGGGATCCTCTAAGAACCCGATTACTTTTGATTAGGACAGGTATGAACCAACGAACTGAAAGAGGGTAATACCTAGACCTCATGCTGGCCTAAACTCTAAGGGAACTTTTGTGTGACTTGTGTGCCTTTGTACTTGCCTACTTGCATGCTTGTTATCTGACGCTTGAGTTTCTCGCAGGTTTTGTTTGTAGTCCTGAATTAGGACTCATAACAAGGTTTACCAGATTTTCTCGCAGGTTTTGTTTGTAGTCCTTAATTAGGACTCATAACAGGGTTTACCAAGTTTTCTTGCAGGTTTTGGTTTGCAGTCCTTAATAAGGACTCATAACAGGGTTTATTCATATCACCCCATGCATCATGACATCATACCACTGCATACATCCTAATCCATTTCAAGGATCTCAAGGGCTTGTGATGCAGGTCACGGTGAATCAACTATCCCAGCAAGGGGCAAAGAGGATTTACTTTCCTCTAGCCAGAGTCGTCAGGGGCTATGACCCACTTGATATGGTGAGCTCTGACTCCTGAAGAAGGTTCCCTAACCAAGGTCGTTTGGAAATCAAAACCAGACATGATGACTAAAGTCAGGGGCTATGACCCACTGGATATGGTGAGCCTTTGACCCTTGAAGAAGAGTTCTCAGCAACATGGGTGTCTTTCAATCAAGCTACCGGATCCAAATGCTAACAAATTTTCTTGTTTACCCCGCGAGGTCCTTGAAAACATTGCATGCATGTCATATACATCATTACATAACAGGTACCCTTGTTGCAGGTTACTTACCCTTCCCGCTGTTTATTTCAGCAATGGCTTTCCAACCAGACAACCAGGATCTTCTGGCTCAAGAGACTCGGTTCGGGGAAATCCTCCTGAATCTGTCCAAGGGGCAAGAGGAGCTAAGGACACTTCTCATGGGGACCTTTGTTAGGAACCGTGCTGAGGATGAAAGGCTGAAACACCTACAAGCTGAGGTAGACACATTGAAAACCCAGATGTTGGGGCAAAGGGCCCTCATTCAAGGTTTAGCTCAGGAGCAAGGAGAGCTGAGGGCCATGATCAGTCAACTTCATCAAGACGTGAAGCAACCAGCCCAAGTCAGGGACCCAGTCATTAATCAATTTCCAAGAAGTCAAAGGTTTGGGCCTCTCCAAGCTGCTATTACTTCACAGGTCCAACAACGACCTCGCCCAGAACAACGGACTGATCAGAGCAAACCCGACAAGCCTAAGAGGCAGTTCACCAAGATCAACATGTCGTTGGATCAAGCACTACAACAAATGTTGGAGGCAGGGCTGATCACCTTAAGGGCTCCTCTCCGGAATCCAAACACTTCTGCTCCGAACTATCATCCCAACGATAGGTGCGCATACCATTCTGATAGCCCAGGGCATACTACGGACAACTGCTGGCCTCTCAAAAACAAGATTCAAGACATGATCGACGCTGGAGAGATTCAGTTTGAAGTACCCGAGACTCCCAACGTGATCACTGCTCCCTGGCCAAAACATGACTAGGATTGAGAAATTTTTGTTCATTCGAATGTTCAAGTTGCAATTTTCTTTTGTCCAAACCCTTTATTCATGTTAAACATTGTTATCACATTAATGCATCGCTTATGTCTATTTTGAAACAATATATTCGTATTCACTATATGCAAGTTATTTTCATATTTTTTCTGATGTTAACTCTCGATTAAAAATTCTAAGCCTCTTGAGGGAGGATGACGAAAACGATACCACGATCTTTACAGTATGCTTTTGAACAGACCCCGCTGATGAAGTACATGCATTGTTTCGATCCCTAAACACTGGAGTTATAAGGATGATAATCCCTCGTCAACCCCTCTGAGCCAAAGAAGTAGGAGTTTTTCTTTTCGAAATTTAAAACCCTTTATCATAACCTGGGGCAGGGTAGTTCTCTCGGTTGATCCAAGTGCATAACAAATGGCACCAAAGGAGTCCTTACAAAACAAAAGATAAGTGATGGTTCTGAATAAATCACAAGGACAGGCAGTCATTATCTCAAAAAATGAAAAACCCATTAAGTCAAAACCCATGAAGGAGACTTACAAAACTGGGGCATCCCGCTGACTGTAATTCCAAAAAGGAAACAGTTCAGGCAAAAAAAAGAAAAAAAGAAAGGGATCATAAAATCAAAAAGAAAGAGGTCCTACAAACCCTCAACAGAAAAGGAATGACTGCCTATTCAAAATGAACTGTCAACATCCGAATCATCATTGGAAAATCAAAGCAAAGACTCAAACCAGGTCTAACGTATGATCAACTGAGCTTAGGTTTGGAGAACATCACGAAGAGCGGGTGGGTACAAATAAAATTTGAGCCTTGACCCTTTGTTTCTTAAACCATGAACCAGGCCATGTTATAACCCTTAAAAGTCCTAGCTGAAGCATGGGTTAGTTCGAAAGCATACTATTACGAAAGGTATCCTGACTCCTTAAGGCTTGCGATAAAATACAGAGTTGACATCACGTTTTACAAACATTCACTTGTTTTATGAAAAGAATGCATTTTCAAAATCTTCAAGACAGACATAAGCTTTGCATTTTTATATAACATTGTTGGCATATGACTATTTGTTTGAACAGCAGGGAAATTCGCACGATGAATGCCTAATGAACGGAAGCACTTCCAATCAAGGGGCAGACATGACCATGGTCCATTATCTGGGGCAGTCCAATCAAGATTCGGAGAATCTCTCAAAGGCCAAATAGCCTGGGGACAAATCTCCGCCTGAGTTACTTGGGGCATTCCAACAACAAATCTTGCCTGATCAAATACCTTCTGGTGGCATGACAAAACACTTCTAACAGGGGCAACTCCCTACATTCTGAAAGCACGGACATAGTCGAAAAAATACTACGCAAAATCAAAGACCCGCTAGGTTGACACACCTAGGAAAAAATAAGGGCTTCCCGGCGAACCAAAAGGGTTCGGGCAAAAATAAGGGATAAAATGATAAATGTTTTACACCCGGCAAGTCGAAAACCTGAAAAGGCGGCTTGGGCAAAAATGGGTATCCCGGTGGACTGAAAACCCGAAAGGGCGGTCCAGGCAAAAGTTAGGGATCAAAGCGTACGACTATGTCCTGTATCTTATCACTCGCCTACCAGAAGAAGGTTTGACCCTCAACAACTATCAGCACCTCACAGGTCTTCCTCTCCAATATCAGAAACAGGGGCAATAATGGGTGGTCTAAGCAATCTGATTGTTCTATCCTCCAAGGTATCAAGGTAGGTACCGTTGAAGAACATAACCAATACAGTTCAATACTTCCCCAGGAGAGTCCAATCCAGATTCCCCAGGAAAGTTGGAATCATCTCCCCAAGCAGTAAGCTTATCCCCAGTAGATTCTGGAAGCTTATCACCTCGCAGAGCACGAACGCGTCTCCCGGCTTTATTCAAAGAGTTATTTCCGTAACAGGATATAACTGGGTTATCCTCAGCCAAAAGCCACGGAAAGAGCGTCCTCGACGAAGTCTTTTTACCCCAGCGAAGTCCATCAACACTTCCAACAACAAGGGTATCCCCAGCAAGTTACTATCAATACTCAGCAAGGCCTCTCTCTCCCCACAGAGTATCACTCCCCAGCATGGTCGCTAGAGTATTTTTCTCCCCGCAGAATCCTCTATTTGCCGAGTTTATTCCGCAACGGAGTCATCTTCTCCTACCGGTATTCTTGCAACTATCATCCCCAGCGGAAGCAGAGATCTATTCTCCAAACAGCAGCCCAGGAGTGACTTCCCGGCATCCGTCAAAGATTTACTTTCCTAGACGAAAAAACACATACATAAAACATCACATACTTCATTATAAGCATGCATAGACGCATCATACCATACAAATCTCATTTATGTTGAGAACATCATTGCTTGATCCATATCATGCATTGCATATGACTGACCTTTACCTTTCAGGAAAGATGCAGTTAAAACTCTCAAACATATTTCAAGACCTTCTCTAGTCCAGCTAAATCGACTCCCAACAGATTTTTCTGATGAAGACTCAGTAGAAGTTATCCTATGGTTCCCTCTCTGACGGCGAGTGAGGTGGTAAGTCCTTTTCAGATGTTTCCCTCTCCGACGGTGAGTGTGAGGTGATAGTCTCTTATGGTCCCCTCTCCGACGGTGAGTGAGGTGGTAATTCCTTTTTCAGATGTTTCCCTCTCCGACGATGAGTGTGAGGTGATAGTCTCTTATGGTCCCCTCTCCGATGGTGAGTGAGGTGGTAATTCCTTTTTCAGATGTTTCCCTCTCTGACGGTGAGTGTGAGGTGATAGTCTCTTATGGTCCCCTCTCCGACGGTGAGTGAGGTGGTAATTCCTTTTTCAGATGTTTCCCTCTCCGACGGTGAGTGTGAGGTGATAGTCTCTTATGGTCCCCTCTCCGACGGTGAGTGAGGTGGTAATTCCTTTTTCAGATGTTTCCCTCTCCGACGGTGAGTGTGAGGTGATAGTCTCTTATGGTCCCCTCTCCGACGGTGAGTGAGGTGGTAATTCCTTTTTCAGATGTTTCCCTCTCCGACGGTGAGTGTGAGGTGATAGTCTCTTATGGTCCCCTCTCCGACGGTGAGTGAGGTGGTAATTCCTTTTTCAGATGTTTCCCTCTCCGACGGTGAGTGTGAGTGATAGTCTCTTATGGTCCCCTCTCCGACGGTGAGTGAGGTGATAATTCCTTTTTTCAGATGTTTCCCTCTCCGACGGTGAGTGTGAGGTGATATTCTCCTATGGTTCCCTCTCCGACGGTGAGTGTGAGGTGATAGTCTCTTATGGTTCCCTCTCCAACGGCGAGTGAGGTGATAATTCCTTTTCAGATATTCCCCTCTCCGGCGATGAGTGTGAGGTGATAATCTCCTATGATTCCCTCTCCAACGGTGAGTGAGGTGACAATTCCTTTTCCTATGATTCCCTCTCCGACGGCGAGTGAGGTGATTCCCTTATAATGGCCTATGGTTCTCGTTCCGATCCTGCGAAGATGGTATTTCCCACCAAAATTTTCTCAACGAGCATTATTGAAGTTAAAATCATCCAAGGTTCTCTTACCATTCATGCTAAGGCAGTAACCATACCTGGTTCATTCATCATCTTTTGAAGCTCCAGACTCAGCTCCTGTAACCAATCAGGACATATCTATGCCAAGCTTCTGAAATCAGCTCCTGCAACGTGTCAGGTACTCATTTTTCTTTTGCAGGTATGCAGGTTCTCGCTAAGGAATCTCTTATGCGATCAACATCCAGATGGCATCTATAAGCCCATCATCCTATCCAGCAATCTCCAAATGGCATCTATAAGCCCATTCCCCCATCACACTGCTAACATGTGAACGCAAATTTCTGGGCACTCTAGTGTTCAATCATCTTCCACCCTCGGATTACGAAAGGCACGTCAGCCAATCTGCATCCTCAGGTCTAAGAAGATTGAACAGGGGCAACTGTTGTACCCCAAAATTTGCCCTCCCATATTCTCCAAGAAATTGCCAAGCCAAGTCACAAAATTCCCCAAGGGTTGCACAGTGCAAAGATCTCCTATACAGTCAAGATTAGGGTTTTGAGGCTGATCAAGAAAATGAAGTTTTCAAAGATCCAATCAAGCCTCATATGCCTATAAATATGGTCAAGCATCCTCATATCAAGTTTCAAGGCATTCAGCTCAAAATTGCACAGTCAAAACCCTAAATTGCACTACAGTCAACTGTAGGGGCAAAATGGTCATTTGACAGTCAAAAGTTCAAATTTTTGGTCAACATATCATTTTGAAGCCACAAACATCATTTGATCAATGCTTGATCATGATTCTCAAAATTTGGCTCAGAAATCATCAAAGATGCAAAAGTTTCCTTATTTGGACAGCTGAAAAAGTCAACTGAAATTGACCAGGGCATACCTTTCACATGGATTATCAGAAAAATTCCATCCAAAGCTCACTTTGAAGAGAAAGACATTTCCTACAACTCATCTTCATACTTCAAGTCCAAGAAATGCTCTCACAAAAAGTTATCAATTTCAACATTATAGGTCATTTTCAAAAGTCAACAAAAAGGGACTTTAAGTCAAAGGCCATAACTTGAGATTGGTAAATAAAAATGACATGGGACAAAAGACATTGGTTAGAGGACTCAAAGACCTTTCCAAAATGTCCAAGAACATGAGAAAAGCTTAAAAATTGAGCAAGTTATGCCTTGTGGAAGTTGGGAAATTTTTGGATATTTTGAAAAGTCAACATTACTTCAAATGACCTAAAATTGCTAATGGGCCCATTTTTCTTCCATAATTCATCATCCAAGGCATGTGCACGACCACTTGGCCCAAAGGGAAGTTTTTCTTCATTTTTTATTTATTTATTTGAATTTTTATTAATAATAATTCATTTAAATCAATTAAATACATGAAAAAAATACTTAACCTAAGTTTTTCAATCTTTTTATGCATATAATATCTCCAAGATTTTGTGCAAGTTAGATTAGGAAAGAATTGAAGATAATTGGTCATGATTTGAACTAAGTTTGCATGAAAAGATTAGAAAATATTTTGCCATTAAAATCAAATATTGGATTCATGGTTACAAGGCTTTTGGACTCAAATCTTTAACCTAATCCATTCATACATAGAGGCATAATGAAAAACCTAATAGAAAAAAAAAGCAATATATACATCACAATGGCCACACCTTGCTGTCACGTACAAAACACCAACCCCATTTACACAAAAAAAAGGGGCACTCTCACTCTACAGATTTTCTAAATCAAATCCTTATTTCTATTCTTGAGTAAAACCACTTTTTCATTCTTCCTTCACATGTACAGTATGTTCTCCAATAAAAGCAATAAACCGAAAAACTGATTCACCATCTTCACCATTGCACCTGCAACTTCACCACCATTTCAGTTGTAATCACCGATTCGATTCGGAAAAGAAGAACACAAAAAGGATAGAGAGAGCATGGCATGAGCCTCTCTAGTCGTTCTCGCCATTATTTCATTCGGATGTGTATTTACGATTTCGTATGCGAAAGAGGAAGCGACGACCAAGTTGGGGACGGTGATTGGGATAGATCTTGGAACAACATATTCGTGTGTTGGTGTTTATAAGAATGGACATGTTGAGATCATAGGCAATGACCAAGGTAACCGTATCACACTATCGTCGGCCCTTCGTTCTGACCTCACAGCACACCACAACATATCCACACACAAGACCGCTGCCCAGATCCGCAAACCTCCTCCATCGAGCAACCAACAGTACCCTCCGCCGCTTCCTTGCGTTCCCAGCTGCGGACCACCACTCCTAAATTGAAGCCGTCCACTCACAAACTCGTCGCAAGTCTCTTCGATCTCATCCCATCATCATCATCACCAACGGCTTCCAGACCGCCGCCGTCGACCCATTGTGGTGCACCCCAGACACATCGTTGCAAACCCGGTTGTTCCTCACTGCTCAGCCAACACCGAGGCCGCTCCCTCCGTTCCCGTTAGCAACCGCCGGTGCAAATCACCACAAGCAGCATGACAAAATCCACGCCACCACGTTGCCTCAGATCGCCATCTTCACCTTCTACCTCCGAGCAGTGCCAACCGATCACTTCCTCCATGTCGGTGAGACCCTCTTTCAGCTCCTCCGATCTCCACATAGCAGCACCAGATTCGACAACCCATGTTATAATCCCTTTCATCCTTTATCTGATTGATCAATGCCTTGTCGTTAGAATGATCGATGAAGAAGGATCGAAGAGGAAGGAGGTTGGATTTATGAGCCTGCGGAAGAAAAGTTATTGCGAGGGAGATAAAGAGTGAATTGGGAGTACCGATTCTTTCTCTCTCTTTATTTGCTAATATGTATTAGTATATTTCTTTTTTATTTTATTTTTATTATTTCGTGTGCCACATGTCGTGGTTTGAGTGGCCCATGGTAGAATTGGGACTTCAACAAATATGAGGGAGTGTCGCCTCAGGTACGTTGCTTTTTCATCATCAATTTTATTCAATATGATAACATAAGAATTTAGGTTATTCAAAAAATATAAAAAAAAAACATAAAAAAAATCAGAAAAGAGAAAAATATAATAAATATTTTAATATTTTTGTAATTAAATTGTATATAATTAAGCTTAGCTAAAATTAGGTTTCAAATTTAATTCTTTTGATAAAAACATAAAAAACTTAGAATTAGGGTTTAATTAATAATTTTTCACCTTGCTTTTATTTTTCTTTCATAAATATTAAGTATTTTATTTTTTATAATTGCATGAAAATAACTTAGGGTTAATTTAGGTTAAAAAACTTCAATATTTTCTTCTTAATAAATTAAAAATAATTAGAATTAGGGTTAGTATTGATTTTAATTCATTCTTTTATTTTATTAAAACTTAAAATACTAAAAAACATCAAAAAAACAAATTCTTGCATTCCTTTAATTTTAATTCCTCATTAATTTTAAATTTTGCAAAAGGGTCCAACGCCTTCGTTCTTAATTTCTTATTTATTCGCATATTTATTTTATTTCGTTTGAATAATTATGTACCTCTCCCGAAGCCATGTAAATTACTTCTCGCACTTTTAATTCTTTATTTGCTTTTAATTTATTTATTTTTCTGTCAAATCGGGTCCTGTTTAATTTTGGCGATGTGGACCCGCGCCATTTGTAATAGCTTAGAATTTACTTTTCTGCAAGTATTTTAATTGTTAATCAAAAGCATGCAAGAATGAATGGCCTTAAATAAAAACAAGCGTAGAACCCCGATAACATGACAAGACAAATACAAATGAAAACGACACACAAATCGCACACACCACCCCTAGGGTACGCCTCACTGTTGCCTTGCCTCGAAAGGTGATCGTCGAGTAGAGGATGTCTTAGTAAGTCCTCATGATCCGGGAACCTGGCATGAGGGTAGCTTCTAAGGTGTCTTCCCATTACTCTGGTGATCACCATGTCCCGAACCTCGAATTGACCCGAACACCTCCAACGGTGGTGCTACCTACCTCTCAATGGTGGGATGGCACTACTTTAAAAGACATTTACACAGACGAATTCCTTAGGGTAGGTAGACGACTCTAGATACTTGCTCTAATTTCAAAACAATTCAAAAATACTTTTCACACCGACACCTTTTCAAAAAGCTTTCGAAAGCAATTTTTCAAACACTCTTGAGGACTGATACAAGAGTCGAACTGGAATTTTCAAAGAAACTTTTTAAAACCCACATTGAAAAGCAAACAAACCATTTTTGAAAACACAAATGAGCAAGTATCTAAGAGCCCATGGATAACCATGGATAGAAAGGGTGCTAGCACCTTCCCTTTCTATAATCTACCTCCTGAACCGAGTGCAATCTCTATAAGGAATTTTTCTGTGCTTTTGTCCTTTCCATTTGGAGAAAATAAAAGACGGTGGCGACTCTTGCTTCCGCGACATTTCGCGAACCAGCGTTAAACAGTCAGTTCCAGATCCACCGATCACACCTTCGAATATAGTTCAAGTTCAATTTCTACATCATTCAAGGTTTCAAAGTTCCATCCATTCCTATCAATCCAAGTTACAAGGAATTTATCCATACCAATTCAACAATTTAATTTGGTGTTTACAAGAAATTCATTCAAATTTGCAAGAAGATAATTCAAGGGTATAGAGATTTAATTGAATTACAACAAATGTTTGGCCTAAAGCTACAAAAAGTTCTCTACAACATTGGTCTAAACTTCAAGATACATCATCAATATTACAAGAATAGTGACATTTCTATTTGCCTAAGTTTCATTTACATCATCAATGTTATGTTTGAAAAAGTACAATTCATGGTATGGCTCCTTTGAAACTAAAGACCAAGTTGCATAATGATATTTTCAAGACTTCTTTGTTCATGTTCACTCCTAATGGCCACCATTACATGAAAAAGTAGAGAGATGAAATTATAACAACACCATCCATGATACAAAACTATAACAACAACCATAAAACCAAGCCCAAAAGTATCAAAAACTTCACAAAAACATTTCAAAAACAAATAGATTATTGGGCTAAGCCAGAGTATTTTCAGAATTGGGGTGTGGAGATAAATATAAAATTTCACTAGAACCAGAATTTTAGCCCAAATCTCAAACAAAACTTGGTTCTACTAAAACCCTTAAGTTTTTAACAGTATAAAAGGATTCATTAGCACTGAATAGAGGGAGATTTTTTTCAAACACAAAGAGAATACATAGTGAGAAGGAAGAGAAAACCTTACCTGAAAAAACAATCGCCGCGCCTGACTCAAAACCCGTCAGAATCACCCTTCTTCTTTGCCGAAAACCATCCCTGAGACCTCCTTACCGTCGTTTTCTTCCTCTCTTCATCATAGAAGGTTTATATGTCTCTGATTGAACACCAATCCTCCATTAAACTCTCTTTTCTATGTTAATTGTTGTTGGTGTTTGTTTAGAATTTTGAAAAATCCCTTTGTAGATCTTGCACATTTGGTTGATTTTCTTTGAAAATTACTTTGAGATTTAAGATTAGAAAGAGAAGTCGAACGATTTTATCTAATTTTTTTAAATATGATATTTCTCATACGGCGCCACCGCAGTGTTGTTCTTCTCCCTCTGCCTCAGTTCCTATTTCTTTTCTATTTCTTTTTTTTTTTTGAATTTAATGGGAAAAAGAAAGAACTGTTGGACTACACAGAGAGAGAGATATTTTTAAAAAAAGGTGAACATAATGTTGTTTAAAGAATTTTTTTTATTAATAACCAAGTATTAAAATAATATTTCGCAAATAATCGCGTTTCGGAAAAAAATACGCAAATAACCACGTTTCAGATGACTCCCCAAAGGAGGAGCCATCTGAAATGGCGCATGCACCTATATTTTAAGGGGAGGCGCCATCTCACTTGGCGCCTATGTGCTTAGGGCATGCCCTAAGCCAAGTGAGATGGCCCCTAGGTGTATTTTTAGGGCAAAAAATGATTTTTTTTCTCCCGGTGCGTTGCGTGTTGGATAGAGATCAACAAAATGGACTTTTTATTAAAAAAATAAATAATTACATCCAACTGTATTACATTAAAATAACAGTAAAAAAACAGATTAAAAAAAATGGATACAAAAATACTGGAAAAAAAACGGATACATCAGTGATCCCCCAGAACCCGGTAATGACCCCCGGTTCCGCATCCCCATCCTTGCCTTTCTCGTGCTGGGTGTCGTCGCATTTCCTGCTGCGGCAAGGTCGATAGCCCAGCGAAGTCAATGCGGTCCGAATCCATAAAATCAGTCAGATCTCCAAATCTAGAAGATCCGCTCTGGTACAGTCGGTTACCCATACCCTCAAAGTTTGGTCGTGTTGGCGGTGGGTGCGGTTCCATAGTGGGTCTGTAGCATTGATCGTCTGAGTACGGTGGGTAGAAAGGAAATGGATCTTGGGGTGTTTAGTATTGAGGATGTTGGGTGGTTTAGTGATATTGTGGGTGATGGTAGGTTGGGTCGGTTTGTTTGTAATCTTCTGACATTCCCATATTAGGGCTAAGGCTGGATGTTGAGGGAGCCATATTGGGATATGTGGAAGACTGAAATTGTGTGTGGGGTATGCGGGTGTGCTGGTATTGGGATTGGTATTGTGGTTGGGTTTGAGGCATATCGGGGTATTGGTAGTTTGGTGGTGATTGTGGTTGGTTGTGCGGCATTTGATTGTAGTTGTGTTGTGGTGGGGACTGTGGTTGGGTGTTTGTGGGTCTGTTTCTTCTTGGGGGTTGGTGGGAGGTTGATGGGTTTTGGGTTTGTTGATGGGGAATCGAGGGTTGTGCCCATTGTGTGCGTGGGTCAACCAAGTACCTTGGATGAGACACGTGCATTTCTGGGTTACTAACCGACCTGTACCAAGACAAATATTGATCCGTGTGTCGCATATTACCTTGAGTAAGGAAAACCGGGAATTGCAAGACGTAGCGGTGACGCCTCTGCCACATCTTACACCATTCCGGAGCGAAGTCTTTCCAGTTGGTAAGACCTCACTGGGTGTCGACCCTTTTAAGATGCCATGGGGACAAACAAGTTGGATCACTTGGTATCTCTTGATGCATTCCGAACTGCATCTTCACACGGTCGCTGTGGTGCATCTCCACAATGTTGAACCGAATGATTGCAGTCTTCACGGTCCAAGTTGCTGCATCCTCCGGGTTTGGAACATGGCCCAAACCCAAATAAGGTCTCCAGACGAACTGCGATAAAATGTAAATCAGGTTAATGCAAAAGTAATGTATAAATAATTTAGTTGAACAAAAGTTAAAAGCTACGACGTACGTCATCCGGGCCTAAGTGATCCAACAGGTTGCGGTAGAGTGCGACATTGAATCTTGGATTCTTGCCGTAATCCATACCCCTCACGCAGTACCTAAAGGAAATGAGAAATATTTTATTCTTAGCATATATTTTGGGAAGAGCAGAATAGTTATAAATGCTATAACTTGATGACTTACTTTGTTGCGTACGGGAAACTGAAAGTGTTGTTGTTGACGGGGTTTAAGGACTCCATCCTTCATCAACCCCAGGCTTGTAGTAAAAAAGCGCACCCATAAAATGTACATTTTTCCTTGACTGCGTTTTTACACAAGGAACTGTATAGGTGGGCTAAAACTGCAGAACCCCAACTATATTTTCTTGTTTTTTCAAAATTTGTTAGTAAATGTAAGTACATAAAATTTACACTATTTCCCGTACTTTCGGGAAATAAAAATGTACCAAAAAGTATCATAAGATAAGTTCTGGCTTTTACTACCCTGTCATTCTCTTAGGAATTTTCATTTAATTCCAAACTTGCATAATGACTTTTCAGCTCAGTGAGTAGTATTCCCTGCCCTCTTGCACCACCACCTTCGTCCATATCCCTGCCCAACAGTTCTTCACACTGAGAGTTGGGTTGTTGAACCGACCCGTTCACGGCCTTACCGTCGACAGGGAGACCTAGTAGCATGTACACATCCTCTAGCGTGATGGTACATTCACCTATTGGTAGGTGAAATGTATGGGTCTCCGGTCTCCACCTTTCCAACATTGCAAGAATGAAATTCGAGTCAATGGTGCAGTTGGAGATCTTTATGACATATCCAAAACCTGCATATTCCAGATATGGGACGATAAATGGGTCGGGAGCCAGGTAGTTGTGCAAATGGATTCTGAATCTTTTTGTGTCCTGAGTTCAAAATGTAACATGTGTAAGATTAATTAAGATGAACAACGTTATTTGAAGTATGAAAAATGTATAACCAAAAAAGAAACTTACAAATGCGGCAATGTTTTCCCTTGTGCCTCTGTGAGTATCGCCCATTGTTAGAAGAGCCATTGTTTAAAATGCTTGAGAGTATGAAAGACTTAGGAAGAGATAGAGAGTATGATAGACTTATGAAATATTTCATAGCAGAGAGTGAGACTTGTGTGGGTGTGAGAGATGTATGATATGGTATGTATTTATAGGCAAATAAGTTTGATATAGTGGTTGCTTGTGCTTGCATGCCTGCGAAGTGTCACATTTGCATACTTAGGGGGTTACACATATGCATGCATGCATGTACAAAAAATGAAAGGTGTCACTCTTGCAGGCTAGGTGGCAGCCCATGCATGTATCACGATTGGACAGTAAGGGAGGCGCCATTGGACTTGGCGAAAAGTACAAAAATGAATGGTGTCGCCACCCCAATTGGCGAATAAGAGGTGTCCTTTGTTACAGCCTAGGCTCAGGCTACGTGACAGCCTTTGGGATTCCTTTCATTATTGCATGTAAGCCCATTGGAGTTGATGGGAGGAGTCTTACAAAATACATGTATAGGTGCAGACTAGGGGCAGGCTAGGTGGTAGCCTAGGGGGTTACATAAGCCCATGCATGTATCACGATTGGACAGTAAGGGAGGCGCCATTGGACTTGGCGAAAGAGTACAAAAATGAATGGTGTCGCCACCCCAATTGGCGAATAAGAGGTGTCCTTTGTTACAACCTAGGCTCAGGCTACGTGACAGCCTTTGGGATTCCTTTCATTATTGCATGTAAGCCCATTGGAGTTGATGGGAGGAGTCTTACAAAATACATGTATAGGTGCAGACTAGGGGCAGGCTAGGTGGCAGCCTAGGGGGTTACATAAGCCCATGCATGTATCACGATTGGACAGTAAGGGAGGCGCCATTGGACTTGGCGAAAGAGTACAAAAATGAACAAGATGAGGTAGATGCAAACCTTCAAACAATACAGCATTCAAACCTTCATACAATCAATAAACCTCAAACATTCCAACCTTCAAACCTTAAAACAATTCTACGCAATGGCCTCTTCACCACAATTTGTCGTCAAAGCACATTTCAACGGTGAGACATACATTTGTCCCACAGCTGGGTTTTTGTTTATAGACACAAACAACATCCGATTTCTCTTAAACGGGAAAGCCAATTTCTCGTACTTCAAAAAAAGATTGGAGGCCAAACTTGAACGAGGCCCGGTGTCCCAGATATTTTATCAGAATCCAGTTTTCTTTGGAAACAACCAAGTAATTTTTTATAAGGTTGAAGTTCAAGATGACGAGGATCTCCAGAATATGATTTCCAGCCATGTCTATTCTGGATATGACTCTATTGAGTTGTACGTTTTGCTTCAAGAGCCTCAGGTGACACATGAGGTTGATCCTTTGGAGAATGAACAAGATGAGGTAGATGCAGTTGATGATGAAGAAGAAGATAACGAGTTAGAGTTTGATGAAATGGTGAACGGTGATTCCGACGATGATGTCATCCCTAGTATTCCTACAGACAAAATCTACACACCACCTTCGCACATGACAAACTTCAACATGGGCAGAGATGAACCTTCTACTGACTTATTTTTCAATCCGTATATGCAGTCGGATGAAAATTTAAAAGAGAAGGACAAGTTTCGTAACAGAGAGGAATGCATCAGGGCCATTAAAAAATTTCACATGCTCAACTCGGTTGATTTTAAGGTGGATCGTGTCAACCCGGAAAGGTACAAGATCAAGTGTGTCCACCCTGACTGTATGTTCAAGCTGACCGCATCATACAGATTAAGAGGTGACTGCTGGGTCATAGGTTCCATGACTACCCACACTTGTGTAAGTTCCACTCAATCACAGGACCACCAAAAACTCAACTATGATCTAATTTGTCAAGAAATCCTACCCCTGGTCAGCAACGACCCATCTTTGAAGGTGAAAACAATCATCTCCCACATCACCACGGTTTTTAACTACACTCCGTCTTACCGTAAGGCATGGTTAGCAAAGACTAAGGCGATTGAAAGGGTGTACGGAAACTGGGAGGAGTCATACCGAGAACTTCCCCGCTACCTGAATGCACTCAAGACGTATTCTCCAGGTAGTGTTTACGTTCTGGAAACATTGCCAGCATACGCCCAAGATGGTAGTCTACTGCATGGAAACGGAATATTCAGTCGCGTGTTTTGGGCATTTCAACCATGCATCACAGGGTTTGCATCATGCAAACTAATTTTACAAATTGGTGGGACTTGGTTGTATGGGTAGTACAAAGGCACGCTATTGATGGCAGTTGCACAATATGGCAACAACAACATTTTCCCCATTGCGTTTGCCCTTGTCGAGGGGGAGACCGGTGGTGCTTGGAGCTTTTTCCTGAAAAATCTTAGGACACACGTGGCTCCTCAACTAGATCTCTGTTTGATCTCAGACAGACATGCCTCCATTGAAAGTGCCTACAATAATCTAGAAAATGGTTGGCATGACCCTCCTTCTACGCATGTCTATTGCGTTAGGCATATCGTCCAGAATTTCTCGAGGGAGGTCAAGGACAAAACATTGAGGAAAGCAGTTATGAATGCGGGATATGCATTGACACAACCCACATTCAAATATTACCGGAACAAGATCCGTTTGTCTAATCCGGAAGCCTGTAGGTGGATCGACAATATTCCGGTGGAAAAGTGGACTAGGTCATACGACAATGGCCAAAGATGGGGGCATATGACAACGAATCTTATTGAATCAATGAATGGGGTATTCAAGGGCATACGAAACCTCCCAATCACTGCCTTGGTAAAATCTACGTATTTTAGGATGGCTGCGTTATTTGCAAAAAGAGGTGAAATGTGGAATGCGGTGTTGCAATTTGGACAACTATGGAGTGAAAGCTGCATGAAATACATTAAGGCTGAAAGTGATAAAGCCAACACTCACATGGTTATACGGTTTGACCGACACAACCACAACTTCATTGTGAAAGAGACAATCGACCACAATGAAGGCCTGCCAAGACAAGAATACAGGGTCATTTTACCTTCTCAATGGTGCGATTGTGGCAGGTTTCAAGCATTTCGTATGCCTTGCTCTCATGTCATTGCCGCTTGTGCTCATACCCATCAAGACGCGCTTCAACTTCTGTCAAACGTTTACAAATCTGAAACGTTGCTCAATGTTTACAATAACAACTTTCCTTTGATAGCAAAACCAGATTATTGGCCTGAATACGACGGCGAAATAGTGTGGCACAATGACCAAATGCGAAGGAACAAGAAGGGTCGTCCCAAAAGTAGGCGCATCACAACAGAAATGGAGGATCTTGACAGGTTGGAAAGAAAGTGTGGTTTATGCCGTCAGGTCGGACACAATCTCAAAAACTGTCCGAATCGGGCGTCTGGATCGACCACATAAATATTGTAATACATAAAATCTTTTCATAATTGTGTTGTAAACATTTGGGTTTTCCGTTAACAGATTTTGCTACAATTAATAAAACGCGTACAACAATAATTAACGATATTCCATCTAGGAAATTACAACTGTTAACACAATTTCATCTGACCCATGCATCATCAACATTACATCACTATCTGTTTTGACTTCCTCCAACCACACATTAGGTCTTCCTGTCGCATGTGAGGTTGTTGTTCATTTTCGCTGGATCCTTCGAATTTTTCCCCCCTCCGCAATGTCTCCATCTAGCCACCGCATCAACTCCCGCTTCAGACGCTCCATGGAGTGAATGTGCCAGAATTTCATTTTCATCGCAGGTTTCGTGGCGGAGAAGATAACGTAACCATCTCTGCTAAAAATCATAGGCGACGTCATGACGCAAATAACAGAGTACAAAATAAAAATACAGTGCGAGAAAGTGTGAGAAATTTCAGAGAAACGGACGAATTATTTATAAAACAACATTTTGCCCTAGTTTTGCCCTAGGAGCCAAGTGAGATGGCGCCTCCTCTCACTTTTAAGGAGCATGCGCCATCTCACTTGGCTAAAAGCCAAGGGAGGCGCCAAGTGAGATGGCGCCTAGGGCAAAACCCTAGGTGGAGGCGCCAAGTGAGATGGCTCCTCCTTTGGGGAGTCATCTGAAACATGGTTATTTGCGTAATTTTTTCCGAAACTCGGTTATTTGCGAAATATTATTTTAATACATGGTTATTAATAAAAAAAATCTTGTTTAAACGTACATCAAATTTTTTATTTTCCTTTGTTCATTCTCTTTTCGTCCTTGGGAACCACGTCGGTCAATGGAGGATAAGTGGTTCCTCTGCCACTTGTCATCATCTAAGAAGATGATGGTAACTCTGATTCTCTATGCGTATGCCTACTGTTTTTACCATGTACCTCTTTTCTGGATCGTAGATCGTACAAAAATTACCATGTTAACTTGATCTGATGGCTATAAATTTATCTATTTTAATTTCTTTTACTACTTTAGTTTTAATTCATTTTTAACTTCTAAAATTCATTTTAATTTCATTTTTCATCCAAAAACTCTAAACAAATTCACAAAATTCATTTATCTCATTTTTGACTTAGTGTAATTTTTCTGGAATTTAATTTAATTTTTTTCCATTTTTAATCATTTTTCACTCATTTGAGTAGTTTTAATCAGTTTAAAAATACTTTTATGTTTTCAAAAATTACCAAAAAAAAATTCTAAAAATATTATAGATCATTTATGACTTTTCTATAGTCTCTTTTAATTTTTCTTTGATATTTGAATATAGTTTGCCATTTTGCCTTTTATTTTCTCTTTAAAAATTATTTTCTTATTAAAATTTGCTTTTTTAATTGTAATTTTTATTTTTGTGTATATTCTAGTTGATCTTGGATCATATGAATTTTAGTCATAAGTTTCATTAATATCATTGGATCTTGGGTGTTGAGTTTAAAATCTATCAAAATGGATGAGTGATTTTAATGATAATTTGATTAATCCTTTGATTCAAATGTGGGACTTAACTTCTTGTCTTTGTCTACTTCATCCCCTTTCTTTTATTTTCTTTTTAAATCAATTTGAATAAGGCATTTGAACTTTAAGTTCATCTAAGCCTATGGATAGTTGAAGAACTATCTTCCATGACCTAGGTCTTGATCACGTTTTATTTTACTTATGCTACATGTTTTAGGAGCATGATTTCTACCATGTCTCTAACATGTATGGTACATATATTATTATTGACCGGCCTCAAATTGGTGCGACTTCTACATAAGTCCACTTACGGTTACTTAACATAACGCTAAATTTGTCCCGAATCAGAAAATGATCATTCGTGGCTCGAACTTTATGTTTGAATGTCCAAGTATGCTTGATTTTTTATCTTTGGATCCAATAACTATGAAACTTATTGTTAGGAGGTTTTTATTTCATCAATCCTCTAATTAGTTTTCATTATCTTTGGTCTAAGATCATCATTCAATCATCATTGATCATACCTTTGACCATTAACTTCTAACTTACTAATTATTAACTTTACTTTATGCCTTTATTTTTTTTTTACTTTTACGCACTTTTATCTTTAGCATTTACATTTCATGAAACTTGTTTATGTTTCCGCACTTTGCATTTTGTTCATTTGGACATATGTTTATGTTTATGCATTTTTCCTATGTCCATTTGGACATATGTTTATGTTTATGCACTTTTTCCTTTGTCTACTTGGACTTTTATTTTGTGCTTAACTCATTAATAACCAACTTGGATATTAAAAGTCTTAAGGCTCTTTATGGACTATTGGTTACTATCCTTGACATATTGGAGTTCTGAACCTCTTTAACTTAGGATTAAAAGCTTTGTTATTTTGAGACCTTGAGACCTTTGGATCTTGTGTTGTCTTGTTGTTATTTTGTCTATGTATTGGGAAATTTTCTGTGTGCAGGTGTTACTTTAAAATTTCATCTGGTGTAAGAATTATTCATCTGATACATGTCAAGTCATCTGTGCTTTATTAGATTCTTCTGATGCGAGTTTGCACCAGAGGCACTTATTATTCATATGATGCTTATTACTTCATTATGTGTGGCTTTAATCCAAAGGACGAGAATTCTATGTTGACTTTACTATGTCAAGTGTTGACTTCTTGTTTGGTTAGACCTTTCCTACCTCATCTTTTACTTTATGCTTTAGGATAGTCCCTCCATCTCTTGCCTTTCTTCTTCAATTTCAAAATCTTCTCCCTCCTTTTCAAAACTCTTCTTGTTTTCAAACTTTAACCGCTTTCATAATAAATTTGGACTTAGCTCCATGCATTTTCAAAAACTTCTCTTTTTCCTAATCAAAACCTAATTAATTTAATCATACTTTGACATATTTTAAAAGATTAAAAGCCATTAACCTCATTCAAACTTTTATGCCTTTGTGCACTTTTTCTTTTAACCTTTTCAAAAAGTTTAAGATATAAGTCTTTTCTTTGAGTGTTTGCAAACCTTACCACTTTAATAAATATGGTAACATTTAAGTAACTTTCCACTTATATTTTGAGACTTGCACTGTTGACTTGGTCCAGGCTATAAGTTCTCCGTATTAAAGATGAAGCAAGTTATCTTTTTATCATGATTGTCATAGTTTATTGGTTTTCCACTCTGATAAGATAAAATGTCTTTCACATTAAAACCAATCATAACAAACCAATTTTGGTCTTTTTTACCCGAACTACATGGGTTTTGATTTCAACGTTGCACATTTTTGGTATGTAGGCCTAGAGCTTATTGGAAGCTTTGTCAAATCAAAAATTGTAAAAACCACTTCTTTTCTCATCTTCTCAATCTTTTGTAAATATTTCTCTTTAGTCAAATACACAAATTTTCAAAGAGGTTCATGTGGAGTACGATAGATGTTTAGGGTGCTAATACCTTCCCTTTACATAACCAACATCCTTACCTTGATCTCTCTTTTATTTTGGGTTTTGTTTACTCTTTTCCCATTTCTTTTGGATAAAATAAAGTATGGTGGAGACTTTCGCTTTGTGAGTTAAGTCAATCAATGGCTTAGTCTCAAATTTTTACCGCTATAGAAAAATTGGTGAATTCACTAGGGAATTAAGAATCTCTACGTGGGTTGATCCTATCTTTGTTTATATGTGCATGTATTATATTTGTTGTATATATGCCTGTTTGTTTGGACTTTTCTGGTTTTCAGGGTGCTTGGTGATCTTTTGAAAGTCTTATACCCGGACTTGGGAAAACTTAATATGGGATGGATGGTATAATCACTTCAACTTATGTTTACAAAATTCTTAATAATTTGATTTGAAAACCCCCACTCAGTGGAGGCCTCTTTGGGGTAGTATACGTTGAACAAGTCAATTATGAAAACATTGCTACTTTCGACCTAGGAACCCGAGAAGCTGAGGACCGTAGAACCTTTAACCCATCTCGGCCTTTTAAGATGTAGTGCAGAAACTATTCAGGAGTAAATTCTGACATAGTTGTTACGTGATATTGCATTCAGACGAGTTTCTCTTGAGAATATTACTAACTATCGAGTAAATTGGAACGTTGGTAATATATGAAGGAGGATTGTAGACTCTAGGAACTTTTAGAACCTTTTTCTATAGGTGATTGAGCCATTAGTCCACACATTATGGGAAGTACCTTTGACTTCATGCTCGTAACATTGAACATATGAACTCCATATTTGTGATCTTGCGTGTTTGTTGCATTCATGCACTCATGCATTCCATGAGCATTCTTTGACCAAGTTTTTAAGGAACTTAGGGATTCTCTTTGCAAACATCACAAGTTTTTTAATTATGGAGTTTGGAAGGAATACACAGCTTCAAGAGTCCTAATTCGTAAGAATTGAGAAAGCCTGAATCCTTGGTATCTAGTCCTTGGGATTTCAAATGCTCATGGCTATATTAAAGATGGAATTCTCTACGCCTTTTGATCCAGTTCCTTGATCCTTTGTATCGGTGATTTATTTTCCCGATTTATCAGTAAAGTAGAAGAAAAGAGTGCAAGAGGATTTATTTTCCTATAGCATTTCAAATTCAAGCTCAAGAAGACGTTGCAGCATCGTGTTGGATCTTCTTTAAATGCAGTTCATTTGTACTTGAGGATTTAGTTATCTCGTTCTTTAGTATAGGATTAGTGAAACTTTATACTTCAACTGTAATCCTTCCAATATCAATGAAATGATATTTTTCATTTGTTCCAATTGTGTTCTTTGATTGATGTTTGCAATTTGTTTATAATGTTCTAAAGTTCCTTGGAAACTTGTTTTTTAAAACTTTTAAATAATCATTTGCATTACATAGCATGCATCATTCTCACCTTTTTCTGGCTTTAGAGAGTCTTCTAGGAGTCTTATCCCTTGCTCTTGGTTTTCATGTTTAGAAGTCAAGTTGTCGCATCAGTACAACACTCGTGCTAAGATAAGATAGAAAATATTAATCAAGAGATCTTTGAACTCCGCAAAGAGATAACTACTTTGATGGCTGGTATGGAGCATCTGAATACATTGCTTGAAGCTTTGGTTTAGGCCCAAGTCATTCCTCCTATGAAGGAAGAAGAGATGACAAAGGTCTTCACAGAAACTCTGAAAATATTCTTTCATGAGAAGTTGATAGTCAATGCACCTAGTGATTTCCATGAAAAGGTGAATGTGGGTGTGCTTCCATAAGAAGATGCCCGAGAAAGACATTTATCTGAAGATGGTGGCTCATCTAGTGGTGTAAATATGTTGGGTAATAACTTTCCCAAGAAGAGAACCAGAATAAGAAACAATCATTTTCAGAATCCACATGTTTCTCCTGTCATCCCTGTGTTCAAATTACCTCCTGTAGTTTCAGTTCATCAAAAAAACCAAAAAATTCCTAATCAAAGGAAAGCTTAGTTCGATCCAATTTCAATGACCTATGCAGAATTACTCCCTGGCCTTATATAGAGGAACTTGGTTTATACTCGACCTCCACCAAGGTTCATGGGAAGCTTCAATGGTGGTATAAAGTTGATGCCGTTGTGTTTTTCATCAAGGGGCATCTGGCCATGATATTGAACATTGTTATCCATTGAAAGTTGATGTATAGAGACTAATCAGCAACGGGGTTCTGTCTTTTGAGGAAGATGTGTATGATGATCAAGTTAAGCCTTTTCCGAAGAATAAACGTGATTGAGGGTAGTCCTGAAGTTTGGGAGATGTTTTCCTTCAGTGCAAGTCCAGATACAGAGTCTTATCAACTTATTAGTATTTTACTGCTTTTTCATTTGTATTTTTTCTTGTTTATCACTGCATTGTTTGCATGTAAGAACTTGTTTACATTTGAATGATTATCTTAATACAACGAATATATCTGTCTTAAAGAAATCCATACATTTCACTCGTATTTGTTTTCGATTTTAAATTTCTTTTCTGCATTATGATACCAACTTGTTGCCAATTCCCCCGCTTAGGCAGAAATTGGAGGGAGGACGATGAAAGTGAAAAATGAAAAAATTTCTGGTTGTATGCTTTTGAATAAGATCCTGCTGATGATGTACATGCATTGTTTCAAATCCCCAAACACCGGAAATATAAGGAAGATAATCCCTTGTTAACCCTTTTGAGCTTTGAAGTATGAATTTCTTTTCTATACGAAAAAACTCTCACATTTAACCTGGGGTAGGGTAGTCTTTAGTTAATTTGACCGAGTGTTCAAATTTCAAAAGGTAGGTACTTATGAAGAAACCATAATGGATATCCTTCACAAATCATGAAGCCAGAAGATGAGAAAAACACAATGGTTATCCCTCATCCATCAAGGAATGAGGCAGTCATCACCCTCTCAACAAATCAAGACAAGTCATGGTCACATGGTTTGTTCAAATCAATAAAGAAAATAAAAAGAAAAAGCCTGCTAAGTCAAGTAACTTAGGCAAAAATTAGGGCATCCCGCTGGACTTCAAAATCAAAATTCAAAAGAATTTGTCCAGGTAAAAGTTAGGGAAAATAAAAAAAAAAGAAAAAAAGAAAAAAAGATATATCACAAAGAAAGGAATACAAAGCAAAAGTCCTCAGCAAAGAACAAATTCATGTGACTATAAGCACGAAGACAAAAAGGGGGACTGCTACTCCGAAAGTCTCATTGGTTCCCCAACCATCACAAAATCTTTCTGAGAGATGAGCATGAAGGTTAAGAAAAACACAAGAAAGGCGGAGGGGTTTAAATTGGGTTTTAAAAAAATTTCTTTCAGATGTGCTTTACACAAACAATCATAATTAAAAACAATTATATAGAGAGAAATAATGACACTTTAGGTTTATACAGGTTCACCTTGGAAATAGTTAATCCTGACCACCCGCCAAGGTGATTTCGCCTTAGAAAATGACTTAATCCACTATAACCAAACTGATTACAATTGCACGGGCTACTGGCCAGTGACTAAAAAATGCACGGGCTACCTGCCGGTGACTAACAACAATTGCACAGGCTACCCGCGGATGACTAACAACATTGATAACCTATTAATGATCCCTTAAAAATTTTGACCTACCCAGTGCACTAAGAGAAATAATGGTCACTGACTCCCTGAGGCTTTTGACCTACCCGGTCCCATGAAGGAGATTTCTCTATGCCTTAGAAAAGGACTTTATCAACTCACAGTTAAATGATGTTTTTACAATATTCTTCTTATAAGCGGATTGCGCAAATGTTTAAGTTCAGATTGTTTAACATGAATATAAGCAACAACTCTTGTGTTCACACAATTTACAATGATAACATAATAATGAGCAACGACTCTTGTGTTTTAATCAAATAACAATATCAACACAATATGAGCAACAACTCTTGTGTTTTACAACTTTCTACGAAGATGTATTTGATAAGAATTTAGGTAGCATCTTGTAGAGTTCTTCATTCTTTTCTTTATCTTCATATTTTCCCTATCTATATTTCACCGTGTTTAGCTTCAGCAACTTGAATTGAATTCTTTGATCTTACTTTATAGCCTTCAAAAGAGACATTGTGAAGATAAAAAGGTCATTTCCATTATCAACGGTTACTTTCCAATGAATAGTATCAAGTGTAGGTGTTGGATAGTACAAGACGTCACTTTCCTTTTCCTGCAGCTTTCAAAGTTGTCATGAGATCGTGGGAGACAACTTCTATGAAGAGTACATACATTTTCATCATAGTGGAATTTGTAGCATATTATTGCACTGTAATCTTCTTGATTAATTTTCTTGATCATATCTTCAAATGATGTACTTCAGATCGAAAGTAATAGGCCTAGAAGAGATTAACTTCTTGTATTTGTTATTTTGATGTATTATGAGATGATTAGTTCAGAAACTACTTTGTGATGATAACATAAGAACATCAGAGTAGTTAGAGTCAGAACTTTGTCTTTTAGAAATGGTAGCAATAATTTTTCTGAAATACGAAGCTTGTCATCTGATCTGGAACTGAATTTCATCTGGAAGGCGTATATGATCTGAGAATAAGTCCAGATGTTGTTTCATGCATTAGTATCAGAGTCTTCCAGAATAAGAACCTTGTCTCCAGTTATATATAAAGTAACTAATTATCTAAGAAGAAGTCTTTGTCTATATATGAAAGCTTTTCTGGTTCATAAGTCTTGATGTCTGATCTTTGAGTCTTGACTTATGATCTTCATATATGATGTTTGATATCTTGATTTCTGATCTTGATCTTTATCAACTATATCTTGATTTTTGTCTTCTAATAGAATACTTCTGAAGTAAAGTAACGTGTGCATATTCCTTGAAGTAGAAGCTTTCCTTTAATGTGTTCAGAACCTTGACTTTGTCTTTAGAGTTAGAAGCAACACCTCCTCTGACAAATAAATCTTGACTCATGATCTTTAACGTGAAAGCTTGTTTCTGGTGTAATCTTGTTTTTCTGATCTTGGAGCAACAACTCTAACCAACACTCTTTCTTCTTGAATACTTGTGACTTCTGAAGTAGCATCTTATTGAGAAGTACATGATAGGGTCATATTTCTGGTGAACATTCAGCATTCTTTAGAACTATTTATGTTACTTCAGAAGCAGATTCCATAGTCTTTCTTATGTGTGCTTGGTATATTTCTGATGAATCTTCAGACAACAGCCCTGAATCAATTAGAACTTCTAATCCACACACTCAAGAAACTATTAGAAACAAAATTGTTTACATATAAAATGTATGTATTGTTATTATCAAAACCCAGAGATTAATTGTAAAATCCAAATCTTGTTCTAACAATCTCCCCCATTTTGACGATGACAAAACTATGTATTTTGATGTAACAATTTTACAAGGTAGTATCATAATCAAATAAGAGTTTAGAAGAAAACTTCCCATGATTAGTGTAAGCCCCCCCTGAGTCTAAGACTTATAGTTTTTAGAAGGAAGGGACATCTGAGCATTGTTTAGAAAACTCCCCCTGAGTTAAACAATCTCCACTTGATCTAAAACTTAAGACCTTATCAGAAAGTAGGGTTTTCTGAGCTTGATTAACATTTTCTAGAATTCTGATTGAAGTGAATGGGAGCGATTTATCAGAGTTTGCTTTTATCATAATTTATTTCTTCATTATAACATTCTATTCATCAGATAGGTTCATTATCATATCTTGATCTATCAGACCCTTCTTTGTGTTTGAAGTTCGTTATCAGCACTCGATCTCTCAGAATATTCTATACCCTAGAATTTCTTTTATAAGAGTTTGATCAACAGACCCTTCCAAACATTAGAAGTTATTAATGAAAACTTGATTTGTTAGAACCTTCTAGACTTTAGAAGTTCTCAATTCATTTATCTTTCTCTTATGTACCTGAAAACACATTCTAAACTTTCTTCTGATGTACCTGAAACACATTCTAAACTCTTTGCATATTATATATATATATATATATATATATATATATATATATATATATATATATATATATATATATATATATATATATATATATATATATATATATATATATATATATATATATATATATATATATATATATATATATATATATATATATATATATATATATATATATATATATATATATATATATATATATATAATCGAGCACCCCAGAGAAAACGAAAGGACAAACACAATGAAAATTTTCATTACAAGATATATCAAGGAAGGTACAAGAGGAATGACATGAACAAGACACAAAACTAGACTTAAAAATTTATGAGATAGAAACTTAAATAGCACACTTAAGAAAAATGAATTTACATAAGGAATAATTCATTTAGGAGAATAGAAGTACATACATGATACACATAGATGAGATATAGATACATTTTAGGAGACCTTAAAACTTTTTACTACCCTTCAAAGATGTTACAAAAATTCTTCACAAGGGAATTTCCTAGTTCATTATGCCTGACAAATTCAACAATCCCTTCTTTAAAGAGGATTTCAGACAGAATTCTTCCCAAAGGTATGAAGGACTTGTTCTCACCTCTGGAGGAGGTAATGGATTTTTATATAAAGTTGAAGATAGATTGAGGTAGATTAATCCAGATCTGATTAATCAGAAGTGCGAGAAATATTCGATCATCGGGAGTGAGGATATGTTTAAAGATCCCTTGAGGTCGAAAGTTTGTTAACAGAAGCTTATACCAAAATCTAGGAATGGGGATAATATTTTTAGGATTGGTAGGCTCATATCTGAACAAAGTGTCGTGGAGAGAAACAATTTCGTCAGCAAAGGAATAATGAAGTTTTGCTTCTTTGAAAGTGAATCTAATGTTTTCACATCTAATAGAAACATCAATGAAGAAAGGAGTGATAGAAATGGGGACACCAAAAACACGAGATCCAATGGAACACCATTCACATCTAACATAAGCATATTTCTATAATTCTTTAAAAAGGTTTGTGTAGATGGTTCTACTTAGCATGGAGAAGTAGTTGGACCACTATTAATTATGCATCGTAAATGTGATACTTGAAGCAGTTTCTCAATTTCTAAGACGAAGAAGATGAATTTGTTTTTCAGAAATGACTACAAGAAGATTTTCATCTCCACGAAAGGTTATCAGAGACATGATAAAGATTGGTTTATGGGAAAAGATTTAGATAGGCTATTATCTGAAGGATGAGGGGAAAATGAAACCACTAGGGTATAAATAGAAAAGGAGAAAACGTAACTCACAAGAGAATTGATTTCCTTACGCAAGCAATCAAACTCGAGATACCAAAAAGAGTTAATGTTTGAACAAGAACCAAAAAAGAACAGAGAATACAATCCTTCCCAAGACACTTGTCAGAGAGAGGAATACAAGACGACATACTAGGCTAGGAATAGAGGGTCGTTCTTAAAGCTTCCCATTATTAATAAAAGAATATCTTGACCTTTCCTTAAATGAGAAAAAGACAGGAGAGAAGCATTGATATTTTAACCTATTCTCAAGAACATTATATTTCTTTGAGACTGATACTCTTATTACTTTAGAATATATATTCTTCTTGATTTAAGAAGTTTCTAATTAAGATATTTCCTAACTGGTAGAAGTATCTAGAAGCACTTCATCAAAAAACTCGTAAATTCTAACCTGGTGTATCTTGTCTATGATGAGTTCACCTTTCTCATTTATCTTGTTTCTAGCGACCAACTTGGTTAAAATAACATGTGTTTCCTCCGGTTCAGGCTCTGGACCCCAAAGATCATTTCTATCGAACTGGTTTTTCTCTTGTATTTTCCGAATCAATCCATTATCCTGAAGTGTTTCATCACACAAAGTTGGTTCTATTTGAGATACCAATCCCATAAGCATTTCTTTAGATTGTTGAAAGGTGGATCTTGTTCTAACAGGTTCAACTTTATCTCCCAGAATCAAATCTTCATAAATAGTTTGTCTTTGCCTTTTCCTTTTCTAAACTGATGGACAATTAGGTGCTTCTGATATATCATCATTTCTGGTTGACTTATCTTCTGAATCTCTTTCTCCCGATCCTGCAAACATTATCTCTAGATCCGCAAAGTTCTCAAATAACTTTGACTTTTATGGGTCAAACTCTTCAGAGTCGGACTCTATTTCTGACATGTATTATTTTAAACTGATGCCCATGAGTGTTACGTTTGCACGTTCTTCTTGTGATTCTGATCCTTTAGAGTCAGAATCATCCCATGTTGCCGTGAGACACCCTTTCTATCCTTTGAAAATGCTTTTCTTGAAGCTTTATTTTCTGGTGCTCTCCTTCTGGAGAATTGGACATTCATTTCTATAGTGTCCAGGCTTATTGCACTCAAAACATATTACTTCATCATTATCTCTTCCTCTATCATATTTTTCTGGAAGATCTCCTTTGTTTCTGAATCTTCGACCATTGTTTTGTCTTTTCTTCAAGAGTTGCTTAACTCTTCTAGATAGAAGTGACAATTCGTCTTCATCATCAGAATATTCATCATCATATTCTTATATTTCTTCAGCTTGGAAAGCTTTTCTCTTTTCTGGCTTTGGTCTTTCTGTTCTAGATCTTAGAGCGATATATTTATTCCTTTTCTAAGGCTCATCTTCTTCCAGCTCTATTGATGACTTCTAAGGGAACTAACCAACTCTTCCAGAGTTATGTTGTTTAAATCCTTAGACAACTTTGGAGTAGTAATCATGGGTCTCCATCTTTTGGTAAGACTTTTGATGATTTTCTTGACATGATCAATAGTATAATATCCTTTTTCCAGAACCTTAAGTCCTGCCACCAAGGTTTGAAACCTCGAGAACATAGTTTCAACCATTTCTTCATCTTCCATTCGAAAGGCTTCATATTTCTGAATTAAGGCCAAGGTCTTAGTTTCTTTGACTTGTGCATTGCCTTCGTGTGTCATTCTGAGTGAATCAAGAATATCCTTTGTTGTTTCTCTATTTGTGATCTTTTCATATTCATTGAACGAGATTGTGCTGAGAAGGATAATTCTGGATTTGTGATGATTCTTGAAGTCGTGCTTCTAATCTTTGTTCATCCTGTTCATGGGAATAGGAATACCAATTTCACTGACAGGTTCTTTATAACCATTTGTAACCATTTCCTAGAGATCAATATCATATCCTAGAAATAAACTTTCTATTCTATCTCTCCACTAGTTGAATTTCTCTCCATAAAAAAATAAGAGGTTTAGCATTGTATCTATCTCTATCATTTGTGTTAGTGGAATCCATTTAAAAGGTTTTTATCACACTGGATCTCTCTACATGGTTAAGTATTTGATTAGAAAATCAATAATAGAGTCGGAGCTCCTGATGCCAATTGAAGGTTGAGAAAAACACAAGAAATAAGGGGTTTTAACTGGGTTTTAAAAACTTTTTTGTTCAGAAGTGCTTTACACAAACAATCAGAATTAAAAATAATGCCATATAGAGAAATAATGAGACTTTCAGTTTATACAAGTTCACCTTAGAAAAGGTTAATCCTATCCACCCGCCAAGGTGATTTCGCCTTAGAAAAGGACTTAATCCACTATAACTAATCTGATTACAATTGCACAGGCTACCCGCCGATGACTAACAAATGCACGGGCTACCCACCGATGACTAACAACAATCGCACGGGCTACCCGCCGGTGACTAACAACAGTGATAACTTGTTAGCGATCCTTTAAGAATTCTGATCTACCCGGTCCCCTAACAGATATAACAATCACGGACTCCCTAAGGCTTCTGACCTACCCGGTCCCTTAAAGGAGATTTCTCTATTCCTTAGAAAAGGACTTTATCAACTCACAGTTGAGTGACATGTTTACAAGATGCTTCTTACAAGCTGAACACACAAATGTTTAAGTTCAGATTATTTAACATAAATATGAACAACAACTCTTGTGTTCAAATAATTTACAATGATAACATAATAATCAACACCAACTCTTGTGTTTTAATCAAATAACAATTTCAAAAGAATATGAGCAACAACTCTTATGTTCTATAACTTTCTATGAAGATGTATTTGATCAGAATTTGGGTAGCATCTTGTAGATTTCTTCTTTCTTTTATTTCTCTTCTTTCTCTTCATATTTTCTCTATCTCTCTTTCATCGTGTTTAACTTCAACTGGCTTTGCTTCAGCAACTTGAATTGAATTCTTTGATCTTCCTTTATAGCCTTCAAAAGAGACATTGTGAAGATAAAAAAGGTCATTTCCAATATCAGCAGTTACTTTCCAACTGATAGTATCAAGTGTAGGTGTTGGATAGTGTTGTACCCCAAAAATTTTCCCTCTCATTTTTTCAAGACCTTTTCTTACATAGTTGGTAACAAACACTTGTTTAAAGAAAGTATAAAAATTTGAAGGTATGAGGTGTCTTAAGCTCAGAAGTTCTGGAGATGAAATTCTGGTTGCTCTGATAAGGAAAGTTCTGAGCCTCTCAAACTGGAATCCAGAATCATCAATGAGAATAATGCTTGAGAGGCTTATTGAAGAAGTTCTGATAGGGAAAACTCTGAACAATTCGAGTCAGAAATCAGAGTCATCAATGAGAACAACGCTTGAAAGGCTGATTGAAGAAGTTATGATAAGGAAAACTCTGAGCAGTTCAAATTCGTATGAGGCGCCAACCCTCACCTGTCCAGGTTCATTCAGAATCTCAGAATGGCATGAAAATTCTCAAAATGGAAATCTTTTAATGTGTCTGATTCTGTTTTCAAAGCTATGTTTAATGGACGGTCTTTAAAGCCGTGTCTCTTTCCCCATTTTCTTGTCCCCTCTACCACCTATAAATACAAGACGTCAAACACAAATAAAAAATAAAGGAAAAAGGAGAGAATACACGCCCACGCTGCCACAGGAAAAAGCACACCACAGTGCTCAAAAATTCAAAAGTGCCCCCATTGAAACATGCTTTGCAGGCACCTTCAGGTCCAAACTGGTGTCCACATTCTGATTCTGAAATCTCCATGGGTATCATCAACACCATAGATCCAAATACCGATCATAGGTATAATATCTAATTTCATTTTCTGAAGCTAGCATCCTGTTTTGTTCTAACGTGTTTATGCAGGCTCTGATTATAGACTAGACAGGTCACAAACTCCACGCTGATTCTGAGCCCATCAGAGCATACAACCAGAAGGTTGGCTCTGATGGGATGGTTCCATCAACCCCTACATAGCATCCTTTTAGCTGGTTCCGACATTAGCACATGCAGTTTTTAATGATCTGGAATCACATATATTTTGTCTGTTCATTTGTAATAACAATTGATAAACAGGTCCAGCTAGTGAAGGGGAGCGCATATAATGAAAGGATCTGGGTTCAGTACCCAAATCTTACATTTTTCTCTTTCTAATCAGTTTATTGCAGATCCAGGCATTCACCATCAGATCACGTGTCATCAGATCAGGCGTCATGAGATCATCATCATCAAATCAATACCATTAGAACATTAGAGTCAAATCAAGTGCTCTAGATTTGAGTGCTCATGATGGGCCCTCCAAAGGCTAACTGCATTAAGTCTCGTGTTGACTCTGAGTTTGCAAATTTCTGGGCTTAGTGTTTTTCCAGATCATGCTCTCCATATCATGATGCCCTTTACTTATTTTATTTTCTTTATTTCTTTCTAACTATTTTTTACATAAAAAAATCAAGATCATAAAAAAAACATTAGGCTTAGTTTTCCTTTTTAATTTGGTTAATTGGTTAATTGATTATTTTAACATTTTGCTTAAATTAAAACTAAAATAGACTTATAATTTTAATTTAGTATTTTCTTAAATAAACAAAAACAATAAAAGAATTTTATTTTTTATTTAATAGTTCTTAGACTTTTTAGACATCTTTTCAATTTCGCGCGAATTTATTTATTCCTAATAATGTAACTGATTATGGGATGTAGTAGTTTAGATTTAAAATTCCGCATTTTATTTCCTTGCATTTTTATGTAATTGTCCCAAAGTGTTGTAAAAGTTTAGGATTTAAATTTTCGCACTTTTAATTTCCGCAAATATTAACTGTTAGTAACTAAGATTGTATGATAAGGCTGTAAATTAAAACGTTAGCTCACCTAACAAAAAGACAAAAAATAACTGAATTGAACACATACGCACACTCGCACCCCTAGGGTATTCCTCACTTGGTTGCCTCGGAAAACAATGGTCATGTCCCTCGAACGTAGGGATATCTTAGCAATGACCCTCAGTTTAAAAGTCATCATAAAGATCATGGTCCCTTAATGTCCCTCGAGTTGCCTACGAGAAATGATCTTGTCCCTTGATGTTGCCTATATGATGACAGTCTCTTCAAAATGCTAAGGTATCCTTACATGTTGACTTCAATGACCATAAGCGTCCCTTTTGATAGTCCTTCAACATCCGACGATAGGGCTACCTACTCACTAATAGTAGGATAGCACTATCTAAAGGGTAGGAGGAAAAGAACATCCTTTTTAGAGTAGGTAGACAGTTCTTAAGTACTTGCTCAAACCTGATTCTTTTTTACACTTACACACTTTCAAACTTCTTTTCAAAAATGCTTTATCACACTCTTGAGGACTAATACAAGAGTTACCATAAAGCAAACAAAATCTTTCAAAACACACAAACACAAACAGTTTTCAAAAATGAGCAAGTACCTAAGAGCCCATGGAAAACCAAGGATGGAAAGGATGCTAATACCATCCCTTTCCATAATCTACCCCCTTAATCAGAAAATCTTGAAAAAGGTCTTTTTCTGTTCTTTTCACCCTTTCCTTTGTTGGATAAAAGAAAAGTCGACGACGACTCTTTCTTACCGCAACATTTGTGAACAAAAAACGCAAACTAATATTAAACAGTCAGTTCTGCCACCGTATCACAGAGCTGGCGACTCTACTGGGGATTATAATTAAAGTGGGGTTTACCTTAGGGTCTAGATCATTTTAAAATTGCTTCTTTGCTTGTTTTGATTGCTTTATTTTAAGGGTACTGTTTGGGTTACTATAGATCCTACACCCGGATCTGGGTGAAACCTTTTAGGTAAGTAGAAATAGATCATGGAAACTGTGCGAGGTATACCGGAACGGTTGAAGCGATGGCTACATTGATGCGACACTTTAGTTGGTATCGGTAGCCCTTGAGTTAATCAAGGAGAATACGGGGCCGCTGCATGGTGTCATGAAGCGTCAACTGACCTTAGAACCTTTAATTGAACAACTTGGCCATTAGGACATAGTGAGATTGTCGTCTTTGGTGTATTCCCAAAGTCGGCAGATACTCGATGCTACACTTATTGAGATTTGACTCCCGAGTTCTGTTTGGTTGCAAGTCAGTTGCATATCGAATGAAACTTGTGGGAAGGATCAGTGATATTGAGATCCCTTAGAACCCAGTTACTATTTATAGGGAAGGTCGAACCAATCAAAACTTCAAGAGGGTATGACCTTAAAACCCATGCAAGCCTTAAACCTAAGGTCTTTGTGTGATTTGCTTGTGTTTGCTATATCTGCGATTTCTTAGCATAATCATGACATGATAACATGGCATAGCATACTAACCATTTCAAGGGTTTTATAGGGCTTATCTTTGTCTTGTTTTGTAGGACATGACATCCGCTTGCAGGAACACTATCCAAATCAACCTTGTGAAAGTACCTCCTCAACTCAAGGAATTAGCATCAAGGATTCCCGAAATCTCTCCCTTCACTTAAAAACATGGTCGACTTCTCAACTTGGTCACTTCAAACCCTGATGAAGAAATGTTAAAGGTGCTCTTTCAGTTCTTTGACCCGTTACATAACTGCTTCACTTTTCCGGATTACCAGTTACTGCCTACTATGGAGGAATTTTCTCAGTTATTGAGGGTACCTATCCTTAATCATCTACCATTCGACGGTATGGAAAGAGACCCAAAGCCTGAAGAGATTTCTCAAGCTCTATCTTTACAACGATCTAATGTAGTGGAAAATTGGGAAACCAGAAGAGGTGTCCAAGGATTTCAGCTAAGTTTTTATTTGAGAAAGCTCACCATTTTTGGGATACCCTAGATCTACAAGCTTTTGAGGAAGTGTTGGCCCTTCTCATCTATGGGATGGTACTATTCTCTAACACGGACCAACTCATAGATGTGAATGCCGTTAAAGTTTTTCTGTCTCATAATCCGGTGCCCACTTTACTTGGGGACATTCTACACTCTCTGCATACTCGCACTCTAAAGAGAAGAGGCACCCTTCTGTGTGGCACTCCTCTATTGGCTAGGTGGTTTATTTCGCACCTACCTCGATCTGTTTTGAGAAATGAGAGGGTATGAGATGGTATCATAGGTTGATGTCCCTTACACATTCAGATATTCATTGGTGTACTCGGTCCTTGGAGAATGTCACCATCATTGATCGCTATGGGGAATTCCCTAATGTCCCTCTCTTAGGCATTAGGGGAGGAATCAATTATAATCCTTGTTTGGCGTTGCAACATTTTGGTTATGATAGAAGGGATGGTCCTCACGACACACTCGTCCAATGAATCACATTTGACTATGAGAGTGATGTTCAGGGTTATCGTAAGAGGTTCATTCGAGCATGGGGCATGATAAATAGAGTTGATAGCAAGACACTGGGGCATAAGAATTCTATCCCTCTTGAGCCTTACCTCAAATGGGTGCAAGCTCGTGCTCAATGTCTTATGATGCCTTACCCCGCCATCTTACCTGTGATTATAGAGCCAATTGCCGAGGGAGACACTCCTTACACTATACATCATCCTGATATGCCAACTGATTTCGAGGAGCTACGGAAATCCTGGATCCAACTCAAAGAAGAACGGGATACCTTCGAAACCCAATTCTATGCCAGCGAGAAGAAGGTTTTAGAGCTCACCAGGTTACTTCACAAGGAGAAGAGTATAAATGCTTTCATTGCACCAAAGAGGATGCGTCGGTGGGAAGCTTGAGTCTATTTGCTTAGAGAGTTATTTTTGCTTTGTTATCTCCTTTGTAAGCCCAAGAGGCATTATGGTGACTGATAAAACTTCTTAATGCAATTAACGTTTTTCCCCTTTCTGTTTAAGAAATTTTAAGTCTTAGAAATCCTTGAAAACATTGCATACATATATCATACATATCATTGCATGAGCAGGTTTCAATGCAGGTTTCTCATCCTCTTCGCTGTTTATTTCAGCAATGGCTCTTGAATAAACAGTGAAGGATCTACAGACTCAGAATGCTCAGTTTCAACAGATGATCATGGCTCTGGTCAAGGGGTAAGAGGAACTGAAATCCCTGATTGTTAAATAAAAGAAGAAGCCAAAGAAACCAGCTGGTATGGTGAACTTGGGAAGAAGGATCAGAGGACCAGTGCGGCGAGCCTCTGAACTGGTAACTTCATCAAAGGAAGGAAACAATTAAGAAGAGGAAACAATAGAGGAAGACTATAGTCCAAAAGAATCTGATGATGAATCTGACTATGATGAGGAGCAGTATCCTCCTGTTGATAAAAAATACAAACGGCTGAAGGATCGTTTGAATGCAATGGAGGTCTGGAAGGTACCAGGTCTAGATTTTAAAGAACTAGGTTTGGTTTCTGGGGTTGTTATCCCGCAGAAGTTCAAGGTTATGATGTTTGTAAAATATGATGGAGTCTCATGTCCCAAAATGCATCTTTGGTCTTATGTGAGGAAGATTCAGCCTCACACTGCAGACAAGGACTTATGGGTCCACTTCTTTCAGGACAGTATATCTGGGACTCAGCTACAATGGTTCTATTAGCTGGAGGGGACCAATATTCGTAATTGGGAAGACCTGGCTGCTACTTTCTACAAGCAGTATCAGTATAATGCAGACCTTGCTCCTACCCGTACGCAGCTCCAAAGTATGTCTATGGGTTCGAGCGAATGTTTTAAAGACTACTCATAGAAGTGGAGGGACTTAGCAGGAAGAGTCCAACCCCCCTGTCTGATAGGGAGTTGGTGGATATGTTTCTGGGTATCCTGTCTGCTCCTTTTTTCAATCATCTGATTAGGAGTTCCTCAGCCAGCTTTACTGAGCTGATTTTGACAAGAGAAAGAGTGGAGGCTGGAATTAAGAGTGGTAAGATCCAAAAGGATGCATCCTCCAGTAAAGTAAGGAAGCCATTTTATGGGAAAAAGGAGGTCAGTTCCACTTATAGCCAAGAGAATCAGGACAAAACTGAACACCGTCCAGCGGTAAGGGATGTTATGATCTCTGAACCTGCACCTACTTAACAAAGGAACAATCAGCCTAGAGCAAAAAGGCCGGTAAGACAGTTTACCCGAATAAATATGACTCTGTCCCAAGTATTGCTCATCTACTAAAGTCTAATCTAGTAACTTTACGGGAAGCTCCTAAGAACCCCAACACTGCCTCTCCCCGTTACATTCCTAATGCTCGCTGTGCTTACCATTCAGAAAGTCTAGGCCATGATACTAACGACTGCTGGGCTTTGAAAAACAAGGTGCAAGACCTTATTGAAGCAAATGATATTAAATTTGACGCTCCCGAAATTCCCAATGTCATCACTGCTCCTATGCCCAAGCACGACAGTGGTGTTAATGCTATTGAAGATGATATGTTTGTTACTGCTATTGAGGAACTTATTACTCCTCTCATGACCATTAAGTGGAATTTGTTAATGGCCAGTTTATTTTCGGGCTGTGGCAAAGGTTGCCACTTATGTTTATCTCTACCGACTGGTCATCATTTATTGAAGGCAGGTGTTCAACGCCTGATGGATGATAGAGAGATTTTGTTTGAGAAGACTCCCGTTCTGACTGTTTCTTGCAAGGATGTTTCAATCATAACCATTTCTGCCAACCCTCCTAGGTTCTCCACCAAAAGAACCATCAAGATTACATCTGCTCCGAAGTTGGCTCCACTGATTATCACTATGCCAGGGCCAATCCCATACTCCTTGGACAAAGCTATTCCCTGGAACTATGGGACTGACATCTACTACCATAATGTCAAGCAAGACCTGCTGGCTATTGAAGACCAAGTTTCCGAAAATGCTGATCCCGACATTGGTAACATTGTTGGAACCAGCAAAATAACAAGAAGTGAAAGAGTGTTCTCCCCTGAGATTTCTCCTCCAAAATCCGTTACTAGTCCTGTGATCGTTCCTACTTTTATTCCCACTAATACTACTACTGTAATTCCTGTGATTACCCCTGTTGACACCCCTATCACCGAGTCAACCGAGACTCGGGGCAAAGACGTATTGATTGAGCCTATCCAGACGAAGGCGTATTCAGAATCTATCCCAGAGGCTTCCAAGAAAGAAATGGAAGAAATTTTGAAAATAATAAAGAAGAGCGACTACAATGTGGTCGAACAGCTGGGGCAGACCCCTTCCAATATTTCTATGCTAGCCTTACTGTTGTGCTCCGAAGCTCATGCAAAGGCTTTGGTGAAGTTCCTTAAAACTTCCCATGTGCCACAAGAAACGTCCGCTAACCAGTTTGAAGATTGTGTGGCTAGTTTGACGGCTGATAATGGTTTGGGTTTTTCTGATGCTGATTTGACACCGAGAGGGAGAAAACACAATGATGCGCTACATGTTTCCATCGAATGCAGGGGCACTACTTTGGCTCATGTTCTAGTAGATACTGGTTCATCACTAAACATGCTGCCCAAGAAGGCTCTGGATAGACTAGACTGCGAAGGTTTGACCCTGAAGCTCAGCAACATTGTAGTGAGGGCTTTCGATGGTTCGAAAAGAATGGTACATGGGGAGGTGGACATCCCCATCAAAGTTAGTTCTTAGACCTTTGACTCCACCTTCTACGTGATGGATATCAGACCATTATATTCTTGTTTTTTGGGTCGCCCTTGGATCCATGGGGTGGGAGCTGTCACGGCCACTCTGCATCAGATGATGAAGTACCCGGTGAAAGGAAGAATTGTTACGGTACACGGTGAAGAAGAGTACATGGTAAGCCATTTGAATTCTTTCAGGTATGTGGAAATGGATGGCGAGTTCATCAAGACTCTGTGTCAGAACTTCGAAGAGGTGCCTCAAACTATGGCTGCAACTGAAACTGTCACCAATATGCCGAAGATCACCAGACCTCCTTTGAAAATGGATTCTCTCAAAGACACCAAAGCAGTTATTGAAAAAGGTGGGTGTACCATCTGGGGCAAACTCCCTGACATCCCATACAAATCTGATAAGTTTGGCTTGAGTTTCTCTTCAGGGGCTCAAAGGGCTGTTCATCATGCTCGTGCTGGAGGACCTCCCCTATGTATCAGCAACCATGGGATCAACGCTCTAGAAGATAATGCTGGTGACTATGACATGGATAGCTAGATCTTCCCTACTATCAATGGTGGACCCAATAACTAGACTACAAAAGACTTTGTACCAATTACTTTTATTTAGAAGTAATTGTCTTTTTGTTTTGGATATGTAATAATTAAACAATATAAACTTTATGGCCATGTGTCTTACCCGGGGCACAATGGTTTATTTGTGAGGTTTATCATGTTTCGATTTCATATCGCATTAATAAAGCATTGGATGTTTTGCATACAAATTTTGCGCTCTCTATTTTTATTTTCTGTTTTTTACTTTGTCTATGCAGCTATGCTCTTACACACACTCACGTATCAAACTGCAGATCCATATCCACTATGGATCCCATTGATAACAGTTCCTTTATTGCCGATTATGACTTTGAAAATCCGATCAACCAAGCCGAGGATGAAGGTGAGGAAGATTGTGAGGTACCCGGAGAACTTGCTAGACTGTTACAATAAGAAGAAAGGGCTATACAGCCTCATGAAGAGCCGGTTGAGACAATAAACTTGGGAATAGAAGAGGACAGAAAAGAATTCAAGATAGATGAAAATCTAGAGCTTGATGTCAAACAACAATTGATACAAATGTTGCATGATTACATCGAGATCTTTGCCTGGTCATATGAATACATGTCGGGACTAGACACGGATATTGTGGTTCATCGTCTGCCAACAAAAGAAGATTGTCCTCTAGTAAAGCAGAAGGTCTGTTGCATGCGCCCTAACATGTCAGAGAAGATCAAAGCAGAGGTTATGAAACAGATCAACGCTGGGTTCCTAGTTGTCACCTATTATCCCCAGTGGGTTGCTAACGTGGTCCCGATGCCTAAAAAGGAAGGCAAGGTACGGATATATGTAGACTACAGAGATTTGAAAAGGGAAAGCCCCAAGGATGACTTTACGCTTCCCCACATTGACGTTCTGGTTGACAACACCGTGCAACACAAGATATTTTCCTTTATGGACGATTTCTCTGGTTACAATCAGATCAAGATGGCACCCGAATACATGGAGAAAACAACCTTCGTCACACAATGGGGAATTTTCTACTACAAAGTGATGTCGTTTGGGTTGAAGAATGTTGGGGAAACCTATCAATGAGCCATGGTAGCTTTGTTCCATGACATGATTCCCCATGAGATAAAGGTCTATGTTGATGACATGATAGCCAGGTCTCAAACTGAGGAAGAGCACCTTGATCATCTACAAAAACTATTTGAGAGGTTGAAGACCTACAAGCTGAGGTTAAATCTAAACAAGTGCACCTTTGGGGTAAGGTCTGGTAAACTCCTAGGTTTCATTGTCAGTGACAAAGGTATTCAGGTAGACCCTGCAAAGATGAAAGCTATACAAGAGATTCCAGCTCCTCGCACTGAGAATGAGGTTAGAGGCTTCTTGGGACGCCTAAATTACATTTCCAGGTTCATTTCCCATTTAACTGCTACTTGTGAGCCAATCTTCAAGCTCCTGGAGAAAGATCAAGTGGTAAAGTGGAATGACAAATGCCATACTGCCCTCGAGAGAATCAAGGAATACCTTCAAGAGCCTCCAATTCTGATGCCTCCGATTGAAGGAAGACCTTTTATAATGTACTTAACAGTGTTAGATAATTCAATGGGGTGTGTGCCGGGGAAACATGACGAGTACGGTCGAAAAGAGCATGCAATATACTACCTTAGCAAAAAGTTTACCGACTTTGAAACAAGATACTCACTACTCGAGAAAACTTACTGCGCTTTGGCATGGGCTGCTCGCCGACTGAGATAATATATGTTGACCCATACCACTTTGTTGATATCTAAGATGGATCCAATCAAGTACATCTTCGAGAAGCCCGCTTTCTCCGGAAGAATAGCAAGATGGCAAATGATCTTGACCGAATACCATATCCAATACACGACCCAGAAAGCAATCAAGGGAAGTGTACTAGCTAATCATTTGGCTCATCAGGTAGTGGATGATTACCAGTCCATGAATTTTGAGTTCCCAGACGAGAATATTATGCTAGTGACTGACTATGAAGAACCTAGACTGAATGAAGGACCTGAGGAAGGATCTCGATGGACTATGGTTTTCGATGGAGCTTCTAGTGCACTCGGTAATGGCATCGGCGCTATAATCATATCTCCCGAGGGCTGTTGTAATATGGTGGGAGAACTGACTTGGGATGTTTTTCGTTTGATCGCAATTGTTGCAGTTAGCAAGAGTCGCCACCGACTTTTCTTTTATCCAAATTAAGGAAATGGTGAAAAGTACAGGAAAGACCTTTGAGATTATTTCTTGAGTTCAGGGGGTAAATTATGAAAAGGGAAGGTGTTAGCACCCTTTTCATCCATAGTTATCTATGGGCTCTTAGTTGCTTGCTAGATCACTTGCTTTGTTTGAAAATGTGCTTTGTGGTGGTTTTTGAAAGTATTTTTGAAAAGGCGCCTTCGTTTAGGAAAAATTTGTAATGATTCTCGTTTCAGCGAGAATGTATACAAAGTGTTGGAATTTTGAAAATATTTCATGGAAAGTGTTGGTGTATTTGAAAATATGTTTGTTTTTGAAAATGTTTGGTGTGTGTTTTTTTTTGAAAGTGAGCAAGCAACTAAGAACGTTTCTACCTACTCAAAAGTCTTTTGTTCATTTCTTCCTTCCTTTGATATTGCTATCTTACCATTGATTGGTAATAAGCCTTATCTTTGGATATAAAGGGACGGGCATGGGTCATCGTATAGTCATGATAGCAATGTTGTAAGATGTCTTAGCATTTCTCTTTGAGGAACTAAGATAATTTGCAAGGCAACATTCGTAGCGTCATCAAGGGACTATGATATTGTGTTTTTGATTGTTTTTGCTAAGACATCCCACATGCGTAACATGACCATTTTTTAGACAACAAATGGAGTTAACCTTAGGGGTGCAAGTGTGGAAGTGTTTATTTTTTCATACTTGGTTTATCTTGAATTAGGGTTATCTACTTGTTGATTTTATCTTTCCATACAAACCCTAATTTACTAGTATTGATATGAAAGCGATAAATTGCGGAAAGTAAATTTACTACACTATTACATCATTTGGGGATGGGGTATACAAATTTTCAAATGGGGATTGCAAGAAATTAAACCTAATTATCTATTACAACCATATTGAAATAATGTACAAGAATTGAAAGGAATATAATGTACAAGGATATAAATGGAAAATGAATTTTTGTTTAGATTTTGTTAAGAAAAATGGTTTTAACCTAATTCTCTAAAAGAAAATAATTAATTAAAATAAGAAAATTAAACCTAAATTAATTAAGGAAAGAAATTAAACTTAATCAAGAAATTATTTTTAGAGTTTTTTATGAAAAAGTTTTAAGTTTAATCAAAATAGTATGGAAATTAATTAATTAAAAGAAAACCTAAATTCTAAGTTAATTTTAATTAAAAAGAAAATAATTAACCTAAATCTAATTATTAGTTTATGAAGAAAAAGAAATTAAGTTTGTTTAAGAAAATAATTTTTTGTCTTTTTTAGTTTAAAAAAAGGAAATGAAAATAAAACTATAGGTATATTATAAATAAATAAAGTATTTTTTGGATTTTATTAATAAAAATAGTAATAATAATAATAATAATAATAATAATAATAATAATAATAATAATAATAATAATAATAATAATAATACAGAAAAATAAAATAAAATAAAATATAAAAATAAAAGTCAGGGGGTGTGAAAATGGCTTGGATGGTTTAAAAGTAAAAACAGTTTTTAGTCTGGCCCATTAATGATTTTTTTTTGGAAATCAGAAAAAAAAGAATAAAAATAATGGGATGTGTTATGCAGTAAATTAGGGGTGTTGTGCAGTAAAGTGGAGCAGGCCCGTCAAAGGAGGCCCAGGCGCGCTGGCTTGTTCAAACAAAGAAAAGATGAAAAATGTGAAAAAAGTGGCAACGCTGGGGATTGAACCCACGCCCTTGACCATAAACATGCGCTGCCTTACCACTGGGGTGGCTATACATCTGTGTATTAAACCGAAACCATGTTATTATATTACAAAACAAATTCTAGGCATGCACTTCATCTTCTTCCCTGCGCGCGTTTACAGTGAGAACAACAACATTTTTGAATTTGTAAACTTATTCATTTCTCAACCATTCTCAAAACTTCAAACATCAAACTTGTTAGAAATTTCACCATAATTTCAAATATGTAAGTAACTTAAGCAACGGATTAAAGATGAACACGAATTTTAAATGGTACCAAAACTGACCTAATTTTTTCCAGATATTCAAACTTAAAATTCTCTAAGCTCATGCAAAATAAATGAAAACTATGGATATGTACAACTTCAGGGCAATGATATCTACATTTTGTCTTTGAAAATGCAAGCCTAACAATGCCTAAATGAAGAGATGGAAGTTCATAAAAATACCTCAAAATCTGGAAATCATGAAATAAGTTTGAGCTTGTTTCAAGTGATGGTGATGATCAGGTTAGCTTCCTCAAGTTCCCAAGAAGCTAATGTAATGCTTCGCTTGAGCTATGGATGACTGGAATGGTCTGGAGAAGTCAAGATGCAAGCTCAGTTTTTTGGTTATAGAGGAAGGTGATGGAGATGTTACAGTCGTGTAACATGGTGTGGGATTGTTTGTAGATGATGTTTAGGAACTTTTGGAAGTGAAAGACCAAGAAACGCACGAGTGGATTAGGTGTTTGGGATTTCTGGCCAGAAAGTGCGACAAAGGATGTTGTTTATGCAATCCTGACTTTGAGAGGGTTTGAGGGCTTAAGCATTCGTGTATTAGCTTGCAAATAGTGTATGTATTTATATGCAAGAGGTTTTGTATGCTACAACAAGTCAGAATTTGAAATATCAAGTTGTAAAACCTTTACTTATTTTTGAAGCAACCATGACAAACATCTTCCCAAAGCTTGTACCGTGACATTGTAGAGTGGTTGAACTTTAAACAAGCTTGCTTCTGACTTATAGATGTTGTGTGTGCAAAAGGAACAAGTGCAAAGCTCAAGACAAGTTGACTTTGCATAAAACTTGCTTTTTCAAAATGGAAGTGGTGACTTTTTTCCTTAAATGGCAAGGTGTATTGGACAAAGCTTAAATCAAGTGGTTCATAGCTCAAAAGCTAGTGCAATATTTAGATTAAGGATATATACACAAGTTATAGGGCCTGAAAAGTGGGATTATGCAACATTGCTTGGAATTGGATCAAATGTTCATCATGAAAATGACTTGAAAAACAAGTTTGAAACCCTAATTTCTTGCTTTCGATTCTCTTAGATCAAGTATGATCTCAATGAGTTCTTGGACATTTTCGAAAGCTTATAACATCCCCTACAACCTTTATTTTGTACATTTTTGAAAATTCAATTTGGAACTAGGTGAAACGTTTCCATGAAGTTAGGTCAAAATCCTGACTAAAATACTCAAAATTTCACTAAGTATTTTAGTTTCATGGACATGTCTTCATAAATTCATAACTTGAAATCCAAGAATTTATAGAAAAAGTTATGCCCTACAATGTTTTGGATCTCATTGATATATATAACTTTCATGTTGTATGTTTTCCTTGAATCATCTTGCATCATGGTGGAAAATTGGCACAAAGTTATGAAAAAAGTTAACTTTCTAACACTTAGAAAAATTTCTAAGTTTTAGAATTTTGACTTTTTAAAGATAACTTTGAATTTTTAATTTGTTGATGAACAAACTTTATATTTTGGCATGTCTTGAGGAAATATGATTTTTGAAACTTGATTTTGATCAAAAAGTCAAAGTTTGACTTTTCAGTGTACAGTTGACTTTTCATTAGTTGATTGAAATTCATCTGTCAATCCAATGATCTTGAGAGGTGATTTGAACGATGGTGTATTTTAATCCTTGAGATCATGTCTTAAACCAATAAATCATTTTTTGGTCAAAAGTTAAAAACTGAGCCTTCTCAATCAAAACCCTAATTTTGACCATTTTGTCCTTTTGGTGTTCTGATCAAATTTCTTTGAGGAATTGTGATCCAACTTGATAAATTGACATATATATGAGTTTATAATATTGACATGGATACAAAATTATGAAGTTTGACTGCAAATTGACCATAGTTGACTTTTTCCTTAATATAGTTTATTTTAGGTCAACTGATCAACTGACTGAGCAATTTTATGATCCAAGACTTGAAACTTGACATGAGCAATCTTGAGGGTTCCTAATGATCCATGAAGTCACTTGACGCCTTGAAAGTCCAATTGTCCTTGTGAAAACTCAAACCCTAATTTTGAGTTGTCAGTGTTTGAGTAGGTGTCTTGAGCTGATCAAATCTTGTGTAGTCTTTAATCAATGGAGATCTTATGAGATATTTCTTAAGAAATGAGAGGGTAAATTTTGAGGTACAACAGCTGTCATAATCCTTTCACCGCCAAATTATGTTTCAACTGTACCAACAATATGGCGGAGTATGAGGCATGTGTTGTACCCCAAAATTTTCCCTCCCATATTTCTCAACAAAAGTCAAGTGAGGTCTCCAAATGGCTCAAGGAAGTCCAAGAGTTGACCAGACAAACTCTCTCCTAAGGCAGTCTATCTCAAATTATGGTTTCTATCTTCATCAGGATGTGGGAACCACAAAGGACTCAAATGATCACCATTGTTCTAATATGTTATTAAGATCATCCATGTCAAGTTTCAAGCCCTGCGGAAGAAGTTTGCTCAGTCAATTGCTCAAATGCCTAAAAATCAACTGTACTAGGTCAAAAGTCAACTGTGGCCCACATATAGTCAAACTTCAAGATTTTTGGTCAACATCCTCATTTTGAAGTATTATTCATAATTGAATTAAGAGTTGATCATGATTCCTCAAGGATTGCTCACAATTCATCAAAACCCAAAAGTTGCTAAATTAAGGTTTTGTAGGAAAAGTCAACTTAACTTTGACCAAGCATAACTTTCTCATGCTTTATCAGAAATGACTCATCCAAAGATCATTTTGAATAGGATGAAATTCCCTACAATTCATCTTCATCTCTCAAGTTCATAATATTCACTCACAAAAAGATATAAATTTTGACATTATAGGTCCTTTTGAAAAGTCAACAAAAACACCTTTTGGGTCAAATATTCATACATGAACTTGGAAGATTCAATTGATATGAGACCAAAAGGGATGCTTAGAGGACATCCTAAGATTTCTAAAAAGTCCAAGAACACCTCTCTAGGGTCAAAATTTAGAGAGTTATGCATTGGCAAAGTTGACCATTTTTGAAAAATTGCCAAAAGTCAAATGTGCTCAAATTTGCATTTTTTGCTAAATGGGCCCAACTTTTTATGCTTGAACCTCAATTATAATGTGGTCCACGACTCAAATAATTATCCACAAATTATTTGCTTCATTTTTCAATTTATTTTTATTTTTCATTAAATAAAAAGTGAATTAAATCAAATAAATGATGAAAATTATCAAAGATATGATTTGATTGGTTTTTTTGATAGGTTAGAAACCAAGATATGCTGAGCTTGCAAGATCAATTCGAATCAATGGCAATTGGTACAAAAAGAGCATGATTAGGCCAAATTTTGAAGGATATCATACATCATGAAAACCAAATCAAATCTTTAAAATTTGTAAAGATACTAGTGGTTTTTACAACCCTAATTCACTCTAGTACATATAGAGAACGCAACCAAGGCAAGAAAAAGAGGTTGGCAGTCGTGAAAACACCAAAAGAAAACTCAAAAATTTGCAAGAAAGTGGGTGATCATTCTTGGACTTAGAGAGTGATTCAAACCATTCTAAGGCTACCAATAGTCTCCTGGACATCTCCAGAAGGGATCTCAATCAATTGCAAGCATTTTCACGTCCGGAATCATAAGTTACAGGTATCACAGTTTGCCTAAAAACTTGATTTAGATTTCATTGATTTACTCATCATACGCATGTTTTAATTATATATTCTTGTTCATCATTGAGTTTGCAAGCTATTGGTACCACTTAATTGCATTTACAGTGCAGGAAACACGATATGCCATTGTTAGGGTTCCTTGGATCGTTTTAGGGGTTTGCAGTATAGGCAAAATTAGGCTTGGATTCTGGTACCATGATACTCGTGAGGATGAGACGAGTTGATTGGTACCCTTACTTTTCATTTATATTGCTTGTGTAGGATTTTTGAATGTCACAGGTTTGTAGTTATAGCAAGGTGTTTATAGGTAAAAGTATCCTAGGCTAAAACAACAGAGAGAGGAAGAAGAAGCTTGCGTGGCAACATGGGACTCGTCCATTTGAATTTTCGTACATTTTCTGAATACATTATTTGTTTGGATTATATTGTTTTACTTCTATTATGTGAACAACAAAAGAGCGTAGCACAAATGGCAAGCAGGCACTGGGAGCGAGCATGAGGACCTGGGTTCGATCCCCAGGTCCCAACCTTTGTTTGTATTATTTTGTTTCATGTGATCAGGTACATTACAGCCCCAAGCGCCCACCACATGCCATCAATATCCAGCCATGAAATACATCTCCAGCCAAGATCCAATGTGCCATCATTAAAGGATCACTATATACCTCAAGTCAACACGCGCACCAGATCAGGCGTAGTCAAACAAGCTTTATCCTTGTTGGGCCCAGAAAATTCAGTCTCTAACCCCCAGAATTTCTAAATGCTATCAGGCCCATCTCTAACTTGTTTTTTATTTCTTTTCTTTAATTCTTTTAATATTTTTTCTTTAATTATTTTAATTCACAAAATTAATTACTATTTTTCATAAAATCATAAAATCAAGAAATCAAAAATTAGAATTAGATTATTTTTCAAAATTATTTCTGTTAATTTAATTTAATTTAATTTAACTTAGGGCAATTTTAACTTTTTTTTAATAATTAAAACTAATTAGCAAATTAGGTTTAAACTCTTGATTTAATTTTTTTATTTTTCTCAAGTAAATAAAAACACAAAAATAGGTTTTTTAGAATGAATTAATTTATTTGTCTTAATTTAAAATTAATTAGAACTTAGGATTTTTCTTTAATTTAATTAGTTCATTGTTTTCTTAAATAACAAAATATAACAAAAACATTTTTCTTTAATCAATCGCAAGTAGGATTAGTCAAAGGGTCAAAACCCTAATCGTCTCGCATTTAATTCGCTGCACGCTTGTTTATTATTTTGCCAATATTTTTATAACTGTTCACTGGTTTGTAATAGTTAATTTAGGGCTTTATTTTATTGTTTAAATTCTCGGGTTTTTGGCTATGTAATTAATCCCCCTCCCCGAAGCCTTGTAATAGCGTAGATTTATTTTCTCGCATTTTTAATTCCCGCAAATATTTACTACCTAGTTGTATGCTAATAGGATTGTATGGCAAGAATGCATGACAAATTAACACAGTTAAAAAATCCTAATATGCAAAGATAAATAACTGAAACAAATCACTCACACATATCACTCTTAGGGTATACTCTCACTTTGGTTGCCTTCGGTAAACGATCATTAAGCATAGGGTGTCTTAGTGGTTGCCCTCCTGTCTAAAAAGATCAAGTGTCCCATTTGAATGTTGCCTCGTAAATGTTGCCTCGGAAATGTTGCCTCGGAAATGTTGCCTCGAGAAAGATCTTAAGACTCTAGGGTTATTACTAAGGTGTCCTAATATTGGTTTAGTGATCGTACGTCCCTTTCGAATTAACCCTTACAAACTCCAACGACGGTGCTACCTATTCTTCAATAGTAGGATAACGCTGTCTAAAGGAAACGAGAATAGAAACAATCTTTTTTCGAGTAGGTAGATGCTAGTAGGTACTTGCTCAAATCAAAACTTTTCACACTTACACTTTTCAAACCAATTTTCAAAACAACTTCGTCACACCTTTGAGGACTGATACAAGGGTTATCAAGAAGTAAAACTTTTCAAAAACAAAGCATATAAACACAAGCAATTTAAAAATGAGAAAGTACCTAAGAGACCATGGAAAACCATGGATAGAAAGGGTGCTAACACCTTCCCTCTCTATAAACTACCCCCCGTACTCAGAATCTCGAAAAAGGATTTTTTTCTATACTTTTTTCCTTTCCAGTTGGATGAAATAAAAGTCGGTGGAGACTCTTACTTACCGCGACATTTTGCAAACACAAAATGCAAAATGCAAACCAATATTAAATAGTTGGTTCTTCCACCGTATCACAGAACTGGAGACTCTGCTGGGGACTTATAAGTGGGGTATACCTTAGGATCTAGGTCATTAAAATTACTTCTCTTGATTGCTTCGTTTGCTTTTATTTTTGAGGGTTTTGTTTGGGGTTACTATAGATCCTACACCCAGATCTGGGGAATACCATTTAGGTAAGTAGCAATAGACTGTGAGGGAACTGTACAACGTAGACCGATACGGTTGAAGCAGTAGCTACGTTGGTGTGGCACTTTGGTTGGTACCAATATCCCTTGTGGAGAAACGAGGAGAATACGGGGCTGCCGTGTGGTGTCGTTAAGCATCAACTGACCTTAGAACCTTTAATCGCCCAACTTGGCCATTAGAAAGTAGTGAGATAGCTGGCCTCGATGTAGAGCTGAGAACTGGTTGATACTCGATGCTACACTCATTGACATCATACTCTCGGAATAATTTCTACCGCAAGAAAAGATTACGTGAGCTAAAACCATGACCGACTGAGGATGGTCAGTGATATTGAGATCCTCTAGAACCTGTTTACTTTTCTAGGATAGGTTTGAAACCAACTTAACTTCAAGAGGGTATTACATTTGACCTCATGCAAGCCTTAAACCTAAGGGCTTTGTGTGATTTGACTGTGTTTGCAATAATTGTGTTTGCTATACCTGTGGTTTATCATGACATCATGCATCATAACATGGCATTCATGCTTCATTACACTAACCATTTCAAAGACCAAGGGAATTTATCTTTGTTCTGTTTTGCAGATCATGGCTTCCATGCGTAGGAATACTATCCGAATTAACTTTGTAGAGATACCTTCCCAACTCAAAGAGCTAGTTTCAAGAATTTCTGAAACTTCTATGTTCATTAAGAGACACGGTCAACTTCTCAGCCTGGTTACTTCAAACCCCGATGAACAGATGATGAGCGTACTTTTTCAGTTCTTCGATCCCAAGCATCACTGCTTCACCTTTCCAGATTATTAGTTGGTACCCACATTGGAAGAATTCTCTCATCTATTGGGCATATCCATTCTTGAACAGGTACCCTTCACAGGTATAGAAGAAGTTCCTAAGCCATAAGTCATTGCCTCAACTTTGCATTTGAACCGGGCCGATGTGGTATCCAATTGGGAAACTCGAAGCGGAGTCGAGGGTTTTCTAGCCAAATTTCTAATAGACCAGGCTCAACTATTTTGGGATGATATGGAGTTTCAGGCTTTTGAGGATGTCTTGGATCTTCTTATCTATGGTTTAGTTCTCTTCCCTAATCCGGACTCTTTCGTAGATGTGAATGCTATCAAGATTTTCCTTTCTCGCAACCCTATGCCTACCTTGCTTAGAGATATTTTGCACGCTCTCTATACTCGTACCACGAGGAGAAGAGGGACTCTTATGTGCTGCATGCCGTTGTTGTCGAGGTGGTTTATTTCTCACCTCCCTAGGTCTATACCGAAGAACGAAGAAGGTTTGGGTTGGTTGCACAAAATAATGTCACTCGATCATACGAATATTATTTGGTGTTCCTGAGCTATGGAAGACGTTGGTGTTATTGATCGCTGTGGGGGGGGGGTACCCTAATGTCCCATTACTTGGCATCAGAGGGGGTATAACTTACAGTCCTTGTCTAGCCCTGCGACAATTTGGTCATGCTCGAAGGGATGGTCCCCATGAGTTACTTCTCGAGGACATTGTATTTGATTATGAGGATGATGTTAAGGGGCATCGTCGGAGGTTCATACGAGCTTGGGGCATGGTAAATAGATCTAACCCCCAAGAGTTGGGACCAAAGACTTCCCTTCCTATGCAGCCTTACCTCCAGTGGGTACGAGCTCATGCCTAGAAGCTTATGATGCCTTATGCGGCAGTATTACCAGTGATTGTGGAACCCACTACTGAAGACGACATTCCTTACACAGTTATCTATCCTTACATGCCTACTGATCTCGGGGAGTTACAGAGGTCTTGGATTCAGCTGAAGAATGAGCGGGATACTTACAGGGAGCAGTTCCATGAGCAATAGAGGAAGGTTTTAAATTTCACCAGGCTGCTCGAGGAGGAAAGAGTGCTCAATGACTATATCAGCACAAAGAGAAAGCATCCATGGGACTTTTGATTTTTCTTTTCTAGTTTAGATTTTCTTTATTTTACTTATTTGTAACGCCTTGAAGGCATGTTGAACCTTTCAAATTTAAGCTAATAAACTTTTGTTTATTTTGGTTTGCAAATTTAAATCTCCCAAAGTCTTTGAAATCATTACACGCGCATCCCATTATCATACACATCATTACAGGTACCACTACAGGTTTCTCATCTTCTTCACTGTTTATTTCAGCAAAAATGTCTTTCGATCAAGTCATTAAAGATCTTCAGGAACAGAATGCCCAGTTCCAACAAATGTTCATCAGTCTGGCAAAGGGGCAAGAGGATCTGAAGACCCTCATTTTGAAAGAGAAGAAGAAGAAGAAGATGGTCGGTATTCTGAATATGGGCAGAAGGTTTGGAGAAAGGTTGAAGCATCAAATTGATCTAACCTCTTCATCTAAAGACGGGGAGAACCAAGAAGGGGAAAAGTGAAGAAGTGAAAAACACAAGAAGGGGGGTTGAATTGTAAAAACTTGAAATAAATTGCAGTCAACACAGTATTTTTATCCTGGTTCGTTTGATCTCAAACTACTCCAGTCCACCCGTCAAGGTGATTTCGCCTCTCTCCAACGAGGTCTTAATTCACTATATTCAACTGAATATTACAACTGCTTTAACAACTGCTAAAGCCTTCTTGAGTCAAACCACAAACCGGTTTCTCAAGGAAATACTTTCTTACAAAGAATTGAAATTTAGGTGTGTGAATGTTTTCTACAAAAACTGTTTATCACAACTGTGATACTACACAATTTAAGCTTATGAGAACTAGAGTGCTAAAATAATTGAGTAAAGAATTGAGAGCTTTTAGCAAACTGAGAGTGAGGAAGATGATGAATAGCTTTAGGCGTGTAGAGTGTTGTAGAGCATTAGCCAATTCAATCTTCACTGACTGGTTTATATAGCATTGGAAATAAGGTACGTTGGAGTAGTAATTCTGTTTCAATGCCAATAACATTCTTTCCTTATTAAGCAGATATTGTCTGGAATGATGCTGTTGGTAATAAAGCATCTTGAATGCACAGTACCGTTGCTACTTAAGCGTGTTCTGGCTTTGGCTCATTCTGACGCTGCTTAGGTGCTGATGACCTGTTGTTGATCAGAGTTCAGCTTGTTACGCACATATATGTTCATCACGCTTCAGCGTAAGCACAAGTTGACCTTCTAATTCTGGCATATGATATAACATCTTCTGATGCTGATGTTGATATCTTATCTTCTGATGCTGATGATGATGTTCTCTTGCTGATATACATCAGAGTTTCTGTAAAACAGAATGTAATTTTTAGATAGCATATTTGTCTTACATGAATCATACAATTAATATATCTTTGCATTTTGTTATCATCAAAACTTAAACTTAGGGTAGTAGATTCAAACTTTGTTCTAACAATCTCCCCCTTTTTGATGATGACAAAAACTAGATATTTTTTAATTGAAAATTAACGTGAAACGTATCAGAGATAACCAAATAATAAATTGTATCAGAGTTAAATAGGAAGTTATCAAAGATAAGGGATAAAGAGATATCAGTGTTTAGATTGGAGATACTCCCCCTGAGTTTATTACTTCCCTTTTTAATTCCAAGAGTTCTTCAGGATCAGATCTTTATTGACTTTCTTTGAACATCAGAATATCAGAGCTTCAGATCAGAATATCAGAGCTTCAGTGTATCAGAGATGATTAACTTCTTGTACCTGTAAGCTTATGCAAAACAGAAAACATTCAAGTATATCAGAGTGTTAGAATGTTTGAGATTTTTTGTCTCAGTAATCCGTTATTGAAAAATATCATTCTTTTTCTCCCCCTTTTTGTCAGCAATCAAAAAGTGCAAGTAATATAAGCTAAAACAATCAGAGCAGAAAAACTGGTATATTTAATTCAGAGCATAGAAGAGAGTACATAAAACATGGAAAGAAAAACAGTGAAAATATCATGAATACATTTTAAAACATGATTACGTGCATTTAATGCTTGCTGATTTTGGGGGATTTGAGAAAGATACTTGGAACGGTTACCAGACATGTGTCTCAATGCACCCAATTAGCGTTTTGCCTTCTCAGAAGCGTGCACGCGTGTTCTGCTTCAGAGATTTGCTGATGATTGGATGACACTTGTTTGATTTAGTGAGCAGCACGTCTATCCTTGAGCTGAAACGCTCAGATCTTTAAGAATAGAATCTGATACAATCTGCATGTCTATCTTTCTGAAAGAAGATTGATCAGAAGTTCACAGTAAAAGGAAAACACATTCTAAAGGTTAATATATAAAATTAAAACATTTTCACTCTGGGCAGAGTTTCATGCTGAGATGTTTCAGAATGAAATTGAACCTATCTTCAGAAAGAGGTTTAGTGAAGATATCAGCCCATTGATGGTCTGTATCAATAAATTTTAAGTTCAAAATTCCTTTCTGAATATAGTCCCTAATGAAGTGGTGTTTTATTTCTATATGATTAGCCCTAGAATGTAAAATAGGATTCTTACTTAAGCAAATGGCATAAGTATTGTCACAGAGTATAGGGATGTTACTCTCAAAAATCTGGAAGTCTTCAAGATGACTTTTCATCCAGAGCATTTGTGTGCTACATCCTGCTGTTGCTATGTACTCAGCTTCTGCTGTTGATAGCGCAATTGTGGATTGCCTTTTGCTGGACCAAGAGATCAGATTTTCTCCCAGAAACTGGCAGCTTCCAGAAGTACTTTTACGCTCTACTCTGTCTCCAGCAAAGTCAGCATCGCAGTAGCCTACTAAACTGTAATCACTAGATTTTCTATAAAATAGACCCAGATTAGTAGTACCTTTCAGATACTTGAAAATTCGCTTAACAGCTGTTAAGTGAGATTCTCTAGGATCTGATTGGAATCTAGCACAAATACATACGCTGAATAAGATATCAGGCCTTAAAGCCATCAGATAAAGGAGAGAACCAATCATACCTATGTAGACCTTCTGTTCTACCTTTTTGCTTACCTCTTCTCTTTCCAGAATGCACGTGGGATGCATTGGAATATTTGATGGCTTACATTCTGAGAGGTCAAATTTCTTCAGAAGTTCTCTGACATATTTGCTCTGATGAATGTAAGTTCCCTCAGGATTCTGATTGATCTGAATTCCCAGAAAGAATTTCAGTTCTCCCATGAGGCTCATCTCAAATTCTGCCTGCATACACTTAGCAAATTTTCTTCCAAGAGAAGGATTAGTAGATCCAAAAATAATATCATCAACATAAATTTGGCAAACTAAGATGTCATTCTTAACTGACTTACAGAATAAGGTAGTGTCCACCTTCCCTCTGGTGAATTCATTTTCTAACAGAAAGTTACTTAGTCTTTCATGCCAAGCTCTGGGAGCTTGTTTCAGACCATATAGTGACTTCTTTAGTTTGAAAACATATTCTGGGTTTTTTGTACTTTCAAAACCAGGGGGTTGGTGCACATAAACCTCTTCTTCTATATAACCATTTAAGAATGCACTCTTGACATCCATCTGATACAGAGTGATGCCTTTATTAACAACAAATGAAATTAAAAGTCTGATAGATTCTAACCTGGCGACTGGGGCAAAGGTTTATGTATAGTCTATCCCCTCTTGCTGACTATAACCTTGTGCTACCAGTCGTGCTTTGTTTCTGATAACTTCACCTTGTTCGTTCAGCTTGTTTCTGAACACCCATCTTGTTCCAATGACGTTGAATCCTTTTGGTCTGGGAACAAGATCCCATACATCATTTCTGGTGAATTGATTCAGCTCTTCTTGCATTGCTAGAATCCAGTCATTGTCCAGAAGTGCTTCATCAATAGAAGAAGGTTCAATCAGAGACACAAGTCCCATGAGGGATTCTTCAGAGTTTCTGAAGCTGGCTCTTGTTCTAATTGGATCTTCCTTTCTTCCTAAGATAGTTTCTTCTGGGTGATCCAAACTGCTTCTGGGTAGTCTCTTCTGAGGTTGATCAACAGCTGTTGTAGGATTGCTAGAAGTGCTCCTTTCAGATGTTGAAGGAGTGTCTTTGTTGAGAGCTTCTGATGACTTGTCTTCAGAACCTGTAAATTCAACTTCCATACCTGCAAATACTTCATTCTGCTTTGACTTTTCAGAGTCAAGCTTATCATCAAAACGAACATTGATTGATTCTTCCACAATCTGTGTTTCTGTATTGTATACTCTGTACCCTCTTGAGAGTTCAGAGTATCCTAACATAATACACTTCTGTGCTTTAGAGTCAAACTTGTTCAAATAATTTTTTGTATTTAACATAAAACAAGTACATCCAAATGGATGAAAATATGAAATGTTGGGCTTTCTGTTCTTCCACAATTCATATGGAGTCTTTTCCAAAATAGGTCTTATTGAGATTCTATTCTGAATGTAGCACGCTGTGTTTATTGCCTCTGCCCAGAAGATCTTAGCAACATTTGTCTCATTGATCATGGTTCTGGCCATTTCTTGTAATGTTCTGTTCTTTCATTCTACAACTCCATTTTGTTGGGGAGTTCTAGGACAAGAGAAATCATGCAGAATGCCTCTGTCATTAAAGAATGACTCAAAATCTTTGTTTTCAAACTCTCCACCATGATCACTTCTGACTTTAACGATTCTAAGATCCTTTTCATTCTGAACTTGGTTACAGAAGGTAACAAACACAGAGTGTGACTCGTCCTTGTGTCTTAAGAACTTTAGCCATGTCCATCTGCTATAGTCATCTACGATTACTAACCCATACTTCTTGCCACTGACTGAAGCAGTTTTAACAGGTCCAAATAAGTCAATGTGCAGAAGTTCTAATGGCTTAGAGGTAGAAACAACATTTTTAGATTTGAAAGAAGGTTTTGCAAACTTGCCTTTCTGACATGCTTCACACAGAGCATCTGAATTGAACTTCAGATTAGGAAGTCCTCTGACCAGATTGAGTTTGTTAATCTGAGATATTCTTCTCATACTAACATGCCCCAATCTTCTGTGCCAGATCCACTGCTCGTTGTTAACAGACAGAAGACACTTTACATTCTGACTTTTCAGTTCAGAAAGTTTGATTTTATAAATGTTGTTTTTCCTCTTTCCATTAAATAGGATAGTCCCATCTTTCTGACTAACAACTTTACATGATTTTTGATTAAAGATTATATCATAATCGTTATCACTTAATTGACTTATGGATAACAGATTATGCATTAATCCATCTACTAGCAGAACATTATTTATAGAGGGAAGATTTCCATTACCTACAATTCCAGAGCCAATGATCTTTCCCCTCTGATTTCCTCCAAAGCCAACGTGGCCTCCAGGCTTAAGTTCCAGGCTTTGGAACATATGTCTTCTTCCTGTCATGTGTCGCGAGCAGCCAGAGTCCAGGTACCATGACTGGTGTTTCTGATTTGCTACTAAAGATATCTCTTCAGTGTCTGATTCTGAGTCTGATTCATAAGCTTCACTGTCTTCTGAAATGTTGGCCATGAGAGCTATGTTTGCTCTCTCATCATCTGATTCTGAGTCAGCTTCAGACGAGTCATAGTCATCCCATGTAGCCATGAGACTTTTCTTCTTTTCTCTTCCAAACTTCTTTTTGGGCTTTTCCCTCTGAAGCTTTGGGCAGTCACTCTTGTAGTGTCCTTGCTCATTGCATTCATAGCAGATGATGTCCTTGGTGTTTGGCTTTCTGCTTCCTGAGGAGCCTTCAGATCTTCTGTATCCAGAGAAAGAATCTGACCTTCTGTATCTGGAAGAGGACTCGTTCTGATCAGATCTTCTGGGATTCTTGAACTTCCTTTGCCTCTGCTTCCATAGTTGGTTCACTCTTCTGGAGAGCAGGGAAAGTTCGTCTTCCTCTGATGAGGATCCATCAGATGTTTCTTCAACTGCCTGCAAAACTTTAGACTCAGATTTTTTGTTAGATTTTAATGCTAAAGGCTTACCTTGCTTCTGAGGTTCATCAGCTTCCAGCTCTATCTCATGACTTCTGAGGGAGCTGATAAGTTCCTCCAGAGAAATTTTGTTGAGATCTTTAGCTAGCTTCAGCGCTGTAACCATTGGCCTCCACTGCTTTGGCAAGCTTCTGATGATCTTCTTGACATGATCAGCAGTAGAGTATCCTTTGTCCAGAACCTTGAGACCAGCCACCAGAATTTGGAATCTTGAGAACATTGTTTCAATGGATTCACTTTCTTCCATTTTGAATGCCTCATACTTCTGAATGAGTGCAAGATCTTTAGTTTCTTTGACCTGAACATTGCCTTCATGCGTCATTCTGAGTGAGTCAAACATGTTCTTTGATGTGTCTCTGTTAGAGATCTTTTCATATTCAGCATAAGAGATGGCGCTGAGAAGGATGGTTCTGGCCTTGTGGTGATTTTTGAAGTCACGCTTTTGTTGGTCAGACATTGCTTTCCTGTCAATCTTATGACCGCTTGCATTCACTGGGTGCGTATATCCATCTGTCACCATGTCCCACAGATCAGCATCATGTGCCAGAAAGAAGCTTTCAATTCTGTCTTTCCAGTAATCAAAATTTTCTCCATCAAAGACTGGAGGTTTGGCACTGAATCTGTCTCTGTCTTCATTGTTGTCATTGCTGGTGTGTTGATAAGTTCCTGCCATTGTGTTTTTCTGACGCTGGATCTTGTACTGACACGGTTAAGTGTTTTAGCTCAGAACCAGGCGCTTTGATGCCAATTGAAGAAGTGAAAAACACAAGAAGGGGGGTTGAATTGTAAAAGCTTGAAATCAATTGCAGTCAACACAGTATTTTTATCCTGGTTCATTTGATCTCAAACTACTCCAGTCCACCCGTCAAGGTGATTTCGCCTCTCTCCAACGAGGTCTTAATCCACTATATTCAACTGAATATTACAACTGCTTTAACAACTGCTAAAGCCTTCTTGAGTCAAACCACAAACCAGTTTCTCAAGGAAATACTTTCTTACAAAGAATTGAAATTTAGGTGTTTGAATGTTTTCTACAAAAACTGTTTATCACAACTGTGATACTACACAATTTAAGCTTATGAGAACTAGAGTGCTAAAATAATTGAGTAAAGAATTGAGAGATTTTAGCAAACTGAGAGTGAGGAAGATGATGAATAGCTTTAGGCGTGTAGAGTGTTGTAGAGCATTAACCAATTCAATCTTCACTGACTGGTTTATATAGCATTGGAAATAAGGTACGTTGGAGTAGTAATTCCGTTTCAATGCCAATAACATTCTTTCCTTATTAAGCAGATCTTGTCTGGAATGATGCCGTTGGTAATAAAGCATCTTGAATGCACAGTACCGTTGCTACTTAAGCGTGTTCTGGCTTTGGCTCATTCTGACGCTGCTTAGGTGCTGATGACCTGTTGTTGATCAGAGTTCAGCTTGTTACGCGCAGATATGTTCATCACGCTTCAGCGTAAGCACAAGTTGACCTTCTGATTCTGGCATCTGATATAACATCTTCTGATGCTGATGTTGATATCTTATCTTCTGATGCTGATGATGATGTTCTCTTGCTGATATACATCAGAGTTTCTGTAAAACAGAATGTAATTTTTAGATAGCATATTTGTCTTACATGAATCATACAATTAATATATCTTTGCATTTTGTTATCATCAAAACTTAAACTTAGGGTAGTAGATTCAAACTTTGTTCTAACAAAAAGGACCCTAGTCTTGCAGTCTCTGACAATGATACTGATTTTGATGATGAGCAATATCCTCCTGCTGAGGATAAATACAAGTAGTTAGAAGACCGTCTGAGTGCTATGGAAGTTCAGAAGATACCTGGTTTGGATTTCAGAGAACTGGGACAGGTATCAGGGGTGGTCATCCCTCAAAAGTTCAAAGCTCCAGTTTTTGCTAAGTATGATGGAGTGTCCTGCCCAAAACTCCATCTCCGCTCTTATGTAAGGAAAATCCAACCCCACACTGCTGATAGAAATTTGTGGGTCCACTTCTTTCAAGATAGTCTGTCAGGGACTCAGCTTGAATGGTTCTACCAGTTAGAGGGAGCCAGTGTCCGAAACTGGGAAGATCTTGCTGCTGCTTTCTACAAGCAGTATCAGTATAATGCCGACTTTGCCCCCACTCATACTCAACTCCAGAGTATGTCCATGGGTGCAGATGAAGGTTTCAAAGATTATGCCCAAAAATGGAGAGATTTGGCTATCAGAGTTCAACCCCCTTTGTCTGATAGGGAGTTGGTTGATATGTTTCTGGGGACGTTGTCTGGTCCATTTTTCAATCACTTAATTGACAGCTCGTCATCTGGTTTCACCGAGTTGATTTTAATTGGAGAAAGAGTAGAGGCTGGAATTCTTAGTGGCAAAATACAGAAGGGTGCCTCTTCGAGTTCGGTAAAGAAACCTTTTACTGGTAAGAAGGAAGCCAATGCAGTTTATAGCCCGAGGGGCCAAAACAGATCTGACCTTTGTCAAACAGTAAATGCTGTAGTGATACCAAGACCCGCAGTTGCTCCACAACGTAACAATCAACAAAGGGTGGAAAGACCATAACGGCAGTTTACCCGCATTAGCATGACATTGGCTGAAGTGCTACCTCATCTGCTGAGATCTAACTTGGCAACCTTGAGAGAGGCTCCCAAGAATCCAAACACTACCTCTCCCAGATACAATCCCAACCCGCGGTGTGCCTACCATTCTGAGAGTCCTGGCCATGATATCAATGATTGTTGGGCTTTGAGAAACAAAGTACAAGACTTGCTTGATGCCAAGGAGATAAAGTTCGATGCTCCAGAAAAGCCGAATGTTATAACTGTTCCCCTGCCCAAACATGGTCGTGGAGTCAATGCTGTTGACACTGATTTGTTTTTGACCTATGTTAAATAAATTTCTACTCCTCTTATGACTGTTAAGAGGAATTTTCTATTGGCCGATTTATTTCCGGGATATGGGGAAGGTTGCCACATGTGCTCGATTTTACCTTATGGTTTCCGTTTGTTGAAGTCAGGTGTTCAGCGCCTGATGGATATTAAAGAAATTTTGTTTGAGAAGACTATGATTCCTATTGTTCCAAATGAAGATGTTGCCATTATAACCATTTCCACTAATCCTTCCAAGGTTTCCTCGAGAAGACCTGTTAGGATTACACTTGTTCAAAGAATTTCTCCGCTAATAATCATTGTCCCTGGTCCCATCCCGTACACTTCAGACAAGGTTGTCCCATGGCATTATGGTACTGATGTGTATTATCATGGCATTAAGGAAGATTTGAATAATGAAGAAGCTGATACAGATGTCAGTAATATTTTCAGGGCTAGTAAGGTTACCAGAAGCGTATGGATCTTCTCTCCCGAGATTTCCCCTCCGACTGTCAATAAACCTATTGTCATTCCATCTGCTGTTCCCGCGAGTACATCAACTACTGTTCCAGTTCTTACTCTAGTTATCACCCCTGTCGCTGAGCCATCTGGGACTCGGGGCAAAGGAATTATAGGTGAGCCTGCCCCGACGGAGACGCCTAGAAAAATAGTTGTTGAAGCCTCTAAACAAGAATTAGAGGAAATACTGAAAATTATCAAGAAAAGCGACTATAATGTGGTTGAATAGCTGGGACAGACCCCGTCAAAGATCTCCATGTTGTCTATGTTGTTGTGTTATGAAGCCCATGCGAAGGCTTTGATTGCATTTCTCAAGACTGCGCATGTGCCGCAGGAAACTTCAGCAAATGAGTTCAAAGATTGTATGGCCAGCCTGACTGCTGACAACGGGCTAGGTTTTTTAGATGTGGATCTGACCCCTAAGGGGAGGAATCATAATGATGCTCTGCATGTCTCGATTGAGTGAAGGGGCACCACTATGGCTCATGTGCTAGTAGATACCGGGTCTTCATTGAATGTTCTGCCAAAGAAAGCGTTGGACCGTTTAGATTATGAGGGTTTGACTTTAAAGCCTAGTAACATTATGGTAAGGGATTTTGACGGATAAAAGAGAATGGTGCACGAGGAGGTGGACATCCCTGTCAAAGTGGGTTCTCAGATCTTTGGGTCCACCTTCTACGTAATGGATATCAGGCCATCATATTCTTGCTTGCTAGGTCGTCCTTGGATCCATGGGGCTGGGGCAGTTACTTCCACACTCCATTAAATGCTGAAGTATCCAGTGAAGGGGAAGATTGTCACGGTGCGAGGTGAAGAAGAGTATATGGTGAGTCATCTTAATTCCTTCCGTTATGTAGAGATGGACGGGGAGTTCATAGAAACTCCTTGTCAGAACTTCGAAGAGGTCCCTCAGACTTTGGCATAAACTGAAGTTACTACCAACAAACCTCCACTGAAGATGGCTTCTCTCAAGGACGCCAGGGCTGTAGTTGAAGAAGATGGGTGTACCAATTGGGGTCGGATCCCTGATTTCACTCGCAAAACTGACAAATTTGGTTTGGGCTTTACTACAGGGGCTCAAAGGGCTGTCAGGCACGCACGGATTGGAAGACCTCCTCTACACATCAGCAATCGGGGAGTTAATGCAATTGAGGACAATGAAGAGGATTCAGACATCGACAACTGGATCTACCCAACAACCAATGGTGGACTGAATAACTGGACGGCTAGGGACTTCATACTTGTTTCTTTTATTCCGCAGTAATTGAGTTTTGTTTTAAGATTTGTAATAAACAGTTTGAAACTTTACGGCCCGGTGCCTTGCCCAAGGCACCTTGTCTCTGCTTGTCAGGGCTTATTATTTGTCATTTCATATATCATTAATAAAGCCTTGGACGTTTCTTGCATTGCAAATTTTGCGCTCCTTGTTTTTCTTTTCTGTCTCTCACTTTATCAAAACAACTATTCTCTTACACACACTCACGTATCATACTACAAATCCATATCCACTATGGATCCCATGGATAACAACTCTGCTACTGCCAGTTATGACTTCAAAAATCCGATCAACCAAACCGAGGACGAAGGTGAGGATGATTGTGAAGTGCCTGGAGAACTTGCTAGACTATTGCAGCAGGAAGAGAGGGCCATACAGCCTCATGAAGAGCCAGTTGAATCAGTGAATTTGGGTACAGAGGAAGACAGGAAAGAGGTCAAAATAGGTCGAATCTAGAGCCTAGTGTCAAACAATGGTTAATACAGATGCTACACGACTATGTTAAAATCTTCGCCTGGTCCTATGAAGACATGCCTGGTTTGGACACTGATATTATGGTACATCGCTTGCCGACTAAAGAAGATTGCCCTCCGATAAAGCAGAAGGTTCGCCATATGCGCCCTGAAATGTCAGAGAAAATCAAGGCAGAGGTCATGAAATAGTTCGACGCAGGATTCTTAGCTGTCACTTCTTATCCGCAGTGGGTTGCCAACGTCGTTCTGGTACCTAAGAAAGACAATAAAGTACAGATGTGTATGGGCTACATAGATCTGAATAGGGCAAGCACCAAAGATGATTTCCCACTTCCCCACATTGATGTTCTAGTCGACAACACCGTGCAACACAAGATCTTCTCCTTCATGGATGGTTTTTTTGGCTACAACCAGATCAAGATGGCTCCTGAGGACATGGAGAAGATAACCTTCGTTACACAGTGGGGCACCTTCTGTTATAAAGTAATGCCTTTTGGGTTGAAGAATGCTGGGGCAACTTATCAGCGCGCCATGGTCGCTTTGTTCCACGATATGATTCACCACGAAATCGAGGTGTATGTTGATGACACAATAGCCAAATCCTAGACTGAGGAAGAGCACATTGATCATCTCCAGAAACTGTTTGACAGGTTGAAAACGTACAAGCTGGGGTTAAATCCGAACATGTGTACCTTCGGGGTAAGATCTGGTAAGCTTCTGGGTTTTGTTGTCAGTGACAAAGGTATTATGGTGGACCTTGCAAAGGTAAAATCCATACAAGAGATGCCGGCTCCCCGCACAGAAAAAGAAGTCAAAGGCTTCTTGGGACGCCTGAATTACATCGCCAGGTTCATTTCACATCTGACTGCTACTTATGAGCCAATCTTCAAGCTGCTGAAGAAAGATCAAGTGGTAAAATGGAATGATGAATGCCATACCGCTTTCAAAAGAATAAAGGAATACCTTCAAGAACCACCAATTTTGATGCTTCTAGTGGAAGGAAGACCTTTGATATTATACTTGACAGTGCTAGACAATTCAATGGGGTGTGTGCTGGGGCAGCATGACGAGTCTGGTCGAAGAGAGCACGCCATTTATTACCTTAGCAAAAAGTTTACTGACTGTGAGACCCGATACTCATTGCTCGAGAAAACTTGTTGCGCTTTGGCATAGGCTGCTCGCCGACTGAGACAGTATATGCTGACTCACACTACTTTGTTGATATCAAAGATGGATCTGATCAAGTATATTTTTGAGAAGCCCGCTCTCTCCGGAAGGATAGCAAGATGGCAGATGGTCCTAACCGAGTACAACATCCAATACACCACCCAAAAAGCAATCAAGGGGAGTGTATTGGCGGATCATTTGGCGCATCAGGCCGTGGATGACTACTAGTCCATGAATTTCGAGTTCCCGGATGAGAATATCATGTTGGTAACCAATTGCGAAGAACCTGGACCGGATGAAGGACCTGAGGAAGGATCCCGATGGTCTATGTATTTTGATGGAGCCTCGAACACATTGGGTAATGGAATTGGCACTATAATTATATCTCCTGAGGGATATCATACTCTGTTCACCTCCCGATTATGTTTTAACTGCACCAACAATATGGTGGAGTATGAAGCGTGTATCATGGGTCTTCAAGCTGCTATTGACCTGAGGATTAAGTTCTTGAGTGTATTTGGAGATTCCGCTATGGTAATAAGTCAGATCAAAGGCGAGTGGGATACGAAGCACCCGAATCTTATTCCTTACAAAGAATATGTACTTACATTGCTCCCATACTTTGAGGAGATAACTTTTGAACATTTCCCACGAGAAGAAAACTAGTTGGCGGACGCGCTAACTACCATGTCTTCTATGTTCAAAGTTAGGTGGGACAATGAAGCTCCCCAGATTACCATTGAGAGGTTGGACGAACACGCACATTGCTGTGACATCAAGACTGAGGAGGTAGCAGATAAACCCTGGTTTCACGAGGTAAAGAGGTATCTTGAGGCTCAAGAATACCCCGAGGGGGCATCTGTTCATGATAAGAAGTTTCTGAGAAGGTTCGCTGCGAAGTTCTTCATTAGTAATGGAATCCTCTATAAGCGTAACCATGATTCAACCTTACTGCAGTGTGTAGACAAGAGCGAGGCAGAAAGGATCATGGCAGAGTTACATGAAGGTACCTTTGGAACTCATTTCAGTGGACACACCATGGCGAAGAAAATCCTACGGGCAGGATATTACTAGTCCACTATGGAAGCCGACTGTTATCAGCCCTCTCGAACCTGTCATAAGTGCCAAGTCTATGCTGATAAGGTGCATGTGCCTCCAGTCCCTCTGAATGTCTTGACAACTCCTTGGCCCTTTGCAATGTGGGGCATCAACATGATCAGCAAGATCAGACCTACTTCATCTAACGAGCATTGCTTCATTCTGGTGGCAATTGATTACTTCACAAAGTGGGTTGAGGCAGCTTCCTTTGCTACAGTAACCAAGAACGTCGTGGCGCGGTTCATCCGACATAATCTGATATGTCGATATGGTGTACCCGAGAGGATTATTACTGACAATGGTACAAATATCAATAACACAATGATCACCGAGCTCTGTAAACAGTTCAAGACTCAGCATCATAACTCTTCTCCCTACCGGTCGAAGATGAATGGGGATGTTGAAGCGGCTAACAAAAACATCAAGAAGATTGTGCATAAGATGACAGTGACATACAAAGACTGGCACAAGATGTTACCATTCTCTCTTCACGGATACCGTACCTCAGCACAGACGTCGACAGGGGCAACACCCTACTCTTTGGTGTATGGTATGGAGGCAGTCCTACCCATAGAAGTCCAGATACCCTCTCTCAGGATTATGAAGGATGCGGGTTTGAACGAAGACGACTGGATCCAAACCCGACTTGATCAACTGAATCTAATCGATGAAAAGAGACTTACTGCTATCAGTCATGGTTTTAACAAGAAAGTCAGACGTCAAGAATATCAAGTCGGGGATCTAGTGATCAAACGAATCATACTACCGCAAGGTGATCCCAAGGGCAAATGGACCCCCACATACGAATGGCCATTTGAGGTTAAGAACATTTTCTCAGGAGGAGCTATGATTCTAACCACCATGGATGGTGACGACCTTCCTCACCCCGTCAATGCAGACATAGTGAAAAGATACTACACATAATCAAAGACCCACTAGGTTGACTGGCCTAGGCAAAAATAAGGGCTTCCCGGCGAACCAAAAGGGTTCGAGCAAAAGTAAGGGATGAAAATGAAAAAATGTGTACACCCGGCAAGTCGAAAACCTGAAAAGGCGACTTGGGCAAAAAAGGATATCCCGGTGGACTGAAAACCCGAAAGGGCGGTCCTTGAAAAAGTTAGGGATCAAAACGTAACACTATGTCTCATTGGATCATCTTGCACCCAGACTTCGGTATCAACTATCAAGCTCAGACGATGCCAATCAATCTGATCCACCTTCGACCAAGCAACAAAGTGATGAGACGCTTGAATATATAAAGGCAATAGCAGAGTTGAAACCCGATGGGGTCGTTCCACATAGCTATTTTTTCTTTCTTCAACACAAATTGTAATTTCTATCTTTCGGCGACGTTCTCTTACTAGGACGTCATCCTCTTGTACAAAACGCCTATTACAGGCCAACTTCAAAATCAATACAAGTCATTTTCACAAAACTTTAATTTGTTTTCTTTTTCCTGTTTATTTTTGCAAGAACGTCCAATAATTTATTTTTGATATGTGCATTTGAAAATAATTGCTGCTCATAAATAGTTACATAAGAAACAAAAGACGATTACTCGTAATTCCAGGAACAGGGGAAAACAAGAAGTGTCCAAACCTTACAGTTACTCTGCCCATCAGGCACCGGGATAGAGCCAGCTTGAGAACATGAGTAGTGGTACATACACTCCCCACGGAGTAAAAAAAAAGTATCAAAAGACAATGATGTTAGCTTTCCTGAATAGGACATAACTCTCCCCAGCTGAGGTTCACAATCACAAGTGAATCAATAAATTTTTCCCCAAGCAGAATTTATTTCCCTCGCAAGCAGAAATTCAATCTCCAACGGAATTCATTATCACCAGCAACGGAAATTCATCCCCAGCTGAGTTTATTTCTCCAAATTAGCGATCTATCAACAGAGTGTTTCCTCTCTAACAGAGTTATTCCCCGTAGATTTATCCTCAGACAGGGTCTCTTCTGGAAGAATATTCACCAGCCGAATGGATATGAAACCCCATCTAGTCATCTTTGTTCACCATTTCTCATACTCTCCAAGCATCAGTCATGGATTTACTTTCCCGGACTCAGATTATTATGCCAGCATTTCATGTTCATACACCATGACATGTGCATGCATTACATATAGCATGGTCTCATTTATTTTGACAACGTCATCATACAATGCATCTCATGCATCATACATAACTAACCCTGTATTTCTTTCAGGAAAGACAGTTATTATCAATAATTTCCAGCAGGTACATGATCAACACTCGAAGCTAAACAAAGTAATCATCAGCGACAAATGTAACCTTATGCAGGTTCTTTCTCAGCAGCCATACTATCCATGCTTTCATATCGAAGTAACCCTACTTTCCAGGTTCCTTCTCAAAGCCCTACCATCCAGACATTCATATCGAAGTAACCCTACTATCCAGGTTCCTTCTCACAGCCCTACTATCCAGGCTTTTATATCGAAGTAACCCTACTATCCAGGTTCCTTCTCACAACCCTAATATCCAGGCTTTCATATCGAAGTAACCCTACTATCCAGGTTCCTTGTCACAACCCTACTATCCAGGCTTTCATATCGAAGTAACCCTACTATCCAGGTTCCTTCTCACAGCCTTACAATCCAGGCTTTCATATCGAAGTAACCCTACTATCCAGGTTCCTTCCACAACCCTACTATCCAGGATTTCATATCGAAGTAACCCTACTATTTAGGTTCCTTCTCACAACCCTACTATCCAGGATTTCATATCGAAGTAACCCTACTATCCAGGTTCCTTCTCACAGCCCTACTATCCAGGCTTTCATATCGAAGTAACACTACTATCCAGGTTCCTTCTCACAGCCCTACTATCCAGGCTTTCATATCGAAGTAACCCTACTATTCAGGTTCCTTCTCACAATCCTACTATCCAGGCTTTCATATCAAAGTAACCCTACTATTCAGGTTCCTTCTCACAGCCCTACTATCCAGGCTTTCATATCGAAGTAACCCTACTATCCAGGTTCCTTCTCACAACCCTACTATCCAGGTTCCTTCTCACAGCCCAACTATCCAAGGCTTTCATATCAAAGTAACCCCACCATCCAGGTTCCTTCTCATAACCTTACTATCCGGGTTCTTCCTCTCTTATCACCAGACAACAGCCCACAACACTATAATACCGGGACCCAATCAAACATAATTAATTTCACATTTCCCCAGAAAGTCGCGGTGCCGTATGTACCCCGACCAGAAGCGCAGTTCACTTCCGCTCCCCAAACCAGAATTATTCCCTAGTAGAGTAACGGACAACCGAAGCTCCTAGAACTCTATTTCTCTCAAGATAGAGACCAGTATTCCCCATAGAAGTATTCCTTAATAACATGTATACATGTTCTCGCAAAGGAATCTCTTATGCAATCGACACCTCTTCAGATGGCATCTTTAAGCCCATCTCCAACAATTCTCTAGCAACCTCCGAATGGCATCTATAAGCCCAAACCTGATATCACAAATCGAGTATCACTTCATGCGAGTGCAAATTTCTGGGCACTCTAGTGTTCAATCATCTTCTACCTCCAGATCATGAAAGGCAGACAAGCCAATCTACATCTTCAGGTTTAAGAAGATTGAACAGGGGCAGCTGTTGTAACCCAAAATATTCCCTCCCATATTTCTCAACAAAAGTCAAGTGAGGTCTCCAAATGGCTCAAGGAAGTCCAAGAGTTGACCAGACAAACTCTCTCATAAGGCAGTCTATCTCAAATTAGGGTTTCTATCTTCATCAGGATTTGGGAACCACAAAGGACTCAAATTCTCACCATTGTCATAATATGTTCTTAAGATCATCCATGTCAAGTTTCAAGCCCTGTAGAAGAAGTTTGCTCAATCAATTGCTCAAATGCCTGAAAATCAACTGTACTAGGTCAAAAGTCAACTGTGGCCCACATACAGTCAAACTTCAAGATTTTTGGTCAACGTCATAATTTTGAAGTATTATTCATCATTTGATCAATAGTTAATTATGATTCCTCAAGGATTGTTCAAAATTCATCAAAACCCAAAAGTTGCTAAATTAGGGTTTTGTAGGAAAAGTCAACTCAACTTTGACCAAGCATAACTTTCTCATGCTTTATCAGAAATGACCCATCCAAAGCTCATTTTGAATAGGATGCAATTCCCTACAATTCATATTCAGCTCCCAAGTTCAGAATATGTACTCACAAAAAGATATAAATTTTGACATTATAGGTCCTTTTGAAAAGTCAACAAAAACACCTTTTGGGTCAAAGCTTCATACATGAACGTGGAATATTCAATTGAGATTAGACCAAAAGGGTTGCTTAGAGGACATCCTAAGCTTTCTAAAAAGTCCAAGAACACCTCTCTAGGGTCAAAATTGAGAGAGTTATGAATTGCCCAAGTTGACCATTTTTGCAAAATTGCCAAAATTTAAATGTGCTCAAATTTGCATTTTTTGCTAAATGGGCCCAACTTTTTATGCTTGCACCTCAATTATAATGTGGTCCACAACTCAAATACTTATTCACAAATTATTTGCTTCATTTTTCAATTTATTTTGATTTTTCATTAATTAAAAAGTGAATTAAATCAAATAAATGATGAAAATTATCAAAGATATGATTTGATTGGTTTTTTTGACAGGTTAGAAACCAAGATATGCTGAGCTTGCAAGATCAATTCAAATCAATGACAATTGGTACAAAAAGAGCATGATTAGTCCAAATTTGGAAGGATATCATACACCATAAAAACCAAATCAAATCTTCAAAATTTGTAAAGATACTAGTGGTTTTTACAACCCTAATTCACTCTAGTACATATAGAGAACGCAACCAAGGCAAGAAAAAGAGGTTGGCAGTCGTGAAAACACCAAAAGAAAACTAAAAATTTTGCAAGAAAGTGGGTGATCATTCTTGGACTTAGAGAGTGATTCAAACCATTCTAAGGCTACCAATAGTCTCCTGGACATCTCCAGAAGGGATCTCAATCAATTGCAAGCATTTTCACGTCCGAAATCATAAGTTACAGGTATCACAGTTTGCCTAAAAACTTGATTTTGATTTCATTGATTTACTCATCATACGCATGTTTTAATTATATATTCTTGTTCATCATTGAGTTTGCAAGCTATTGGTACCACTTAATTGCATTTACAGTGCAGGAAACACGATATGCCATTGTTAGGGTTCCTTGGATCGTTTTAGGGGTTTGCAGTATAGGCAAAATTAGGCTTGGATTCTGGTACCATGATACTCGTGAGGATGAGACGAGTTGATTGGTACCCTTACTTTTCATTTATATTGCTTGTGTAGGATTTTTGAATGTCACAGGTTTGTAGTTACAGCAAGGTGTTTGTAGGTAAAAGTATCCTAGGCTAAAACAACAGAGAGAGGAAGAAGAAGCTTGCGTGGCAACATGGGACTCGTCCATTTGAATTTTCGTGCATTTTCTGAATACATTATTTGTTTGGATTATATTGTTTTACTTCTATTATGTGAACAACAAAAGAGCGTAGCACAGATGGCAAGAAGGCACTGGGAGCGAGCATGAGGACCTGAGTTCGATCCCCAGGTCCCAACCTTTGTTTGTATTATTTTGTTTCACGTGATCAGGTACACTACAACCCCAAGCGCCCACCACATGCCATAAATATCCAGCCATGAAATACATCTCCAGCCAAGATCCAATGTGCCATCATTGAAGGATCACCATATACCTCAAGTCAACACGCGCACCAGATCAGGCGTAGTCAAATAAGCTTTATCCTTGTTGGGCCCAGAAAATTCAGTCTCTAACCCCCAGAATTGCTAAATGCTATCAGGCCCATCTCTAACTTGTTTTTATTTCTTTTCTTTAATTCTTTTAATATTTTTTCTTTAATTATTTTAATTCACAAAATTAATTACTATTTTTCATAAAATCATAAAATCAAGAAATCAAAAATTAGAATTAGATTATTTTTCAAAATTATTTCTGTTAATTTAATTTAATTTAATTTAACTTAGGGCAATTTTAACTTTTTTTTATAATTAAAACTAATTAGAAAATTAGGTTTAAACTCTTGATTTAATTCTTTTTATTTTTCTCAAGTAAATAAAAACACAAACATAGGTTTTTTAGAATGAATTAATTTATTTGTCTTAATTTAAAATTAATTAGAACTTAGGATTTTTCTTTAATTTAATTAGTTCATTGTTTTCTTAAATAACAAAATATAACAAAAACATTTTTCTTTAATCAATCGCAAGTAGGATTAGTCAAAGGGTCAAAACCCTAATCGTCTCGCATTTAATTCGCCGCGCGCTTGTTTATTATTTTGCCAATATTTTTATAACTGTTCACTGGTTTGTAATAGTTAATTTAGGGCTTTATTTTATTGTTTAAATTCCCGGGTTTTTGGCTATGTAATTAATCCCCCTCCCCGAAGCCTTGTAATAGCATAGATTTATTTTCTCGCATTTTTAATTCCCACAAATATTTACTGTCTAGATGTATGCTAATAGGATTGTATGGCAAGAATGCATGACAAATTAACACAGTTAGAAAATCCTAATATGCAAAGATAAATAACTGAAACAAATCACTCGCACATATCACTCTTAGGGTATACTCTCACTTTGGTTGCCTTCGGTAAACGATCATTAAGCATAGGGTGTCTTAGTGGTTGCCCTCCTGTCTAAAAAGATCAAGTGTCCCATTTGAATGTTGCCTCGTAAATATTGCCTCGGAAATGTTGCCTTGGAAATGTTGCCTCGAGAAAGATCTTAAGACTCTAGGGTTATTACTAAGGTGTCCTAATATTGGTTTAGTGATCGTACGTCCCTTTCGAATTGACCCTTACAAACTCCAACGACGGTGCTACCTATTCTTCAATAGTAGCATATCGCTGTCTAAAGGAAATGAGAATAGAAACAATCTTTTTTCGAGTAGGTAGATGCTAGTAGGTACTTGCTCAAATCAAAACTTTTCACACTTACACTTTTCAAACCAATTTTCAAAACAACTTCGTCACACCTTTGAGGACTGATACAAGGGTTATCAAGAAGTAAAACTTTTCAAAAACAAAGCATATAAACACAAGAAATTTAAAAATGAGCAAGTACCTAAGATCCCATGGAAAACCATGCATAAAAAGGGTGCTAACACCTTCCCTCTCTATAAACTACCCCCGTACTCAGAATCTCGAAAAAGGATTTTTTTTCTGTACTTTTTTCCTTTCCAGTTGGATGAAATAAAAGTCGGTGGCGACTCTTGCTTACCGCGACATTTTGCAAACACAAAACGTAAAATGCAAACCAGTATTAAATAGTTGGTTCTTCCACCATATCACAGAACTGGAGACTCTACTGGGGACTTATAAGTGGGGTATACCTTAGGATCTAGGTCATTAAAATTACTTCTCTTGATTGCTTCGTTTGCTTTTATTTTTGAGGGTTTTGTTTGGGGTTACTATAGATCCTACACCCGGATCTGGGGAATACCATTTAGGTAAGTAGAAATAGACTGTGAGGGAACTGTACGACGTAGACCGATACGGTTGAAGCAGTAACTATGTTGGTGTGGCACTATGGTTGGTACCGGTATCCCTTGTGGAGAAACGAGGAGAATACGGGGCCGCCGCGTGGTGTCGTTAAGCATCAGCTGACCTTAGAACCTTTAATCGCCCAACATGGCCATTAGAAAGTAGTAAGATAGCTGGCCTCGATGTAGAGCTGAGAACTGGTTGATACTCGATGCTACACTCATTGAGATCATACTCTCGGAATAATTTCTGCCGCAAGAAAAGATTACGTGAGCTGAAACCATGACCGACTGAGGATGGTCAGTGATATTGAGATCCTCTAGAACCCGGTTACTTTTCTAGGATAGGTTTGAAACCAACTTAACTTCAAGAGGGTATTACCTTTGACCTCATGCAAGCCTTAAACCTAAGGGCTTTGTGTGATTTGACTGTGTTTGCAATAATTGTGTTTGTTATACCTGTGGTTTATCATGACATCATGCATCATAACATGGCATTCATGCTTCATTACACTAACCATTTCAAAGACCAAGGGAATTTATCTTTGTTCTGTTTTGCAGATCATGACTTCCATGCGTAGGAATACTATCCGAATTAACTTTGTAGAGATACCTTCCCAACTCAAAGAGCTAGTTTCAAGAATTTCTGAAACTTCTATGTTCATTAAGAGACATGGTCAACTTCTCAGCCTGGTTACTTCAAACCCCGATGAACAGATGATGAGCGTACTTTTTCAGTTCTTCGATCCCAAGCATCACTGCTTCACCTTTCCAGATTATTAGTTGGTACCCACATTGGAAGAATTCTCTCATCTATTGGGCATATCCATTCTTGAACAGGTACCCTTCACAGGTATAGAAGAAGCTCCTAAGCCAGAAGTCATTGCCTCAACTTTGCATTTGAACCGGGCCGATGTGGTATCCAATTGGGAAACTCGAAGCGGAGTCGAGGGTTTTCTAGCCAAATTTCTAATAGACCAGGCTCAACTATTTTGGGATGATATGGAGTTTCAGGCTTTTGAGGATGTCTTGGATCTTTTTTATCTATGGTTTAGTTCTCTTCCCTAATCCGGACTCTTTCGTAGATGTGAATGCTATCGAGATTTTCCTTTCTCGCAACCCTGTGCCTACCTTGCTTAGAGATATTTTGCACGCTCTCTATACTCGTACCACGAGGAGAAGAGGGACTCTTATGTGCTGCATGCCGTTGTTGTCGAGGTGGTTTATTTCTCACCTCCCTAGGTCTATACCGAAGAACGAAGAAGGTTTGGGTTGGTTGCACAAAATAATGTCACTCGCTCATACAAATATTCTTTGGTGTTCATGAGCTATGGAAGACGTTGCTGTTATTGGCCGCTGTGGGGGGTACCCTAATGTCCCATTACTTGGCATCAGAGGGGGTATAACTTACAGTCCTTGTCTAGCCCTGCGACAATTTGGTCATGCTCGAAGGGATGGTCCCCATGAGTTACTTCTCGAGGACATTGTATTTGATTATGAGGATGATGTTAAGGGGCATCGCCGGAGGTTCATACGAGCTTGGGGCATGGTAAATAGATCTAACCCCCAAGAGTTGGGACCAAAGACTTCCCTTCCTATGCAGCCTTACCTCCAGTGGGTACGAGTTCATGCCCAGAAGCTTATGATGCCTTATGCGGCAGTATTACCAGTGATTGTGGAACCCACTACTGAAGACGACATTCCTTACACAGTTCTCTATCCTTACATGCCTACTGATCTTGAGGAGTTACAAAGGTCTTGGATTCAGCTGAAGAATGAGCGGGATACTTACAGGGAGCAGTTCCATGAGCAAGAGAGGAAGGTTTTAAATTTCACCAGACTGCTCGAGGAGGAAAGAATGCTCAATGACTATATCAGCACAAAGAGAAAGCATCCATGGGACTTTTGATTTTTCTTTTCTAGTTTAGATTTGCTTTATTTTACTTATTTGTAACTCCTTGAAGGCATGTTGAACCTTTCAAATTTAAGCTAATAAACTTTTGTTTATTTTGGTTTGCAAATTTAAATCTCCCAAAGTCTTTGAAATCATTACATGCGCATCCCATTATCATACACATCATTACAGGTACCACTACAGGTTTCTCATCTTCTTCACTGTTTATTTTAGCATAAATGTCTTCCGATCAAGTCATTAAAGATCTTCAGGAACAGAATGCCCAGTTCCAACAAATGTTCATCAGTCTGGAAAATGGGCAAGAGGATCTGAAGACCCTCATTCTGAAAGAGAAGAAGAAGAAGAAGATGGTCGGTATTTTGAATATGGGCAGAAGGTTTGGAGAAAGGTTGAAGCATCAAACTGATCTAACCTCTTCATCTAAAGACGGGGAGAACCAAGAAGGGGAAAAGGACCATAGTTCTGCAGTCTCTGACAATGATACTGATTTTGATGATGAGCAATATCCTCCTGCTGAGGATAGATACAAGTAGTTAGAAGACCGTCTGAGTGCTATGGAAGTTCAGAAGATACCTGGTTTGGATTTCAGAGAACTGGGACTGGTATCAGGGGTGGTCATCCCTCAAAAGTTCAAAGCTCCAGTTTTTGCTAAGTATGATGGAGTGTCCTGCCCAAAACTCCATCTCCGCTCTTATGTAAGGAAAATCCAACCCCACACTGCTGATAGAAATTTGTGGGTCCACTTCTTTCAAGATAGTCTGTCATGGACTCAACTTGAATGGTTCTACTAGTTAGAGGGAGCCAGTGTCCGAAACTGGGAAGATCTTGTTGCTGCTTTCTACAAGCAGTATCAGTATAATGCCGACTTTTCCCCCATTCATACTCAACTCCAGAGTATGTCCATGGGTGCAGATGAAGGTTTCAAAGATTATGCCCAAAAATGGAGAGATTTGGCTGGCAGAGTTCAACCCCCTTTGTCTGATAGGGAGTTGGTTGATATGTTTCTGGGGACGTTGTCTGGTCCATTTTTCAATCACTTAATTGACAACTCATCATCTGGTTTCACCGAGTTGATTTTAATTGGAGAAAGAGTAGAGGATGGAATTCTTAGTGGAAAAATACAGAAGGATGCCTCTTCGAGTTCGGTAAAGAAACCTTTTACTGCTAAGAAGGAAGCCAATGCAGTTTATTACCCGAGGGGCCAAAACAGATCTGACCTTAGTCAAATAGTAAATGCTGTAGTGATACCAAGACCCGCAGTTGCTCCACAACGTAACAATCAACAAAGGGTGGAAAGACCACAACGGCAGTTTACCCGCATTAGCATGACATTGGCTGAAGTGCTACCTCATCTGCTGAGATCTAACTTGGCAACCTTGAGAGAGGCTCCCAAGAATCCAAACACTACCTCTCCCAGATACAATCCCAACCCGCGGTGTGCCTACCATTCTGAGAGTCCTGGCCATGATATCAATGATTGTTGGGCTTTGAGAAACAAAGTACAAGACTTGCTTGATGCCAAGGAGATAAAGTTCGATGCTCCAGAAAAGCCGAATGTTATAACTGTTCCCATGCCCAAACATGGTCGTGGAGTCAATGCTGTTGACACTGATTTGTTTTTGACCTATGTTAAAGAAATTTCTACTCCTCTTATGACTGTTAAGAGGAATTTGCTATTGGCCGATTTATTTCTGGGATATGGGGAAGGTTGCCACATGTGCTCGATTTTACCTTATGGTTTCCGTTTGTTGAAGTCAGGTGTTCAACGCCTGATGGATATTAAAGAAATTTTGTTTGAGAAGACTATGATTCCTATTGTTCCAAATGAAGATGTTGCCATTATAAACATTTCCACCAATCCTTCCAAGGTTTCCTCGAGAAGACCTGTTAGGATTACACCTGTTCAAAGAATTGCTCCGCTAATAATCATTGTCCCTGGTCCCATCCCGTACACTTCAGACAAGGCTGTCCCATGGCACTATGGTGCTGATGTGTATTATCATGGCATTAAGCAAGATTTGAATAATGAAGAAGCTGATACAAATGTCAGTAATATTTTTGGGGCTAGTAAGGTTACCAGAAGCGTATGGATCTTCTCTCCCGAGATTTCCCCTCCGACTATCAATAAACCTATTGTCATTCCATCTGCTGTTCCCGCGAGTACATCAACTACTGTTCCAGTTCTTACTCCAGTTATCACCCTTGTCTCTGAGCCATCTGGGACTCGGGGCAAAGGAATTATAGGTGAGCCTGCCCCGACGGAGACGCCTAGAAAAATTGTTGTTGAAGCCTCTAAACAAGAAATAGAGGAAATACTTAAAATTATCAAGAAAAGCGACTATAATGTGGTCGAATAGCTGGGGCAGACCCCGTCAAAGATCTTCATGTTGTCTCTGTTGTTGTGTTCTGAAGCCCATGCGAAGGCTTTGATTGCATTTCTCAAGACTACGCATGTGCCGCAGGAAACTTCAGCAAATCAGTTCAAAGATTGTATGGCCAGCCTGACTGCTGACAACGGGCTAGGTTTTTTAGATGTGGATCTGACCCCTAAGGGGAGGAATCATAATGATGCTCTGCATGTCTCGATTGAGTGAAGGGGCACCACTATGGCTCATGTGCTAGTAGATACCGGGTCTTCATTGAATGTTCTGCCAAAGAAAGCGTTGGACCATTTAGATTGTGAGGGTTTGACTTTAAAGCCTAGTAACATTATGGTAAGGGATTTTGACGGATCAAAGAGAATGGTGCACGAGGAGGTGGACATCCCTGTCAAAGTGGGTTCTCAGACCTTTGGGTCCACCTTCTACGTAATGGATATCAGGCCATCATATTCTTGCTTGCTAGGTCGTCCTTGGATCCATGGGGCTGCGGCAGTTACTTCCACACTCCATCAAATGCTGAAGTATCCAGTGAAGGGGAAGATTGTCACGATGCAAGGTGAAGAAGAGTATATGGTGAGTCATCTCAATTCCTTCCGTTATGTAGAGATGGACGGGGAGTTCATAGAAACTCCTTGTTAGAACTTCGAAGAGGTCCCTCAGACTTTGGCATCAACTGAAGTTACTACCAACAAACCTCCACTGAAGATGGCTTCTCTCAAGGACGCCAGGGTTGTAGTTAAAGAAGGTGGGTGTACCAATTGGGGTCGGCTCCCTGATTTCACTCACAAAACTGACAAATTTGGTTTGGGCTTTACTACAGGGGCTCAAAGGGCTGTCAGGAACGCAGGAAATGGAAGACATCCTCTACACATTAGCAATCGGGGAGTTAATGCAATTGAGGACAATGAAGAGGATTCAGACATCGACAACTGGATCTACCCAACAACCAATGGTGGACTCAATAACTGGACGACTAGGGACTTCATACCTGTTTCTTTTATTCCACAGTAATTGACTTTTGTTTTAAGATTTGTAATAAACAGTTTGAAACTTTACGGCCCGGTGCCTTGCCCAAGGCACCTTGGCTCTGCTTGTGAGGGCTTATTATTTGTCATTTCATATATCATTAATAAATCCTTGGACATTTCTTGCATTGCAAATTTTGCGCTCCTTGTTTTTCTTTTCTGTCTCTCACTTTATCAAAACAACTATTCTCTTACACACACTCACGTATCATACTACAAATCCATATCCACTATGGATCCCATGGATAACAACTCTGCTACTGCCAGTTATGACTTAAAAAATCCGATCAACCAACCCGAGGACGAAGGTGAGGATGATTGTGAAGTGCCTGGAGAACTTGCTAGACTATTGCAGCAGGAAGAGAGGGCCATACAGCCTCATGAAGAGCCAGTTGAATCAGTGAATTTGGGTATAGAGGAAGACATGAAAGAGGTCAAAATAGGTTGAATCTAGAGCCTAGTGTCAAACAATGGTTAATACAGATGCTACACGACTATGTTAAAATCTTCGCCTGGTCCTATGAAGACATGCCTGGTTTGGACACTGATATTGTGGTACATCGCTTGCCGACTAAAGAAGACTGCCCTCCGATAAAGCAGAAGGTCCGCCAAATGCGCCCTGAAATGTCATAGAAAGTCAAGGCAGAGGTCATGAAATAGTTCGACGCAGGATTCTTAGCTGTCACTTCTTATCCGCAGTGGGTTGCCAACGTCGTTCCGGTACCTAAGAAAGACGATAAAGTACAGATGTGTATGGACTACAGAGATCTGAATAGGGCAAGCACCAAAGATGATTTCCCACTTCCCCACATTGATGTTCTAGTCGATAACACCGCACAACACAAGATCTTCTCCTTCATGGATTTTTTTTTGGCTACAACCAGATCAAGATGGCTCCTGAGGACATTGAGAAGATAACCTTCGTTACACAGTGGGGCACCTTCTGTTATAAAGTAATTCCTTTTGGGTTGAAGAATGCTGGGGCAACTTATCAGCGCGCCATGTCTCTTTGTTCCATGATATGATTCACCACGAAATCGAGGTGTATGTTGATGACATGATAGCCAAATCCCAGACTGAGGAAGAGCACATTGATCATCTCCAGAAACTGTTTGACAGGTTGAAAACGTACAAGCTGGGGTTGAATCCGAACATGTGTACCTTCGGGGTAAGATCTAGTAAGCTTCTGGGTTTTGTTGTCAGTGACAAAGGTATTATGGTGGACCCTGCAAAGGTAAAATCCATACAAGAGATGCCGTCTCCCTGCACAAAAAAAGAAGTCAAAGGCTTCTTGGGACGCCTGAATTACATCGCCAGGTTCATTTCACATCTGACTGCTACTTGTGAGCCAATCTTCAAGCTGCTGAAGAAAGATCAAGTGGTAAAATGGAATGATGAATGCCATACTGCTTTCAAAAGAATCAAGGAATACCTTCAAGAACCACCAATTTTGATGCTTCTAGTGGAAGGAAGACCTTTGATATTATACTTGACAGTGCTAGACAATTCAATGGGGTGTGTGCTGGGGCAGCATGACGAGTCTGGTCGAAAAGAGCACGCCATTTATTACCTTAGCAAAAAGTTTAACGACTGTGAGACCCGATACTCATTGCTCGAGAAAACTTGTTGCGCTTTGGCATGGGCTGCTCGCCGACTGAGACAGTATATGCTGACTCACACTACTTTGTTGATATCAAAGATGGATCTGATCAAGTATATTTTTGAGAAGCCCGCTCTCTCCGGAAGGATAGCAAGATGGCAGATGGTCCTAACCGAGTACAACATCCAATACACCACCCAAAAAGCAATCAAGGGGAGTGTATTGGCGGATCATTTGGCGCATCAGGCCGTGGATGACTACCAGTCCATGAATTTCGAGTTCCCGGATGAGAATATCATGTTGGTAACCAATTACGAAGAACCTGGACCAGATGAAGGACCTGAGGAAGGATCCTGATGGTCTATGTATTTTGATGGAGCCTCGAACGCATTGGGTAATGGAATTGGCGCTGTAATTATATCTCCTGAGGGATATCATACTCTGTTCACCTCCCGATTATGTTTTAACTGCACCAACAATATGGCGGAGTATGAAGCGTGTATCATGGGTCTTCAAGCTGCTATTGACCTGAGGGTTAAGTTCTTGAGTGTATTCGGAGATTCCACTATGGTAATAAGTCAGATCAAAGGCGAGTGGGATAAGAAGCACCCAAATCTTATTCCTTACAAAGAATATGTACTTACATTGCTCCCATACTTTGAGGAGATAACTTTTGAACATTTCCCACGAGAAGAAAACTAGTTGGCTGACGCGCTAGCTACCATGTCTTCTATGTTCAAAGTTAGGTGGGACAACGAAGCTCCCCAGATTACCATTGAGAGGTTGGACGAACCCGCACATTGTTGTGACATCAAGACTGAGGAGGTAGCAGATAAACCCTGGTTTCACGAGGTAAAGAGGTATCTTGAGGCTCAAGAATACCCTGAGGGAGCATCTGTTAATGATAAGAAGTTTCTGAGAAGGTTCGCTGCAAAGTTCTTCATTAGTAATGGAATCCTCTATAAGCGTAACCATGATTCAACCTTACTGCAGTGTGTAGACAAGAGCGAGGAAGAAAGGATCATGGCAGAGTTACATGAAGGTACCTTCGGAACTCATTTCAGTGGACACACCATGGCGAAGAAAATCCTACGGGCAGGATATTACTGGTCCACTATGGAAGCTGAATGTTATCAGCCCTCTCGAACCTATCATAAGTGCCAAGTCTATGCTGATAAGGTGCATGTGCCTCCAGTCCCTCTGAATGTCTTGACAGCTCCTTGGCCCTTTGCAATGTGGGGCATCGACATGATCAGCAAGATCAGACCTACTTCATCTAACGAGCATTGCTTCATTCTGGTGGCAATTGATTACTTCACAAAGTGGGTTGAGGCAGCTTCCTTTGCTACAGTAACCAAGAACGTCGTGGCGCGGTTCATCCGACATAATCTGATATGTCGATATGGTGTACCCGAGAGGATTATTACTGACAATGGTACAAATATCAATAACACAATGATCACCGAGCTCTGTAAACAGTTCAAGACTCAGCATCATAACTCTTCTCCCTACCGGTCGAAGATGAATGGGGCTGTTGAAGCGGCTAACAAAAACATCAAGAAGATTGTGCATAAGATGACAGTGACATACAAAGACTGGCACAAGATGTTACCATTCTCTCTTCACGGATACCGTACCTCAGCACAGACGTCGACAGGGGCAACACCCTACTCTTTGGTGTATGGCATGGAGGCAGTCCTACCCATAGAAGTCCAGATACCCTCTCTCAGGATTATGAAGGATGCGGGTTTGAACGAAGACGACTGGATCCAAACCCGAATTGATCAACTGAATCTAATCGATGAAAAGAGACTTACTGCTATCTGTCATGGTTTTAACAAGAAAGTCAGACGTCAAGAATATCAAGTCGGGGATCTAGTGATCAAACGAATCATACTACCGCAAGGTGATCCCAGGGGCAAATGGACCCCTACATACGAAGGGCCATTTGTGGTTAAGAACATTTTCTCCAGAGGAGCTATGATTCTAACCACCATGGATGGTGACGACCTTCCTCACCCCGTCAATGCAGACATAGTGAAAAGATACTACACATAATCAAAGACCCACTAGGTTGACTGGCCTAGGCAAAAATAAGGGCTTCTCGGCGAACCAAAAGGGTTCGGGCAAAAGTAAGGGATGAAAATGAAAAAATGTGTACACCCGGCAAGTCGAAAACCTGAAAAGGCGACTTGGGCAAAAAAGGGTATCCCGGTGGACTGAAAACCCGAAAGGGCGGTCCATGAAAAAGTTAGGGATCAAAACGTAACACTATGTCTCATTGGATCATCTTGCACCCAGACTTCGGTATCAACTATCAAGCTCAGACGACGCCAATCAATCTGATCCACCTTCGACCAAGCAGCAAAGTGATGAGACGCTTGAATATATAAAGGCAATAGCAGAGTTGAAACCCGATGGGGTCGTTCCACATAGCTATTTTTTCTTTCTTCAACACAAATTGTAATTTCTATCTTTCGGCAACGTTCTCTTACTAGGACGTCATCCTCTTGTACAAAACGCCTATTACAGGCCAACTTCAAAATCAATACAAGTCATTTTCACAAAACTTTAATTTGTTTTCTTTTTCCTGTTTATTTTTGCAAGAACGTCCAATAATTTATTTTTGATATGTGCATTTGAAAATAATTGTTGCTCATAAATAGTTACATAAGAAACAAAAGACGATTACTCGTAATTCTAGGAACAAGGGAAAACAAGAAGTGCCCAAACCTTACAGTTACTCTGCCCATCAGGAACTGGGATAGAGCCAGCTTGAGAACATGAGTAGTGGTACATACACTCCCCACGGAGTAAAAAAAAGTATCAAAAGACAATGATGTTAGCTTTCCTGAACAGGACATAACTCTCCCCAGCTGAGGTTCACAATCACAAGTGAATCAATAAATTTTTCCCCAAGCAGAATTTATTTCCCTCGCAAGCAGAAATTCAATCTCCAACGGAATTCATTATCACCAGCAACGGAAATTCATGACCAGCTGAGTTTATTTCTCCAAATTAGCGATCTATCAACAGAGTGTCTCCTCTCTAACATAGTTATTCCCCGCAGAGTTATCCTCAGACAGGGTCTCTTCCGGAAGAATATTCACCAGCCGAATAGATATGAATCCCCATCTAGTCATCTTTGTTCACCATTTCTCATACTCTCCAAACATCAGTCATGGATTTACTTTCCCGGACTCAGATTATTATGCCAGCATTTCATGTTCATACACCATGACATGTGCATGCATTACATATAGCATGGTCTCATTTATTTTGACAACGTCATCATACAATGCATCTCATGCATCACACATAACTAACCCTGTATTTCTTTCAGGAAAGACAGTTATTATCAACAATTTCCAGCAGGTACATGATCAACACTCGAAGCTAAACAAAGTAATCATCGGCGACAAATGTAACCTTATGCATGTTCCTTCTCAGCAGCCCTACTATCCATGCTTTCATATTGAAGTAACCCTACTATCCAGGTTCCTTCTCACAGCCCTACCATCCAGGCTTTCATATCGAAGTAACCCTACTATCCAGGTTCCTTCTCACAGCCCTACTATCCAGGTTCCTTCTCACAGCCCTACTATCCAGGCTTTCATATCGAAGTAACCCTACTATCCAGGTTCCTTCTCACAACCCTACTATCCAGGCTTTCATATCGAAGTAACCCTACTATCCAGGTTCCTTCTCACAGCCCTACTATCCAGCCTTTCATATTGAAGTAACCCTACTATCCAGGTTCCTTCCACAACCCTACTATCCAGGATTTCATATCGAAGTAACCCTACTATTCAGGTTCCTTCTCACAGCCCTACTATCCAGGCTTTCATATCGAAGTAACCCTACTATCCAGGTTCCTTCTCAAAGCCCTACTATCCAGGCTTTCATATCGAAGTAACACTACTATCCAGGTTCCTTCTCACAGCCCTACTGTGATACGGTGGGAGAATTGACTAGGGTTTTGCGTTTGTTTTCGCAAATGTTTCGGTTGAGCAAGAGTCACCACCGACTTTTTATTTTATCCTAAGGAAAGGTTAAAAAGCACAGCAAAAACCTTTGAGATGTTTTCTTGGGTTCGGGGAGTAGATTATAGAAAGGGAAGGTATTAGCACCCTTTCTATCCATGGTTATCCATGGGCTCTTAGGTACTTGCTTAGATCAACTTGCCTTGATTTTCAATTGTTTGAAATGGTGCTTTCAATTGTTCGAAATGGTGCTTTGTGTGTGGTTTTGAAAATGTTTTGAAAAAGATGCCTTGTCTAGGCAACCCTTGTAACAATTCTTTACTCGAATGTTTTACAAAAGGTGTTGGTCTTTTTGAAAAGATGTTTCAAGGTTTTTGAAAGTTTGTTTTGAAAGTGTAGTGATGTGTAGTTTGAAAAATGGGCAAGTGTTTTTGTTTTGCAAGTTGACAAGCACTTAAGAGCTATCTACCCTAAAGTTCTCAAAGATTATTGCTATGTTTTAACCCTTTTAACAATTTTGTTCCACCATTGCATTTGGTGGACAATCTTGTGTTAGGATGTGAAAGGGACGGGCGCGGGTCATCGTTTAGACCATAATTGCAATGGTGTCAAGTATCTTTGGGCAATTTTTCCTTTAAGGGACTTGATCATTTTTAGGCAACTTTCGAAAGCGTCAACGAGGGACTATGATCATTTGATTGTTTTGGTTTATCCCAATGATACCTAACATGCAATATGGCCCATTATTGAAGGCAACAAGTGGAATACCCTAGGGGTGCAAGTGTGATTAGTGTTGTCCATTTTCATGCTTGTTTATCTTGAATTTAGGTCAAACTATTTTTGTTAATTGATTTGCATACAAAACCCTAAGTCTAACATGGCATATTTAGAAAACTTTAAAGTGCAAAAAATAAAGTTCCTAAGTTATTTACAACACAATATGGGAAGGGGGGGTACAAATGTTCAAATGGGGGTATTTTAACAAGAATTAAAATCCTAAACTATTACAATCCACATGGAATTATACAAATTACTTAATATACAACAATTAAATAAAAATATAATAAATATGCAAGATGCAAAAAATGTTTTGTATATGTATGAAAAAAGTATTTTTATGTGTCAAATAAACAAAAATAAAATTAATTAATTTTTGGCATTTTTATGCATTTAGGTCAAAACCCTAATTTTATAAATAAAAGGTATTTATTATTCAATATATATAAATATTTATTAATTATGTACAAAAAATAAATAAAAGAAGGTATATTGTAAAAAAGTGATTTTTTAAGTCAAATATTAATAAAAAATGAAAATGTATTATTTTTATGTTTTTAACCTAAATATACTAATAAATATATAAGTATTTGTATTATTTACTAAATATATTAAATATGTATAAAAATAAAATATTTAATATTTACAAAAAAAGTATATTTTATATAAAATATTTTCAAAAGATAAAATAAAATAAAAAATGGAAAATAAATGTATTTGATATTATTTTAAGTATTTTAAGTAAAAAGTGTATTTTGTTTATTTATGTGTACAAACTTAAATAAAACAAATAAAATTCAAATAAAAATGCAAAAAGGTAAAAAAAATGTTTTTTAATATTTTTATATTTTTGGCAAAAAATAATAAATCAGAAACAAAAGGAAAAAGTCAAAAAATAATAAAAATAAGCACAATGGGCCAAGGGGGTGTATGTGTGAAAATGTGGTGCAAAAAGGAAAATATCTCAGGCCCAGCCCAAGGATGGTTGTCTTCAACCTCCAGCACCTTCAAACACAAAAATGCGCGCGTTTTGCCTTGTCCCTGCTATCTCCTGATTCTTTGATTTTCAACACAAACTCATAACATGAAAAATGTCAAGCATTGAACCACGAATCCAGACATATAAAGAACTCATCCTAACTCTCAGAAATGAGAGAGAATTTCTTCTCCCCCAATTCCTGACCTAGTTTTTATTCAATGTTCAGACTTAAAATTCTCTAAGCATACATAACATAAATGAAAACTAATGATATGGGCATGTTCAGGGCTATGAATGTGACATAATTTCTTCACAAATCTAAACCTAACTATGCCTGGATAGAGAGATAAGAGTTCATGAACTTACCTGTTCAGTTGGAAACGTGTGCAACAATGGAGATGCTTACAAGGCAAGGTGATGATTTGTATAGCTTCCTTGATGTCTCAGGATGCTATTCCAACCTTTAGTTTGCTTTGAAACCAAGTGAATCGTGTTGTGGCACTTCAACTGCAAAACAGAAAAAGTGAAAATGGCAAATGGTGTTAGGGATGTTACAGGTCGTGTCCAATGCTTGGGACAGCTTCAGGGGATGATGTGGGATGTGTTTGAAGTGGTTTCAGCAAGAATGCACGAATGGATTGAGTTATGGAACTCAATCTGCAGCAGGTGCCATGTTTTGGGAAGTTCTATGGTGTTTCTGTGTTTGAGAAGGCAATGGAGATGGCTGGCTTGTGTTTTAGGTCAGGGTGGATGTTTGGAAGATGCTCAAGAAGTTTGTCTAAGCTTGTGGTTGCAGCAAAGCCAGTTGGTGTGAGTTATGGCAAGTTTCTTCTATCTTAAGCAACAAAATGTCAAGTTGATCTTTAGGCTTATGCAAGCCCCTCAAGTATGCTGCCTCAATCTCCCTTGATCAGTGTGTTATGTCCAAGAATCCTGTGTCCAAAGACATGCATTGTACTTCTTGATTCACAAACTTGACATAAAGCCATACTTTACAAAAATGGATAAAGTGCTTTTTCTAATTAAGGCTTAATCTAACATGTAATGACCAAATGAATGAAATAACAACTTGGCACAAAGGATTAGCATTAAATTATGGAGTGTAGATGAGATAAAAGGCCTGTAATTGTAGCTTGCATATGCTGAGCTTGAAAATGCACAAGTTATGAACATGTAAATTGGTCATGAACAAAGTGAGTTTTTCCCATATTGCCAAATTCGATTCTCTCTAACCATGAGGTTGTTTGATGAGTTCTTGGACATTTTTGAAAGCTTGGAATGTGTACTACAATCCATCTTTGTAATTCAAATTGAAATTACAAGTGTAAGCATGTGAAAAATTGCCATGAAGTTGGGCAAAAATCCTGCCTAAAATAGGTCAAAATTTCTCTAAGTTAAGAATGGTTTGGTACCCTTGTTCCAAAATTTGTAACTTGAGCTACAAGCTTATTTTGAGGAAACTTTGTGAATCAAAGTTGTAGATTTTACAATGGGCTACAACTTTCATGTTTTGACTTTTCTTTGAATCCAAATGCATCTTGATGAGAAAGTGGGACAAAGTTAGGAAAAAAATTAGGGTTTTTCATAACTTAGAAAAATTCTAAGTTATGAAAAATCTTCATTTCAAACCCTAATTTGCAATTCTTGATTTCTTGATGAACAAGTTTCATGATTTGGCATGTCTTGATGAAAAATGAATCTTGACCCTTGATTTTGACCAAAAAGTCAAAGTTTGACTTTTCAGTATACAGTCAAAAATTGATCAATTGACTGGAAAATTCAACTATCAATCTTGTGCATTTGGGATCTTTTGAACTTGTTGAACATGTCAAGACAATTCCATTGGGTCCTTGAGTCCATATGTGAGCTTGGTTTGCCATTGGCTTGGTCAAACAGTCAAAAATTGCCTTTGTGCAGTCAAAACCCTAAAAATGACCATTTTGCCCTTTTGATGATCTGATCAAATTTCTTGTGGAATTGTGATCCAAACTTGATCAAATGGTTCATATGAGTTCATAATGTTGATGTGGGTTAATTTTCATGAGGTTTGACTGTCAATTGGCCACAGTTGACTTTTTCCCCAATACAGTTGATTTCTAGGTCAACTGTCCAATTGACTGGGCAAAGGTTGGAATTAAGGCTTGAAACTTGGTATGGATAAACTTTGGAGTCCAATATGAAGCATGAAAGTCATCTTAGGCATTTTAGGTCAAAACATCTTTGTGCAAACACAAACCCTAATTTGGGTCAACAGTGCCAGGAGAACTCTTGAGCAGGGGAAACCCTAACTGGATCTTGAGCTCCAAGGGCCTTGTGATGAGAAAATGGGAGGGAAAATTTTGGGGTACAACACCTACTATCCAGGCTTTCATATCGAAGTAACCTTACTATTCAGGTTCCTTCTCACAATCCTACTATCCAGGCTTTCATATCAAAGTAACCCTACTATTCAGGTTCCTTCTCACAGCCCTACTATCTAGGCTTTCATATCGAAGTAACCCTACTATCCAGGTTCCTTCTCACAACCCTACTATCCAGGTTCCTTCTCATAGCCCAACTATCCAAGGCTTTCATATCAAAGTAACCCCATCATCCAGGTTCCTTCTCATAACTTTACTATCCGGGTTCTTCCTCTCTTATCCCCAGACAGCAGCCCACAACACTGTAATACCGGGACCCAATCAAACATAATTAATTTCACATTTCCCCAGAAAGTCGCGGTGCCACATGTACCCCGACCAGAAGCGCAGTTCACTTCCGCTCCCCAAACCAGAGTTATTCCCCAGTAGAGTAACGGACAACCTAAGCTCCTAGAACTCTATTTCTCTCAAGATAGAGACCAGTATTCCCCATAGAAGTATTCCTCAATAACATGTATACATGTTCTCGCAAAGGAATCTCTTATGCAATCGACACCTCTTCGGATGGAATCTTTAAGCCCATCTCCAACAATTCTCTAGAAACTTCCGAATGGCATCTATAAGCCCAAACCTGATATCACAAATCGAGTATCACTTCATGCGAGTGCAAATTTCTGGGCACTCTAGTGTTCAATCATCTTCTACCTTCAGATCATGAAAGGCAGACAAGCCAATCTACATCTTCAGGTTTAAAAAGATTGAACGGGGGCAGCTGTTGTACCCCAAAATTTGCCCTCCCATATTTCTCAACAAAAGTCAAGTGAGGTCTCCAAATGGCTCAAGGAAGTCCAAGAGTTGACCAGACAAACTCTCTCATAAGGCAGTCTATCTCAAATTAGGGTTTCTATCTTCATCAGGATTTGGGAACCACAAAGGACTCAAATTCTCACCATTGTCATAATATGTTCTTAAGATCATCCATGTCAAGTTTCAAGCCCTGTAGAAGAAGTTTGCTCTGTCAATTGCTCAAATGCCTGAAAATCAATTGTACTAGGTCAAAAGTCAACTGTGGCCCACATACAGTCAAACTTCAAAATTTTTGGTCAACGTCCTAATTTTGAAGTATTATTCATAATTTGATCAAGAGTTGATTATGATTCCTCATGGATTGTTCAAAATTCATCAAAACCCAAAAGTTGCTAAATTAGGGTTTTGTAGAAAAAGTCAACTCAAATTTGACCAAGCATAACTTTCTCATGCTTTATTAGAAATGACCCATCCAAAGCTCATTTTGAACAGGATGCAATTCCCTACAATTCATCTTCATCTCCCAAGTTCAGAATATGTACTCACAAAAAGATATAAATTTTGACATTATAGGTCCTTTTGAAAAGTCAACAAAAACACCTTTAGGGTCAAAGCTTCATACATGAACATGGAAGATTCAATTGAGATTATACCAAAAGGGTTGCTTAGAGGACATCCTAAGCTTTCTAAAAAGTCCAAGAAAACCTCTCTAGGGTCAAAATTGAGAGAGTTATGAATTGTCCAAGTTGACCATTTTTGCAAAATTGCCAAAAGTCAAATATGCTCAAATTTGCATTTTTTGCTAAATGGGCCCAACTTTTTATGCTTGCACCTCAATTATAATGTGGTCCACGACTCAAATACTTATTCACAAATTATTTGCTTCGTTTTTGAATTTATTTTGATTTTTCATTAATTAAAAAGTGAATTAAATCAAATAAATGATGAAAATTATCAAAGATATGATTTGATTGGTTTTTTGACAGGTTAGCAACCAGAATATGCTGAGCTTGCAAGATCAATTCAAATTAATGGAAATTGGTACAAAAAGAGCATTATTAGTCCAAATTTGGAAGGATATCACACACCATGAAAACCAAATCAAATCTTCCAAATTTGTAAAGATACTAGTGGATTTTACAACCCTAATTCACTCTAGTACATATAGAGAACGCAACCAAGGCAAGAAAAAGAGGCTGGCAGTCGTGAAAACACCAAAAGAAAACTCAAAAATTTGCAAGAAAGTGGGTGATCGTTCTTGGACTTAGAGAGTGATTCAAACCATTATAAGACTACCAATAGACTCCTGGACATCTCCAAAAGGGATCTCAATCAATTGCAAGCATTTTCACATTCGGAATTGTAAGTTATAGGTATCACGGTTTGCCTAAAAACTTGATTTCGATTTCACTGATTTACTCATCATACGCATGTTTTAATTATATATTCTTATTCATCATTGAGTTTGCAAGCTATTGGTACCACTTATTTGCATTTACAATGCAGGAAACACGATATGCCATTATTAGGGTTCCTTGGCTCGTTTTAGGGGTTTGCAGTATATGCAAAATTAGGCTTGGATTCTGGTACCATGATACTCATGAGGATGAGACGAGTTGATTGGTACCCTTACTTTTCATTTATATTGCTTGTGTAGGATTTTTGAATGTCACAGGTTTGTAGTTACAACAAGGTGTCTGTAGGTAAAAGTATCCTAGGCTAAAACGACAGAGAGAGGAAGAAGAAGCTTACGTGGCAACATGGGACTTGTCCATTTGAATTTTCGTGCATTTTATGAATACATTATTTGTTTGGATTATATTGTTTTACTTCTATTATATGAACAACAAAAACGCGTAGCACAGATGGCTAGCAGGCACTTGGAGCGAGCATGAGGACCTGGGTTCGATCCCTAGGTCCCAACCTTTGTTTGTATTATTTTGTTTCATGTGATCAGGTACACTACAGCCCCAAGCGCCCACCATATGCCATCAATATCCAGCCATGAAATACATCTCCAGCCAAGATCCAACGTGCCATCATTGAAGGATCACCATATGCCTCAAGTCAACACGCGCACCAGATCAGGCGTAGTCAAACAGGCTTTAGCCTTGTTGGCCCCAGAAAATTCAGTCTTTAACCCCCATAATTGCTAAATGCTATCAGGCCCATCTCTAACTTGTTTTTATTTCTTTTCTTTAATTCTTTTAATATTTTTTATTTAATTATTTTAATTCACAAAATTAATTACTATTTTTCATAAAATCAAGAAATAAAAAATTAGAATTAGATTATTTTTCAAAATTAATTTTGTTAATTTAATTTAATTTATTTTAACTTAGGGCAATTTTAATTTTTTTTTATAATTAAAGCTAATTAGAAAATTAGGTTTAAACTCTTGATTTAATTTTTTTATTTTTCTCAAGTAAATACAAACACAAAAATAGGTTTTTTAGAATGAATTAATTTATTTGTCTTAATTTAAAATTAATTAGAACTTAGGATTTTTCTTTAATTTAATTAGTTCATTATTTTCTTAAATAACAAAACATAACAAAAACATTTTTCTTTAATAAATCACAAGTAGGATTAGTCAAATGGTCAAAACCCTAATCGTCTCGCATTTAATTCGCCGCGCGCTTGTTTATTATTTTGCCAATATTCTTGTAATTGTTCACTGGTTTGTAATAGTTAATTTAGGGCTTTATTTTATTGTTTAAATTCTCGGGTTTTTGGCAATGTAATTAATCCCCCTCCCCGAAGCCTTGTAATAGCGTAGATTTATTTTCTCGCATTTTTAATTCCTGCAAATACTTACTGTCTAGATGTATGCTAACAGGATTGTATGGCAAGAATGCATGACAAATTAACACAGTTAGAAAATCCTAATATGAAAAGATAAATAACTGAAACAAATCACTCGCACATATCACTCTTAGGGTATACTCTCACTTCGGTTGCCTTCGGTAAACAATCATTAAGCATAGGGTGTCTTAGTGGTTGCACTCCTGTCTAAAAAGATCAAGTGTCCCATTCGAATGTTGGCTCGTAAATGTTACCTCGTAAATGTTGCCTCGGAAATGTTGCCTCGAGAAAGATCTTAAGACTCTAGGGTTATTACTAAGGTGTCCTAATATTGCTTTAGTGATCGTAAGTCCCTTTCGGATTGACCCTTACAAACTCCAACAATGGTGCTACCTATTCCTCAATAGTAGGATAACGCTGTCTAAAGGAAACGAGAATAGAAACAATCTTTTTTCGAGTAGGTAGATGCTAGTAGGTACTTGCTCAAATCAATACTTTTCACACTTACACTTTTCAAAGTTTCAAAACAACTTCGTCACACCTTTGAGGACTTATACAAGGGTTATCACGAAGTAAAACTTTTCAAAAACAAAGCACACAAACACAAGCAATTTAAAAATGAGCAAGTACCTAAGAGCCCATGGAAAACCATGGATAGAAAGGGTGCTAACACCTTCCCTCTCTATAATCTACCCCCGTACTCAGAATCTCGAAAAAGGATTTTTTCTGTACTTTTTTCCTTTCGGGATGGATGAAATAAAAGTCGGTGGTGACTCTTGCTTACCGTGACATTTTGCGAACACAAAACATAAAATGCAAACTAGTATTAAACAGTCGGTTCTGCCACCGTATCACAGCATGCATCATGGGTCTCAAAGCTGCTATTGACCTGAGGATCAAGTTCTTGAGCATTTTCGAGGATTCATCCCTTGTAATAAGTTAAATCAAAAGAGAGTGGGACATAAAGCACCAGAACCTTATCCCTTACTAAGAACATGTGTTGACATTGCTTCCACACTTTGAGGAAGTCACCTTTGAACATTTCCCACGAGAAGAGAAACAGTTAGCGGACGCGCTAGCCACTATGTTGTCTATCTTCAAGGTCAAGTGGGACAACGAGGCTCCTCGGATCACTATTAATAGGACGGATGAACCAACATACTACTATGAGATTGACACTAAAGAAGTAGCAGACAAACCTTGGTTCCATGAAGTGAAGAGGTATCTCGAGGCTCAAGAATATCTTGAGGGGGCGTTTGTCAATGATAAAAAGTTTCTGAGAAGGTTCTCCCCAAAATTCTTCCCCAGTAATGGAATCCTCTACAAGCGCAACCATGACTCTACTTTACTTCGGTGTGTAGACAAGAGCGAAGCAGAGAGGATCATGGCAGATTTGCACGAAGGTACCTTTTGCACCCACTCTAATGGACACACCATGGCTAAAAAGATCCTATGGGAAGGATACTATTGGTCCACCATGGAAGCGGACTGTTATCAGCATTGCCGAACTTGTCACAAATGCCAGATGTATGCTGATAAGGTACATGTACCTCCGGTTACTTTGAATGTCTTGACGGCTCCCTGGCCCTTTGCAATGTGGGGCATTGACATGATCAGAGAGATTAGACCTACTGCTTCCAATGGGCATCACTTCATCCTAGTGGCCATTGATTACTTCACGAAGTGGGTTAAGGCTGCCTCTTTTGCTACTGTTACCAAGAATGTCGTGGCTCGATTTATCAAGCATAACCTGATTTGTTGGTATGGTATGCTAGAGAGGATCATCACAGACAATGGTACAAATCTCAACAATACAATAATCACTGAACTCTGTAAACAATTCAAGATCTAGGATCATAATTCTTCCCCTTATCGGCCGAAGATGAATGGCGTTGTGGAGGCTGCTAATAAGAATATTAAGAAAATCATACAGAAGATGATGGTGACATACAAATACTGGCATGAGATGTTCCATTTGCTCTTCATGGTTACCGCACCTCAGGGCGTACGTCAATAGGGGCAACACCTTATTCTCTGGTATATGGTATGGAGGTTGTCCTACCTATTGAGGTCCAGATCCCTTCTTTGAGGATCATGAAGGATGCGGGTTTAAACGAAGACTATTGGATCCAGGCTCGACTTTATCAACTGAATCTGATTAATGAGAAAAGGCTCACTGCTGTCTGTCATGGTCAAATGTATCAAAAATGGATGATCAAGGCTTTCAACAAAAAGGTCATACGTCAAGTGTATCAAGTGGGTGATCTGGTAATCAAGCACATCATACTGCCACAAGGCGATCCCAGGGGCGAATGGACTCCCACGTACGAAGGGCCATTTGTGATCAAAAGCATATTTTTGGTGGAGCCATGATTCTGACCACCATGGATGGTGACGACCTTCGTCACCCTATTAATGCGAACATAGTGAAAAGATACTATGCATGAATAAATACCCGTTAGGTTGACTGGCCTAGGCAAAAATAAGGGCATCCCGGTGAACCAAAAGGGTTCGAGCATAAATTAGGGATAAAAATAAAAAACTTTGTACACCCGGCAAGTCCAAAAGCTGAAAGGGAGACTTGGGGAAAAAAGGGTATCCCGGTGGACTGAAAACCGGAAAGGGCGGTCCAGGCAAAAGTTAGGGATTTCAAGCGTATAACTATGTCCCATTGGATCACCTTGCGACCATACTTTAGTATCAACTACCAAGCTCAAACAGTACCGATCAATCTAGCCATCTTCGGGCAAGTAGCAAAGTGATGAGACACTCAAGGACATAGGGGCAATAGTAGAATTGAAACTCAATAGGATTGTTACACATAGCTGTTTTCTCTTTGTACACTATTTGTGTTAATTTTCATTTCTTACGACGGCGTTCTCCTACTAGAACATCAACCTCTTTGTAAAAAAATGATTGTTATAGGCTGTTGTATCCCAAAATTTTCCCTCTCATTTCTCAAGTAATCTCTCACAAGATCTCCCTTGGTTCAAGACTGCGCAAGGGTTGATCAGCTCAAGACACCTCCTCAAGCACTGATAACTGAAAATTAGGGTTTGAGTTTTCACAAGGGAAAATGGAATTTTAAAGCCCCATATGACTTTCATGGATCATTTTGGGCTCTCAATATTTCTCATGTCAAGTTTCAAATCTTAGATCATATTTTTGCTTAGTCAATTGATCAATTGACCTAAAATCAACTGTATTGGGGAAAAAGTCAACTGTGGTCAATTTACAGTCAAACTTCATAATTTTTTATCCATATCAACATTATGAACTCATATATGTCATTTGATCAAGTTTGGACCACAATTCCTCAAGAAATTTGATCAGATCATCAAAAGGGCAAAAATAGTCAAAATTAGGGTTTTGACTGAGAAGAGGCAATTTCTGATTTTTGACCTAGAAAATGACTTATTGGTTTGAGGCATGATCTCAAGGATTCAAATGATTAATTTTGACCTAATGGCATGACTCAAAACATCTCTCAAGATCAATTGATTGATAGTTGATTTTTAATTAACTGATGAAAAGTCAATTGTACATTGAAAAGTCAAACTTTGACTTTTTGGTCAAAATCAAGTATCAAAGATCATAATTCATCAAGACATATCAAAATATGAAACTTGTTCATCAAGAAATCAAAAAGTCAAATTTTCATTTTGAAAAGTCAAAATTTCTAAACTTAGAAATTTTTGTGTTGGAAAATTTATATTTTTTCATAACTTTGAGCCAAATTTTCATCATGATGCAAGATGATTCAAAGGAAACTTCCAACATGAAAGTTGTAGATCTCAATGAGATCTAAAACATTATAGAACACAACTTCTTCTATAAATGCGTGGATTTCAAGTTATGATTTTGAGAAGACATGTTCATGAAACTTGAAAACTTAGTGAAATTTTGCCCTAGTTTAGGCAGGATTTTGCCTAACTTCATGGTAATTTTTCACATGGTTACAAGATGAATCTTCAAAAATGTCTAACATATGGGTTTTAGAGGATGTTACAAGCTTTCCAAAATGTCCAAGAACTCATTGAGATCATACTTGATCAAGGAGAATCGAAGGCAAGAAGTTAGGGTTTCATTATTGAATTACAAGTCATTTCTTGATGAACACATAATTCAATTTCAATGTTAGGTTGCATAATCTTGCTTTGCAGGCCTTCTAACTTGTGTATCTATCCATCATTAATTAATTATATAAACTTTTGAGCTATAATCCAAGTGGTTTAAGCTTTATCCAATTCACATTGCCATTTTGGGAAGAAAGTGAAGAATGCCATTCTTGAAAAGCAAGTTTTATGCACAAAGTCAATTCTTGAGCCTTTAACTTGTTCCCTCTGATCACACTCCATCTACAAAGTCAGATGCAAATGTGTTTAAAGCATAACCACTCTACATTAGCAAGTACACAAGACTTTAAAACTTGGATTTCTCAAAAATCACATGTTGAGCTTAAACATTTATTTTTGAATTCTGATCAACAACAAGCTTCCAAACTTGTTGCTTATAAATAGAGGCACTATTTGTGAGCTAAGACACGAGCATTAACACCCTCAAACTCACTCAAACTTCCTGAAAACTCAGATTTCACAAAACCTCCATTATTGTGCAGGACCTGACCAAAAACTCCCATCTCTCAAACCACTAGTGCGTTTTATCTCCAAATCATCTCAAAATCTTCCTTACTTCAAATACAACTCATCCCAATCCCTGTTTCTAAACTGTAACACCATTTTCACCATTGTCCAAGCTCAAAAATAGGGGTCTACAACATGACTTCTCCAGGCCATTTCAACCACTCTTAACTCAAGCTAAGCATTGCATTAGCTTCCTAGACACTCAAGGAAGCTAACCTGATCATCGCAGCACCTTGAATCAAGCTCAAACTCATTTCACGATTTCCAGTTTTTTAGGTATATTTTTTTGAACTTTTATCTTCTCATTTAGGCATTGTTAGGCTTGCATTTGGGAAGATAAAATATAGACATCATTGCCCTGAAACTATACATGTTCATAGATTTCATTTATATTGCTTGAGTAGTGAGAATTTTGAGTTTGAACTTCCTGAAATAATTAGGTCAGAATTTGGTAGTTTTAGAAATTCTCATTCATCTTTGATTTATAGCTTATGATATTTACATGGTTGGATTCGTATGAAAAAATGGAGCAACTTTCGTGTTTTCATATTTCATTTTTGTTGAGAAATGGTGAAGTTACAGGATCCATGGCTGGTGGTTGAAGATGGAGTTTATTTCTGGAACTTGTTTTGTATTATGTATTTATTATTCCAGTTAAGTTAACGGATGTACAGCCACCCCAGTGGCAAAGGTAGCGCGCGTTTGTGTCTGAGGTTATGGGTTCAACACCCAACGCTACCTTTTGTGAATTTTTCAACATTTTTCCTCTTTTTTTTTTGTTTCCAAACAGCAGCGCTGGGCCTCCCCCTTTGGGCCTTCCATTTTTGCTTTTTTTCTAACACCCTGCCTTACTTTTGCACCCCTGGCCCATTATTTTCTTTATTATTTTTTATTAATATTATTATTATTATTATTATTATTATTATTATTATTATTATTATTATAATTATTATTTTTATTAATAAAAAAATCCAAAAATATTTTTATTATTATTTTCACACTTATTTATTTATTTTTCTTTATAAAAAACAAAAAGACTAAAAAAATTTTCTTAACAAATTAATTAATTAATTTCTTAATTAATTAATATTTAGATTTAGGTTTAATTATTATTTTTTATTTTAAATTAAAATTAAATTAGAATTTAGGTTTCTTTTAATTAATTTTCATTTTTATTTTTATTAATTTAAAACCTTTTCATAAAAAACCCTAAAAATCCTTTTTAACTTAATTTCTTTCTTAATTAATTTAGGTTTAAATTTTGTTTAATTTTTAATTAATCATCTTCTTTAATTAGGTTAAAACCCTTTTATGAAAACCAAACAAAAATAATTTCTTTTTCCATTTACATTCTTACATTATTTTCTTTTCAATTTTGTACAATATTCAATATGGTTGTAATAGATAATTAGGTTTAATTTTCTTGCAAAATCCCCATTTGTAAATTTGTATACCCCCTCCTCTAATGATGTAATAGCTTAGTAATTTTACTTTCTGCAATTTATCGCTTTATATAAATGCTAGTAATTAGGGTTTGTATGGAAAGATAAAATCAAGAAGTAGCAAATCCTAATTCAAGATAAATAATACATGTAAATCAAGCACACTTGCACACTTGCACCCTTAGGGTAATTCCACTTTGTTGGCTTACAAAAATGGCCATGTTATGCATATGAGATGTCTTATCCAAAAGCAATAAAAAATACAAGATCATAGTCCCTCAATGACGCTATCAAATGTTGCCTTCCAAAATGATCTTAGTCCCTCAAAGAGAAATGCTAAGATATCTTATAACATTGCTATCATGGCTATACGATGACCCACGCCTGTCCCTTTACATCCAAAGATAAGGCTTCTTACTAATCAATGGTAAGATAGCAATATCAAAGGAAAGGAAGAAATGAACAAAGACTTTTGAGTAGGTAGATTGTTCCTAGTTGCTTGCTCATTTTCAAATCAAACATCCTTGATTATTTTTAAAACAAACACCAACACTTTCAAAAACACTTTCAAAACATTTTCCAAACATGAAATATTTTCAAAAGCTCAACACTTTGTATACGTTCTTACGAACGAGAACCATTACAAAGTTTTCCTACACGAAGGCACCTTTTCAAAATACTTTCAAAAAAACCACACAAAGCACATTTTTCAAACAAAAGCAAGTGATCTAGCAAGCAACTAAGAGCCCATAGATAACTATGAATGAAAAGGGTGCTAACACCTTCCCTTTTTATAATCTACCCCTTGAACTCAAGAAATAATCTCAAAGGTCTTTCCTGTTCTTTTCATCCTCTCCTTTTAGATAAAAGAAAATTCGGTGGTAACTCTTGCTAACCGCAACATTTGCGATAAAACGCAAAACACCCAAGTCAGTTCTCCCACCATATCACAGAACTGGCGACTCTGCTGGGGAAAAAACTTAAAAGTGGGGTTACCTTTGGGCTAGATCACCTTTACTTGCTTTCATTGTTTGCTTTACATTTTGGTTCCTTGTTTGGGCTTGTTCTAATCCTCTACCCGGATTTGGGATACCTTATAGGTAAGTAGCAATACGTTGTGGAAACTTTGTGGGGTATACCGACATGGTCTAAGCAATAGCTACATTAGTATGACACATTTGTGGGTACCAGTAGCCCTTGAATAATCAAGGAGAATATGAGGCCGCTGTGTGGTGTCATGATGCACTAACTGACTTTAGAACCTTTACTTGACCAACTTTGGCCATTAGGAAGTAGTGAGATAACCGGCTTTGGTGCAGTCCGAAGTTGGTTGATACTCGACACTACACTCATTGAGATCAGACTTCTCGAGATATTTTGGTCGCCATTAAAGAGGCTCACGCTAAAACCATTCCCGAGAGGAAAGATCAGTGATATTGGGATACCTTAGAACCCGATTACTATTTTTATGACGGGTTTTGAGCCAACTAAACTTCAAGAGGGTACTTACCTACAAGACTCCATGCAAGCCTAAACCTAAGGACTTGTTTCCCTTGTTTGTATATGATTACTTCTACATAACATCATAAACATCATGACATCATACTCATTATCACTAACCATTTCAAGGATTTTTGGGATTTATCTTTGTTCTGTTTTGTAGGACATGGCTTCTATTCGTAGGAAAACCATTCAAGTCAATCTCGTAAGAATTCCTCCTCAACTCAAAGAACTAGCATCAAGGGTCCTTGAGAATTCTTCATTCACCGAAAGACATGATTTCCTCCTAAACTTGGTTACCTCTAGCACAAATGAAGATATGATGAAGGTGCTTTTCCAGTTCTTTGATCCTCTACACCATTGCTTCACCTTTCCCGACTATCAACTTGTGCCTACTATGGAAGAATTCTCCCAACTCTTGAGGATTACTATTCTCGATCAACTACCTTTCAATGGTACAGAAAGAGGTCTAAGACCTGAAGAGATTGCCCTAGCACTACACTTGCAACAATCTGATATCATAACTAATTGGGAAACAAGGAGTGGTGTCAAAGGTTTTTTATCCAAGTTCTTGTTTGAGAAAGCTCAAGAATTTTGGAACTCTTTAGACTTACAAGCTTTTGAGGAAATCTTGGCCCTTCTCATCTATAGGATGGTTTTGTTCCCAAACCCTGATCAACTCATAGATGTCATTGCTGTCAAAATCTTCATGTCTCACAATCCAGTGCCTACTTTGTTGGGAGATATCCTACATTCTCTCCATACTCGCACTATGAGGAAGAGAGGAGCCCTCATGTGTTGCACTCCTCTCTTGGCCATATGGTTTATTTCTCATCTTCCCCGATCTGTGTTAAAGAACGAGCAATGTTTGAGGTGGTCCCGTAGGTTGATGACGCTCAGACATTCAGATATCCATTGGTCTTCTCGATCCTTGGAGAACATTACTATCATAGATCGTTGTGGGGAATTCCCTAATGTCCCTTTTCTTGGAATTAGAGGAGGTATCACCTACAACCCCTGGTTATCTTTATGAAAATTTGGTTATTCCCAAAGGGATGGTCCTCATGAGATGCTCATCCAAGGAGTGGTATTCAACTATGAGAGCGACGATCACGGTTACCGCCAGAGGTTTATACGAGCTTGGAGGATGGTAAGCAAAATGGATAGCAAGACACTGGGACACAAGAATCCCATTCCCCTTGAGCCTTACCTTAGGTGGGTACGAACTCATGCTCAGAAACTGGTGATGCCTTATCCCTCTATCTTAACAGTTATCATGGAACCTGTGGGTGAAGGAGATGTCCCGTACACTATCCTCCATCCCAACATGCCAACCTCTCTTGAAGACGTGCAAAATGGTTGGATTCAGCTAAAGGAGGAACGAGATACCTTAGAAGCTCAATTATACGCTAGTGAGAAGAGAGTCTTGGAGTTTACAAAGCAGCTACATGAGGAGCAAAGCATGGACGCCTACATTGCACCGAAGAGAATGCGCTCAGTCTTTTTATCTTAGAGAGTTATTTTGTAAGCCCAAGGGGCATGTTGTAATCTTTTCAAACTAATTAATGAAAATTGACGTTTGTTCATTCTTGCCTATACAAATTTAAATCTCATGAATTCTTGAAATCATTTACATATACATCTTCCATGCATCATAACATGACAGGTTTTCACATAACAGGTTTCCTTATCTTTCTGCTGTTTATTTCAGCAAGATTAATTTAGAGAAAACTATGAAGGATCTTCAGACACAAAACTCTCAGTTCCAAGAGACTCTATTGGCCCTAGACAAGGGCCAACAAGATATGATGGCACTGCTGGAAGTTAAGAAAAAACCCAAGAAGAGAGCCCTGGTCAACATGGGCAGAAGGTTCAAGGAGCAAGTTCGTCAGATCTCGGTAGTGGAAAACTCATCTGAAAAAGATGAGAATAAAATTAGTGAAGTTAGAAGTACCTAGGTTGACTGTATTAATGATCAAGCGTCTGATGATGATTATTTTGGTGAGCAGTATCCACCCACCGATGTCAAGTATAAGCAGTTAGAAGATAGATTGAAGGCCGTCGAGATCCAAGCCGTCCCCGGTTTAGATTTTGATGATTTGGGTTTGATCTCCGGGGTGGTTATTCCCCACAAATTCAAAATACCAGTCTTTGCAAAGTATGATGGGGTTTATTATCCAAAACTTAACCTGAAATCTTATGTGTGCAAGATACAGCCGCACACGGCTGGTAAGAAACTCTGGGTTCACTTTTTCCAAGAAAGCTTGACCGGAACACAACTAGAATAGTTCTACCAGTTGGATGTTTCCCGCATCAATACTTGGGAAGACTTGGCTACCGCCTTCTACCATCAGTACCAATATAACACTGACTTGGCGCCAACAAGGGTTCAGTTGCAAGATATGACAATGGGGAAGTGTGATGCGGTGGGAGAACTGACTTGAGGTTTTGCGTTTGTGTTCACAAATGTTTCGGTTTAGTAAGAGTCGCCACCGACTTTTTATTTTGTCCAAAGGAAAGGTCAAAAAGCATAGGAAAGACCTTTGAGATTGTTTTTGGGTTCGGGGGGGGGGGGGGGGGGGGGGTAGATTATGGAAAGGGAAGGTGCTAGCACCCTTTTCATCCATGGTTTTCCATGGGCTCTTAGTTACTTGTTTTAGATCACTTGCTTTGCTTTTCCAATTGTTTTAAATGGTGCTTTTGTGTGTGGTTTTGAAAGTATTTTGAAAAGAGGCCTTTGTCTAGGCAACCTTTGTAATGATTCTTGTTTGAATGTATACAAAGGTGTTTGTCTTTTGAAAAATATTTCAATGTTTGAAAGTTTGTTTTGGGAAAATGTTTTGAAATTGTGTTGTGATGTGTTTTTGAAAATATCAAGGATGTTTTGCAAGTTTGATCAAGTAACTAGGAGTTGTCTACCCTACTCAAAGATCTTTCCTACACATTTTTAACCCTTTGACATTATTGTTTTACCATTGCATTTGGTAAACAACCTTGTATTTGGATGTTAAACGGGACGGGCGTAGGTCATCGTATGACCATGATAGCAATTGTGCCAAGTATCTTAGCAAGTTTTTGTGGGTCCAGATCATTTTTGTATAGGCAACCAAGATAGCGTCATCGAGGGACTATGATCTTTTTGTTTTTTTGATTGATTTTGCCAAGATACCTAGCATGCATACCATGGCCATTTTAAGGCAACAAAGTGGATGAAACCCTAGGGGTGCTTGTGTGTATTGTGTTGTCATTTTTTCATGCATTTTTGTCTTGTATTAGTCAAGCTATTTTGTTTGATTTTTTTGGTTATCATACAAAACCCTAATTTACTAATCATGCATATAAAAGCAATAAATGCGTAAAAGTAAATCTATGACTATTACAACATTATTATGGGAGAGGGGTACAAGTTTGAATAGGGGGATATTTGCACAAAAAATAAAACCCTAAATCAACTATTACAACCATATTGAATTCATTGTACAAATAATAAATTGACAATATTTAAATATGCAATTAAATATGAATATGCAAAAATGTTTTTGTATTTATTTTATGTATGTAAAATAAATTATTTAATGTCCTGAAAATATTAAAATATTAAGGGTTATATTTTTGGAAAGGGTGGAAACCCTAGTTTTTTAGGTTTTAAAAGAAAATGTATTATATTATTTATTTATTCATTTTTTATGTACAAGAAAATAAATAAAAATATTTACAAAAGTGCTAAAAAATTAAAATGTGTGAGAAAATATTATTTAAGGGTATAAATAATAAAAATAAAAATATATAATATTTTTGTATTATTTATAAATTTATTTAAGAAAATCAAATTATATATTATTTAATAACTATTCTTATGCTAAAAAAATAATAAAAATAATAAAATAAAATGTGAAAATTTAAGAAAATATTTTTTATATTTTTTATTGTTCAAGAAAATAAATAAAGTCATAAAATGAAAATAGAAATGGAAAATATGAAAAATAAAAACAATGGGCCAATGGGGTGCAAAGAGTAAGCAGGGGGGTGTCAAAAGCAAGGCAAGCAAGCCCAGCCCATTTCATTCATCCATGTCCTTGAGGCAGAAGTAAAACGCGCGTTTCTTGTTCAAACTGGTAACTCCTGCATTTGTGCTTAAAAATAAAAATTTGCAACATGAAAGTTATAGCTCTTGATCACACGATTCTAACCATGTAAAAAACTTAATCTAACTCTCAAAGACCATAGAGAATTTAATTGGCCCTAAATCTTGACCTAGTTTTTTCAGAAAGTTCAACTATCAAATACTCCTAGCTCAGTTAACATAAATGAATTCTATGCATATGTACAGCTCAAGGACAATGAGGACTACATTTTTGCTTCACAAACCTAAGCCTAATGATTCCTAAATAAGGAGATAGAAGTTTGAGAAATACCTATTTCAGTCAAGTTCAAATATGGCAATGCAGCAACTTTCAGTGAGGCCTGAGGTTCTTTTGAGCTTGCTTGATGTTCCCTTGACCTTTTCCAATGCTTGACTTGCTTTGAAATGGTCTAAAACTTCTTGTAGAACTCAACCTGCAAACTCAGAATTTGAAAATGGTGAAGTGTGTAAATGGAGTTACAGTGACTTGGGAATGGTTGGGATAGTTTACGTATGTTGTATGGAGTGTGTTGGAACTGGTTGCAAGCAAAACGCACGAGTGGATTTTGTTTTGGAAGTCAATCTGCAGAACCTGCCCTGTTTTGACAAGAACATGGTGTTTTGATGTTAGAGGTGTTTGAGAGGCTTAGGGCTCGTGTTTCTGACCTTAGGCAATGTGTCAAACTTGTTTGAAATGAATACAACACTTGCTCTTATCAGATTACAAAGTTGTTGACCTTTTGCACACTTTCTTGCTTTTGAAGCAAAAGTGAAATGACAATGCTCAAGAGCCTGTACAGGCTTGTACTCTAGCTGCACCTAGTTGGTGTACTTTGCCCTAAGTTTTTGGATGTTGTTTGCTGCAAGAACTTTGGTCCATGGCTCAAGAAATACAATTTGACATAAAGCATGCTTTATCAAAGTGGCAATGCTACCTTTTTGCCAAAAAAGGATAAATTCTTTGTACAATGCTCTAAAGCTTAGAATAAAACCTTAATCCAATGTGTTTGAATTTAATTTATGAGTGTGGAGAGGTTTAAGGCCTGTAAAACAAGTACAAGCAAGGTTTAGATAGATTTTGCAACTTGTAGCATGGTGAAAAAGCCTTGGACAAAAGTGATGATTTGCCAATTTCAAACTTTCGATTCTCCCTAACCATGAATGATCTTGGAGAGTTCTTGGACATTTTGGAAAGCTTGTAACATGCTATAAAATCAATATTTGAAATGCATTTTGAGATTCCACTTGGAACTATGTGAAAAATTGCCATGAAGATAGGTCAAAATCCTGCCTAAATTAGGGCAAAATTTCACTAAGTTAAAAGTTTCATGGACCCTTGTTCACAAAATCATATCTTGAGTTCCAAACATATTTTGGGAAAACTTTGTGAATAAAAGTTTTAGATTTTGTGGAGGACTACAACTTTCATGTAGGAAGTTTTGTTTGAATCCAATTGCATCATGGTGAAAAAGTTGGGCAAAGTTGGAAAAAAATAAGAAATTTTCATAACTTAGAAAATTTCTAAGTTATGAAAAATTTCCATTTTAAACCCTGATCTTCAAAATTAGGTTTCTTGGTGAACAAGTTTCATGTTTTAACACATCTTGATGAAAAATGACCCTTGGCACTTGATTTTGACCAAAAAGTCAAAGTTTGACTTTTCAGTGTACAATTGATTTTTGATCAGTTGACTGGAAAATTCATTTGTCAATCCAATGCAATTGTGATCTTTTGAACCTTGTGATTAGGTCAAGATGATGCCATTGAGTCCTTGAAACCCTAATTTGCAATTTTGTGTTTCTTGATGAATAAGTTTCATAATTTGACACATCTTGATGAAAAATGACCCTTGGCACTTGATTTTGACCAAAAAGTCAAAGTTTGACTTTTCAGTATACAGTCAAATTTTGATCAGTTGACTGGAAAATTCATCTGTCAATCCAATGCAATTGAGATCTTTTGAACCTTGTGATTAGGTCAAGATGACGCCATTGAGTCCTTGAAACCATGCTTGAACCCAATTTGCCATTGGCTAGGTGAAAAATCAGAAATTGCCCTTCTACAGTCAAAACCCTAAAAATGACCATTTTGCCCTTTTGGTGATCTGATCAAATTTCTTGAGGAGTTATGGTCTAAACTTTATCAAATGGTTCATATGAGTCTACAATGTTGATGTGGATAAAAAATTATGGGGTTTGACTGTAAATTGGCCACAGTTGACTTTTTCCTCAATACTGCTGATTTCTAGGTCAACTGTCCAATTGACTGGGCAAAAATTTGATTCAAGGCTTGAAACTTGGTATGGACAATCTTATAAGTCCAACATGAAGTATGAAAGTCATATTAAGCATTGGAAGTCCAAAAATCTCTGTGCAAACTCAAACCCTAATTTCAGGTCAACAGTGCAAGGAGATGTCTTAAGCAGAGCAAACCCTAATTCTGTCTGGAGTCCAAAGAGTCTTGTTAGAGGAATTCATGATAAAATTAGAGGGAAAATTTTGGGGTACAACAGCTGCCCCTATTCAACCTTCATGAACCTGAAGAGTTAGATCGACGAGTTTGTCGTTCGTGACTCGAAGGTAAAAGTTGATTGGACACTAGAGTGCCCGTAAATTTGCACTCGTCAAAATGTGGTTGAGGGAATGGGCTTAAAGATGCCATTTGGAGATGTGATAGAATCTTGTTGGAGATGGGCTTAAAGATGCCATCCAAGACTGTTTGTTGAAAATCAGGAGAATGAACATCAGAATGGTATCCGTATCTAGAAGGTATCTGAGTTGTATCTGGAGATTGAATCTGTATGAGCAAAGGAATGGCATCTGTGTCTGTAGCGTATCTAAGTTGTAACTATATTTGATTCTTCAATGAATAACAGAATGACTGCCATGTCTGGAGTGTAACTGTATTGTATCTGAATCTGAAATCTGAATAAGCGATAGAACGACATCCGTGACTGGAGCAACTCTGGGCTGGGGATAAAGTTAGAATGAGTGACAAAATGGCTTCCGTGTATGGAGCATATCTGGACTGTATCTGAAGTTGAGATCTGTATGAGTAGCAGAATGACTTCCGTGTCTGGAGTGTATCCGTACTGTAACTGGGATCTGAAAAAGTGACAGAATAACTTCCGTGTCTGGAGTGTATCTGGACTTGAAACTGATAGTTGAATCTGAATGAGAAATAGAATGGCTTCCGCGTCTGGAGCGTATCTAATATGTATCTGATTGTTGAAGTCTGAATGAGTGACAGAATGGCATCCGTGTCTGGAGCGTATCTATACTGTATCTTGACTTTTGAAATTCTGAATGAGTAATAGAATGACCTCCGTGTCTGGGGTGTATCCATATTGTATCTGAATAAGGGATCTGAATGAGTAGTAAAATGACTTCCGTGTCTGGAGTGTATCCGTACTGTATCCGAAATCTTTAAATATTTGTTAAAGATAGCTTTTAATCTTATCCTGAAAAGGGTAAAATGTTAGCTGAAACACAGAGTTATGTTGCATGAAATGTATGATGCAATAAATGTGTTTTATCAATGTTCATGATATATGAATGTAATGTATGCGCATGTAAGCTGATTAGTTGTCTTGCTGAGGAAGATAAATACTTGATAGCTGGAGATAGTGAAATCTTTGACTGGTGCCAGGGAAAATAAATCCTTGACCGCTGTTGGAGATTCAGAAACTTTGATTGATGAGGATAAGAAATCCTTAGACCACTATTGGGGATAGAAAATCGTCGCTAACCTGCGGGGATTATCAAAAACTTTGACAGCTTCTGTGGGGATGTGAGAATCCTTCACGACTTTCCTGGGGATATAGGGATCCTTCCAGTCTGCTTGAGAAACCTGCTTGGGGAATCCAGAGATTTTTGATGACTATGGCTGGGGATTACACCATGGGAATCCTTACTCGGCTGGGGAATAAGGAAAATTCTGACGAATCTCTACTGGGGATTAGATGACAAAAAAACCTTGATCTGCTGGAGAATAAGGAAGACTCTGATGGCTTCTGCAGAGAATTAAGAATGAGAATCTTTGATCTCCTAGGGAAATTGAAACCTTGGGGATTTCACTGGAGAAATGAGAATGAGAATATTCGATCTGAAGGGGATTAAAAATTCCGACAAATTCATGCCGAGAAGTAATGAAGACTCTAGCAACTTCACTGGGGAATCAGGAATGAGAATCTTCAATCTGCTAGGGGAATTTGAATCCTTGGGGAATTCAAACTGTGGAATTAAGAATGAGAATCTTCATTCTGTTGGGGAGTAAAAACTCTGTGGGGAATAGCTATACTGCTGAGGAGTAGTTATCCTGCTGGAAAGTAAGTTCAAGACTCTCTGGGGAAAAAGCTCATTCCTGTTTGGAAAAAGTTCAGGAGTTTGGGTTGTATGCCAATCTACTGGGGAATTATCCGGAGGTTGGGGATAAAATTTAACTGTTATCTGGTTGATCCTCAGATTTTAAGACAACTTGTTGGGGAATCCGGGGAAAACTGAATGGTTTCCGATGTAGATTGGTAGTTGGTAATTTGACTTCGCTGGGGAAGAAGGTTTCATCTTTGCTGGGGATTTATGACCCAAAGTTTTTGCTCCGCTGGATTGGGAGTTTGAAGACTTAACTCTGATGATGAATTAAGGGTTTGAAATATAACTTCGCTGGGGATTGGGAGTTTGAAGTTTCGACTCTGGCGAGGATTTTGAAATTTAACTTCCACTGGGGATATGTATTTCAAGGTTTTAGCTCTGCTCGGGATCTAGATGATGTACTGTAGGGGATTTCTCTTGGAATAGCCTAAAGACGTTTTCCTATCTTTCAACCTGTCAGTAATTATTCTTTCACATTTTGTTTATTTGTAAACAGTGATTATATTCAAATGCATATGCTCATTTAATAAACCATTGGACGTTTTCAAAAATAAAACACAAGTGTAAAGAAAAAGAAAATGCAAATAGCTTTCCGCACTTTGAAGTATCTTTGTATTAACCTTGTGTAAGTATTTTGTACAAAGGAGACAAACATCCTAGTAAGAGAATGTTGTCATAAAAAAATGAGAACAATTTTATACAAAGAAAGATGGCTATGTGTAAAAATTCCATGGGGTTCCCATTCTGCTATAGCCTTCGTAACTCTGAGTATCTTGTCCATTCGTTGCTTTGTCCGAAGATGACTGAGTTGATCAGAAGCCCGAAGCTTGTCTGTGAAGAGATTGTCCTTAAAGTGATCCGACGAGACATAGTCATATGCTTTAATTCCCTAACTTTTTCCTGGACCGCCCTTTTGGGTTTTCGATCCACCAGGAAACCCTTTTTTGCCCAAGTCGCCCTTTCGGGTTTTCAACTTGCTGGGTGTACAGATTTTTTTATATTTTTATTTATCCCTAATTTTTGCCTGAACCTCCCTTTCGGATTTTCGATTCACCGGGATGCCCATTTTTGCCCAAGTCGCCCTTTCGGGTTTTCAACTTGTCGGGTCATTTATGCGTAGTATCTTTTGACTATGTTTGCGTTCGCAGGGTGCGACATGTCGTCACCGTCCATGGTGGTCAGGATCATTGCCCCACCAGAAAAGATGTTTTTGATCACAAATGGTCCTTCGTAAGTAGGAGTCCATTTTCCCCTGGGATCACTTTGCGGCAAGATGATCCGCTTGATTACAAGGTCCCCGACTTGATATACCTGGCGTCTGACTTTCTTTTTGAATGCCTTGATCATCCGTTTCTGATACGTCTGACCATGGAAAACAGCAGTAAGTCGTTTTTCGTCAATCAAGTTAAGTTGATCAAGCCGGGTCTGAATCCAATCGTCTTCACTCAAACCAGCATCTTTCATGATTCTCAAGGAGGGAATTTGAACCTCGATAGGTAGGACAACTTCCATGCCGTATACCAAAGAATAGGGTGTTGCCCTAGTTGAAGTGCGTGCAGTGGTACGGTACCCGTGCAGAGCAAACGGTAACATCTCATGCCAGTCCTTGTAGGTGACTGTCATATTTTGTATGATCTTCTTAATATTTTTGTTCGCAGCTTCGACAGCACCGTTCATCTTTGGCCGATAGGGAGATGAATTGTGATGTTGAATCTGGAACTGCTCACACAAGGCGGTAATCATAGTGTTATTCAGGTTTGTATCGTTGTCAGTGATAATCCATTCGGGGATACCGTACCGTCAAATGAGGTTCTGCTTGATGAACCGGGCAACAACATTCTTAGTAACAGATGTGAAGGAAGCAGCTTTGACCCATTTGGTGAAGTAATCAATGGCCACCAGGATGAAACGGTGTCCATTGGATGCTGTAGGCTTGATCTCTCCAATCATGTTGATTCCCCACATCGCGAATGGCCAAGGAGCTGTTAAGACATTGAGAGGAACTGGAGGTATGTGTACCTTGCCGGCATATACTTGACATTTGTGACAAGTCCTGGAATGTTAATGGCAGTCAGCTTCCATGGTAGACCAGTAATAGCCTGCCCGTAGAATCTTCTTAGCCATCGTATGTCCGCTAGAGTGAGTGCCAAAGGTACCATTGTGCAGTTTAGCCATGATCTGCTCATCTTCAACCTTGTCCACACAACGGAGCAGAATGCAATCATGATTGCGCTTGTATAGGATACCATTGCTCAAGAAGAACTTAGTTGAGAATCTCCTTAAGAACTTTTTGTCGTTGACTGAAGCTCCTTCAGGGTATTCTTGTGCTTTGAGATACCTTTTGACATCATAAAACCAAGGTCGGTCCACTACTTCTTCGGTATTAATCTCGTGACAATGCGCATGTTCGTCCATCCGTTCAATGGTGCTTTGGGGAGCCTCATTATCCCAGTTAAGTTTAAACATGGATGACATTGTAGCTAGCGCATCTGCTAGTTGATTCTCTTCTCGCGGGAAGTGCTCGAAGGTAATCTGCTCGAAATGTGGTAACAATGTCAGGACATGTTCTTTGTAAGGGATGAGGTTTGGATGTTTAGTATCCCACTCTCCTTTGATTTGACTGATAACCAAAGCTGAGTCCCCAAATACAATCAAGGATTTGATTCCCAAGTCAATAGTAGCCTTGAGACCAAAGATACAAACTTCATACTCGGCCATGTTGTTGGTGCAGCTGAAGCAGAGTCTGGAAGTGAAAGGTGTATGGAACCCTTCTGGAGAGATAAGTACCGCGTCGATACCGTTGCCAAGTGCGTTGGAGGCACCATCAAAGTACAGGGTCCATCGGGATCCTTGTTCAGGTCCGTCATATGGTCTGAGATCTTCAACATTGTCCAATGTCATGATATCCTCGTCGGGGAAGTCGAACCTCATGGATTGGTAATCTTCGACAACTTGATGGGCCAGATGATCAGCTAGTACACTCTCCTTTATAGATTTTTGGGTCGTGTAATATATGTCGTATTCCATTAGGATCATCTGCCATCTAGCGATTCTTCCAGATAAAGTAGGCTTCTCAAAGATGTACTTGATCAGATCCATCTTAGAGATCAACAAAGTGGTATGTGTCAACATATACTGCCTTAGCCGGCGAGCAGCCCATACCAAAGCGCAACAAGTTTTCTCGAGCAGTGAGTAGCGAGTCTCATAGTCGGTAAACTTTTTGCTAAGGTAATAAATGGCATGCTCTTTTCGGCCAGACTCGTCATGTTGGCCCAGTACGTACCCCATTGAATTCTCCAAGACATTCAGATACATGATTAACGGCCTTCTCTCAACGGGTGGCATCAAGATAGGAGGTTCTAGCAAATACTCCTTGATTTTATCGAAAGCAACTTGACAATCATCATTCCATTTAACCACCTGATCTTTCTTCAACAGCTTAAAGATTGGTTCACAGGTAGATGTTAGGTGAGAAATGAACCTTGCAATATAGTTTAGGCGTCCCAAGAAACCTCTGACCTCCTTCTCAGTGCGAGGGGCAGGCATTTCTTGTATAGCTTTGACTTTGACAGGATCAACCTCGATGCCTTTGTTGCTGACTATGAAACCCAAGAGTTTACCAAACCTGACTCCGAAAGTGCACTTGTTAGGGTTTAGTCTGAGCTTGTACTCTTTCAACCTGACAAACAGATTTTGCAAATGGTCGAGGTGTTCTTATTCAGTTTGTGAACGGGCTATCATGTCGTCTACGTAGACCTCTGTCTCATGATGTATCATATCATCAAACAAAGCTACCATGGCGCATTGATAGGTTGCCCCGACATTCTTCAGTCCGAATGGCATCACTTTGTAGCAGAACTTACCCCACTGAGTAGCAAAAGTAGTTTTCTCCATGTCCTCAGGGGCCATTTTGATCTGGTTGTACCCTGAAAATCCGTCCATGAAAGAAAATACCTTGTGCTGAGCTGTATTGTCAACCAAGATGTCAATATGCGGTAGTGGAAAATCATCTTTAGGGCTAGCCCTGTTTAAGTCTCTGTAATCCATGCACATCCTGACTTTGCCGTCCTTCTTAGGCACGGGCACAATGTTAGCAATCCATTGTGGATAGTAGGTAACAGCAAGAAATCCAGCATCAACTGCTTCATAACTTCAGCTTTGATCTTTTCAGACATGTCGGGCCTCATGCGGCGAACTTTTTGTTTAACTGGTGGATATTCCTCTCTTGTAGGGAGACGGTGAACCACAATATCTGTATCAAGTCCTAGCATGTCCTCGTAAGACCAGGCGAAAATCTCAACATATTCATTCAACAGCTGAATTAAGCGCTCTTTGACACTTGGCTCTAGGTTGGCACCCACTCTAACTTATTTTCTGTCTTCCTCTGTACCCAAATTGATTGTCTCTAACAACTCCTCGTGAGGTAGAATAACCCTTTCTTCCTGTTGTAGCAGTCTAGCCAACTCTCCAGGCACTTCACAGTCTTCATCACCTTCATATTCGGTATGGTAGACCAGATCTTCAGAGTCACTGAAGGCCATAGCAGAATTGTTACCCATGGAATCCGGAGTGGATGGGTAACTGCATTGGTGAGTGTGGGTGTGCGTAAGGGATAGCCACCTTCAAACAAATAAAATGTAAAAAGAAAGACAGTGAACACAAAAGTTTATATATGAAAACGTCCATGATTCATTAAAATGGCATATGAAGATGAAAAATCAAACCCTTACAAATGGACCTATGTGCCTCGGGCAAGGCACAAGGTTAAAAGTGTACGAATTGTTCAAGAATTATTACAAACCAACAAAAATGTTTGAAAGATAAATTACTGATTGATGAAAGTAATGGGAATAAAGTCCTTTGCCTCCCAATTGCACAATCCTCCTTCAATGGTAGGGAAAATCCAGTCTTCTAGGTTGCTCTCCTCTTCACCATCCTCCAAAGCATTGACTCCATGATGGGTGATCTTCACTGGTGGCCCTCCAGCCCGGGAGCGGCGCACAACCTTTTGAGCAGAAGTAGTGGAACCCAAGCTGAATTTATCAGATTTAAAGGGAAAGTCTGGAAGTTGCCCCCAGATTGTGCTTCCTCCTTCTTCAATCACAGTCTTTGCATCTTTGAGTGACGACATCCGAGGCGAAGGTCGGGTAATCATGGGTACAGAAGGCACTGTCTTGGTTGTTGCAATCTCCTGAGCTATCTCCTCAAAATTCTGAAAGGGGGTTTCGATGAATTCACCATCCAATTCCACATAGCGGAAATAATTAAGATGGCTTATCATGTATTCCTCTTCACCGCGAACTGTCACAATTTTCCCCTGGACAGGGTACTTAAGCTTCTGATGCAGAGTTGAAGTAACAGCTCCAGCATGATGAATCCAGGGTCTTCCCAACAAGCAAGAATAGGAGGGACGGATGTCCATGACATAAAATGTGGAGTTTAAGGTTTCAGTTCCCACTTTAATCGGGATGTCCACCTCCCCGTGGACCATCCGTTTAGAACCATCAAAGGCTATGACAATGATGTTGCCGGGCTTCAAGGTTAAACCTTCACAATCTAGCCTATCCAATGCCTTCTTCGGTAAGACGTTCAGCGATGAACCAGTGACTACCAGAACGTGTGCCAGAGTAGTCCTTCTGTATTCTACCGAGACATGCAAAGCGTCATTATGTTTTCTCCCTTTGATTGTTAGATCAACATCGGAGAACCCTAGACCGTTGTCAGTTGTTAGGCTAGCTACACATTCCTGGAACTGGTCCGCAGAGGTTTCCTGGGGCACATGGGCCGTCTTCAAGAATTTGATCAAAGCTTTGGCATGAGCCTCTGAACAAAGCAACAAGGCCAACATAGAGATTTTTGAGGGGGTTTGCCCCAGTTGCTCAACAACATTATAATTGCTTTTCTTGATTATTTTCAAAATCTCTTCCATTTCTTTTTGAGAGGTCTCAGGGATGATCAATGGTTAATCCCTCGGCCTAACAAGCTCTTCTTGGATCCCTTTCCCTCTATCATCAGCAACAACAGAGAGGACAACCACATGAGTCACAACTTCTTCAATAATCGGAGTTCTTGCAGATATGTTGACCGGCACAGGAGTAACCTTAGGAGCAGCTGAGGGTCCGAAGATTTGCTTTGGAGGCACAATCTCCAGAGAGAAAATTCTTCCACTGCGGGTGATTTTACTCGTTCCAGCAATGTTTCCAATGTCAGAAGTCTCTTCAGTTAATTCAATTTTTTTAACACCGTGGTAAAAGATCTCTCCCCCATAGTTCCACGATATTAATTTGTTGGACTTGTACGGGATAGGCCTCGGCACGGTTATCTTCAAAGGTACAATCTTCGGATCAAATGTAATCTTAACAGGTCTTTTGGAGATCTTGGAAAGATTGGCGGATATGGTAATTATTGAAACATCATTGACAGGAGTCGGTGTAACAGGAGTTTTTTCAAAAAGGATTTCTTGGTTATCCATTAGGCGTTGGATGCCTAAATTCAACAACAGACAGTCGGATGGTAAGGATGAACAAAGGCAACAATCTTCTTCACAACTTGGGAAAATCCCAGCCTTCAGCAAATTCAACTTGATTATCGATAGCGGAGTCATCAAATCATCAACAGTAGCAACAAAAAGGTCCTCTTCAACAACATGGGCATTGTGACCATGTTTTGGCATTAGAGCAGAGATCACGTTAGGCTTTTCAGGGGCGTCAAATTCAACTTCTTTAGCATCTATCAAGTCTTGAATCTTATTCTTGATGGCCCAATAATTGTTGGTGTCATGCCCCAGGCTGTTTGAATGATAAGCACACTTGGCATTTGAATGGTAGTAAGGAGAAGATGTATTCGGATTCTTCGGTGCCTCTTTCAAACTTGCAAGGTTTAACTTCAAAAGATGAGGGAGAACCTGAGTAGGTGTCATGTTGATCCGGGTGAATTTCCGTGCAGGCCTTTCCACCCTTGCTTGGTTGGTTCTAGGTTAATTATTTCTAGGCTGATCAGCTGCAGACTTCTGAATCATTACAGGCCCCACCGCTGGCCGGCGCTCAACTCTTTCTTGACCTCTCTGGGAGTAGACAACTGAGACTTCTTTCTTTGCTAGAAAGGTCTTTTTGATGGCAGCGGAAGAAAATGCATCCTTTTGAATTTTTCCGCTCTTGATTCCGGCTTCAACTCTCTCACCAGTCAGAATCAACTCGGTGAACCCCGCAGACGAACTTCCAATCAGGTGATTGAAAAAGGGGCCTGACAGTGTACCCAAGAACATATCTACCAGCTCCCTCTCAGATAGAGGTGGTTGTACTCGTCCCGCCAAGTCTCTCCATTTATGGGCATACTCTTTGAAACCTTCATTTGAGACCATGCCCATACTCTGTAATTGAGTACGGGTTGGTGCTAAGTCCGTATTATATTGATATTGTCTATAGAAGGCAGCTGCCAAATCCTCCCAATTATGCACATCAGACCTCTCTAGCTGGTAGAACCAATCTAACTGCGTCCCCGAAAGACTGTCCTAGAAGAAATGAACCCACATATCCTTATCAGAAGAATGAGGTTGGATTTTTCTGACGTAAGATCGCAGATGCATCTTTGGACAAGACAAACCATTGTATTTAGCAAAAAGAGGCACCTTAAACTTAGGGGGAATGACAATCCCAACAACCAACCCTAACTCTTCAAAGTCCAGCCCAGACACTCTTTGTACCTCCATAGCTGCCAGGCGCTCTTCTAGATTCTTGTATTTGTCATCTGCAGGTGGGTACTGCTGCTCAGAATAGTCTTCATCCTCTTCATCTTTTTCTTCCTCAGACTCAGATTGCACTGCAGTTCCTTTACCCTTTCCTACCCCTTCATTAGATGTTGAGGGGAAATCTAGGACCCTTCTAGCTTGACCTTCAAACCTTCTACCCATGGTAGCCACACCAACCCTCTTCTTTTTCTTTTTCTCCTTTTCCTTTTCCAGTAGAGTTTTGAACTCCTCCTGACCCTTTGCCAAGGTCATGAGTAGCTGTTGGAACTGTGAATTCTGCACTTGTAAGTCTTTAACCGTCTGCTCTATATCCATCTTGCTGAAATAAACAGCAGAGAGATAAGGAAACCTGGTGTGAAAACCTGCTTATGCATATGATGAATGATGTGTATTCATGTAATTCATTCAAGGATTCAGAAATTCAAGTTTGTTTTAAACAAAAAGGAACACACGTCATATTAATAAGATAGAATTTGTTAGTACATAAATCCCCCATGGGAAAAATAATACAAAATTCTAATGTAAACAGACGTTGCGCATCCTTTTTGGTGCAATGTAGGTGTTGAGAGTCTTCTCTTCGTGAAGTTGACGAGTAAGTTCTAAAACCTTCTTCTCACTGGCATAGAAGTGGGATTCAAAAGTATCACGTTCTCCCTTGAGCTGTATCCAACTCCTTTGTAAATCTTCAAGTGATGTTGGCATGTCAGGATGTAGGAGGGTGTATGGAACCTCTCCTTCCATAACAGGCTCTTTGATCACAGGAAGAATGTAAGGGTAAGGAATCATAAGACTCTGGGTGCGGGTTCGTACCCACTTGAGGTAAGGCTCAAGGGGGATGGAATTCTTGTGTCCCAAGGTCTTACTGTCCACTTTGGTGGGCATCCTCCAAGTTTGGATAAACCTTTGTCAAAGTCCTTGATCGTTGTTGTCGAAGTCAAAAACCAAGTCTGGAATCAGCATGTCATGAGGGCCATCCCTTCGGGCATACCCAAATTGTCTCAGAGCCAAGTAGGGGTTGTAGGTGATGCCTCCCCTAATGCCTAGTAGTGGGACATTAGGGAATTCCCCATAACGATCAATGATGATAACATTATCTCGGGATTGAGAACACCAATGAACATCTGAATGTGTAAGAGTCATCAATCGTTGTGACCACCTCAAACCCTGCTCATTCTTCAAAACTGATTGGGGAAGGTGAGAAATAAACCACCTTGCTAGAAGAGGAGTACAACACATGAGAACACCTCTTTTCCTCATTGTTCGAGTGTGAAATGAGTGGAGGATATCCCCAAGCAATGTAGGCATCGAGTTGCGAGCCATGAAGATTTTGACAGCACTGACATCTATAAGCTGGTCAGGGTTTGGGAACAAGACCATCCCATAGATGAGAAGAGCTACAATCTCCTCAAAAGCTTGTAAGTCCAATGAATTCCAGCAGCTTTGGGCCTTCTCAAACAGAAACCTTGACAAGAAACCTCTGATACCACTTCTAGTTTCCCAATGGCCTGTGATATCAGATGGTTGCAAGTGTAGGGCTTGAGCAACATCTTCAGGCTTTGGATCTCTTTCCGTACCGTTGTAGGGTAGTTGATGGAGAATAGGAATCCTCAGGAGTTGAGAAAATTCCTCCAAAGTAGGCACAAGCTGGTAATCAGGAAATGTGAAGCAGTGGTGTAGGGGGTCAAAGAACTGGAAGAGAACTTTCACCATATCTTCCTCAGTGTTGGTGTTGACTAAGTTGAGAAGACGACCATGCCTCTCGGTGAATGGAGAATTCTCAGGAATCCTTGAAGCTAGCTCCTTGAGTTGAGGAGGAATTCTCACAAGGTTGACTTGAATTGTTTTTCTACGAAGTGAATCCATTACCTACAAAACAGGAACAAAGATGAAGATCCAAATCCTTGAAATGGTTAGTGGATGCCTATGATGCTTCATGATGTCCATGATGTTATGCACAAATATATATGTACAAACAAATCACACAAGTTCCTAGTTTCAGGCTTGCATGGGGTTTCATAGGTAAGTACCCTCTTGAAGTTTAGTTGGCTCAACCTGTCCTATAAATAGTAACCAGGTTCTAAGGAGCTCAATATCACTGGATTATTTTCTGCGTTCATTGTTTCATTTTAGCCACTTTACTGGCGACCGAAATATTCCAAGAAAACAACCCTCAATGAGTGTAGTATCGAGTATCTACCAACTTCGGACTGCACCAAAGCCGGTCATCTCACTACCCCTAAAAAGTCCAAGTTGGTCAAGTAAAGGTTCTAAAAGTCCATTAGTGCTTCATGACATCACTCAGCGGCCCCGTATTCTCTTTGATTAACTCAAAGGCTACCGGTACCCACAAATATGTCGCACTAATATAGCTATTGCTTCAATCATGTCAGTATACCCCGCACAATTTCCACAATGTATTGCTATTTACCTATGAATGTTTCCCAAATCCGGGTAGAGGATTCAAACCCAAACAATAGAACCAAATGTAAAGCAATCAAGTCAAGCAAGATAAGCATGTAAAGGTGATCTAAAACCCTAAGGTAACCCCACTTTTAGATTAGTCCCCAGCAAAGTCGCCAAGTCTGTGATGCGGTGGGAGAACTGACTTGAGGTTTTGCGTTTGTGTTTGCAAATGTTTCGGTTTAGCAAGAGTCGCCACAGACTTTTTATTTTATCCAAAGGTAAGGTCAAAAAGCACAGGAAAGACCTTTGAGATTATTTTTGGGTTCGGGGGGGGTAGATTATGAAAAGGGAAGGTGCTAGCACCCTTTTCATCCATGGTTTTCCATGGGCTCTTAGTTACTTATTTTAGATCACTTGCTTTGCTTTTCCAATTGTTTGAAATGGTGCTTTTGTGTGTGGTTTTGAAAGTATTTTGAAAAGAGGCCTTTGTCTAGGCAACCTTTATAATGATTCTTGTTTGAATGTATACAAAGGTGTTTGTCTTTTGAAAAATATTTCAATGTTTAAAAGTTTGTTTTGGGAAAATGTTTTGAAATTGTGTTGTGATGTGTTTTTGAAAATAGCAAGGATGTTTTGCAAGTTTGATCAAGTAACTAGGAGTTGTCTACCCTACTCAAAGATATTTCCTACACATTTTTAACCCTTTGACATTGTTGTTTTACCATTGCATTTGGTAAACAACCTTGTATTTGGATGTTAAACGGGACGGGCGTAGGTCATCGTATGACCACGATAGCAATTGTGCCAAGTATCTTAGCAAGTTTTTGTGGGTCTAGATCATTTTTGTATAGGTAACCAAGATAGCGTCATCGAGGGACTATGATCTTTTTGTTTTTTTGATTGATTTTGCCAAGATACCTAGCATGCATATCATGGCCATTTTAAGGCAACAAAGTGGATGAAACCCTAGGGGTGCTTGTGTGTATTGTGTTGTCATTTTTTCATGCATTTTTGTCTTGTATTAGTCAAGCTATTTTGTTTGATTTTTTTGGTTATCATACAAAACCCTAATTTACTAATCATGCATATAAAAGCAATAAATGCGTAAAAGTAAATATAAGACTATTACAACATTATTATGGGAGAGGGGTACAAGTTTGAATATGGTGATATTTGCACAAAAAATAAAACCCTAAATCAACTATTACAATCATATTGAATTCATTGTACAAATAATAAATTGACAATATTTAAATATGCAATTAAATATGAATATGAAAAAATGTTTTTGTATTTATTTTATGTATGTAAAATAAATTACTTAATGTCCTAAAAACATTAAAATATTAATGGTTATTTTTTGGAAAGGGTGGAAACCCTAGTTTTTTTGGTTTTAAAAGATAATGTATTATATTATTTATTTATTCATTTTTTATGTACAAGAAAATAAATAAAAATATTTACAAAAGTTCTAAAAAATTAAAATGTGTGAGAAAATATTATTTAAGGGTATAAATAATAAAAATAAAAATATATAATATTTTTGTATTATTTATAAATTTATTTAAGAAAATCAAAGTATATATTATTTAATAACTGTTATTATGCTAAAAAAAAGAATAAATAAAATAAAATAAAATGTGAAAATTTAAGAAAATATTTTTGATGTTTTTTATTGTTCAAGAAAAATAAATAAAGTCATAAAATGAAAATAGAAATGGAAAATATGAAAAATAAAAACAATGGGCCAAGGGGGTGCAAAGAGTAAGCAGGGGGGTATCAAAAGCAAGGCAAGCAAGCCCAGCCCATTTCCTTCATCCTTGTCCTTGAGACAGAAGCAAAACGCGCGTTTCTTGTTCAAACTGGTAACTCCTGCATTTGTGCTTAAAAACAAAAACTTGCAATATGAAAGTTATAGCTCTTGATCACACGATTCTAACCATGTAAAAAACTTAATCTAACTCTCAAAGACCAGAGAGAATTTCATTGGCCTTAAATCTTGACCTAGTTTTTTCAGAAAGTTCAACTATCAAAAATCTCCTAGCTCAGTTAACATAAATGAATTTTATGCATATGTACAGCTCAAGGACAATGAGGACTACATTTTTGCTTCACAAACCTAAGCCTAATGATTCCTAAATAAGGAGATAGAAGTTTGATAAATACCTATTTAAGTCAAGTTCGAATATGGCAATGCAGCAACTTTCAGTGAGGCCTGAGGTTCTTTTGAGCTTGCTTGATGTTCCCTTGACCTTTCCCAATGCTTGGCTTGCTTTGAAATGGTCTGAAACTTCTTGTAGAACTCAACCTGCATACTCAGAATTTGAAAATGGTGAAGTGTGTAAATGGAGTTACAGTGACTTGGGAATGGTTGGGATAGTTTAGGTATGTTATATGGAGGGTGTTGGAACTGGTTGCAAGCAAAACGCACAAGTGGATTTTGTTTTGGAAGTCAATCTACAGAACCTGCCCTATTTTGACAAGAACTTGGTGTTTTGATGTTAGAGGGTGTTTGAGAGGCTTAGGGCTCGTGCTTCTGACCTTAGGCAATGTGTCAAACTTGTTTGAAATGAATACAACACTTGCTCTTATCAGATTACAAAGTTGTTGACCTTTTGCACACTTTCTTGCTTTTGAAGCAAAAGTGAAATGACAATGCTCAAGAGCCTGTACAGGCTTGTACTCTAGCTGCACCTAGTTGGTGTACCTTGCCCTAAGTTTTTGGATGTTGTTTTCTGCAAGAACTTTGCTCCATGGCTCAAGAAATACAATTTGACATAAAGCATGCTTTATCAAAGTGGCAATGCTACCTTTTTGCCAAAAATGGATAAATTCTTTGTACAATGCTATAAAGCTTAGAATAAAACCTTAATCCAATGTGTTTGCATTTAATTTATGAGTGTGGAGAGGTTTAAGGACTGTAAAACAAGTACAAGCAAGGTTTGGATAGATTTTGCAACTTGTAGCATGGTGAAAAAGCCTTGGACAAAAGTGATGATTTGCCAATTTCAAACTTTCGATTCTCCCTAACCATGAATGATCTTGGAGAGTTCTTGGACATTTTGGAAAGCTTGTAACATGCTATAAAATCAATCTTTGAAATGCATTTTGAGATTACACTTGTAACTATGTGAAAAATTGCCATGAAGATAGGTCAAAATCCTGCCTAAATTAGGGCAAAATTTCACTAAGTTAAAAGTTTCATGGACCCTTGTTCACAAAATCATCTCTTGAGATACAAACATATTTTGGGAAAACTTTGTGAATAAAAGTTGTAGATTTTGTGGAGGACTACAACTTTCATGTTGGATGTTTTGTTTGAATCCAATTGCATCATGGTGAAAAAGTTGGGCAAAGTTGGAAAAAAATAAGAAATTTTCATAACTTAGAAAATTTCTAAGTTATGAAAAATTTCCATTTTAAACCCTAATCTTCAAAATTAGGTTTCTTGGTGAACAAGTTTCATGTTTTAACACATCTTGATGAAAAATGACCCTTGGTGATCTGATTAAATTTCTTGAGGAGTTGTGGTCCAAACTTGATAAAATGGTTCATATGAGTCTATAATGTTGATGTGGATAAAAAATTATGAGGTTTGACTGTAAATTGGCCACAGTTGACTTTTTCCCCAATACAGCTGATTTCTAGGTCAACTGTCCAATTGACTGGGCAAAAATTTGATTCATTGCTTGAAACTTGGTATGGGCAATCTTATAAGTCCAACATGAAGTATGAAAGTCATATTAAGCATTGGAAGTCCAAAAATATCTGTGCAAACTCAAACCCTAATTTCAGGTCAACAATGCAAGGAGATGTCTTGAGCAGAGCAAACCCTAATTCTGTCTGGAGTCCAAAGAGTCTTGTGAGGGGAAATCTTGATAAAATAAGAGGGAAAATTTTGGGGTACAACAGGAAGAATGAAGGATTTAAAGAATATGCACAAAAGTGGAGAGACCTTGTCAGTAGGGTTCAACCACCTTTGACTGATAGGGAGCATATTGAGATGTTCATGGGGACTTTATCTGGTCCATTATTTAATTTGTTGGTTGGTTGCTCTTCTTCTGGTTTCACCGAGCTAATCTTAACCGGTGAAAGAGTTGAAAGCGGCATCAAAAGTTGGAATATTTCCATGGCATATGCCTCTACTTCCAATCCTGTCAAGAAACCTTTTCCTGTAAAGAAATAAGTCAATGTTGTGTACGGGGAACGGGCCCGTACCAAGAAGGATGATCATCCGTCTGTTAATGCTGTTTGAATCTCCAATCCAACTCCTGCTCCAAGACCATCTGCTAATCACCAACGATTTGAAACTCCAAGAAGATAATTTACGAGGCTAGGCATGTCATCGTCTCAAGCCTTACAACACTTGCTAAAGGATAATTTGGTGACATTGCGTGATCCTCCTGCCAACCCTGATACCTCTTCACCAAAGTATAATCCGAACGCCAAATGTGCTTACCACTCAAGTAGCCCTGACATGAGACTGACCAATGCTGGGCCTTGAAGAATAAAATCCTGGATTTGATCGATAACAAGACTATTGAATTTGATCCTCCTCCAACCCCGAATGTAATCACTGTGCCTATGCCAAAGCATGACAAGGGTGTTAATGCTATTGAAGATACAATTTTTGTTGCCTCTGTTGAAGACTTGACTACTCCGCTGAGTATCATCAAAGAGAATCCGTTGAAAGCTGGGATCTTCCCTGGCTGTGTAAAAGACCGTGTTTGTTGTACTAAACAACTCAATGGATGCGAAGGGTTGAAGGAAGGCATTCAACGCCTAATGGATAGCCACAAGATCCTATTTGAGAAGACCCCGCTTGTCAAAAGTTTGACTGGTAAATGTGAAGATCTCTCCATTATAACCATCTCAAACAAACCTCTTAGGATCTCCCCCAAAGGTCCTATCAAGATTTCAAACGAACCAACTGTTGCTCCCTTAATAATTACCAATCCCGGACCAATTCCCTACTCTTCAAACAAGGCAGTACCATGGAACTATGGTGTTAAGGCGTTTTATCATGGAATAAAACAAGACGCTTGGATCAAAGAAGACAAAGCTGATGATGTTGGCAACATAACTGGCTCAAGTAAGGTAACCCGAACTGGGAGAATCTTTTCACCCAATATCTCGCCACCAGTTGTTACAAAGGCACACGTCCGCATTACTGCTGCCAAGCCAAGTACCGATACAAAAGGGAAAGAGAAGGTTGTTGAGCCTGCCGTGACAGAAGTACCCGCAAAGGACGTTGTTGATGGGGAACCTTCCGCTCGTGAGATGGACGAGATCTTGAAGATAATAAAAAGGAGTGACTTCAAGATTATGGAACAATTGGGGCAAACCCCTTCTAACATTTCTATGTTGTCGTTGCTGCTCTGTTCCGATGCCCATGCTCGAACATTAATCAAATTTCTGAAAAAGGCTCATGTCCCCCATGAGACCACAACAGACCAATTTGAGAATTGCGTGACTAGCTTGACGACTGATAGTGGCTTGGGATTTTCAGATGATGACCTAAAACCGCTTGGGAAGAACCATAATAAAGATCTACATGTTTCTGTCGAGTGCAAGGGGACCACCCTAGCACATGTTCTAGTCGACATTGGTTCTTCTCTAAACATGCTACCCAAGGGGGCGTTAGACCGTCTAGACTGTGAAGGTTTAGTCTTGAAGCCAAGTGATATCATCGTGAGGGCCTTCGATGGATCAAAAAGGATAGTTCATGGGGAGGTAGATCTTCTAATCAATGTGGGCTCACAAATCTTCGACTCCACCTTCTACATCATGGATATTCGTCCTGCCTAGTCTTGTTTGTTGGGTCGCCCTTGGATCCATAAAGCTGGGGCAGTAACGTTAACTCTCCATCAAAAACTCAAATATCCGGTCAAGGGAAGAATTGTCACCATCTGTAGAGAGGAATAGTTTATGGTAAGGCACCTTAACTCTTTCAAGTACGTAGAAATGTATGGAGAATTCATTGAGACCCCGTGTCAAGACTTTGAAGTTATGCCACCAATGGTCGCCGCTACCAAATATTCCTCTGATGAGTCCAAAGCTCTTAAAGTGGTAATGAAGATGGTTTCAGTCAAAGATGCTTGTGCTGCAATTGAAGAAGGAAGTTGTGATACTTGGGGGAAACTCCTCGATATCCCATTCAAAGCGGACAAGTTTGGTTTGGGTTTCACCGTCAAGGCTCAGAAGGAAGTGAGGCATGCTCGTGCAGGGAAGCCACCTCTCCGTGTTGGAAGCCATGAGGTCAACGCTGTAAGTGATTCTGATGAAGAAGCTGCATTTGAAGATTGGGTGTATCCTACTACAACGGAGCTGAAGAATTGCCATGCAAAGGACTTTGTGCCTATCTCCTTCATTGAGGAGTAATCTACTTGTTTATTGCTTTTCTTTCAATTCAAGAACATTTTGTCTGTAATATTTAAACAATGACTTTTATGCCATGTGCCTGGCCCGAGGCACTTTGGTCCATTTGTCAAGGGTTTTATTTATGATCATCTAATCATATGATCATTCAATACAAATAATTGGACTCTTTTGCATTCAAATCTTTGTGTTCATTGTCTTTCTTTCATTCAAATACATTTTTCAAAATAGCCATGTATCTTACATGCAGACACACACTCTTGCAAGTCCTCATCCACTCTGGATCTTATTGCTAATGACTTTACTATTGCCGACTATGACTCTGAATGTCCAATTAACCAATTCGAAGAAGAAGGCGAGGAAGATTGTGAAATACCGGGAGAACTAGCCAGACTTCTATTACAAGAAGAAAAAACTATTCAGCCGCATGAAGAGTTAGTTGAAGTCATCAATATGGGTACCGAGATAGACAAGAAGGAAGTCAAGATCGACGCTAACTTGGAAAGCAGTGTCGAGAGCAGATTGGTTCAGATGTTGCATGACTACGTGGAAGTGTTTGCTTGGTCGTATGAAGATATGCCAGGATTGGATACCGACAACATATTTCATCGTCTGCCGACCAAAGAAGATTGTCCTCCTGTTAAACAAAAGATTCGTCACATGAGGCCTGACATGTCTGAGAAGATAAAAGCTAAAGTGATGAAACAATTTGACGCATGATTTTTAGCTGTGACATCTTATCCCAAATGGGTGGAAAATGTGGTGCCAGTACCAAAGAAAGACAGAAAAGTTCGCATGTGCGCAGACTATAGGGATCTGAATAGGGAAAGCCCCAAGGATGACTTCCCTCTACCTCACGTTGATGTCTTGGTCGATAATACTGCTCAACATAAAGTCTTCTCTTTCATGGATGGTTTCTCTGGCTATAATCAGATAAGGATGGCTCTCGAAGACATGGAGAAGATAAGTTTCGTTATGCAATGGGGCACCTTTTGCTACACGTCATGCCGTTCGGATTAAAGAATGCAGGGGCAACATATCAAAGGGCTATGGTAGCTTTGTTTCATGACATGATTCATCATGAAATATAGGTATATGTGGATGATATGATTTCCAGATCTCAAATGGAAGAGGAACATCTCGATCACCTGTACAAGCTATTCGAGAGGCTGAAAAATTACAAGTTGAGGTTGAACCCTAACAAATGCACATTTGGAGTATGATCTGGAAAGCTTCTAGGTTTTGTTGTCAGCCATAAAGGCATTGAAGTTGATCCTGCCAAGGTGAAGGCCATCCAAGAAATTCCGGTCCCCCACTCTGAAAAGGAAGTTAGAGGATTCTTGGGTCGTCTCAATTACATCGCCCGCTTCATATCTCACTTGACTGCTACTTGTGAGCAAATCTTCAAACTCTTGAAGAAAGATCAAGTAGTCAGATGGAATGATGAATGCCAAGCTGCCTTCGACAAAATCAAAGAATATCTGCAAGAACCTCCGATTCTCATGCCTCCAGTTGAAGGAAGACCCTTGACCATGTACTTGACAGTACTAGAGAACTCTATGGGGGTGTGTTTTGGGCCAACATAACGAGTCTGGCCGAAAAGAGCATGCTATTTATTACCTGAGCAAAAAGTTTACCGACTGTGAAACCAGATATTCACTGCTCGAGAAAACTTGCTACACTCTGGCATGGGCTGCTCGCCGGCTAAGACAATATATGTTGACTCATACCACTCTGTTGATTTCTAAGATGGACCCAATCAAGTACATTTTCGAGAAACCTGCCCTCTCTGGATGGATAGTTAGGTGGAAAATGATCTTGACTGAGTACGACATTCAATACACAATGCAGAAAGCCATCAAAGGAAATGTACTAGTAGATCATTTGGCCCATCAAGCTGTTGATGACTATCGGTCCATGAACTTCAACTTCCCAGATGAGAACATCATGCTAGTAAGTGATTGTGCGAAACCTGGACCGTATGACGGACCTGAACAAGGATCTCGATGGACTATGGTCCTCGATGGGGCTTCCAACTCATTGGGTAATAGAATTGGTGTTGTGATCATCTCCCCTGATGGTTGCCACACTCCTTTCACTGCCAGATTATGTTTTGATTGCACTAACAACATGGTTGAGTACGAAGCATGAATTTTGGGTCTGAAGGCTGCCATCGATTTGAGGATCAATCATTTGAATGTGATTGGGGATTCCGCTCTAGTGATTAGCCAAGTAAAAGGAGATTGGGACACTAAACACCCTAATATCATCCCTTACAAGGAACTTGTGCTATCTCTAATTCCTTACTTTGAAAAGATCACATTTGAACACTTCCCTAGGGAAGAAAATCAGTTGACTGACGCCTTGGAAACCATGTCTTCAATGTTCAAGGTCAGATGGGATAACGAAGCCCCTATGATTACAATTGAAAGATTCGACGAACCTGCACACTGCTGTGAGTTCGAAGCTGATACAGAAAAGCCATGTTCCCATGAGGCGAAGAGATACCTTGAAGCACAAGAGTATCCCGAGGGAGCATCCATCAATGACAGAAAGTTCTTACGAAGATTTTCAGCCAAATTCTTCTTAAGTAACGGAATATTGTACAAACGCAACCATGATTCTACTCTACTCCGATGTGTGGATAAGAAGGAGGCATAGGAAATTATGTAATACATGCACGACGGTCTCTTCGACACTCACTCAAGCGAACATACAATGGCCAAGAAAATCCTAAGAGTTGGCTACTATTGGTCCATGATGGAGACTGATTGCCATCAACACTCAAGAACTTGTCACAAATGCCAAATCTATGCTGACAATGTCCATATGCCTCATATCCCTCTGAACGTCATGACCGCTCCGTGGCCGTTTGCAATGTAGGGCATTGACATGATTGTAGAAATCAAGCCCACCGCTTCCAATAGACATCGCTTCATTCTTGTCGCTATTGATTATTTCATCAAATGGGTCGAAGCCGCCTCATTTGCCTCAGTCACCAAGAATATGGTAGCCAGATTCATCAAACATAACCTCATCTGCCACTATGGTATCCCCAAAAGGATCATCACCGACAATGGGACTAACCTCAACAATGCTATGATTACTGAACTTTGCACTCAGTTCAAGATCAAGCATCACAATTCTTCTCCATATAGACCTAAAATGAATGGCGCAGTCGAAGTGGCCAACAAAAACATTAAGAAGATTGTGAAGAAAATGGTAGTAACCTACAAGGACTGGCATGAGATGTTACCGTTTGCGCTACATGGGTACCGTACTTCATCTAGGACATCAACTGGGGCAACCCCCTTTTCTTTAGTCTATGGCAAGGAAGTTGTTCTGTTGGTGGAAGTTCAGATTCCCTCTTTAAGGATTGTGAATGAAGAAGGCCTAGGTGAAGACGAGTGGATTCAGACAAGATTGGATCAGCTGAACTTGATCGACGAAAAGCGGTTGGCAGCTGTTTGTCATGGTCAGACCTACCAAAAACGTATGATCAAGGCTTTCAACAAAAAGATCAAGCCTCGAGTATATTAAGCTGGTGACTTGGTGATAAAGCGCATCATTCTTCCACAAGGCAACCCCAGAGGCAAATGGACCCCCACCTACGAAGAGCCATTTGTTGTCAAGAGAGTGTTCTCTGGCGATGCCATGATGCTGACTACCATGGATGGTGAAGACTTGCCACATCCTATAAACGTGGACATAGTTAAAAAATACTATGCATAAGAGACCCGTTAGGTTGACACACCTAGGCAAAATAAGGGAATCCCGAAAAAACCAAAAAGGTTTGGGAAACAATTAGGGATATATGCAAAAGATTGTACACCCGACAAGCTGAAAACCCGAAAGGGAGACTTGGGAAAAAATGGGTATCCTGGTGGGCTGAAAACCCGAAAGGGCGGTCCAGGAAAAAATTAAGGATTGAAAGCATATGACTATGTCCCGTAGAATCACCACAGTCAATTCTATTACCAAGGTCCAAGTTCAAACGGTCCAAGATCAATCCAGTCAACTTCTGTCAATGGCAAGGGGCATTCGAAGACATTGGGGCAATAATAGAGTTGGAATGCAATGAGATCATTTCCACATCGCTATTTGTTTTCTTTTCAATCTTTGTTTTCCTTTCGACGATTTATTCTTTCTAGGATTTCCGTCTCTTTGTACAAAAAACGCCTATTCATGGGCAAAATATCAATACAAATATACTTTGAAGTGCAAACTTTCTGTCTTTGTTTTGAATGCAAATTTGTCCAATGACTAAAATTGAACGAACATATGCATATGAACATAATTAAAACTATTTGGCACATGTGTCCTGCTAAGCAGTAACAAGCATCTCTTTAATGTATATGGAATATCCCCAGAGTTATTTCATTAGCATTATCCCCACAAGACAATTACAATAAACCAATCTCCAGCCAGAGTCTCAATCTCTTGACAGCTCTCTCCAGCTAAGTTGATCCTACAAGAATAAGCCTTATGGATCTCTTCCTCAAAGAATTCACCTCATCTTCAGTTCATCGAGTACTCATCAACAGGTTTTATTTCCCCAATATAAACGAGTAGTATGACTCCCCAACTGAGTTTGATTTCCCCCAGCATAGTCTATCTTCCACAGCTGAATTCATTCTCCCCAGGTGAGCCTGCCTTCCCCAGCTGAGTTTATCCTCTCCAGCTTGAGTTTGCCTTCAGACTATTGCAAATCATAGGGCCACAACCCCTAATCCCCAGTGAAGTCATCAACAAAACCTTTACTATCTCCAAAAGATACTATGAAGCCTAGACCCGACCAAATATTAGTACAATTTTCAAGTCACTATGAAGCCTGGACTCGACTAGATAATAGTCAACTTATCAAGTCACTATAGAGCCTGGACCCGACCAGATGATAGTGAAAGCCTTTCAGATACTATGAAGCATGGCCCCGACCATATAATAGTAATACTTTCAGAATACTATGAAACCTGGACCCGACCATATAATAGTTTAACTCTCCAAAGATATAGAAGAACCTGGACTCAACCAGACTAAAGTTTAACTTATTTTCCCCAGTAGAGTTTTCCTCTACCCCAACAAGTTACTATGAAACATGGATCTGACCAGATATCAGTTTTCAACTTCACCTTTTCAAGAAAGTTATTGTGAAGCCTGGATCCGACCAGATAGCAATTCCCCTCGGAAGTTTGTTGTGAAACCTAGAATCCGACCAGATAACAACTAAGTTCCCAATTAAGCTACTGTAAATCCTGGACCCGACCAGATAACAATTAACTTCATCCACCTCAAAATATGTAAAGCCTGGACCCGACCAGATATCAGTTCAACTTCATTCTTTCTAGCAAGTTACTGCAAATCCTGGAATTCGACCAGATAACAGTTAACTTCCTTATCCACCATTAAGTTTTTATGAAGCCTGGATCTGACCAGATAACAATTCAATTTCAAGAAATCTTTTGCGAAGCCTGGAATCAGACCAGATAACAAATAATTTATTCTTCCCCAGTAAGTTATCGCGAAGCTTGAAATCCGACCAGATAGCAGTTGACTTCTTCATCCTCAATAAGTTTTGAAGCCTGGACCCGACCAGATAACAACTGACGTTCAAGAGATATTCCCCAGTGGAAGCATCCTTTCAACAAAGTTTGAAGATATGTATACTCTTCATTCCCAACAATAATCCGGGATTCAAAACTCCTCAGTAGCAGTCAGGAATTTATTTTCTCGGACAAATATGCATCCCACATTCATGCATCATAGCATATACATACAAAATGCATTTAGCATGACCTCATTCATCTTGTGAATATCATGCATACATCGGCACTTTACTAACCCTTTTTCTATAGGTAAAACATCAAGTTTTAGTATAAATCGACCAAAGAATTATGCTGATACTTCTTCCAGTATTTACCATCATTCCTACAAATGGAATCTATAAGCCCATTCCCAATCCATCTTCGAGTGTAAATTTCTGGGCACTCTAGTGTTCAATCATCTTCCACCTTCAAGTCACGAATGGTGGATCCGCCAATCTAACTCTTCAGGTTTAAGAAGATTGAACAGGGGCAGCTGTTGTACCCCAAAATTTTCCCTCTCATTTCTCAAGTAATCTCTCACAAGATCTCCCTTGGTTCAAGACTGCACAAGGGTTGATCAGCTCAAGACACCTCCTCAAGCACTGATAATTGAAAATTAGGGTTTGAGTTTGCACAAGGACAAATGGACTTGTAAATCCCCATATGACTTTCATGGATCATTTTGGACTCTCGAGATTTCTCATGTCAAGTTTCAAGTCTTGGATCATATTTTTGCTCAGTCAATTGATCAGTTGACCTAAAATCAGTTGTATTGGGGAAAAAGTCAACTGTGGTCAATTTACAGTCAAACTTCATAATTTTTTATCCATATCAACATTATGAACTCATATATGTCATTTTATCAAGTTTGGACCACAATTCCTCAAGAAATTTGATCAAATCATCAAAAGGGCAAAATGGTCAAAATTAGGGTTTTGATTGAGAAGGGGAAATTTCTGATTTTTGACCTAGAAAATTACTTATTGGTTTGAGGCATGATATAAAGGATTAAAATGCTTCATTTTGACCTAATGGCATGACTCAAAACATCTCTCAAGATCAATTGATTGATAGTTGATTTTCAGTTAACTGATGAAAAGTCAACTGTACACTGAATAGTCAAACTTTGACTTTTTGGTCAAAATTAAGTATCAAAGATCATAATTCATCAAGACATGTCAAAATATGAAACTTGTTCATCAAGAAATCAAAAAGTCAAGATTTCATTTTGAAAAGTCAAAATTTCTAAACTTAGAAATTTTTCTGTGTTAGAAAATTCATATTTTTTCATAACTTTGAGCCAAATTTTCACCATGATGCAAGATGATTCAAAGGAAACTTCCAACATTAAAGTTGTATATTTCAACGAGATCTAAAACATTGTAGAACAGAACTTCTTCTAGAAATTTATGGATTTCTAGTTATGATTTCGAGAAGACATGTTTATGAAACTTGAAAACTTAGTGAAATTTTGCCCTAGTTTAGGCAGGATTTTAACCTAACTTCAAGGCAATTTTTCACATAGTCCCAAGATGAATCTTCAAAAATGTCCAATATATAGGTTTTATAGGATGTTACAAGCTTTCAAAAATGTCCAAGAACTCATTGAGATCATACTTGAGCAAGGAGAATCGAAGGCAAGAAGTTAGGGTTTCATTCTTGAATTACAAGTCATTTCTTGATGAACACATAATTCAATTTCAATGTTAGGCCGCATAATATTTCTTTGCAGGCCTTCTAACTTGTGTATCTATCCATCATTAACTAACTACACAAACCTTTGAGCTATAATCCAAGTGGTTTAAGCTTTATCCAATTCACATTGCCATTTCGGGAAGAAAGTGCAAAATGCCATTCTTGAAAGTGCAAAATGCAATTCTTGAAAAGCAAGCTTTATGCACACTCCATCTACAAAGTTAGAAGCAAATGTATTTAAAGCATAACCACTCTACATTAGTGTGACGCGGTGGGAGAACTGACTTGAGGTTTTGCGTTTTGTGTTCGCAAATGTCGCGGTTAGCAAGAGTCGCCACCGACTTTTCTTTTATCCAAAAGGAAAGGTAAAAAAGCACAGGAAAGACCTTTAAGATGTTTTATTGAGTTCGGGGTGTATATTATGAAAAGGGAAGGTGCTAGCACCCTTTTCATCCATGGTTTTCCATGGGCTCTTAGTTACTTGTTTAGATCACTTGCTTTGTTTTGTTTGAAATGGTGTTTGGTGTGATTTTGAAAAGTATTTTGTAAAAGAGGCCATTCGTTTAGGCAATCTTTGTAATGATTCTTGTTCGTAAGAATATATACAAAGATGTTTGTCTTTTGAAAATGTTTTCAATGTTTTTTTGTAAGATGTTTTGAAATGTGTGTGTTTGTTTTTGAAAATAGCAAGAATTGTTTTGAAATGTAACAAGTAACTAGAAGATAATCTGCCTACTCAAATGTCTTTCTTTTGCATTTTCATTCCATGGACATTGTTGAATTACCATTGATTTGGTAAGCAACCCTATCTTTGGATGTAAACGAGACGGGCGTGGGTCATCGTATGACCATGATAGCAATGTTGCCAAGATCATTTTGTTCTAGGCAACCTTTTGAATAGCGTCATCGAGGGACTATGATCTTTATGTTTGTTTTGTTTTGCCAAGATACTTCGCGTGTGTAACATGGCCATTTTATTTTAGGCAACCAAGTGGGAGAAACCCTAAGGGTGCTTGTGTGCAAAGTGTGTCATTTTCATGCTTTTGTCTTGCATTTAGGGTTTTCTATTTTTGCTTTGTTTTTGTTCTTGTCATACAAACCCTAATTACTAGCATATTATGTAAAAGCGATAAATTGTGAAATTTAAAGTTACTATGCTATTACAACTTTTGTGGGAGGGGGGATACAAGTTTTGAATGGGGATTTTTGCACAAATATGAACCTAAAAATATTATTACAACCCAATCGAATATTGCGCGAATTAAATAGATATACAAATATTTAAAATGCAACGCAATGTATTTATGTAAAAAATGTTTTGGTATTTGTGATCGGTGGATCTGGAACTGACTGTTTAACGCTGGTTCGCGAAATGTCACGGAAGCAAGAGTCGCCACCGTCTTTTATTTTCTCCAAATGGAAAGGACAAAAGCACAGAAAAACTCCTTATAGAGATTGCTCTCGGTTCGGGAGGTAGATTATAGAAAGGGAAGGTGTTAGCACCCTTTCTATCCGTGGTTATCCACGGGCTCTTAGATACTTGCTCATTTGTGTTTTCAAAATTGGTTTGCTTGCTTTTCAACTGTGGGTTTTAAAAATTTTCTTTGAAAATTCCAGTTCGACTCTTGTATCGGTCCTCAAGAGTGTTTGAAAAGTTGCTTTCGAAAGCTTTTTGAAAAAGTGTCGGTGTGAAAAGAGTTTTTGATTTGTTTTTGAATTTAGAGCAAGTATCTACGAGAACCTACCTACCCTAAGGAATTCGTCTGTGTAAATATCCTTTAAAGTAATGCCATCCCACCATTGAGAGGTAGGTAGCACCACCGTTGGAGGTGTTCGGGTCAATTCGAGGTTCGGGACATGGTGATCACCAGAGCAATGGGAAGACACCTTAGAAGCTACCCTCATGCCAGGTTCCCGGATCATGAGGACTTACTAAGACATCCTCTACTCGACGATCACCTTTCGAGGCAAGGCAACAGTGAGGCGTACCCTAGGGGTGGTGTGTGCGATTTGTGTGTCATGTTCATTTGCATTTATCTTGTCATGTTATTGGTGTTCTACGCTTGTTTTTATTTTATCCATACATTCTTTCATGCTTATTTAACAGTTTAAAAATATTGCGGGAAAAAGTAAATTCTAAGCTATTACAAACGGCGCGGGTCCACATCGCCAAAATTAACTAGGACCCGATTTGACAGAAAATAAATAAACAAAGTAAATAAAGAATTAAAAGTGCGAACAATTATTTACACGGCTTCGGGAGAGATACATAAGTATTATAATGAAATAAAATAAATACGCGAATTAATGAGAAATTAAGAATGAAACGAGGGCGTTGGACCCTTTTGCAAAAAAATTAAATTAATAACGGAGTTAATTAATTAAAAAAAGAAAGAACTTGTTTTTTGGTGTTTTTTATGATTTTAGGATTTAATATAAAAAGAATTAATTAAAATTAACACTAACCCTAATTCTAATGGCTTTTAATTTATTAAGAAAAATGTTGAAGTTTTTAACCTAAATTAAACCCAAATTAATTTACAATTTTAATTATGAAAATAAAATAAATAATATTAAATATTTATGAAAGAAAAATAAAAAGGATGAAAAATTGTTAATTAAACCTAATTCTATGTTTTTTTATGTTTTTATTAAAAGTATTTAAAATTAAACCCTAATTTGCACTAAATTCAATTATATGCATTTATTTATAGAAATACTAGAAATAAAAATATTAATTATTTTTGCTCTTTTCTGATTTTTTTTATGTGTTTTATGTTTTCATGAAAATAATGATTAAATTAACAGAATTAATAATTAAAAGGCAAAAAGAAAAATAAAATAAAAAAAAGTGGAAGGAATTGCAAACCTAGGGGGGTGGTAGTCCCCAAAGTGGAGGTATGCTTTAGAAATCCAGGCCCATTAAGACCTTGGTCCATTTGACTTTTGCTGGACGCGTGTGAGGCGCTGACTAGGACTTATTGTGTTCTCCAACTCTCAGCCTTTGATTTGAATCTGTTAGACGCGTGGACGTTGGATAGTGAGAGTGCATCATAGTCTTCAACGTAGGCGCTGCATGTGAACGTTAATGGAAAAATAATATTTGAAAGCATGAAGACCTGGGGCTCGAACCCAGGTCATGACTGTTACCAGCATTATCACTTGCCACTGGACCAACTCACACGCGTTTAATATATACTAACTAGTAAATATTATAAAAGAAAGTTGGTTAATGGCTTGGAAACGCGCGCGAAGATTCGAACGCTTCACTCACAGACAGCCACATAATCATCTTCCTCGTTGTGTTTCCTGAAACGAATTTAACAAACATTTAACGGGGGTTTTAAACCCCCTCAAAAGATGCTAATTCCAATAATAGCGATTAGGCCTGTGTCACTCAGAAATTTGGCGCCATGGTCTCAATCTTCTCGTCTCAACCTGCTGACTTTGTTCATGGCATTGTTAGGTCTTAATTTTACAGGAATGGAAAATGCCCAATTCGAAAACCTTGGAACCCTAGGTATCTTTAATGGCGAATTCTCACACAGGGCATAAAACTTCAATTAAACTGTGCAGTTAGTTTGTAAACATCATCTTAAACACGAAAATAACAACAAAATATGTTAAAAATGCATGGATAATGGAAAACAGTTTTGGAATTTTCTCTACCAATTTCAGTGATGACTTCGCGTTTTCTTGAGCATGGGGCTTAGTTTCTGATTGGAATATGTCTTATGATCCTTGAGGAAGCTAATGGAATAGGCTGTGAGACTTGAATCGCCTTGCAATGGTGTTTTCAGATTTGAGATTTTTGAGAAAAATTCCAAATTTGATAATGGCTTTTCTGAGCAGTTGCGCCTCCTTTTGCATTAGGGTTTCATTCTAGCTTATGTAGTGAATAAATTAGGTTAACAAAATTGATCAAAATCTCTTTCATTCATGGATTTTGAGATTTGATTTTCCACCATTATTTTTTCAATCTTTCCATGTGCTTTTTGATACAAATCAACTCCAATCTCTCCAAATCTTTCTATATTGGGATATGCACGAATTATTGAGAATAAAACATGTACAAAAAGATTTGTTAGGTTAAGTTAAATATTTTTCACATATTTAATTGATTTAAGTGAATTATTATAAATAAAATTCAAATAAATAAATAAAAAATGAAAAAATACTTCCCTTTGGGCCAAGTGGTCGTGCACATGCTTGAAATGATGAATTGTGGAAGAAAAATGGGCCCATTAGCAATTTTAGGTCATTTGAATCAATGTTGACTTTTCAAAATATCCAAATATTTCCCAACTTCTACAAGGCATAACTTGCTCAATTGTTAAGCTTTTCTCATGTTCTTGGACATTTTGGAAAGGTCTTTGAGTCCTCTAACCAATTACTTTGGTCCCATGTCATTTTGATTTACCAATCTCAAGTTATGGTCTTTGACTTAAAGTCCCTTTTTGTTGACTTTTGAAAATGACCTATAATGTTGAAATTGATAACTTTTTGTGAGAGCATTTCTTGGACTTGAAGTATGAAGATGAGTTGTAGGAAATGTCTTTCTCTTCAAAATGAGCTTTGGATGGAATTTTTCTGATAAACCATGTGAAAGTTATGCCCTGGTCAATTTCAGTTGACTTTTCCAACTGTCCAAATAAGGAAACTTTTGCATCTTGATGATTTCTGAACCAAATTTTGAGAATCATGATCAAGCATTGATCAAATGATGTTTGAGGCTTCAAAATGATATGTTGACCAAAAATTTGAACTTTTGACTGCCAAATGACCATTTTGCCCCTACAGTTGACTGTAGTGCAATTAGGGTTTTGACTGTGCAATTTTGTGCTGAAAGTCTTGAAACTTGATATGAGGATACTTGACCATATTTGTAGGCATGTGAGACTTGATTGGGCCCTTGAAAACTTCCTTTTCTTGATCAGAACACAAACCCTAATCTTGACTGTATAGGAGACCTTTGCACTGTGCAACCCCTGGGGAACTTTGAAGCTTGACTTGGCAAATCTTTGAAGAATATGGGAGGGCAAATTTTGGGGTACAACAGTTTCCCCTGTTCAATCTTCTTAGACCTGAGGATGCAGATTGGCTGACGTGCCTTTCGTAATCCGAAGGTGGAAGATGATTGAACACTAGAGTGCCCAGAAATTTGCGCTCACATAGTAGCAGTGTGATGGTGGAATGGGCTTATAGATGCCATTTAGAGATTGATGGATAGGACGATGGGCTTATAGATGCCATCTGGATGTTGATCGCATAAGAGATTCCTTAGCGAGAACCTGCATACCTGCAAAAGAAAAATGAGTACCTGACACGTTGCAGGAGCTGGTTTTCAGATGCTTGGTATAGATGTGTCCTGACTGGTTACAGGAATTGGGTCTGGAGCTTCACAAGATGATGAATGAACCATGGATGGTTACTACCTAAGCATGAACGGTAAGAGAACCTTGGGTGACTTTAACTTCAACAACGCTCGTTGATAAAATCTTGGTGGGAATTACCATCCTCGTAGGATCGGGAAGAGAACCATAGGCAATTATAATCTCAAAGGGAATTATCACCTCACTCACCGTCGGAGAGGGAACCATAGGAAATTATAATCTGAAAAGAATTATCACCTCACTCACTGTCGGAGAGGGAACCATAGGAAAAGGAATTATCACCTCACTCACCGTCGGAGAGGGAACCATAGGAAAAGGAATTATCACCTCACTCACCGTCGGAGAGGGAACCATCTGAAAAGGAATTATCACCTCACTCACCGTCGGAGAGGGAACCATCTGAAAAGGAATTATCACCTCACTCACCGTCGGAGAGGGAACCATCTGAAAAGGAATTATCACCTCACTCACCGTCAGAGAGGGAACCATCTGAAAAGGAATTATCACCTCACTCACCGTCGGAGAGGGAACCATCTGAAAAGGAATTATCACCTCACTCACCGTCGGAGAGGGAACCATCTGAAAAGGAATTATCACCTCACTCACCGTCGGAGAGGGAACCCTAGGAAATTATAATCTTAAAGAAAACCCTAAAATGGAAATCTCATGCACCGCCGGAGAGAGAACCAATAGGAAATTATAATCTGAAAGAAAACCCTAAAATGGAAATCTCATGCACCGTCGGAGAGAGAACCAATAGGAAAATATAATCTCAAAGAAAAACCTAAAATGGAAATCTCATGCACCGTCGGAGAGAGAACCAATAGGAAAATATAATCTCAAAGAAAAACCTAAAATGGAAATCTCATGCACCGTCAGAGAGAGAACCAATAGGAAAATATAATCTCAAAGAAAAACCTAAAAATGGAAATCTCATGCACCGTCAGAGAGAGAACCAATAGGACATCATAATCTGAAAGAAAAAAACCTAAAATGGAAATCTCATGCACCATCGGAGAGAGAACCAATAGGACATTATAATCTCAAAGAAAAACCTAAAATGGAAATCTCATGCACCGTCGGAGAGAGAACCAATAGGACATTATAATCTCGAAGAAAAAACCTAAAATGGAAATCTCATGCACCGTCGGAGAGAGAACCAATAGGAAATTATAATCTGAAAGGAAAACCTACAATGGGAATCTCATGCACCGTCGGAGAGAGAACCATAGGAAATTATAATCTGAAAGGAAAACCTAAAATGGAAATCTCATGCACCGTCAGAGAGAGAACCAATAGGAAATTATAACCTGGGATAACTTCTGCTGAGTCTTTATCAGAAAAATCTGTTAGGAGTCGATTTAGCTGGACTAGAGAAGGCCTTGGACTGGATAAGAAATCTTTTGAGTCGATTAACTGAACCAGTCTAGGTCTTGAGATATGATTGAGAATTTAACTGAATCTTTCCTGAAAGGTAGAGGTCAGTCATATGCAATGCATGATATGGATCAGGCAATGATGTTCTCAACATAAGTGAGATTTGTATGATATGATGCGTCTATGCATGCTATAATGATGTATGTAATGTTTTCGGAATGTATGCTTTCGTCTAGGGAAGTAAATCCTTGACGGGTGCCGGGAAGTCACTCCTGGGCTGATGTTGGAGAATAGATTTTCGCTTCCGCTGGGGATAATAATTGCAAGAATACCGGTAGGAGAGGATGACTTCGTTGAGGAATAAGCTTGGCAAATGGAAGAGTCTGCGGGGAAAAATACTCTAGCGAACATGCTGGGGAGTGATACTCTGTGGGGAGAGGAATGCTTTTGCTGAATTGTTGATGGTAACTTGCTGAGGATACTCTTGTTGCGTTGGAAGTATTGATAGACTTTGCTGGGGGTAAGAGAACTTCGTCGGGGACGCTCTTTCCATGGCTTTTGGCTGAGGATAACCCAGTTATATCCTGTTAAGGAAATAACTCTTTGAATAAAGCCGGGCGACGCGTTCGTGCTCTGCGAGGGATGAGTTTCCAGAATCTACTGGGGATACGCTTACTACTTGGGGAGATGGATTCCAACTTTCCTGGGGAATTAGATTGGACTCTCTTGGGGAAGTTTTGAACTATGTCGGGGAAGCGATTCCTTTGAATGTTGGTCTGCCGCCGGGGAACAATCTTTAGACCAAGACTGCCGGGGATGCTTGTTAAGAATATATGTATACTGCTGGGGAATGTTGGGATCTGCTGGAGGATACCCAATTTCCTTGAGACTTGATAACTCTGCCTGGAGAAGAATGCACTGTTTTGCTGAATCACTCTCTGGGGAATTAATATGTACTGGTCATGTTTTTTAGCTGAACCTGCCTTGGCACCATGGAGGACAGAACAATTAGATGGCTTTTAGACAACTCCTTATTGCCCCTGTTTCTAAGCTGGGAGAGGAAGATCTGTGAGATGCTGATAGTTGTTGATGGACGAACCTTCTTCTGGTAGGCAGGTGACAGGATGGTAGGACATAGTCGTACGCTTTGATTCCTAACTTTTTCCTGGACCGCCCTTTCGGGTTTTCAGTCCACCGGGATACCCATTTTTGCCCAAGCCGCCTTTTCAGGTTTTCGACTTGCCGGGTGTACAGATTTTTTCATTTTCATCCCTTATTTTTGCCCGAACCCTTTTGGTTCGTCGGGAAGCCCTTATTTTTTCCTAGGTATGTCAACCTAGCGGGTCTTTGATTTTGCGTAGTATCTTTTCGACTATGTCCGTGCTCTTAGAATGTAGGGAGTTGCCCCTGTTAGAAGTGTTTTGCCATACCACCAGAAGATTTTTGACCAGGCAAGATTTATTGTTGAAATGCCCCAGGTGACTCAGGCGGAGATTTGCCCCAGGTTATTAGGCGTTTGAGAGATTCTCCGAATCTTGATTGGATTGCCCCGGATGATGGACCATGATCATGTCTGCCCCTTGATTGGAGTGCTTTTGTTCACTAGGTATTCATCGTGCGAATTTCTATGCTGTTCAAACAAAAAGTCATATGCAAACAAAGTTATGTTAAAAATGCAAAGCTCATGTCTGTCTTGAAGATTTTTGAAAATGCATCCTTTTTCATAAAACAAGTTAATGTTTATAAAACATGATGTCAACTCTGTATTTACCGTAGGCCTTAAGGAGTCAGGATACCTTTGTAACAGTATGCTTTCGAACTAACCCATGCTTCAGCTAGGACTTTTAAGGGTTATAACGTGGCCTGGTTCACGGTTTAAGAAACAAAGGATAAAGGCTCAAATTATTTGTACCCACCCACTCTTCGTGATGTTCTCCAAACCTAAACTCAGTTGATCATACGTTAGACCTTGATTGAATTTTTGCTTTGATATACCAGTGATGGTTCGAATGTGACAATTGATTTCGAATAAGCAGTCATCTTTGTTTTTGTTGAGGGTTTGTAGGACCTCTTTCTTGTCTGATTTTTGTTATCCCTTTCTTTTTTTGCCTGAACTGTTTCCTTTTTGGAATTACAGTCAGCGGGATGCCCCCAGTTTCATAAGTCCCCTTTGTAGGTTTAGACTTCTTGGGCTTTTCGTTTATGATAATTTTTTTCATGACTGCCTGTCCTTATGATTGCTCTGGACCATCACTGTCTTCTGTTTCGTAAGGACTTCTTCGGTGCCATTCGTTATGCACTTGGATCAACTGAGAGACTACCCTGCCCCAGGTTATGATTAAGGGTTTTGATTTTCGAAAATAAAAACTCCTACTTCTTTGGCTCAGATGGGTTGACGAGGGATTATCATCCTTATAACTCCAGTGTTTAGGGATTGAAACAATGCCTGTACCTCATCAGCGGGGTTTGTTCAAAAGCATACTGTAAAGATAGCGGTATCGTTTTCGTCATCCTCCCTCAAGAGGCTTAGAATTAATGAGAGTTGACATCAGAAAAAATATGAAAATAATTTGCATAGAGTGAATGCGGATATATTGATTCAAAATAGACATAAGCGATGCATTAATGAAATAACAGTGTTTAACATGAATAAATGTTTGAACAAAAGAAAATTGCAACTTGAACATTCGAATGAACAAAAGTTTTTTCATCTTAGAGCTTGTTATTTCAAAGGGTGAGCCTTGGAGGGATGGTAGAAAAATTCAGCTTGACCATCTTGGGTGAATTCCACAGCTCCTTCCTCAATCAGGTCCTGGATTTTATTCTTCAAAGTCCAACAATCCTCTGTAGCATGCCCCGGGCTGTCAGAATGATAAGCGCAGTGAGCGTTGGGGTTATACCTTGAAGGTCCTGTTGGGATTCTTAGGAGGATCCTTTAGAGTTACCAAGTTCAACCCCAGCAGTTGTTGTAAGACTTGAGGCAGCGACACGTTGAGCTTGGTGAATTGCCTTTTGGGCTCGTCTGGCTGAAGCTGGTGAGGTTGATACTGAATTGGTGATACTGAAGCCATATGAGGAGCTTTCTCCTTGCCTCTTTGTCTCAAAGATGGTCGAACGGTGACTGGCTTTTTACCCTTAGACGTTTGCCCCAGTTGGTTATTCTGAAGCAGTTGGTTGATGAGAACTCCGAGCTCTTCTTGTCTTTGAGCTAACCCTTGAATGGCAGTCCCCTGCTCCAGCATCTGGGCTTTCAATGCATCCACCTCAGCTTGTAGGTGTTTCAGCCTTTCATCCTCAGCACTGTTCCTGACAAAGGTCCCCATGAGAAGTGTCCTTAGCTCCTCCTGCCCCTTAGATAGATTCAGGAGGATTTTCCCGAACCTGGTTTCTTGAGCAAGAAAGTCCTGGTTGTCTGGTTGGAAGGCCATTGCTGAAATAAACAGCGAGAAGGGTAAGTGACCTGCAACAAGGGTACCTGTAATGCAATGATGTGTATGTATGCACGCAATGTTTTCAAGGACCTCGCGGGGTAAACAAGAAAATTTGTTAGAATTGGGATCCGGTAGCTTGATTGAAAGAACTTCATGTTTGTTGGGAATCTTTCTTTCAAGGGTCAAGGCTCACCATATCGAGTGGGTCATAGCCCGTGACGACCTTAGCTAGGGAAACTTCTTCAAGTGTCATAGCTCACCATATCAAGTGGGTCATAGCCTCTGACAACCTTGGCTAGAGGAAAATAAATCCTCTTTGCCCCTTGCTAGATGTGTTGGTTTATCATGACCTGCATCACAAGCCTTTGATATCCTTGAAATGGGTTAGGATGTATGCAATGGTATGATGTTATGCTATGCATGGGGTAATGTAGGTAACCCTGTTATGAGTCCCAATTAAGGACTACAAACCAAAACCTGCAAGAAACTCAAGTAAAACCTGTCATGAGTCCCAATTAAGGACTATAAATAAAACCTGCAAGAAACTCGGTAAACCTTGTTATGAGTCCTAATTAAGGACTGCAAACCAAAACCTGTAAGAAACTTAATATACCCTGTTATGAGTCCCTATTAAGGACTATAAACAAAACCTGCAAGAAACTCGGTAAACCTTGTTATGAGTCCTAATCAAGGACTACAAACAAAACCTGCAAGAAGCTCAAGTGTCAAACAACAAGCATGCAAATAGTCAAGTACGAAGGCACACAAGTCACACAAAAGAGCCCTTAGAGTTTAGGCCAGCATGAGGTCTAGGTATTACCCTCTTTCAGTTTGTTGGTTCATACCTGTCCTATCAAAGTAACCGGGTTCTTAGAGGATCCCAATATCATTGACTACCCTCAATCGGTCATAACTCCAGTATCGCAATCTTTTCTTGCGGCCAGAACCATCACGAGAGTTTAGCCTCAATGGGCGTAGCATACTGCTACTGTTCTAATGGCCAAGTTGTGTCATTTAAGGTTCTAAGGTTGTTGGTGCTTAATGACTCCTTAGAAGACCCATATTCTCCTCGTTGCAACACAAGGGATATCGGTACAGACCAAGGTGCCACACCAACATAGCCACTGCTTCACCCGTGTTGGTCTACGCCGGACAGGTCCCTCACAGCTTATGCTACCTAAACAGGGTATCCCCAGATCCGGGTTAGGATCTATGTAACTCCCATGCAACCCACAATAGTAAAGCAAGCAAGTCAATACAATTGAAAACACAGTTATGAACTAACCCTAAGGTACACCTCACTTTAAGTTTAGTCCCCAGCAGAGTCGCCAGTTCTGTGATTGGTGGATCTGGAACTGACTGTTTAACGCTGGTTCGCGAAATGTCACGGAAGCAAGAGTCACCACCGTCTTTTATTTTCTCCAAATGGAAAGGACAAAAGCACAGAAAAACTCCTTATAGAGATTGCTCTCGGTTCGGGAGGTAGATTATAGAAAGGGAAGGTGTTAGCACCCTTTCTATCCGTGGTTATCCACGGGCTCTTAGATACTTGCTCATTTGTGTTTTCAAAATTGGTTTGCTTGCTTTTCAACTGTGGGTTTTAAAAATTTTCTTTGAAAATTCCAGTTCGACTCTTGTATCGGTCCTCAAGAGTGTTTGAAAAGTTGCTTTCGAAAGCTTTTTGAAAAAGTGTCGGTGTGAAAAGAGTTTTTGATTTGTTTTTGAATTTAGAGCAAGTATCTACGAGAACCTACCTACCCTAAGGAATTCGTCTGTGTAAATATCCTTTAAAGTAATGCCATCCCACCATTGAGAGGTAGGTAGCACCACCGTTGGAGGTGTTCGGGTCAATTCGAGGTTCGGGACATGGTGATCACCAGAGCAATGGGAAGACACCTTAGAAGCTACCCTCATGCCAGGTTCCCGGATCATGAGGACTTACTAAGACATCCTCTACTCGACGATCACCTTTCGAGGCAAGGCAACAGTGAGGCGTACCCTAGGGGTGGTGTGTGCGATTTGTGTGTCATGTTCATTTGCATTTATCTTGTCATGTTATTGGTGTTCTACGCTTGTTTTTATTTTATCCATACATTCTTTCATGCTTATTTAACAGTTTAAAAATATTGCGGGAAAAAGTAAATTCTAAGCTATTACAAACGGCGCGGGTCCACATCGCCAAAATTAACTAGGACCCGATTTGACAGAAAATAAATAAACAAAGTAAATAAAGAATTAAAAGTGCGAACAATTATTTACACGGCTTCGGGAGAGATACATAAGTATTATAATGAAATAAAATAAATACGCGAATTAATGAGAAATTAAGAATGAAACGAGGGCGTTGGACCCTTTTGCAAAAAAATTAAATTAATAACGGAGTTAATTAATTAAAAAAAGAAAGAACTTGTTTTTTGGTGTTTTTTATGATTTTAGGATTTAATATAAAAAGAATTAATTAAAATTAACACTAACCCTAATTCTAATGGCTTTTAATTTATTAAGAAAAATGTTGAAGTTTTTAACCTAAATTAAACCCTAATTAATTTACAATTTTAATTATGAAAATAAAATAAATAATATTAAATATTTATGAAAGAAAAATAAAAAGGATGAAAAATTGTTAATTAAACCTAATTCTATGTTTTTTTTATGTTTTTATTAAAAGTATTTAAAATTAAACCCTAATTTGCACTAAATTCAATTATATGCATTTATTTATAGAAATACTAGAAATAAAAATATTAATTATTTTTGCTCTTTTCTGATTTTTTTATGTGTTTTATGTGTTCATGAAAATAATGATTAAATTAACAGAATTAATAATTAAAAGGCAAAAAGAAAAATAAAATATAAAAAAGTGGAAGGAATTGCAAACCTAGGGGGGTGGTAGTCCCCAAAGTGGAGGTATGCTTTAGAAATCCAGGCCCATTAAGACCTTGGTCCATTTGACTTTTGCTGGACGCGTGTGAGGCGCTGACTAGGACTTATTGTGTTCTCCAACTCTCAGCCTTTGATTTGAATCTGTTAGACGCGTGGACGTTGGATAGTGAGAGTGCATCATGGTCTTCAAGTAGGCGCTGCATGTGAACGTTAATGGAAAAATAATATTTGAAAGCATGAAGACCTGAGGCTCGAACCCAGGTCATGACTGTTACCAGCATTATCACTTGCCACTGGACCAACTCACACGCGTTTAATATATACTAACTAGTAAATATTATAAAAGAAAGTTGGTTAATGGCTTGGAAACGCGCGCGAAGATTTGAACGCTCCACTCACAGACAGCCACATAATCATCTTCCTCGTTGTGTTTCCTGAAACGAATTTAACAAACATTTAACGGGGGTTTTAAACCCCCTCAAAAGATGCTAATTCCAATAATAGCGATTAGGCCTGTGTCACTCAGAAATTTGGCGCGATGGTCTCAATCTTCTCGTCTCAACCTGCTGACTTTGTTCATGGCATTGTTAGGTCTTAATTTTACAGGAATGGAAAACGCCCAATTTGAAAACCTTGGAACCCTAGGTATCTTTAATGGTGAATTCTCATACAGGGCATAAAACTTCAATTAAACTGTGCAGTTAGTTTGTAAACATCATCTTAAACACGAAAATAACAACAAAATATGTTAAAAATGCATGGATAATGGAAAACAGTTTTGGAATTTTCTCTACCAATTTCAGTGATGACTTCGCATTTTCTTGAGCATGGGGCTTAGTTTCTGATTGGAATATGTCCTATGATCCTTGAGGAAGCTAATGGAATAGGCTGTGAGACTTGAATCGCCTTGCAATGGTGTTTTCAGATTTGAGATTTTTGAGAAAAATTCCAAATTTGATAATGGCTTTTCTGAGCAGCTGCACCTCCTTTTGCATTAGGGTTTCATTCTAGCTTATGTAGTGAACAAATTAGGTTAACAAAATTGATCAAAATCTCTTTCATTCATGGATTTTGAGATTTGATTTTCCACCATTATTTTTTCAATCTTTCCATGTGCTTTTTGATACAAATCAACTCCAATCTCTCCAAATCTTTCTATATTGGGATATGCACGAATTATTGAGAATAAAACATGTACAAAAAGATTTGTTAGGTTAAGTTAAATATTTTTCACATATTTAATTGATTTAAGTGAATTATTATAAATAAAAATTCAAATAAATAAATTAAAAATGAAAAAATACTTCCCTTTGGGCCAAGTGGTCGTGCACATGCTTGAAATGATGAATTGTGGAAGAAAAATGGGGCCATTAGCAATTTTAGGTCATTTGAATCAATGTTGACTTTTCAAAATATCCAAACATTTCCCAACTTCTACAAGGCATAACTTGCTCAATGTTTAAGCTTTTCTCATGTTCTTGGACATTTTGGAAAGGTATTTGAGTCCTCTAACCAATGCCTTTGGTCCCATGTCATTTTGATTTACCAATCTCAAGTTATGGTCTTTGACTTAAAGTCCCTTTTTGTTGACTTTTGAAAATGACCTATAATGTTGAAATTGATAACTTTTTGTGAGAGCATTTCTTGGACTTGAAGTATGCAGATGAGTTGTAGGAAATGTCTTTCTCTTCAAAATGAGCTTTGGATGGAATTTTTCTGATAATCCATGTGAAAGTTATGCCCTGGTCAATTTCAGTTGACTTTTCCAACTGTCCAAATAAGGAAACTTTTGCATCTTGATGATTTCTGAACCAAATTTTGAGAATCATGATCAAGCATTGATAAAATGATGTTTGAGGCTTCAAAATGATATGTTGACCAAAAATTTGAACTTTTGACTGCCAAATGACCATTTTGCCCCTACAGTTGACTGTAGTGCAATTAGGGTTTTGACTGTGCAATTTTATGCTGAAAGTCTTGAAACTTGATATGAGGATACTTGACCATATTTGTAGGCATGTGAGACTTGATTGGGCCCTTGAAAACTTCCTTTTCTTGATCAGAACACAAACCCTAATCTTGACTGTATAGGAGACCTTTGCACTGTGCAACCCCTGGGGAACTTTGAAGCTTGACTTGGCAAATCTTTGAAGAATATGGGAGGGCAAATTTTGGGGTACAACAGTATTTGTTTTTTGTATGAGAAAATAACTTAATTCAAACCCTAAAAAATAAGGAAAAAATAATATTATTTTTGGAGGGGTAAAACCCTCATTTTTTAATTAAAAGAAAATAATGTTTCCTATTACTATTTTGTCCATTTTTGTACAAGAAAATAATAAATAATATTATATGTAAATATTAAAAATTAAATATGTATAAAAAATTAGTATTTATGAGTATAAATAGTATAATAAAAATATTAAGTATTTTTTTAATATATTTACAAGTTATTTTAAGAAAATAAGTTCTATTTTAATCAAATAAATTAATTTCTATGTAAAAAAAATAATAAAAAATAAAATAAAATTGTAAAAAATAAAGAAATTATTTTTAGGATTTTCAATATTCAGAAAAAATAAATAAAAGCTATAAATATGAAAAAATGGAAAAAAAATATGAAAAATATAACAAATAAGCTAGGGGTGAAAATATCAAGTCAGAAGGTGAAAATAGTGAAAACAAAAAGGCCCAAGGCTTCATCCCTGTCCTCCAGGCAGTCTTCCCTGCGCGCGTTTTTTGTTCAAACCTGTAACTTTCATATGCTTGCACAAAAACAAAAACTCATAACATGAAACATGTGGCATTTGAGCTCACGATTCTAACCATATAAATTATGTAACCTAACTCTAAAAGATCAGAGAGAATTTTAGCAGCCCTAATTTGTGACCTAACTTTTTCAGCATTTTCAATCTTCAAATTCTCTCAACACAATTAATATAAATGAAAAGTGTGCATATGTACAGCTTCGTTATGATAAGGACTACATTTTTTCTTCACAAATCGTGGCTTGAGGATGCCTATTCAGAGAGATACAGTTTAAGAAATATACCTCCTTCAGCTGGATTCGAGTAGAGCAATGTATGGACTTTAATGGAGGCCTGAGGATTGTTTGAGCTTCCTTGAACTTCCCTGGAGCTAATCCAATGCTTATCTTGCTTGGAGAATGGCTGGAACTTTCTGCACAAGTTAAGCTGCAAGCTTCAAGGTTGAAAATGGAAAAGGCTAAAACAGGGGTTACAGAGCCAGGGTGATGGCTTGGATAGCTTTGGTATGATGTGTATGAGGTGTTTGAAGTGTTAAAACACAAAACGCACGAGCAAAAAATTAGTTGGCAGTGATTTTGCAGATTCTGAGTTTTTTGGACAGTTTTGAGTGTTTTTGAGTTTTAGAGAGTTTTAAGTGTCAAGCCATCATGTTAAACCTTGCAATAAGTTTGTAAATATGTAGAGAGATGATCCAAAGTCAGCCCTTAATAGCTGTACAAGCTTTGGACCTTTTCACCAACTTTCTTTCTTTTGAAGTAAAGTGACATGAGCAATGCTACATGCTTGTCCTTGCTTGCTTAAGAGCTGAGATGCACTTGTAAAATTTTCTTGAGGCCTGTGTACATTGCTTGCACCAAAGGGACAGGTCCAAGGCTCAAGATTGATAAAGTTACAAAAGCTCATCTTTATGAAAATGGCAATGTGAACTTTATGCCTAAAATGGAATTATCTCTTGTATAAAGCTTCAAAAGCAAAGATAATGCATTTGTCAACTGAGTTTGCATTTAGTTATGGAGTGTAATGTGAGTTTAGGACCTGTAAAGTAAGATACAAACAACATGGATTGGATTTGCAACTTGATCTTATGTGAAAATGGCTTGAACAAAAGTGATAAAATGCCAACTTCCCTTCTTCGATTCTCCCTACTCAAAAATGATCTTGGAGAGTTCTTGGACATTTGGGAAAGCTTGAAATGTGCTCTATAATCCATATTTGAAATGCATTTTGAGATACCTCTTGGAACTAGATGAAAAATGTCCATGAAGTTGGGTCCAAAAGCTGCCTAAATTAGGGCAAAATTTCACTAAGTTAAGAAGTTCATGGACCTATATTCACAAATTCATAACTTGATATCCAAGCATCCTTTGGGAAAAGTTTGTGAAGCAAATTTGTAGATTTCATGGAGGACTACAACTTTCATGCTGCAAGTTTTCTGTTAATCAAAATGCATCATGGTGAAAAAGTGGTGGAAAGTTGGGAAAAAATAAGAAAATTTCCATACTTAGAAAAATTCTGTTATGAAAATTTTCACATTCAAAACCCTAATTTTAAAAATTGGTTTTCTTGGTGAACAAGTTTCACATTTTGACATATCTTGATGAATTATGACCCTTGGCACTTGATTTTGACCAAAAAGTCAAAGTTTGACTTTTCAGTGTATAGTTGACTTTTGATCAGTTAACTGCAAAATTCATCTGTCAATCCAATGAACTTGAGATCTTTTGAACCATGTAATTAGGCCAATATGATGCCATTGAACCCTTGAAATCATGTTTGAACTCAATTGGTCATTGGCTAGGTTAAAAATCAGAAATTTCCCTTTCTCAGTCAAAACCCTAATTTTGACCATTTTGCCCTTTTGATGATTTGATCAAATTTCTTGAGGAGTTGTAATCCAAACTTGATCAAATGGTGCATATGAGTCTAAAATGTTGACGTGGATAAAAAATTACGAAGTTTGACTGTAAATTGGCCATAGTTGACTTTTTCTCCAATACAACTGATTTTTAGGTCAAATGTCCAATTGACTGATCAAAAATGTGGTTCAAGGCTTGAAACTCAACATGAGCAATCATAGGGGTCCAAGATGATATATGAAAGTTACATGGAGCATTGGTGGTCCAAAAATCCTTGTGCAAACTCAAACCCTAATTTTGGGTGATCAGTGCAAGATGAGATGTCTTGAGCTGACCAAACCCTAATCTTGTCTTGAGTCAAAGAAGTCTTGTGAGAAAAATCTTGATAAATGAGAGGGAAAATTTTGGGGTACAACAGCTTCCCCTGTTCAATCTTATTGAACCTGAAGAGTTAGATTGGCGAGCTTTGTCGTTCGTGACTCGAAGGTAAAAGATGATTGGACACTAGAGTGCCCATAAATTTGCACTCGTCAAAGTGTAGTTGAGGGAATGAGCTTAAAGATGCTATTTGGAGAGGTGATAGAATCTTGTTGGAGATGGGCTTGTAGATGCCATCCAAGAATGTTTGTTGAATTGTAAGTTGTAAGTCAAAAGAATAAGTATCAGAATGGTGTCCGCGTCTGGAACGTATTTGAGCTGTATCTGGAGACTTGAAATCTGAATGAGAAACAGAATAGCATCTGTGTCTGGAGCGTATCCGTACTGTATCAAGAGTGTGAAATCTGAATTTGAATAAGTATCATAATGGCATCCGTATCTGGAGCGTATCTGAACTGTATCTGATAGTTGAAATTTGAATAAGTATCAGGATGGAATCCGTGTCTGGAACATATATGTACTTGAAATCTGAATAAGGGCCAGAATGGCATCCGTGTCTTGAGCGTATCTGAACTTGAAATCTGAAGGAGTAGCAGAATGAATTCCATGTCTGGAGTGTATATGTATTGTATCATGATCGCATATTGTTAAACGATAGCTGTTAATCTTATCCTGAAAAGGGTAAAGTGTTAGCCGAAACACAAAGTTATGTTGCATGAAATGTATGATGCAATATATATGTTTTATCGATGTTTATGATATGTGGATGTAATGTATGCACATGTAAGCTGATTTGTTGTGTTGCTGAGGAAAATAAATCCTTGATTGCTGCTGAGGATAATAAATCCATGATTTCTGCTGAGGATAATAAATCCTTGATTGCTGAGGATATGCGGATTCTTCATGCCTTGAAGTTGAAGCATAGAGAAAAATTCTGTTGCGAGCAAATCCATATACTGCTTGAGTAATCTTCTTGGGGAATCCATAGAATTTTGATGACTTCTATTGGGGATTACACAATGGGAATCCTTGTTCCGCTGGGGAATAAATAAAACTCTGTGGGGAAGAAAGCTTTTTCCTGTTTGGAAAAAGTTCAGGACTTTCGGTCGTCTGCCACTCTACTGGGGAATTATCCTAGGTTGAGGAGAGACAAAATTTAACTGTTATCCGGTTGATTTTCAGGCTTCAAGATAACTTGCTGGGGAATTTGGAGAAACTGAATGGTTTCCGCTGGGAATTGAAAGTTTTGGCTCCACTGGGGATTAAGAGTTTGAAGTTTTAACTCCACTGGGGATCTGATAGTTTGAAATTTCAGCTCTGCTGGGGATCTTAATGATGTACTGTAGGGATTGCTCGTGGAATAGCCTAAAGACGTTTTCCTATCCTTTCAACCTGTCAGTAATTGTTCTTTTTCATTCTGTTTATTTGTAAACAATAATTATGTTCAAATGCATATGTTCATTAATGAATCATTGGACGTTTTTGCAAATAAAAACACAAGTGTAAAGAAAAGGCAAATAGTTTTATGTACTTTGAAAGAGATATCTTTTTATTTACTTTGAATAAGTATTTTGTATAAAGGAGACAGACATCCTAGTAAGAGGATGGTGTCATAAAAGTAAGAAAAATTTATACAAAGAAAGATAGCTATGTGTAATAATCCCATGGGGTTCCCATTCTGCTATAGCCTTCATATCTCCGAATATCTTGTCCATTCGTTGCTTCGTCCGAAGATGATTGAATTGATCAGAAGCTCCAGGTTTGTCAGTGAAGAGATTGTCCTTAAAGTGATCTGACGAGACATAGTCATACGCTTTAATTCCCTAATTTTTTCCTGGACCGCCCTTTCGGGTTTTCAGTCCACCGGGAAACCCTTTTTCGCCCAAGTCGCCCTTTCGGGTTTTCAACTTGCCGGGTGTACATATTTTTTTAATTTTATCCCTAATTTTTGCCCGAACCTTTTTGGTTCGCCGGGATGCCCTTGTTTTGCCTAGGTGTGTCAACCTAGCGGGTCTCTTATGCGTAGTATCTTTTGACTATGTTTGCGTTCGCAGGGTGTGGAAGGTCGTCACCATCCATGGTGGTTAATATCATTGCCCCACCAGAAAAGATGTTCTTGATTACAAATGGTCCTTCATAGGTAGGAGTCCATTTTCCCCTGGGATCACTTTGTGGAAAGATGATACGCTTGATCACTAGATCTCCAACTTGATATACCTGGAGTCTGACTTTCTTGTTGAAAGCCTTGATCATTCGTTTTTGATACGTCTGACCGTGGCAAACAGCAGTAAGTCTCTTTTTGTCAATTAAATTCAGTTGATCAAGCCGGATCTGGATCCAATCGTCTTCACTCAGACCTGCATCTTTCATGATTCTCAAGGAGGGAATCTGAACCTCAATAGGTAAAATAGCCTCCATTCCATAAACCAAAGAATAGGGTGTTGCCCCAGTTGATGTGCAAGCCATGGTACGGTACCCGTGGAGAGCAAACGGTAGCATCTCATGCCAGTCCTTGTAGGTGACTGTCATCGTTTGTATGATCTTCTTAATATTTTTGTTAGCAGCTTCAACTGCACCATTCATCTTTGGCCGATAGGGGGATGAATTTTGATGTTGAACCTTGAACTGCTCGCACAAGGTGGTGATCATAGTATTGTTAAGGTTTGAACCGTTATCAGTGATGATCCTTTCTGGGATATCGTACCGGAAAATAAGGTTCTTCTTGATGAAGCGGGCAACAACATTCTTAGTAACGGATGCGAAGGAAGCTACTTCGACCCACTTGGTGAAATAGTCAATCACCACTAGAATGAAGCGGTGTCCATTGGAGGTTGTAGGCTTGATCTCTCCAATCATGTCGATTCCCCACATAGCGAAGGGCCAAGGAGCTGTTAAGACATTTAGAGGAACCGGAGGCACGTGCAGCTTGTCTGCATAGATTTGACACTTATGGCAGGTCCGGGAGTGTCGATAGCAGTCAGCTTCCATGGTAGACCAATAATAGCCTGCCCGTAGGATTTTCTTTTCCATCGTATGCCCACTAGAGTGTGTGCCAAAGGTACCTTCATGAAATTCAGCCATGATCTTTTCAGATTCAATCTTGTCCACACAACGGAGCAGAATAGAATCATGATTGCGCTTGTACAGGATGCCATTACTTAGGAAGAACTTAGCAGATAATCTCCTTAGGAACTTTTTGTCATTGACTGAAGCTCCTTCTGGGTATTCCTGAGCCTCGAGATACCTTTTGACTTCATGAAACCACGGCTGGTCCACTACTTCTTCGGTATTAATCTCGTGACAGTGTGCTGGTTAGTCCATTCGTTCAATGGTGATCTGGGGAGCCTCGTTATCCCAATTAAGTTTAAACATAGATGACATTGTAGCTAGAGCATCTGCTAGATGATTTTCTTCTCGCGGGAAGTGCTCGAAGGTAATCTGCTCAAAATGTGATAACAATGTCAAAACATATTCTTTGTAAGGGATGAGGTTTGGATGCTTAGTGTCCCACTCTCCTTTGATCTGACTGATGACCAAAGTTGAATCCCAAAATACATCTAAAGATTTGATTCCCAAGTCTATGGTAGCCTAGAGACCAAAGATGCATGCTTCGTACTCTGCCATGTTGTTCGTACAGTTAAAGCAAAGTCTGGCAGTGAAAGGAGTATGGCATCCTTCCGGGGATATGAGCACATCACTGATACCGTTACCAAGTGCATTGGATGCCCCATCAAAGTACAGGGTCCATCGGGATCCTTGTTCAGGTTTGTCATATGGTCTAATCTCGTCACTGTTGTCTACTGTCATGATGTCTTCGTCAGGGAAGTCAAACTTCATGGACTGATAATCTTCTACAGCTTGATGAGCCAGAAGATCAGCTAGTACGCTGCCCTTTATAGCTTTTTGGGTCGTGTACGGTATATCATATTCTGTTAGGATACTCTGCCATCTAGCTATCCTCCCAGACAAAGCAGGCTTCTCAAAGATGTACTTTATCGGATCCATCTTAGATATCAGCAAAGTGGTATGAGTCAACATATACTATCTTAGCCGGCGAGCAGCCCATACCAAAGCGCAGCAAGTTTTCTCGAGCAGTGAGTATCTGGTTTCACAGTCGGTAAACTTTTAGCTTAGGTAATAAATAGCGTGCTCTTTTCGGCCAGACTCGTCATGCTGTCACAGTACGCACCCCATTGAATTCTCTAAGACGGTCAGATACATGATTAGCGGTCTTCCCTCGACTGGTGGCATCAGGACAGGAGGCTCTAGCAAATACTCCTTGATCTTATCGAAAGCAATCTGACATTCATCATTCCATCTGACTACTTGATCTTTCTTCAACAGCTTGAAGATTGGTTCACAAGTAGACGTTAGGTGAGAAATGAATTTGACAATATAGTTTAGGCGTCCCAAAAAACCTCTGACTTCCTTCTCAGTGCGAGGAGTAGGCATTTCTTGTATCGCTTTAACCTTAGCAAGATCAACCTTGATGCCTTTGTTGCTGACAATGAACCCTAAGAGTTTACCGGACCGGACTCCGAATGTGCACTTGTTTGGATTCAATCTTAACTTGTACTCCTTCAATCTGACAAACAACTTTTGCAAGTGATCAAGGTGTTCTTCTTCAGTTTGTGATCGGGCTATCATGTCATCTATGTAGACTTCTATCTCATGATGTATCATATCATGAAACAAAGCTACCATGGCGCGTTGATAGGTTGCCCTGACATTCTTCAGTTCGAATGGCATCACTTTGTAGAAGAATATACCCCACTATGTGACAAATGTAGTTTTCTCCATGTCCTCAGGTGCCATTTTGATCTGGTTATAGCCTGAGAATCCGTCCATGAAAGAAAATACTTTGTGCTGGGTTGTATTGTCGACCAGGATGTCGATGTGTGGAAGTGGAAAATCATCTTTAAAGTTGGCCCTGTTTAAATCTCTATAATCCATGCACATTCTGACTTTGCCATCTTTTTTAGGCACAGGAATAATGTTGGCTACCCATTGAGGATAAGAAGTAACAGCCAGAAATCTAGCATTGAACTGTTTCATAACTTCTGCTTTGATCTTCTCTGACATGTCAGGTCTCATGCGGCGGACCTTTTGTTTCACTGGTGGACAGTCTTCTCTTGTGGGTAGACGGTGTACCACAATGTTTGTATCGAGTCCCGGCATGTCTTCGTATGACCAGGCAAAGATCTCAACATATTCATGCAATAGCTGAATTAGGCGTTCCTTGACACTCGACTCTAGATTGGCACCCACTTTGATTTCCTTTTTATCTTCCTCGGTACCCAAGTTGATTGTATCCAACAGCTCCTCATGAGGCTGAATTGCTCTTTCCTCTTGTTGTAATAGTCTGGCCAATTCCCCTGGCACCTCACAATCTTCCTCACCTTCATATTCGGCTTGGTAGATCAGATCTTCAGAGTCACTGAAGGCTATAGCAGTATCGTTACCCATGGGATCCGAAATGGAAGGGTACCTACATTTGTGAGTGTGGGTGTGTGTAAGGGTATAGCCATCTTAAAACAATAAAATGTAAAAGAAAGACAATGAGCACAAATGGTTTATATATGAAAAAGCGTCCATGATTCATTGAATTTCATATGTAGATGAAATAAAAACCCTTACAAATGGACCATTGTGCCTCGGGTAAGACACAAGGTTTTTAAAGTGCGAATTGTTTGTGAACTATTACAAGTCCAACAGAAATGTAAAAGGATAAATTACTGAGATATGAAAGTTATTGGGATGAAGTCTCTGGCTTCCCAGTTGTGAAGTCCTCCGCTGGCAGTAGGAAATATCCAATCTTCCAAGCTGCCATCCTCTTCATTATCCTCTACTGCATTGACTCTTTGGTTGCTAATCTTCACAGGTGGCCCCCCAACACGGGCACGATACACAGCCTTCTGACCAGTCGAAGTAAACCCCAAGCCAAACTTGTCTGATTTGTAAGGAATGTCTGGAAGCTGCCCCCAGATTGTGCATCCCCCCTCTTCCACTATTTCCTTTGCATCCTTTAGATATGACATCCAAAGTGGAGGTCTTGTGATCTTAGGAATCGAAGATACCGCCTTGGTTGCCGCTATTTCTGGAGAGACTTCTTCAAAATATTGGAAAGGGGTCTCAATGAATTCGCCATCCAATTCTACATAACGGAAAGAATTTAGATGACTAATCATGTACTCCTCCTCCCCATGGACAGTTATGATCTTTCCTTGGACCGGGTACTTTAGCATCTGATGCAAGGTGGAGGTGACAGCACCATCATTGTGGATCTAGGGGCGTCCCAACAGACATGAATAAGAAGGACGGATGTCCATCACGTAGAAGGTTGAGTTGAAAACCTGAGTTCCCACCTTTATCGGGATGTCCACCTCCCCATGGAACATCCTCTTCGATCCATCAAAAGCTCTCACCGCTATATTACTGGGTTTTAAAGTCATCCCCTCGCAATCCAATCTATCAAGGGCTTTCTTCGGTAAGACGTTTAAAGATGACCCAGTATCAACTAAAACACGGGCTAGGGTTGTTCCTCTACACTCCACTGAGACATGTAATGCCTCGTTATGTTTTCTCCCTCTGGGTGTCAAGTCAGCATCAGAGAAGCCCAGGCCATTATCAGCTGTCAAACTGGCCATACAGTCCTGGAACTGGTCAGCAGACGTCTCTTGCGGCACATGAGTTGTCTTCAGAAATTTTACCAGTGCTTTGGCATGTGCTTCAGAGCATAGCAACAGGGCTAGCATAGAGATCTTGGAAGGGGTCTGCCCCAATTGTTCGACCACATCATAATCACTCTTCTTAATTATCCTCAGGATTTCTTCCATCTCCTTCTTGGATGTTTCAGGAATAACTAGTGATTGAGCCTTCATCTGGACAGGCTCCTCTTGAACGTTCTTTCCTTTATTCTCAGCAGTGGAAGTATGGGTAGGAATTGTATTGTCTTTGTCGGTAGGTACGCTTGCACGTACAATCACTGGTGTGGAGGTAATCTTCGGAACGACCACGGGTTCAAAGACTACTGTTGGAGGAGCAATCTCTGGAGAGAAAATCCTACCGCTGCGGGTGATCTTGCTAGTTCCAACAATATTGCTAATGTCGGAACTGTCCTCTTCAGAGCTTTCTTCTTCTGCAGTCAGTTCATCCTATTTAATACAATGGTAGTAGATTTCTCCACCATAATTCCATGGTACTGTTTTATCTAATTTGTATGGGGCTGGCCCAGGCATTGTTATCTTAAGTGGAGCAGTCTTTGGAGCAGGTGTAATCCTAACGGGTCTTTTAGGAGCCCTGGAAGGATTGGCATAAATGGTTATTATTGAAACTTCTTTAACTGGAACGGGTGAAACAGGAGCATTCTCAAACAAAATTTATTGGTTATCCATCAGTCGTTGGATACCTTTCTTCAATAGAGGGCAGTCAAATGATGAGGACAGGAAAACATGGCAGTCTTTGTCATAACTTGGGAAGATGCCAGCTTTCAACAAATTCAACTTAATAATCGGGAGCGGAGTTAATAGTTTATCCACGGTAGCAACAAACAGATCTTCCTCAATAGCATTGGCATTGTGACCATGCCTAGGCATTGGGGCAGAAATAACATTTGGTTTCTCAGGCGCTTCAAACTCAACTTCCTTTGTATCTATTAGGTCCTAGATTTTGTTCTTCAGAGCCCAACAGTTGTTGGTGTCGTGCCCTGGACTTTCAGAATGGTACGCGCATCTGGCGTTGGGATGGTAATATGGAGAAGCAGTATTAGGATTTTTAGGGCCTCTTTTAAAGTGGCCAGATTCAACTTCAGGAGGTGTGGTAGAACTTGAGCTGGAGTCATGTTAATCTTGGTAAATTGATGAACTGGCCTTTCTACCCTTTGCTGGTTATTTATCGGCTGGTCTGATGCAGGCTTTGGAATCATTACGGCCCCCACTGTTGGTCGGTGCTCAGTTCTTCCCTGATTCCTCTGTGAATAGACAACAGATACTTCCTTCCTTCCAGTGAAGGGTTTTTTCACAACTGTTGAGGTAGATGCGTCCTTCTGAATTTTACCACTTCTTATACCAACCTCTACCCTTTCACTGGTTAAAATTAATTCAGTAAATCCTGCAGAAGAACTTCCAATCAGGTGATTGAAGAAAGGACCTGATAGGGTTCCCAAGAACATGTCCACCAACTCCCTCTCAGATAGAGGAGGTTTCACCCTTCCGGCTAGATCCCTCCACTTTTGGGCGTAATCTTTGAACCCCTCATTTGAAACCATGGCCATACTCTGAAGCTGAGTACAGGTAGGTTCCAAGTCGGCGTTGTATTGATACTGTTTATAGAAAGCGGCGGCCAGGTCTTCCCAATTGTGGACGTCAACCCTTTCTAATTGGTAGAACCAATCAAGTTGCGTTCCTGATAAACTGTCTTGGAAAAAGTGGACCCACAAGTCTTTGTCGGCAGAGTGTGGTTGAATCTTCTTGACATAGGATCTAAGGTGCATTTTAGGGCAAGACACCCCATCATACATGGCAAATAGTGGAACTTTAAACTTTGGCGGGATCATAATACCCGACACCAACCCTAACTCTTCAAAATCTAGCCCTGGTACCCTCTAGATTTCCATAGCGCTTAGTCGCTCTTCAAGGTGTTTGTACTTGTCATCAGCCGGAGGGTATTGTTGTTCAGAGTAGTCCTCTTCTTCCTCTTCTTCTTCTTCAGAATCTGATGGTACTACTGTTTCTTTTCCTTTTCTTTCCCCCTTATCAGAAGTTGTTGGAAAATCTAAGGTCCGTCTGGCTTGTCCCTGAAATCTTCTTCCCATGATTACCACACCAGTTGGCTTCTTCTTCTTTTTCTCTTTCTCTTTTTCTTTTTCTAGCAAAGTCTTCAGCTCCTCTTGCCCCTTGGCTAAGGTCATGAGCAACTGTTGAAATTGTGAGTTCTGAGCTTGCAGATCTTTGACCGTTTGTTCGAGATCCATCGTAATGAAATAAACAGTAGAGAGATGAGGAAACTTGTTGCAAAGACTTGTTTATGCTTATGATGAATGATATGTATTCATGCAATGCTTTCAAGGATTTAGAAATTCAAATTTGTTTTAAACAAAAAAGAGAAACACACGTCATATTAATAAGATAGAATTGTGAGTACATCAATGCCCCTTGGCCAAAATAATACAAGAATTCTAAGGTAAAAAGATGTTGTGCATCCTCTTTGGTGCAATGTAGGTGTTGAGAGTCTGCTCTTCATGAAGTAGCCAAGTGAGTTCCAAAACCTTCTTCTCGCTTGCGTAGAATTGGGCTTCGAAAGTATCGCACTCTCCCTTGAGTTGTATCCAATCCCTTTGTAGATCTTCGAGTGATGTTGGCATGTCAGGATGTAGGATAGTGTATGGAACTTCTCCCTTCTTAACAGGCTCTATAATCACTGGGAGAATGGAGGGATAAGGCATCATAAGACTTTGAGAGCGGGTTTGTACCCACTTGAGGTAAGACTCAAGAGGGATGGAATTCTTGTGTCCCAAAGTCTTGCTATCCACCTTGTTTGGCATCCTCCAAGCTCGTACGAATCTCTGACGAAGTCCTTGATCATCGTTGTCGTAGTCGAAAACCAATCCTTGAATCAGCATGTCATGCGGGCCATCCCTTCGAGCATAACCAAATTGTCTTAGAGCTAAGCAAGGGTTATAGGTGATGCCTCCCCTAATTCCAAGTAGAGGGACATTAGGGAATTCCCCATAATGGTCAACAATGATAACATTCTCTTTGGATCGAGAACACCAATGAATATATGAATGGTTAAGTGTCATTAACCTTTGTGACCACCTTAAACCTTGCTCATTCTTCAAGACTGATTAGGGAAGATGATAAATAAACCATCTTTCCAGAAGAGGAGTACAACACATAAGAACACCTCTTTTCCTCATTGTATGAGTGTGAAAAGAGTGGAGGATATCCCCAAGCAATGTAGGTACTGGGTTGCGAGTCATGAAGATTTTGACAACACTTACATCTATGAGTTGGTCAGGATTATGGAATAAGACCATCCCATAGATGAGAAGAGCTACAATCTCCTCAAAAGCTTGCAAGTCTAGGGAATTCCAACAGCTTTGGGCCTTCTCAAACAGAAACTTTAACAAGAAGCCTTTGACACCACTTCTAGTTTCCCAATGAGTTGTGACATCAGATGAGTGCAAGTGTAGGTCTTGAGCAATCTCTTCTGGCTTTGGATCTCTTTCTGTACCATTGAAAGGTAGTTTATTGAGAATAGGAATCCTCATAAGTTGAGAGAATTCTTCCAAAGTGGGCACAAGTTGATAGTCAGGAAATGTGAAGCAATGATGCAACAGGTCAAAGAACTGGAAGAGAACTTTCACCATATCCTCCTCTGTGTTGGAAGTGACCAAGTTGAGTAGACGACCATGCCTCTCGGTGAATGGAGAATTCTCAGGGATCCTCGAAGCTAGCTCCTTGAGTTGTGGAGGAATTCTTACAAGGTTGATTTGGATAGTTTTCCTGCGAAGTGAATCCATAACCTACAAAACAAGAACAAAGATGAATCTCCAAAATCCTTGAAATGGTTAGTGAATGCATATGATGTTCATGATGTCCATGATGTTATGCATAAGTATATATGTACAATCAAATCAAACAAGTTCCTCGTTTAGGCTTGCATGGGGTTTCATAGGTAAGTACCCTCTTGAAGTTTAGTTGGCTCAACCTGTCCTAGTAATAGTAACCGGGTTCTAAGGAGCTCAATATCACTGGATTGTTTCCTTGTTCATTGTTTTAGTTCAAGCCTCTTTACTGGCGACCGAAATATTCCAAGAAACCAACCCTTAATGAGTGTAGTATCGAGTATCTACCAACTTCGGACTGCACCAAAGCCGGTCATCTCACTACATCCTAAAAGGCCAAGTTGGTCAAGTAAAGGTTCTAGAAGTTAATTAGTGCTTCATGACATCACTCAGCGGCCCCATATTCTCTTTGATTGACTCAAAGGCTACCGGTACCCACAAATATGTCACACTAACATAGATATTTCTTAGACCATATCGGTATACCCCACACAGTTTCCACAATGTATTGCTATTTACCTATAATGTTTCCCAAATCCGGGTGGAGGATTCAAACCCAAACAAAGAACCATAATTGTAAAGCAAAAAAGTCAAACAATTGCAAGCAAATAAAGGTGATATAAACCCTAAGGTAACCCCACTTTTATAAATTTCCCCAGCAGAGTCGCCAGTTTTGTGATGCGGTGGGAGAACGGACTTGAGGTTTTGCGTTTTATGTTCGCAAATGTCGCGGTTAGCAAGAGTCTCCACCAACTTTTATTTTATCCAAAAGGAAAGGTTAAAAAATAATAGGAAAGACCTTTGAGATGTTTTCTTTAGTTCGGGGGGTAGATTATGAAAAGGGAAGGTGCTAGCACCCTTTTCATCCATGGTTTTCCATGGGCTCTTAGTTACTTGTTTAGATCACTTGCTTTGTTTTGTTTGAAATGGTGTTTGGTGTGATTTTGAAAAGTATTTTGTAAAAGAGGCCATTCGTTTAGGCAATCTTTGTAATGATTCTCGTTCGTAAGAATGTATACAAAGATGTTTGTCTTTTGAAAATGTTTTCAATGTTTTTTTGTAAGATGTTTTGAAATGTGTGTGTTTGTTTTTGAAAATAGCAAGGATTGTTTTGAAATGTAACAAGTAACTAGAAGCTAATCTACCTACTCAAATGTCTTTCTTGTGCATTTTCATTCCTTTGACATTGTTGACTTACCATTTTGTTGGTAAGAAACCCTATCTTTGGATATAAACGGGACGGGCGTGGGTCATTGTATGACCATGATACCAATGTTGTCAAGTATCTTTAGCATTTTGAGGGACCAAGATCATTTTGTTCTAGGCAACCTTTTGAATAGCGTCATCGAGGGACTATGATCTTTATGTTTGTTTTGTTTTGCCGAGATACTTCGCGTGCGTAACATGGCCATTTTATTTTAGGCAACCAAGTGGGAGAAACCCTAAAGGTGCTTGTGTGCAAAGTGTGTCATTTTCATGCTTTTGTCCTGCATTTAGGGTTTTCTATTTTTGCTTTGTTTTTGTTCTTGTCATACAAACCCTAATTACTAGCATATTATGTAAAAGCGATAAATTGCGAAATTTAAAGTTACTACGCTATTACAACATTTGTGGGAGGGGGGATACAAGTTTTGAATGGGGATTTTTGCACAAATATAAACCTAAAAATATTATTACAACCCAATCGAATATTGCGCGAATTAAATAGATATACAAATATTTAAAATGCAATGCAATGTATTTATGTAAAAAATGTTTTGGTATTTGTTTTTTGTATGAGAAAATAACTTAATTCAAACCCTAAAAAATAAGGAAAAAATAATAATATTTTTGGAGGGGTGAAACCCTAATTTTTTAATTAAAAGAAAATAATGTTTCCTATTACTATTTTGTCCATTTTTGTACAAGAAAATAATAAATAATACTATATGTAAATATTAAAAATTAAATATGTATAAAAAATAAGTATTTATGAGTATAAATAGTATAATAAAAATATTAAATATTTTTTTAATATATTTACAGGTTATTTTAATCAAATAAATTAATTTCTATGTAAAAAAAAATAAAAATAAAAATAAAATTGTAAAAAATAAAGAAATTATTTTTAGGATTTTCAATATTCAGAAAAAATAAATAAAAGCTATAAATATGAAAATATGGAAAAAATATGAAAAATATAACAAATAAGCCAGGGGGAGTGAAAATATCAAGTCAGGAGGTGCAAATAGTGAAAACAAAAAGGCCTAAGGTGCCAAAAAGCCCAAGGCTTCATCCTGTCCTCCAGCCAGTCTTCCATGCGCGCGTTTTTTGTTCAAACCTGTAACTTTCATACGCTTGCACAAAAACAAAATCTCATAACATGAAACATGTGGCATTTAAGCTCACGATTCTAACCATATAAATTATGTAACCTAACTCTAAAATATCATAGAGAATTTTGGCAGCCCTAATTCGTGACCTAACTTTTTCAGCATTTTCAATCTTCAAATTCTCTCAGCACAGTTAATATAAATGAAAAGTGTGCATATGTACAACTTCGTTATGATAAGGACTACATTTTTCTTCACAAATCGTGGCTTGAGGATGCCTATTCAGAAAGATAGAGTTTAAAAAATATACCTCCTTCAGCTGGATTCGAGTAGAGCAATGTAGGGACTTTAATGGAGGCCTGAGGATTGTTTGAGCTTCCTTGAACTTCCCTGGAGCTAATCCAATGCTTATCTTGCTTGGAGAATGGCTGGAACTTTCTGCACAAGTCAAGCTGCAAGCTTCAAGGTTGAAAATGGAAAAGGCTGAAACAAGGGTTATAGAGCCAGGGTGATGGCTTGGATAGCTTTGGTATGATGTGTATGAGGTGTTTGAAGTGTTAAAACACAAAACGCACGAGCAAAAAATTAGTTGGCAGTGATTTTGCAGATTCTGAGTTTTTTGGATAGTTTTGAGTGTTTTTGAGTTTTGGAGAGTTTTAAGTGTCAAGCTATCGTGTTAAGCCTTGCAATAATTTTGGAAATATGTAGAGAGATGATCCATAGTCAGCCCTTACTAGCTGTACAAGCTTTGGACCTTTTCACCAACTTTCTTGCTTTTGAAGTAAAGTGACATGACCAATGCTACATGCTTGTCCTTGCTTGCTTAAGAGCTGAGATGCACTTGTACAATTTGCTTGAGGCCTATGTACATTGCTTGCACCAAAGGGACAGGTCCAAGGCTCAATATTGATAAAGTTACAAAAGCTCATCTTTATGAAAATGGCAATGTGAACTTTATGCCTAAAATGGAATTATCTCTTATACAAAGCTTCAAAAGCAAAGATAATGCCTTTGTCAACTGAGTTTGCATTTAATTATGGAGTGTAAAGTGAGTTTAGGACCTGTAAATCAATATACAAATAACATGGATTGGATTTGCAACATGATCTTATGTGAAAATGGCTTGAACAAAAGTGATAAAATGCCAACTTCCCTTCTTCGATTCTCCCTACTCAAAAATGATCTTAGAGAGTTCTTGGACATTTGGGAAAGCTTGAAATGTGCTCTATAATACATATTTGAAATTAATTTTGAGATACCTCTTGGAACTAGGTGAAAAATGTCCATGAAGTTGGGTCCAAAAACTGCCTAAATTAGGGCAAAATTTCACTAAGTTAAGAAGTTCATGGACCTATATTCACAAATTCATAACTTGAGATCCAAGCATCTTTTGGGAAATGTTTGTGAAGAAAAGTTGTAGATTTCATGGAGGACTATAACTCTCATGTTGGAAGTTTTCTTTGAATCAAAATGAATCATAGTGAAAAAGTGGTGGAAAGTTGGGGAAAAATAAGAAAATTTCCATACTTAGAAAAATTCTAAGTTATGAAAATTTTCAAATTCAAAACCCTAATTTTCAAAATTGGTTTTCTTGGTGAAAAAGTTTCATATTTTGATGTATCTTGATGAATTATGACCCTTGGAACTTGATTTTGACCCAAAAGTCAAAGTTTGACTTTTCAGTGTACAGTTGACTTTTGATCAGTTGACTGCAAAATTCATTTGTCAATCCAATGAACTTGAGATCTTTTGAACCATGTAATTAGGCCAAGATGATGCCATTGAACCCTTGAAATCATGTTTGAACTCAATTGGTCATTGGCTAGGTTAAAAATCAGAAATTGCCCTTTCTCAGTCAAAACCCTAATTTTGACCATTTCACCCTTTTAATGATTTGATCAAATTTCTTGAGGAGTTGAAATCCAAACTTGATCAAATGGTACATATGAATCTAAAATGTTGACGTGGATAAAAAAATTATGAAGTTTGACTGTAAATTGGCCATAGTTGATTTTTTCCCCAATACAACTGATTTTTAAGTCAACTGTCCAATTGACTGATCAAAAATGTGGTTCAAGGCTTGAAACTTAACATGAGCAATCTTAGGGGTCCAAGATGATGTATGAAAGTTACATGAAGCATTGGTGGTCCAAAAATCCTTGTGCAAACTCAAACCCTAATTTTGGGTGATCAGTGCAAGATGAGATGTCTTGAGCTGATCAAACCCTAATCTTGTCTTGAGTCAAAGAAGTCTTGTGAGAAAAATCATGATAAATGAGAGGGAAAATTTTGGGGTACAACAATTAGCAAGTAGACAAGACTTTGAAACTTGGATTTCTCAAAAATCACATGTTGAGCTTAAACATTTGCTTTTGAATTCTGATCAACAACAAGCTTCCAAACTTGTTGCTTATAAATAGAGGCGCTATTTGTGAGCTAAGACACGAGCATTAACACCATCGGACTCACTCAAACTCCCTGAAAACTCAAATTTCACAAAAACTCCATTGTTGTGCAGAACCTGACCAAAAACTCCCATCTCTCAAACCACTCGTGAGTTTTCTCTCCAAATCATCTCAAAAGCTTCCTTACTTCAAATACAACTCTTCCTAATCCATGTTTCTAAATTGTAACACCATTTTCACCATTGTCCAAGCTCAAAAACAGGGGTCTACAACTAGACTTCTCCAGGCCATTTCAGCCACTCTCAACTCAAGCTAAGCATTGCATTAGCTTCCTAGAGACTCAAGGAAGCTAACCTGATCATTGCAGCATCTTGAATCAAGCTCAAACTCATTTCACGATTACCAGTTTTGAGGTATATTTTTTGAACTTCTATCTTCTCATTTAGGCATTGTTAGGCTTGCATTTGTGAAGATAAAATGTAGACATCATTGCCCTGAAACTATACATGTCCATAGATTTCATTTATATTGCTTGAGTAGTGATAATTTTGAGTTTGAACTTCCTAAAATAATTAGGTCAGAATTTGGTACTTTTAGAAATTCTCATTCATCTTTGATTTATAGCTTATGATATTTACATGGTTGGATTCGTATGGAAAAATGGAGCAACTTTCATGTTTGCATATTTAATTTTTGTTGAGAAATGGTGAAGTTACAGGATCCATGGCTGGAGGTTGAAGATGAAGTTCATTTCTGGAACTTGTTTTATATTATGTATTTATTATTTCAGTTAAGTTAACGGATGTACAGCCACCCCAGTGGCAAAGGTAACACGCGTTTGTGTTGGAGGTCATGGGTTCAAAACCCAATGCTACCTTTTGGTATTTTTCAACATTTTTCCTCTTTTTTTTTGTTTCCAAACAGCAGCACTGCCCCCCCCCCCCCCCCCCCCCCTTTGGGCCTTCCATTTTTGCTTTTTTTCTAACCCCCTGCCTTACTTTTGCACCCCTCGCCTATTATTTTCTTTATTATTTCATTTGTTTTATTTTATTTTATTTTCATTTCATATTTTCTTTATTATTTTTATTACTATGATTATTATTATTATTATTATTTATTATTATTTTTATTAATAAAAAAATCCAAAAATATTATTATTATTATTTTCACACTTATTTATTTATTTTTCTTTATAAAAAACAAAAAAACTAAAAAACATTTTCTTAACAAATTAATTAATTTTTTTCTTAATTAATTAATATTTAGATTTAGGTTTAATTATTATTTTTTCTTTTAAAATAAAATTAACTTAGAATTTAGGTTTCTTGTAATTAATTTTCATTTTCATTTTTATTAATTTAAAACCTTTTCATAAAAAACCCTAAAAATCCTTTTTAACTTAATTTCTTTCTTAATTAATTTAGGTTTAAATTTTGTTTAATTTTTAATTAATCATCTGCTTTAATTAGGTTAAAACCCTTTTGTGAAAACCAAACAAAAATCATTTCTTTTTCCATTTACATTCTTGCATTATTTTCTTTTCAATTTTGTACAATATTCAATATGGTTGTAATAGATAATTAGGTTTAATTTTCTTGCAGAATCCCCATTTGTAAATTTGTATACCCCCTCCCCTAATGATGTAATAGTTTAGTAATTTTACTTTCCGCAATTTATCGCTTTATATAAATGCTAGTAATTAGGGTTTGTATGGAAAGATAAAATCAACATGTAGCAAACCCTAATTCAAGATAAACAATGCATGTAAATCAAGCATACTTGCACACTTGCACCCTTAGGGTAATTCAACTTTGTTGCCTTACAAAAATGGCCATGTTATACATGTGAGATGTCTTAGCCAAAAGCAATAAAAAATACAAGATCATAGTCCCTCGATGACGCTATCAAATGTTGCCTTCCAAAATGATCTTAGTCCCTCAAAGAGAAATGCTAAGATATCTCACAACATTTCTATCATGGCTATACGATGACCCACGTCTGTCCCTTTACATCCAAAGATAAGGCTTCTTACCAATCAATGGTAAGATAGCAATATCAAAGGAAAGGAAGAAATGAACAAAGACTTTTGAGCAGGTAGATTGTTCCTAGTTGCTTGCTCATTTTCAAATCAAACATCCTTGCTTATTTTCAAAACAAACACCAACACTTTCAAAAACACTTTCAAAACATTTTCCAAACATGAAATATTTTCAAAAGCTCAACACTTTGTATACATTCTTACGAACGAGAACCATTACAATGTTTTCCTAAACGAAGGCGCCTTTTCAAAATGCTTTCAAAAAAACCACATAAAGCACATTTTTCAAACAAAATCAAGTGATATAGCAAGCAACTAAGAGCCCGTAGATAACTATGGATGAAAAGGGTGCTAACACCTTCCCTTTTCATAATCTACCCCCCGAACTCAAGAAATAATCTCAAAGGTCTTTCCTGTTCTTTTCAGCCTCTCCTTTTGGATAAAAGAAAAGTCGGTGGCGACTCTTGCTAACTGCAACATTTGCGATAAAATGCAAAACACCCAAGTCAGTTCTCCCACCGTATCACATAGGCAAACTTTAGAAATCAATACAAATCATTTCTTTAAAAGTACAAAACTACTTGTTCTGTTTTGTTTTGCAAAACCGTCCAATGATTATTTTTGACATATGCATTTGAATATGATTACTGTTCTCAAATACTTGCATAAAAAACAGAAAGACAATTACTAATGACTTTAAGAAACGGGGCAAAGTCTAAAAAAGCCACTTGTAGTCCCGATAGTTACTCTTTCCAGCATGGTACAAGGGGCAGAGACATTTTGAGACGAAGTCACCATTACATGCGACCCCGTGATATCTATGTTCCCCACATAGTAGAAACAACCGAAGTTTTGATCTCTTCTTCCCCAAACAGGAGTTACTTCCTCCAGCAAAATGCCTTTAGAGAGCTGAAATCTGTATTCCCCATCCGAGTTTTATAATTTCAAGCAGTTTATAAAACCTCCTCCCAAGTAGAGTTTATTTCTCTAACTGTGGAAGTTTATTCCCCAACAGATTTTATTTCTCTACATCGGTAAAACCTTCCTACAAAGCATTATCTCCCTCCATAGAGTCAATCCCTGGTAGATTACCCTCAATCAGAAAGAGGAAATCCCTGGCAAATTGTATCCATTCATCATCCTCAGCAGAAACGAAGGATTCGTCTTCCCATTACTCTTCAGCAGCAGTCCGGGATTTACTTTCCCAGACTCAAACATCGCAATAGCATTCCATATTCATACATCATGGCATGCGCATACACCTAGCATACAACATAATCTCATTTATTTTGAGAACATCATTACAACGTATTTCATACATCATGACATTGCATACGACTAACTCTTTACCATTTTCAGGAAAGAGAAAATCAACAAACACCGTTGACTACTTACGTAACCTGGTGGTCTTCTCAAAAGCTACGTCTAACAAAGGATTATTTCAGCATTTTCCTCTAAAAGACGTTCTCAAAAGACCTTCTTTGGTTTAGTTAGATCGATACTAAGATCTCTCTGATTTCTATTCCAGTTGAAGATATTCCAAGACTTTTGTCTGGTTCAGTTGAATCAATACTAAGATTCTTCTGATTTCCATTCCTGTCAAAGTTAATCAAAGACCTTCTTTGGTTCAGTTAGATCGATACTAAGATCTCTCTGATTTCTATTCTAGTTGAAGATATTCCAAGACTTTTGTCTGGTTCAGTTGAATCAATACTAAGATTCTTCTGATTTCCATTCCAATCAAAGTTAATCAAAGACCTTCTCTGGTTCAGTTAAATCGATACTAAGATTTTCTTGATTTATATTCCAGTTGAAGACAACTCAAGACCTTCTCTAGTTCAGTTAGATCGATACTAAGATCTCTCTGATTTCTATTCCAGTTGAAGATATTCCAAGACTTTAGTCTGGTTCAGTTGAATTGATACTAAGATTCTTCTGATTTCCATTCCAGTCAAAGTTAATCAAAGACCTTCTATGGTTCAGTTAGATTGATACTAAGATCTCTCTGATTTCTATTCCAGTTGAAGATATTCCAAGACTTTTATCTGGTTCAGTTGAATCGATTCTAAGATTCCTCTGATTTTCATTCCAGTCAAAGTTAATTAAAGACCTTCTCTGGTTCAGTTAAATCGATACTAAGATTTTCTTGATTTCTATTCCAGTTGAAGACAACTCAAGACTTTTCTCTAGTTCAGTTAAATCGATACTAAGATTCTTCTGATTTCCATTCCAGACAAAGTTAATTCAAGACCTTTCTCTGGTTCAACTAAATTGATACTAAGATTTTCTTGATTTTTATTCCAGTCGAAGACAACCTAAGACCTTTCTCTGGTTCAGTTAAATGGATACTAAGATTTTCCTGATTTCTATTCCAGTTAAAGAAACTGCAAAGCCTGGAATACGACCAGATAGTAGTTCACCACACTGTGAAGCCTGGACCCAACCAGATAACAGTTAACATCATTGTTGAAGCCTAGAATCCGACCAGATAATAGTCAATCAACAATTCAGGACACTGTGAAGCCTGGAATCCGACCAGATAACAGTATAAGGTGCTGCAAAGCCTGGAGTCTGACCAGATAGTAGTTTACTATGTCAGTTACTATTAAGCCCGGAACCCGACCGAATAATAGTCAATCAATAATTCAAGACACTGTGAAGCCTGGAGTCCAACCAGGTAGCAGTCTACTTTGTTAATTACTATGAAGACTGGACCCTACTAGATGATAGTATAACCCATGACACCAAAGCCTGGACCCGACCAAATAACGGTATACGTCAGATTCAAGTTGAAACCTGGACCCGATCAGATAAAAGCTTAATTTCTTCAAACCACTGAAGCCTGGATACGACCAGATAACAGTTCAATGTCTACAATTACCGCGAAGCCTGGAACCAACCGGATAGCAGTTAATTTCATATTCCCCAATAGGTCGTTGTGAAGCCTGGAATATGACCAGATAGCAGTCAACCTTATTGTCCTCAACAAGTCCATGTGAAGCCTGGATTCCGACCAAATAACAACTTACTTTTTCCTCTCCAGTCAAGAGATAATTTCCCAGTAGAGTAACAGACAACCGAAGCTCCTAGACTCTATTTCCCAAGACAGATACCAACATTCCTCAGTAGAGTCCTCCTCAATGATAGAAACAAGAATCCCCACAAAGGAATATCTCATGAAATCAGCATGTTCTCTAGATGGCATCTCTAAGCCCATCTCTGACGACTCTTCGTCACTTTCTCTGGATGGCATCTTTTAGCCCATATCCGACGACTCTTCGTCATCTTTCTCTGGATGGCATCTTTAAGCCCACTCTCGATATTATCCACCAATAGTGCTACTTTAGACGAGTGCAAATTTCTGGGCACTCTGGTGTTCAATCATCTTCCGCCTCAGGTTTAAGAAGATTGAACAGGGTCAGCTGTTGTACCCCAAAAATTTGCCCTCTCATTTTTTCAAGACTTTTTCTTACATAGCTGGTTACAAACACTTGTTTAAAGACGGTATACAAATTTGAAGGTATGAGGTGTCTTAAGCTCAGAAGTTTTGACGATGAAATTCTGGTTGCTATGATAAGGAAAGTTTTGAGCGTCTCAAACTGGAATCCATAATCATCAATGAGAATAATGCTTGAGAGGCTGATTGAAGAAGTTCTGATAGGGAAAACTCTGAACAATTCAAGTCAGAAATCAGAGTCATCAATGAGAACAATGCTTGAAAGGCTGATTGAAGAAGGTCTGATAAGGAAAACTTTGAGTAGTTCAAATTCGTATGAGGCGCCAACCCTCACCTGTACAGGTTTATTCAGAATCTCAGAAAGGCGTGAAAATTCTCAAAATGGAAATCTTTTAATGTGTCGGATTCTGTTTTAAAATCTATGTTTAATGGATGGTATTTAAAGTCGTGTCTCTTTCCCCCATTTTCTTGTCCCCTCTACCACCTATAAATACAAGACGTCAAACACAAATAAAAAAAGAAAGGAAAAAGGAGAGAATACACGCCCACGCAGCCACAGGAAAAAGCAAACCACAATGCTCAAAAATTCAAAAGTGCCCCCATTGAAACATGCTTTTCAGACACCTTCAGGTCCAAACTGGTGTCCAAATTCTGATTCTGAAATCTCCAGGGGTATCATCAACACCACAGATCCAAATACCGATCATATGTATATTCTCTAATTTCATTTTATGAAGCTAGCATCCTATTTTATTCTAACGTCTTTGCGCAGGCTCTGATTATAGACTAGACAGGTCATAAACTCCACGATGATTCTGAGCCCATCAGAGCATACAACCAGAAGGTTGGCTCTGATGGGCTGACTCCAGCAACCCCTGCATATCATCCTTTTTGCTGATTCAGACATTAGCGCGTACAGTTTTTGATGATTTGGAATCACATATTTTTGTATGTTCATTTGTAATAACAATTGATAAATAGGTCTAGCTAGTGAAGGGGAGCGTGTATAATGAAAGGATATGGGTTCAATACCCAGATCTTGCATTTTTCTCTTTCTAATTAGTTTATTGCAGATCCAGGCGTTCACCATCAGATCATGTGTCATCATATCAGATGTCATCAGATCATCATCATCAAATCATCACCATTAGAACATCAAATAGTCAGATCAAGTGCTCTAGATTTAAGTGCTCATGATGGGCCCTCTAGAGGCTAACTGCATTAAGTCTCGTGCTGACTCTGAGTTTGAAATTTCGGGGCTTAGTGTTTTTCTAGATCATGCTCTCCATATCCTGATGCCCTTTACTTATTTTATTTTCTTTATTTCTTTCTAACTTCTTTTTATTTACATAAAAAAATCAAGATCATAAAAAAAACCATTAGGCTTAGTTTTCCTTTTTAATTTGGTTAATTGGTTAATTGATTATTTTAACTTTTTTCTTAAATTAAAACTAAAATAGACTTAGGATTTTAATTTAATATTTTCTTAAATAAACAAAAACAATAAAAAGAATTTTATTTTTCATTTAATAGTTCTTAGACTTTTTAGACGTCTTTTCAATTTCGCGCGAATTTATTTATTCCTAATAATGTATCTGATTATGGGATGTAATAGTTTAGATTTAAAATTCCGCATTTTATTTCCTTGCATTTTTTATGTAATTGTCCCAAAGCGTTGTAATAGTTTAGGATTTAAATTTTCGCACTTTTAATTTTCGTAAATATTAACTGTTAGTAACTAAGATTGTATAATAAGACTGTAAATTAAAACGTTAGCTCGCCTAACAAAAAGACAAAAAATAACTGATTGAACACATACGCACACTCGCACCCCTAGGATATTCCTCACTTGGTTACCTCGAAAAACAATGGTCATGTCCCTCGAACGTAGGGATATCTTAGAAATGACCCTCAGTTTAAAAGTCATCATAAAGATCATGGTCCCTTAATGTCTCTCGAGTTTCCTACGAGAAATGATCTTGTCCCTCGATGTTGCCTATATGATGACAATCCCTTCAAAATGCTAAGGTATCCTTACATGTTTCCTTTAATGACCATAAGCGTCCCTTTCGATAGTCCCTCAACATCCAACGATAGGGCTACCTACTCATTAATAGTAGGATATCACTATCTAAAGGGTAGGAGGAAAAGAACATTCTTTTCGAGTAGGTAGACAGTTCTTAAGTACTTGCTCAAACCTGATTCTTTTTTAACTTACACACTTTCAAAATTCTTTTCAAAAACACTTTATCACACTCTTGAGGACTGATACAAGAGTTACCATAAAGCAAACAAAATCTTTCAAAACACACAAACACAAACAATTTTCAAAAATGAGCAAGTACCTAAGAGCCCATGGAAAACCAGGGATGGAAAGGATGATAATACCTTCCCTTTCCATAATCTACCCCCTTACTTAGAAAATCTAGAAAAAGGTCGTTTTCTATTCTTTTCACCCTTTCCTTTGTTGGATAAAAGAAAAGTCGGTGGCGACTCTTGCTTACCGCGACATTTGCAAACAAAAATGCAAACCAGTATTAAACAGTCGGTTCTGCCACCGTATCACAGATAGTACATGACGTCACTTTCCTTTGCCCGCAACTTTCATCATTTTCATGAGATTGTGGGAGGCAACTTTTGTGAATAGTACACACATTTTCATCATAGTGGAATTTGTAGCGTATTATTGTACTGTAATCTTATTGAGTAAGTTTCTTGATCATATCTTCAAATGATGTACTTCTGATCGGAAGTAATAGGCTTGAAAGAGATTAACTTCTTGTCTTTGTTCTTTTGATGCATTCTGTGATGAGTAGTTTAAAAACTACTTTGTAATGATAGCATAAGAACATCAGAGTAGTTAGAGTCAGAACTTTGTCTTTTAGAAATGGTGGAACAATTTTTATGAAATACGAAGCTCGTCTTCTAATCTGGAACTAAATTTTAACTGGAAGGCATATACGATCTAAGAGTAAGTCCAGATGTGGTTTCATGCATTGGTATTAGAGTCTTTTAGAATTAGAACTTTGTCTCCAAATATATATATATAAAGCAACAACTTATCTGAGAACAAGTCTTTATATATAGATGAAAGCTTTTCTGGATCACAAGTTTTGATGTCTAATCTTTGAGTCTTGGCTTATGATTTGTGTAACTCCCCACTTTCCTACAAGAATAATTATAATATAATATACGAAAATACATCAGAGTACACAAGTAGGATGTCACATCTTCCAAAAACTCATAGAATTTCAAATTATTTTATTACTTCATTTCTCATAAAAGAATTATTTACACACCGGGAATATACAATTATTCATTCTCATGGCACTACGGCTTAAATAACAACATTCTCCACAAAACTCGTGGTTCAACATAAATTTGAAGTCAAGATACGTAACAAATATGAAAAATATAAAACATAAACAACTTCCCTTAATATTTCGTGTTACGTATCAGAGTGACTCCTAAGACTCGATCGGGAAACTCATACTCCAAGCACTACTCAGGTACCTGATTATCTGTAGACCCATAGGATCACAGACACAACAATAGAAAAGGGGTGAGAATTACATTAAATAAATATATGGTGAATGTCACATGCTAAAGAGTAGTATTTCAAAAAATTCACATAATTCACAAAATGCACATTTCACACAATACTTCACAACACATTCTTCATTCACATAACACAACATCAAATCAAGATAGTGCAATGCAATGAAACCGACAACAACTAAATTCATGTGGTACCATCAGGGCATAAGCCCTCAACATTTTGTCAAGGTCGGAGCATGAGCCCTCAACATTTTACCAATCCAAACCAACAACAGGGCATAAGCCCTTAACAATGAAACACATGCAACATCGACATGCAACATCATAAATTATGCAATCACAAGGCAAAAGCCCACAACATCATGCCAACAAAGGCCATCTTAAAGCATAAGCACTCACCATATATGCAACGATAGCAATAGTGAATAGTAACAACATGCTTGCATATATTCAACAATGCAACATCATCGTATCGCACTTCATCAAACATTACAACAAAATTTCAATAACATAGTGCCATAGTATCACAATCCACTACACATATTATCAATCCATCATGGACATCCAACAACAACAACAACAACAACAATATTACACAGTATAACAGCATAGTATTACAACATAGTATCATAGCATCACATCAACTAAGCATATTAGCAATTCCTCATGTATAATCGATAATAACAACACTACAACAACATAACATAATGGAATCACAACAACTAAACATGTTATCAATTTATCATGTATATTCGATGGCAATAACATTTACAACAACATAACATACTAAGCAATTCCTTCATACATCATTCGTACAACAATCACATGTTAGGTCACCTCACTCAACATTACCACCATACAAAATTCCCTCTAAGTCTTACATTTCAACACAATTACCATTATTACAAACCTTTCTATATTCGTCTAAGTCATACTAATCATTACAGACCAAAAGAAACTACACTGAACGCGGAAACGAGAAAGAAATCGTGAAAACAGAATTTTCTGTACATCAGCCTACTCATATGCGTACCATACGCGTACGACTTCTTCCCCGCCCATCTCATATGCATATCATACGCGTTGGGTCCAACTTCCAGCATCATACGTGCACCATATGCGTACTACCAGAGGAGATTTCTCTCTCAACTCACTCAGACAACTCCCATATGCATATGGCTCCATGTATACGCATATGGAACTTCCCCATACGCATACCAGCAGATGGTCATGCTTGTTCTGGGGATAGGGTATGTATCATACGCGTACGACCCCTCGGAAATCCCCTCATACGTGTACCATACGTGTATGACCTGCCAGTGTGTTCCAAAAACCTGTTATCGCACCAGAATGACTTTATTCGTTTTTCACATTTTCAGTCCCCCAAATTGGACCTAAAATAGTGTTTTTACACAGAATTACCTACAAACTTAATCCAATTCATCAATCAATTATTCTACGACAGTTTTCTACATCAAAATAACTTATTTATCAACCCTCTAGATCTATAATTTCATATTAGGGATTCTCATGAAACAACACTACAATGATAACAATTATCAACAATCACAACATGGACAACACATTAATTAACAATCATATAGAGACAACATAAATCAAGCAAGAACAAGGTCACATACATCAATTAGTTACAAACCTAAAGAGGAAAAGGAACTCTCACTACCCTTTCATGTTATAATCACCATTTAGAGAATCCATTCTCCCCTTACCTTAGTTTGTAGCTTTGATCCTTCAACAATGGTGAGATTCCTCTTGTCACCCTTTTTCCCTAGCTTCTCTTCTCTTCTCTTCTTTTCACGTGAAAGTAATTTCTCCCAAAATACTTCTACCACTCTCTCTAATTATTCCTTATTATTATTTCCCTATAATAATAATAGTAACAATAATAATAATAATAGTAATAATAATAGTGATAATAGTTATAATATTAATAATAATAATATCATTAGTTGCAAATACACCATTTAACCAACAATAATATTTTTATTAATAATAATGGGATATTTCATCCTTCACCAGAATTATCATTATCATAATATTATTCAAAGCCTACTCCAATTATCGAATTATACTAAGTTCTCACACATCCTTAGTTAAACCAACATAGTTCTACAATTCAAATCATCAAATGGCTAAATATTTAAATGGGGGCGTTACAACTCCAGAAATTTTCATCCTAAAAAATTATCCGATGCGACACACTCCAGACACAACTCTCACATCCAACTTTTCAATTCCCACGTCATATCTGGCATTGTCTTAAATACCACCCATCAACATTCAACATCGTTAACCATTTTAATCCAACAACAACCCCATCACAAGGACATCGTCCCAACTATAATACCGACAATATTGATAAATAACATTAGTACTCCAATACTTCGATTCATCGGTTGAACACTTAAATTAATACATCTATTGACATGAAAATAATGCAAATAACATATAAACTCTTCACCTATCACCTCCCTTCTGGAATGTCCAATAGTTTTGCATCATTCTCGCAGGCTTCTGATGTTCAACCTTTAACTCTTACAATCACACACATGCAATAAACTGCATTGTAACACACTTCGGTTGCGCTACTCTAATCGTCTACTTTAAAGTCATCTTCCTCACTTCGATTTATATCAACTACCAGTCCTACAATTTCACATCCAGTTTCTGACTCTCTTTAATATTCACCATAAATCATTATTCACCTCTTATATCCTCAACCTCCCATTTTGTGACGTTAGTTCGTATACAACTCAAGTCTATGAACTATTCAATAAATCAGAACTCTTTCTAACCCGCTTTTCTATTAGGCTCTCACGAAATGGTGAAGGACTACCCCCTTGATAAAACATCAGTCACTTTACACACCATCCAGCTAGCAAGACAAGTCCATCCCGTCCAACACGATCTCATCTACTATCAATAATAGATTGAGGGTGATCAGTTCCTCAATTTTTCAATAAGTAGACGGCAACCATGATGGGGCATAAACCATCATTACTAACTATAATAGCATTTCTTTAGGACTTTCACTCAAATTCACCTAAAGCACCATAATCCAAATAATCTCCTTTGAGATTTACACGTTCCTACATGATTTCCTTTTCATTCGATCTCGTCGATGAGACACCACCACCCAGCACACTACATATCTCGTTTCTCACTCACTTATCATCACACATTGATTAAGAATTTACTAGCTCAAGACCTGTTAGCATACCAAATACATTACAAATCATTCCTCTCTATTCTAAGTCTTTATCTACATAGAGTATTTCTAATAACATTCCTAAATTCTTGGTTTTCCTTCAAATCTCACAACATAAAGAAACCGTATATTTCCACCTTTGAACTTCATTCCAACCATAATCTCAATAATACCATCTCATCACTTAGTTGGGGATAGAAACTTCTCAACTTTTCCTGACATATACTCGCTACCATGTCATCAATGACTCACATTTCATCTTACCATTTAACTTTATCTTTTCCTCAAGGGTCTCTCCACTATAACCATTCTCAATTGGCATAAACTACACCTCCATGTGCTCCTACAACACTTTCCTAAAACATTTTTCTTAACATCAAACATTTCATCCCCTCCATTTATTCATTACCAATCTATCGCACTTGACCTCGCCTTTATGCGACACCGTACTTTGTTTCACAAAATGCAATAGTAACCAACCAAGCCCAAAAGAGCTTCCAATCTTTGTTTCCACTCTAGAAACTCTCAATGTATAACTGCATCTACTTTGGACGGATCCATAATTATCCTTACCCGAAACAATACGCCTAAGGAACTCACCTCCTTAAATTAACATTCACACCTTGACCACTTAATATACAGTTTCTTCTCCTTCAACACTTACAATACAATTCAAAATTGTTCCACCTGCTCTTATTTCGACTTGGAATAAATTAGAATGTCCATAATAAGCACCACAATAACTGATCTAAAAATTCACAATGCCTACACGGAGTTTTAAAAGTTGTTCTCCAAATATCCTCATCTCCTAGAAGTTATCCTACTTGCCTAGCAGATATCTGCGAATCATACAGAAGATACACACCACTGATAAGTCATAAGACATCACATTGCTCTGTATTCCCTAATGTAGCGGTGAAAATCGGAGATCAAGCTATTAATTAACTTGACTCACAAAAAGCAAGAGTCGCCACCGCGCTTTATTATTTCCAAGGGAAAAGGGAAAAGAGCGAAATAAAACCCTAAAATATGCAATGTAAAGTAATATTTAAAAATAATAAAAATACAATGCGTTTTTGAAAGAGATCGAGAGTTCGGGGGTTGGTTATACAATGGGAAGGTATTAGCACCCAATGCATCTGCGGTACTCCGCAAGAACCTTTTGAAATATCTGTTTTTGGTTAAAATTGTTTGTTTGATTAAAATGGTTCGTTTGGCTAAAAATCGGTGTTGGAGAGATTTTGAAGATGCGACGACCTAGTGTCGAAGTTTTGACTTAAAAGGTATGAGTTTGAAAATTGAGTCCTTTTTTAGAAAGAATTAACTTAAGATTAACAAAATAGTAAAACAAAGATGAAGGAGGGTATTCGCTTAATCGTATAACATGTGTTTGATGACATGAAGTCAACAAAGTTAGAACATTTCCCTTGGAATAAATGGAGCGAGCAAAATAAAATAGACATCAAAATATAAGCAATCAAAATTCACAAGAAAATAAATATAACTAGACAGATTAATGACCTAAGGGCACCGAGAAATTAAAATGGCAAAGAATGTTTAAATGAAAATAAAGAGGATGTAATTAATTATCTAAAAAAATTGTTTTAACTAAATTAAAATCCTAAGGTTATTTACTAAAATAATTCTACTAATTACAAAATTCTAAAGTTATAAAATTATTAAAGCTCTAAAATTAATAAATTATATCTAAACTAATTTAACTATAAACTAAATTAATCTCAAGATTGCCAATTTAAATTTAAACTAAATTAATTATAAGAAAAGGTGAAGCAGAAAATTGGGAGGGTGTATAGATAGCAAGTTCTGTATTGAGAGCAAGACCCATCCAGAAAAGGCCCAGGAGTTGTCTTTTTATTGTAAACAATTTTAGAATTAAAAATTCAATGGGCCTCAGAGGGCCCGACCGGCCCAATCAATAACATCCCTCCACATTACTTAATCATGTTAGGATTATTGAATTAAATTAATAGATAAAAAGAAGAGAGTTATAATAAGACAAATAATTAGAAAAGGGATTAGGGTAAGGAAAACATCACATTTCAACTTGCACGAGAATAGTACCTTTGTCCTCTCAAAATCGCAACAGCGGCGGCCACAGCTTCAAATCTGATGTTCCTCTCCTTCTACCTTCTCTTCTCGCCACGACGACTCGTTCCCCCTCATCTTCTTCATTCGGTTTCCAACGCCAACATTCCTAACATCTGGCCGCTTTTACGGATACCTTAACCGACTCGCTCACGTCTCAATGCTCTACTCAAATCGCGTCATCTTCTTCGATAAAGGGGGGGCCCTTAACTCACGATTTATCTGAATGACAATGGAGGGTCAGAGTGGTGGGCGGCTTCTTCTACTGTTATTTCGCTCAAATACCTAGTCTACAGAAACGGTAAAAACAAGGTAATTCGATTGAAAGTTTTTGTTATGTGTGTTTCAATCTTTCTCTTCTTCTTGTTGAACTCTTGTAGATTCTGAAATCTGATTATTGCGAATGCTGTGTTGAGTTGTTGAATATTTGTGACAAAAACGGCAGGTGGAGGATATTGTAAATAACCAATAGATGTTGCCTCTGTCATCGAGGAATCTAAAGAGTCAAGATCATTGACCTCAGCAGTTAAAAGATATGGTGCAGCATGGGGGTGAAAATGCACAGCTCGTAGAGATCACCTAGTTTTCAACACAAAAAATTGGTGAGTAGGATGCTTCACTTTTCTTGTCATGGTGCCATATATACAGCTTGTGGCCTGATGCAACGGCTTTAGTGCGAGGTTGATTGATAGAGGCTGGTGTTTTTTTTAGTTTAACAGTGGTGGAGCGGAAAGAGTGTGATGAAGGTTTAGATCTCGTTCTAATTCAAGCCATGATAGTGTTTGAATTTCTGGCTTTAGAAAACTGAAACTTTGATGCTCCTCTTTTATGTGAAACCTTGTATTTCTTGAGTTTGGTGATTGATCATGTTGTGAGAGCTTGGTTGATGAATTACACTTCTTGAACTCTCTTCTGCTAATGCATCACAGAAGACTCTGTGAGTTATGAAATTGTCCCTCCTTGTGAAGAGGGTTCCACAGTCACATCTACATTCTCTTGTACCACCGGTTTTGGAGTGAACTAGGTTGTGGATTAATGCAGTGGATTCTGAAAAGATGTGTTTTGACAGAAAGAAGCGGAAAATTGAAGGGATGGATGGAGTTTGGTCGGTTATGTGAAGAGGGTTTTGTGTGGGTTACAAGACAGTAGCAGCTAGGAATTGATGGATAAGGGATTTGTACAGTAGGTGGAAGGAATAATGAGAGAGATGATGCAGGGAGGTGAGAATTGGTTTTTTTTTTGTGTCCTCCCTTTTACTGTATTCTTGTCTTTGCATATATAATCAGAATGAATTTTTTTGGAGGGAAAGTTTGTGGGTCTTGGACAAAATATGATGTGCTGATTCTTCCTTTTTGATGCAGGATTTGCTTTTCTATTTTTTGTGAAAGTTTAGACTTTTTTGGACAGGTTTTTGGCAAGTTGTGGTGCAGGCAGTAGCAGGTTTTTGGCAAGTTTTGGGCAGCATTGCCGTAGCAGGTTTTTGGCAAGTTGTGGGCAGCATTGCAGCAGCAGGTTTTTGGTAAGTTGTGGGTAGCATACATTATGGATGATTTTGAAGCAAGGTTTGGATATGATAGAACAACAACTAGCGCATGGTTGATTTGTGGGAAGCAAGTTTGGGAGAACATGGTTACACTCTTGTTTCATGAAGCATATGAGAAAGATTAAGAAGCTTGAAAGATTAGGCTCTAAGATAATTCTTGTATGAATATGAATACACCTTGAGCTTAGAATTGTAATGATCATTCTTGGAATGTTCCTTGGCATTTATGAAAAATTGAGGTTTCGAATCGCTCTCGAACGATGCCTTTAACTTGTAATTTCCAAAAGAATTTCCCCTTATCTTTTAAATTTGAAAATGAACTTGAATCATGCTTGGACTTGAAATAATTATTGAATAAAATTTAGTCAAATAAGACTTGAATGTCTTTCATAACCTCTTGAATTTAAAATTGAATGAACTTGGATTCCTTGAGTGGTTTTTTTTTTTAACCTTGAAATGCATTCCAAATAAAACACCTAAACCTTTTATCATGAACCGAATCTTGATGGACAAACAAAGAAACTTGAACTATATCCAATCTTAATTCACTAATTACTAATGCTCGAATACAAGCAACTTGTATTATAAGCAATATATAATCAATGAATCCTCACACTCAACATCTTGCCTTTACCCTTGACTTAGTGGAGAACAAACTCAACACAAAATCAATTCTAAGTCTAAAATGTTCAAACGAATTTCATGGCCTTCTAAACGCATTTGGATGTCGATCCTTGAAGCAATCTTGTAGACGACATCATTTGTGATACGTTGCAAAAAAGAACCATCCCGAAATGATGAAAATCGAAATAGTTACGATCCTTGAAAGTCGAGTAATTATTACTTGAGATTAGGCCAAAGTCATCAAAGTGACCTCTAAAGTATCCGAACTTTTGATGATCCTCCGCACATAATCAGATCTTGACTGGTAAAGAGGGGTTAGAGATGACGTCAAAGAGAACTATACGCAAAAGTAACCATTCAAAAATGTTGAATAATGAAAAAGTTACGATCGTTTGAACTTGGATGTGCAAGTATTGACTTTTGGTCAAAGTGCTTTGAATTGACTTGCAAACTTGATCTTTCTTTGCATTCCAAAGCATCTTGATGCACATGTGAACCAGTGATGATGAAATCTTGTTTGTGCTCTGAGAAAATTGTAGAGAAGCTTGGGACCACTTGTCGAACAAGGCGTGGAAATAAACGCACGATTCTCCTTATGAATCAGTCTTTACGAATCAACGATTAACTGTACTTCTGGCTTGAGAGGTTCTGAACCCTAATCGAGGCATGACGCCTGATGCTCTTGATTCAGATCTGTTTCCTGCAAATGAAATCGAAGAAACAAAAACAGACGCTTCGTGCTTGGTTAGAAGTTAGTGATACATAGGCTAGGAATGTTCAAAATACTTGACAATCTTCGCATAGTCAATGCTCGAAGGTGAGACGTTAAAACCGACCGTATTTCGTGACCTTGACTCATGTTTAAAAATGCAAAAATAAAAATGGGATCTTAGGTCAAAAATTGGGGTACAACACCTAAGAAGCAACCACCAATAATACTTGATTGTCTTCTCTCAGAGACGTCTCTATAGTCCAACAGACCAGAACCTTGAATTTGCAACATCCCTTAGACGGAAGAGTCTGCACCGACTTAAGAATATAATTCCAAAGCACTTAGTTCCACACCAAATTATTCACCCTTAAACACCACCTCACATCGATCCAAAATCTTGCTCTAAAGACAAGTTGCATTCATCCCCGAGAAAACATCAGGACCCACACACAACTGGCACATCATTAGCCATAATATCACTCTCTACTACTAGTGATGCGAATAACACAAGTACCTGATTACTCCCTCCTCGAGACAGTACAACAAGACCCTTATACACGAATATCGAATTCGCATTCTCTTTGGAATCGGGATGCCACACAGTCCTACCAACACTTGCACTTTTGTAATCCATGACACACTGAACCAACTGTTCACACCTCTTACAAGCAAAACGTCTCCGACAAGCAACAACTTCTCCCCACTTATTTCAATATTTCTCCTACAAATAAGTGATTAGAAAAACAAGAAGGCACTGACAGTGTTTGAAACACATGTCGCGCACTAAGGAACAACACGTCGACAATACTCAACTGCCACACTCTACAGACTCAACAACCTGGCCAGACGGACCGACCAACTCTGATACCAATTGTAACACCCCACTTTCCCTCCAGAATAATTATAATATAATATACAAAAATAAATCAGAGTACACAAGTAGGATGTCACATCTTCCAAAAACTCATAGAATTTCAAACCATTTTATTACTTCATTTCTCATAAAAGAATTATTTACACAGCAGAAATATCCAATTATTCATTCTCATGGCACTACGGCTTAAATAACAACATTCTCAACAAAACTCGTGGTTCAACATAAATTTGAAGTCAAGATACGTAACAAATATGACAAATACAAAACATAAACAAATTCCCATAATATCCTGTGTTATGTATCAGGGTGACTCCTAAGACTCGATCAGGCATCTCATACTCCAAGCACTACTAAGGTACCTGATTATATGTACTCCCGGAGGAGCACAAACACAACAATACAAAAGGGGTGAGAATTACATTCAATAAATATACAATTAATGTCACATGCTAAGGAGTAGTATTTCACACAATTCACATAATTCACAAAATGCACATTTCATACAATACTTCATAACACAATCTTCATTCACATAACACAACATCAAATCAAGATAGTGAAATGCAATGAAACCGACAACAACTAAATGCATGTGGTACCATAAGGGCATAAGCCCTCGACATTTTGCCAATACAGGCCAGAGCATAAGCCCTCAACATTTTGCCAATCCAGGCCAACAACAGGGCATAAGCCCTCAACAACGAAATGCATGCAACATCAACATGCAACAACATAAATTATGCAACCATAAGGCATAAGTGTACACCATCTTGCCAATAAAAGCCACCAATAGAGCATAAGCCCTCATTATACATACAACAATAACAATAGCAAATAGTAACAACATGCTTACATATATCCAACAATGCAACATCATCATATCACGCTTCATCAAACATTACAACAATATTTAAACAACATAGTGTCATAGTATCACAATCTAATACGCATATTATCAATCCATCATGGGCATCCAATGACAACAATATTACACACCATAACATCATAGTATTAAACCATAGTATCATAGCATCACATCAACTAAGCATATTAGAAATTCCTCATGTATAATCGACAATAATAACACTACAACAACATAACATCATGACATCATAACTACAAAACATGTTATCAATTTATCATGTATATTCATGCCAATAACATTTACAACAACATAACATTCTAAGCAATTCCTTCATACATCATTCGTACAACAACCACATGTCAGGCCATCTCACTCAACATTACCACCATACAAAATTCCCACTAAGTTCTATGTTTCAACGTAATTCCCATTATGAAAAACCTTCCTATATTCGTCTAAGTCATACTAATCATTACAGACCAAAAGAAACTACATTGCACGCGAAAACGAGAAAGAAATCACGAAAACTGAATTTTATGTACATCATCCTGCTCATACGCGTACCATACGCGTACGACTTCTTCCCCACCCATCCCATACGTGTATCATACGCGTTGGGCCCAACTGCAACCCTCACACGTGCACCATACACGTACTACCAGAGGCGATTTCTCTCTCAACTCACTCAGATAACTCTCATACGCGTATGACTCCATGTATATGCGTATAACACTTCCCCATACGCGTACCATACGCGTACCAACAGATGGCCGTGCTGGTTCTAGGGACATGACACATATCATATGCGTACGGCCCCTGGGATCTCCCCTCATACGCATACCATACGCGTATGACCAACCAGCATGTTCTAGAAACTTGCTATATTGCACCAGAACGACTACTATTCAGTGTTTACATTTTCAGTCCTCCAAATTGGACCTTGTCATACCCCAATTTTTAACCTAAGATCCCACCCTCCATTTGTATCATTGCATAACAAGTGTTCACGAGTGGTTTGACCTATTTTTTTGCCAATTCTTGAGTTAGATTTAAAAAATTTATAACTTCTTCAAATTTCGACATTTTTTAGCGGTTCTTTTTGCATATGATTCTTCTTGACATCATCTAAAATTTCTCTTTACAAGTCAAGAGAGGATTATGCTTTGAAAAGCCACGAAAAAATAGAAAAATTAGAAGTTGTTTATGAATTTAGTGGAATTTGATTTTTATTGTGTTTTATTTAAAAAAATCACAAAAAAATATACTTAGCATCTTGTTATTTTTTTATTTACTATTTTTACCTCTTTACTAAAAAAATTATCAAAAATATGTTCTTTTATTAATTTAAATTTATATATTGGTATCATTTATTTCAAAAAAAAATCTAGAAAAATTTATATAATTTCTTTTACTTTCTTATATGTATTTTACTTTTTATTTTGTAATTTGTACTTATATTTTCATTTATTTTAATTCAAGAAAAAATCATAAATAATTAATTTAATATCTCTTTTATTTTCTATTTTGTATTTATTATTATTACTAACACTTTTAGTTTTTATTATTATTATTATTATTATCATTATCATTATTATTATTATTATTATTATTATTATTATTATTATTACTACTTTGTCCTTTTGTTTTTTTGTGTCAATAAAGAAAAGTTGGGACCACTATAATGTAGTACAAACACTTCGCATGGATTGTCAACTTGTACTTATCAATGACCAAGAATCATTCTCACACTTCACATGGATTTCCAACTTGAACTTATCAATGACCAAGAACCATTCTCATAAAGTCACATGGATTGTCACATCAACACTCTCACCTCATTCACCCTATAAATAAGATTTTTCTTTCTTTCATTTAGAGGAACAATATCACAAATTATTCATTAAACTAAGTCAAAGCTCTCTTCTTCTTTTTTCTCTTCATTTTCTTTCAAGTTATTTCTTCATTTTATTGAATAGGTAGGCTATTATACTTGTTCTTTATTTAATTCTATTGCATTTTTACTCTTTATTTATTTATTTATTTAATACCATAATTATCACCATTTTGCAAGGAAACTCCATTGATTCAAAATCAAGAGTTGAAAAGTGTTCTTGAACCTCCAAAAGCAAAAGTGATGTATTGTTGTTTAATTTTCATTTTTTACTGTAATTTTTTGTTGTTTATTTACTTATTTTGAGCACGGATCTTTGGTCGTGAGATTGAGTAGATAAACTTTCATTATTAATTTGTTTAATTTCATAAAAAATTGAGAAAGTTATAACATTTATATTATTTTTATTATAGACTTCATCTTATTCTTCTTTATCTATTTTATTTTTATTTGGATCAATTTGGAAAGCATTTGAGCTTTTTTAGTTCATCTAAGCTTGTTAGATATTTGATGAACTTTCATCATTTCCAATCTACCTCTAAATGGTCCTTTGATCGTTCAAGGTACTTGGGATTGATGATAAGTTTGTCACAATTTATATTCTTTGACTTTGTCTTGATCCCGCATGCTTGTTAATTGTACTACATATATAAGAGAATGAACTTCAAAGTTGTTAGAACAAGATTGGTTCTGATCATATCTCAGAGTTTTGGTGATAACAATAAAATATATTTTATATAATTGATACTCTGATGAGCATATTTATTTGTTTCAGATAATGTTCTGACTAAAGTATTTTCCTAGATGAAAATCATTTTTACGTGCTGAGCTGAAAATAAATGAAGAAGTTCTTTGATGAAAGAACTATTTGTTTTAGCGCAAGTTCTGATGCTGGCTCTGATAAGAAACTATTTTATGCATCTTCTAAAGATTAGCAAGTTTCCATGTAAACTATGTTCAGAAGAATTCTGCAAGCAAGCGCTGATAAGAAGGTTTGCAAGCATATTCTGAAGCAAGACGTGAAGCTAGTTTTGATAGAATAAAGAAGCTAACAAGTCTTGTCAAGTTTCAGGAAACATGCTCTGACAAATTTCCGTTGGCTCATTTAATGGAAAGACGGCTACATGCAATCAAGTGTCTACGCTAGTTCATTGGAAAATGCAATACTGCAAGCAAACACGCAAACATTAATTGCTCTCCACTTTTGAAGGCAGCAACGGTCGTTTTCTTCATGCTATAAATAGAAGATCTTTTATTGCAAACCAAAAACTATGTGAAAATATTCTGCTGCTCACAAATTATTTTACAAACACTTTGTACAAAACTAATCTTAGTGAAAAATCACAGTTTGTGATATAGATTTCTAAGAAGCAATTTGTTTCACTATCTGTAAAGATTTAATTCTTGTATTTGTTCCTTGAGAGACCAAGTTTGGTCAGATTTCTCAAGAAGGCTAGGACTAGTTTGAGTCTTAGTGGTGTTAGTCACTTGTAAGTTTACTTGTGCATTGTATTGTTAGTCACAACAGTTTGGTTGTGTGGATGTAATCTGTTTGATTATAGTGAATTAAGTCTTTGTTGAGAAAGGAGAAATCACCTTGGCGGGTGGACTGGAGTAGTTTGAGTTCAAACGAACCAGGATAAAAATAACTGTGTCTTTCCATTATTGTTGAGCCTTTAAGAAAAATAAAAAGAGAAACTTATTCAACCCCCCCCCCCCCTTTCTAAGTGTTTTCTCAACTTTTAATTGGTATCAGAGCTTGACTTTGAGTGCAACACTTAAACATGTCAGGAAAAGATCCATAAAGAAAACACAAATGGCAACTGAACAAAACAACAATAGCTACAACAAACCTCCTGTATTTGATGGAGAAGATTTTGAATATTGGAAAGATAGACTAGAAAGTTTCTTTCTAGGTCATGATAGTGATTTATGGGACATAGTCTTGGATGGTTACACACATCCTATAGACTCAGAAGGAAACAAGATTGATAGAAAAAATATGGATAGACAACAAAAAGCTGATTTCAAAAATCACCATAGAGCTAGAAATATTTTTCTAAATGCTATCTCTAAAATTGAATATGAGAAGATCACAAATAGAGATACAACACATGATATGTTTGAGCCTCTCAAAATGACTCATGAAGGAAACACTCAAGTGAAGGAGTCTAAAGCTCTGGCTCTCATCCAGAAGTATGAAGCCTTCAAAGTAGAAGAAAGTGAATCTATAGAAGCTATGTTCTCAAGGTTCTAAACTCTGATCGCTGGCCTGAGAGTTCTGAACAAGGGATACACTAAGGCAGACCACGTTAAGAAGATCAGTAGAAGTTTACCCAGAAGATGGGAACCTATGGTCACTGCTTTCAAAGTATCAAAATATATGAACAACGTGTCTCTTGAAGAACTCATCGGTGCTCTAAGAAGTCATGAGATAGAACTTGATGAGCACGAGCCTCAGAAGAAAGGTAAGTCTGTTGCCCTTAAATCAATTATAAAATATGAAACTAACGTTTTTCAGGCTGAAGAAGGAAACTTTGAAGAATCTGCGTTAGAAGAAGATGAACTATCCTTGCTCTCCAGAAGGATCAACCAAATATGGAAGCATAGACAGAAGAAGTTCAGGAACTTCAAGAAGTCAGAAGATAAACCAGAATCTTCTGGACACAAAAAGTCAAACATAAGAGAGATAATCTGTTATGAATGTAAAGAAACTGGACACTACAAGAGTGATTGTCCAAAACTTCAAAGAGAAAAACCAAAGAAAAAGTTTGGTAGAAAGAAAGGCATGATGGCAACCTGGGACGATTCAGAATCCTCTTAAGATGAATCTGATTCTGAAGATGAGAACGCCAACCTAGCTCTGATGGCTACCACAGTAGATGACTCAGATTGTGAGTCAGAACCAAAAGAAGTATTCTCTGAATTTACTAGAGATGAACTTGTTGAAAGTTTATCAGAACTTCTGGAAAACTATAGTCAGCTCAAAATCAAATACAAGAAACTCAAGAAGAGTCTTGCATCTGATCTTGAGAAACATGAAACAGAAAAATATGAACTCAAAGAAAATAATTTTAAACTTAAAGAGGAAATTCAAAAAGTTCAAAAATTTTCTAGTTCAGATTATGTGTCAAGTTCAAAAGATATTCTGAAAGAATATGACTCTAGTTTTCAAACTTTTCTTGCTAAAAGCATGGATAGAAGCAAAATGGCTTCAATGATCTATGGAGTTAGTGGGAACAACAGAAGAGGAATTGGATATGAAACTCCCAAAGGGAAGGAGACATATATACCAAAACATGTTGCTAAGATGACTTTCACATATAAACCTCTGAACAAACAATTCAAATTTGGACACACACATGATATTAAATATACATCACACTCTGGAAACTCTTATGCTAATCCAAAGTTCAAACAGAACTTTAAATACTCTAACCCAAGGGGACACAAAAAAATATGGGTACCTAAGGAGAAAATAATATTTGTTGCAGATGTCCTTAACAGCTCAATTGAGACACCAGTCATGGTACCTAGACTCTGGGTGCTCACGACACATGACAGGAAGAAAGTCTATGTTCCAAAACCTAGAATTTAAATCTAGAGGAGACGTCAAGTTTGGAGATAATCAGAAAGGGAAGATTATTGGTTCTGGAACCATTGGAAACGGTAACCTTCCTTCTATCTCTAATGTTTTATTAGTAGAAGGATTAGCATATAACATGTTGTCCATAAGTCAATTAAGTGACAATGGTTATGACATTATATTTAATTTAAATTCCTGTAGAGCTGTTAGTCAAAAAGATGGAACAATCCTCTTTTCTGGCAAGAGAAAGAACAACATCTACAAAATTGATTTGTCAGATCTTAAAACTCAGAATGTAAAATGCCTTTTGTCTGTTAGCGATGAGCAATGGGTATGGCACAGAAGATTGGGACATGTTAGCTTCATAAAAACCTCTCAATTAAATAAACTAAATTTAGTCAAAGGACTTCCCAATCTGAAGTACAACTCAGAAGCTCTGTGCGAAGCATGTCAAAAAGGAAAATTTTCAAAACCTTCTTTTAAATAAAAAAATGTTGTTTCTTCCTCTAGACCATTAGAACTACTTCATATTGATCTGTTTGGGCCAGTTAAAACTGCATCCATCAGAGGCAAGAAGTAAGGATTGGTCATTGTTGATGACTACAGCAGATGGATATGGGTTAAGTTTTTAAAACACAAGAATGAGTCACATTCTGTGTTCACTGAATTTTGTAACCAAGTGCAAAACGAAAAAGTTTTTAAAATCATAAGTCAGAAGTGATCATGGAGGAGAATTTGAAAACCATTATTTTGAAAAATATTTTAAAGAAAATGGTATTGTTCATAATTTCTCTTGTCTTAGAACTCCCCAACAAAATGGATTTGTAGAACAAAAGAATAGAACGTTACAAGAAATGGCCAGAACCATGATCAATGAAACAAATATGGCTAAGCACTTTTGGGCAGAAGCTATGAACACAGCATGTTATATTCAGAATAGAATCTCTATAAGACCTATTCTTGAAAAGACTCCCTATGAATTGTGGAAAAACTGAAAACTCAACATTTCTTATTTCCATCCTTTTGGATGTACTTGTTTTATTCTGAACACTAAAGATAATCTGAACAAGTTTGATTCTAAAGTAAAAAAGCGTTTTCTGCTTGGATATTCTGAATGCTCAAAAGGCTATGGAGTATACAACACAGAAACTCTGATTATTGAAGAATCAATCAAAGTAAGGTTTGATGACAAGCTTGGCCAACAACAGCCAAAGCAAATTGATGTTTCTGTAGGTACAGAAGATCATCTCTCAAACTCTGAAAAGTTAAAAGCAAAGCAAGACTCAGAAGATCCTCCTCTTTATAATGCTCTGGATAATCTCAGAATCTCTGAACAACCCTCTCAGAAAAGGTTTCCCAGAATCTCTTCAGCTCATAAAGAAGACGTGATTATTGGAAGGAAAGAAGATCCCATCAGAACAAGATCCTCTCTCAGAATCAATGAAGAATCTTTGTTTGGATTGGTATCTCTGATTGAGCCAAACTCTATTGATGAAGCTCTGGAAGACAATGATTGGATCCTAGCAATGCAAGATGAACTCAATCAATTTTCCAGAAACGATGTATGGGATCTAGTTCCAAGACCCAAAGGATTCAACATTATAGGAACTAAATGGGTTTTCAGAAACAAACTAAATGAGCAAGGAGAGGTGGTCAGAAACAAAGCACGACTGGTTGCACATGGTTATTGTCAACAAGAAGGAATTGATTATAATGAAACCTTTTCCCTAGTCGCCAGGTTAGAATCTATTAGATTATTAATTTCTTTTGTTGTTCAAAATAACATTTTATTATATCAAATGGATGTTAAAAGTGCATTTTTAAATGGCTATATAGAAGAAGAAGTTTATGTCCATCAACCTCCTAGATTTAATGACTCAAAGTATACAGAACATGTTTTTAAATTAAAAAAGTCTTTATACGGTTTAAAACAAGCTCCCAGAGCTTGGTATGAACGTTTGAGTAATTTTATTTTAGAAAAAGATTTTACCAGAGGGAAAGTGGACACAACTTTATTCAGAAAGACATTTAAAATGACATTTTAATTTGTCAAATTTATGTTGATGATATTATTTTTGGAACCTCTAATATCTCCCTTGGAAAAGAATTTGTTGAGACCATGCAGGCAGAATTTGAGATGATCATGATGGGAGAATTAAAGTTCTTTCTGGGAATAAAAAATTAACCAGACTCCAGAAGGTACTTACATACATCAGACGAAGTATGTTAAATAACTTCTGAAGAAATTTCAGATGTCAGAAAGCAAAGATGCTAAGACACCAATGCATCCAACATGCATTCTTGGAAAAGATGAGGTAAGTATGAAGGTAGATCAGAAGCTCTACAGAGGTACGATTGGATCCCTTCTCTATCTGACTGCATCTAGACCTGATATATTATTCAGCGTATGTTTATGTGCTAGATTCCAATCAGATCCAAGAGAATCTCACTTAACTGCTTTTAAGAGAATTCTGAGGTATTTGAAAGGTACTACTAATCTGGGTCTGTGTTACAGAAGATCAAAAGATTTCAGACTAGTAGGTTATTGTGATGTTGACTTTGCTGGAGATAGAATTGAAAGAAAGAGCACCTCTAGAAGTTGTCAGTTTCTGGGTGACAATCTTATCTCGTGGTACAGCAAGAAGCAAGCAACAATTGCACTTTCAACAAAAGAAGCTGAGTATATATCTGCTGCTGGATGTAGTTCTCAGATGATCTGGATGAAAAGTCAGCTAGAAGATTTTAATCTTTATGAAAGTAAGATTCCTATCTTCTGTGACAATACCTCTGTAATTTGTCTTTCTAAAAATCCCATTTTACATTCTAAAGCTAAACACATAGAAATTAAATATCATTTTATAAGGGACTACATTCAGAAAGGAATTTTAAATTTAAACTTTGTAAAAATAGACCATCAATGGCCTGATATTTTTACCAAACCCCTTTCAGAAGATAGATTTAAATTCATTTTGAAAAATATTTGTATGGAATTATGTCCTGAATAAAATTGTATTTATCTTCTATGTTTTCCTTCAGAATGTTCTGAATTGAATGTTCTGATTAACAACTCTTCAGAAGTTAGAAGAGAAGTTATATCAGAAGCTATATATAAAGTTCTGAAATGTTCTAACGTTTCATTACAAGTATAGTTCAGCAGTTCGTTATATCAAACAACTGTCCCATGCAACCTTCAGGAGATGAACACGTGGTGTGTTTCTGAAAGGTCACGAATGCTAAGCTATTGACTCCGTTCCTAGGTAAATATTATGATTTGCTCAAATCTCACGCTTTCCCATCAATTTTCATTATCATTAAATGTTAGTAATGATTAGATTCTTTTTAATTAATTTTTTTCTAAAACTATTTTTTACAGTTTTATTTTTAAAACCTATTTCTCAAAAGTTTTCATATAAATACCTTTCTAAAACCCCTTTCTCACTTTTTACCTTCTCTTTCAAAATTCAACCATCTCTGTATATTTTTCTCTGCAACCCATTTTCTTCTCTCAACCTAAGTGCTCAAATGGCTTCCTCCTCTACTCATTCTGGAAACACCCAATCTGAACAGTACATCATCCCTTTGAGAACTACTCCAATTCCAGTGGATATCTTAGAAGTTATAAGTGAATTGATGGTGGATTTTTCTAACCTAAAAGAAAACGGGTTTAACCTTCTTCCTACTGTGGAGTTTCAAGGATGGGAAACGTTCAAAAGAACCTTATATGTTGATTCACTGAAGTTGCAAGACTTATGTCATTCTCAGGTGTTTGAGAACTTCTCCAAACATATGCATGCCTTCCAGTCAGAAGCTGTTGATATTTGGGACAAGAAGTCTACTCTGATGATTGCTAATTCTCCTACTGATCAAATGGACATTTCAGAAGATGAATCTGAAGATGCATCTGAAGATTCAAATCCTCTGGAAATTGTTCTTTTTAATCAACCTTCTGCTAAAGTTGCACATGAACCTGTGCCAACTCTTATGGTGGATCTGGGCACTCTACTTTCAACTTTTGTTCGTTCTGACTCAATGGTTTCTACTCCAAAGGCTGTATCTGCTGAACCTTCTTCATCCTCTGCTCCTACTTCACTGGTTATGGAGACTCTGAATGAGCTTAAGAAGGAAAATGAAGTTATTCATGAGCGCTTGAACAAACAAGATTAGACTAACAAAGAAATCATAAATTGGATGATGAAACAAGAGGAATCTGCATCTGAGATCAAGAATATTCTTATGGCTCTTGTTTCTAAAAAATCTTAGTGTCGTTCTGTTTCTTGTTTTTGTTTGTTGTTTTGTACCTCTGAATCTTTTTTATTAAAACCTTTATGCTCTTCAATTATTTTTATATACTTTTTTATCATGCCAAAAAGGGGGAGAAAATGAGTATTTTGATCTAATCTCTGATTAACAGTTATGGGACTAAGTCTCAAACATTCTAACAAAATACAAATATTTCTTTCTATGTTTAAAAGAATTTTGCAGGTATCACTAAACTCTAGAAGTTTAAATCAAATGAACATTATCTTCAAAAGACTTACTGAAGAAATCCTAGAAGAACATTTTAAAGCTCTGATGAAAATTTTAGGAAGTTTTTTTTTCTTCTAGAAATATTTATTTCAGGGGGAGATTCTTATCTCTTGTTCAATTTTATTTCTAAATCTGAATATTTTTGTCATCATCAAAAAGGGGGAGATTTTTAGAACAAGATTGGTTCTGATCATATCTCAGAGTTTTGATGATAACAATAAAATATATTTTATATAATTGATACTCTGATGAGCATATTTATTTGTTTCAGATAATGTTCTGACTGAAGTATTTTCCTAGATGAAAATCATTTTGACGTGCTGAGTTGAAAATAAATGAAGAAGTTATTTGATAAAAGAACTATTTCTTTTAGCGCAAGTTCTGATGCTGACTCTGATAAGAAACTATTTTATGCATCTTCTAAAGCTTAGCAAGTTTCCATGTAAACTATGTTCAGAAGAATTCTGCAAGCAAGCGCTGATAAGAAGATTTGCAAGCATATTCTGAAGCAAGACGTGAAGCTAGTTCTGATAGAATAAAGAAGCTAACAAGTCTTGTCAAGTTTCAGGAAACATGCTCTGACAAAGTGCCGTTTGCTCATTTAATGCAAATACGGCTACATGCACTCAAGTGTCTACGCTAGTTCATTGGAAAATGCAATACTGCAAGCAAACACGCAAACATTAATTGCTCTCCACTTTTGAAGGCAGCAACGGTCAATTTCTTCATGCTATAAATAGAAGATCTTTTATTGCAAACCAAAAACTATGTGAAAATATTCTTGTGCTCACAAATTATTTTACAAACACTTTCTGCAAAACTAATCTTAGTGAAATATCACAGTTTGTGATATAGCTTTCTAAGAAGCAATTTGTTTCAGTACCTGTAAAGATTTAATTCTTGTATTTGTTCCTTGAGAGACCAAGTTTGGTCAGATTTCTCAAGAAGGCTAGGACTAGTTTGACTCTTGGTGGTGTTAGTAACTTGTAAGTTTACTTGTGCATTGTATTGTTAGTCACAACAGTTTGGTTGTGTGATTGTAATCTGTTTGATTATAGTGAATTAAGTCCTTGTTGAGAAAGGCGAAATCACCTTGGCGGATGGACTGGAGTAGTTTGAGTTCAAATGAACCAGGATAAAAATAACTGTGTCTTTCCATTATTGTTGAGCCTTTAAGAAAAAGAAAAGGAGAAACTTATTCAACCCCCCTTCTAAGTGTTTTCTCAACCTTCAAAAGTGTCATTTCTCTAACATGTATGGGTACTGTTGTACCCCAAAATTTGCCCTCTCATTTCTCAATAATTTTCTCACAAGATCTCTATTGGGTCAAGACCTTATAAGGTTTGATCATCTCAATACACTTCCTCAACACTGGGCTCAAATTAAGGTTTGGGTTTGGACAAGTACAATTAGACTTTTAATGCCCCATATAGTTTTTATGGATCATATTTGGCTCTCAAGCACCAGGTCGAAGAAAGGAGGAAGAGGAAACTATCGAAAGGGAAAAGCAGATAAAAAAGGTGTGCAGTTGCAGATAACCATGTCGAATTCAAAATCTAGTTCAAGTTGTTCGAACCACATGACTGATCGAAAAGGAGTGGTGGGCAGATTTTGACAAATCAAAGAAGAGCAAGCTTGCTTCGATCCACAAGCTTCGATTGGGAAATGGTTTCCTTCGAGTAACCTGCTTCGATCCACCTCTAAACTTACTTCGATCCACCTCTAAACCTGCTTCAATCCACATACTAGACCCTTCGACACACATAGTTTCGACACTATGAATTACAAGTCTATCTTCATGCTTTCTTCGATCCACAAGATTCGACTGGGCATTGGATTCCTTTGAGCAACCTGCCTCGATCCAAAAGTTTAGTTTGTTGTGGCATTTGAAGTTTGGACATTTGAACTTTTGACCACTCAATCAACTAATTACTCAAGATATGGTTTTCTGAGTCTTGAGATGCCTGAAAAAACTTTGTGAAGTTTGTCTAGTAGGAAAGAAATCCAGAAATTCTTTCATTTTGACTATGCCAATGAGATCATCTTGCATACTCAAAATGGTACATTCAGATGAATATGGTCCATTCGAAGGACATACAATTGGCGGAAACAAATATTGTTTTGTCCGTTGATGAGTTTGGTCGAAGGGTGTAAGTGGTCCATTCGAAGAACACATGATTGGTGGAAACAAATATTGTTTTGTCTGTTGATGAGTTTGGTCAAAGGTTGTAAGTGGTCCATTCGAAGAACACACAATTGGTGGAAACAAATATTGTTTTGTCTGTTGATGAGTTTGGTCGAAGGTTGTAAGTGGTCCATTCGAAGAACACACAATTGGTGGAAACAAATATTGTTTTATCTGTTGATGAGTTTGGTTGAAGGTTATAAGAGGTCCATCGAAGAACACAAAATTGGTGGAAATAAATATTGTTTTGTCTGTTGATGAGCTTGGTCGAAAGTTGTCGATCTATGTGATCAAAACAAAAGGATAGAGTTTTCGACATCTTTAAGAGATTCAAGATGCTGGTTGAAAACCAGAGTAAGACAAAGATCAAAGTTCTACAGAGATTCAAGATATTTGTAGAAGGAATCAAGTTGAAGAAATTTTTTTGGAGAACATAACAAAATCCGTATGCTATGTTGCATAATCTTGTGTTGCAGGCCTTCTTTCTTGCAAATCATATCATAATTTGAAGCCCAATACTGCAGAGGAAATTAAGTGAAGTACTCCAGACACAAAGTATGGAAAGGTGTAGGAATCTGACCATGCTCTTAGTTTTGATTTTCATTGCTTGTGTCTTGATAATTTCAACTCTGATTAGTTAGGTTTTGATTTTGGTACCAAAAAATATTCGTGCTAACCTCTGATCCATAGCTTTCAAAAGTTACATAGTTAGATTCGTATTCAAATTTTAGGCATGTTTGATGTTTACATTTTTTGATTTGACTGAGAAATGAAGCTTTTAGAAGTTTAACAATGGTGATGAACATCCCTGCGCGCGCGAAGGAAGAAGATAAAGCCATGTTCAAGTTTTCAGAAATGAATTCATTTTATATTTAGGGCAAGTTGGATAACCAATGGATGAAACAGACCACCTCAGTGGTACAAACAGCGCGCGCTAAAGCCTTGCCATGTAGAAGGTCCTGGGTTCAAGCCCCAGCGAGACCTTTTGTCATTCTTCCAAATTTTCTCACTTTTTCTTTGTTTGCAGGAAGTGCGCTTGGGCCTCCATTGGCTGGGCCTTGACATTTCCATATTCTGAACCCCTGATGTTATATCTTTATCTCATTTTCTTTACTTTATTATTGTTATTATTATAATTATTTTTATTAATCAAAAACACAAAAAATATATTTAAATTATTTAGTTTATTTAATTTCTTACATTGAAAAAGAACAAAAACATTTTCCTATTTATTTTCTTTTCTTTAACTTAATCTTAATTTTTCTTTATTTTAATTAAATTTCCTTTTAGTTAAATAGGCCAAAATGTTTCCTTAACAAAATCAAAACAAATTCATTTTCTCTTCATTCATTGTCTTGTACATTATATTCCTTGTCATTCTTGTACAAATTCAATATGGTTGTAATATATAATTAGGATTTAATTTCTTACAATCCCCATTTGTAAATTTGTACACCTCATCCCCAAGTGATGTAATAGCGTAGTAAATTTACTTTCCGCAATTTATCGCTTTCATATAAATGCTAGTAATTAGGGTTTGTATGGAAAGATAAAATCAATGCTTAGAAAACCTTAATCCAAGACAAAATCAAGCATGAAATACAAACACTTTCACACTTGCACCTTTAGGGTTAACTCCACTTGTTGCCTTATGAAAAATGGTCATGTTATGCATGTGAGACGTCTTAGTAAAAACAATCCAAAAAATACAAGATCATAGTCTCTCGATGATGCTACGAATGTTTCCTTACAAATTATCTTAGTGTTGCACCCCAAAATTTACCCTCTTGATTTCATAATTTTTAAGCTTATGTTTTATCATAAACATCATATCGCATTACATTCATACATTGTGATGGGATAAAAGTATTTTGGTTATCAAGTTTTCCTCAAGCTTTGGAAGTTGATTGTATTGACAAGTTGTTCAAGGAGAGCCTTATTATATAAAACTATGGATCTTTCAAGCCCAAAGGTTTATCATATCTTATCCACCTCATTGGATCCTCGGAAGATTGAAGATTATGTTGACCATGAGGAGAATCACATCCTTTTGATTCATCAGTCAAAATTAGGGTTTTGTCCAAATTGTGTTAGAACAATGTTTGAATCTACTACCCTATATTTGAGTTTTGATGATAACAAAGTGAAAAGATAGAGTATTTATATGTTTTATGTTTGAACTATATGCTGCCTAAAATTACTATGCTCTGACTTGCAGATACGCTGATTAAAATAAGCAAGATCACTTCTTCAGCATCAGAATTTGATTTCATACACCAGCATCAGAAGTTGCTGAATCAGAACGTCAAGATCAGATGATCAACTCACGTACATGCTGAAGCTTGATGAACAGAACTACGCGTAAACACTCTAATACAGAAACACAATAGTTCATCAGCAGCGAAGCAGAATCAGAATGAGCCAAGCCAGAACGTGCATTGAAGAAGCAACGGTACTGTGCATTGAACGCTAATTAATTCCAACGGCTTCATTCCAGACAAGATCTGCTCAAAAAGGAAAGCTTGTTATTAGCATTGAATCAAGAATATTGCATTCAACGTTCATCTTCTCAAGTGCTATATAAACAAGGCTTCGAAGATTATAATGGCTAATGCTCTCCAAATCTCTACACGCACAAAGCTGAACCATAATCTTCACTCTACCAGTTTTGCTAAACCACCAAACTCTGATATTCTATTTCAGTTTAGCAATCTAGTTTCTAAGCTTAATTTGTGTATACATCACAGTTGTGATAAAGTTTTGTAGAAAACATTCACACACATTGTTTTATACCTTTGTAAGAAAGTGTTGCCTTGACAAACCGGATTGTGGTTTGAATCAAGAAGGCTTTAGCAGTTGTTAAAGCAGTCTGTAATATTCAGTTGAATATAGTGAATTAAGACCTCGTTGGAGAGAGGCGAAATCACCTTGACGGGTGGACTGGAGTAGTTTGAGATCAAACGAACCAGGATAAAAATATCTTGTCAATTGCTTTAAGATTTCAGTTTTACAATTCAACCCCCCCTTCTTGTGTTTTTCACCCCTTCAATTGGCATCAGAGCGCCTGGTTCTGAGCTAAAACACTTAACCGTGTCAGTACAAGATCCAGCGTCAGAAAAACACAATGGCAGGAAACAACTCTCATTTCAGCAATGACAACAATGAGGACAGAGACAGATTCAGCGGCAAACCTCCAGTCTTTGATGGAGAAAACTTTGATTACTGGAAAGACAGAATTGAAAGCTTCTTTCTAGCACATGATGCTGATCTGTGGGATATGGTGACAGATGGATACACGCACCCTGTGAATGCAACTGGTCAGAAGATTGATAGAAAATCAATGTCTGATCAACAAAAGCGTGATTTCAAGAATCACCATAAGGCCAGAACCATCCTCCTCAGTGCCATCTCCTATACTGAGTATGAAAAGATCTCCAACAGAGACACAGCTAAGAACATCTTTGATTCTCTCAGAATGACGCATGAGGGCAACGTTCAAGTCAAAGAAACAAAAGCTCTGGCGCTCATTCAGAAGTATGAGGCGTTCAAAATGGAAGAATCTGAATCCATTGAAACTATGTTCTCTAGATTCCAGATTCTGGTAGCTGGTCTCAAAGTTCTGGACAAAGGATACTCTACTGCTGACCATGTCAAGAAGATAATCAGAAGTTTACCCAAGCAGTGGAGGCCTATGGTTACTGCTCTGAAGCTAGCGAAGGATCTCAACAAAATCACTCTGGAGGAACTTATAAGCTCCCTCAGAAGTCATGAGATAGAGCTAGAAGCTGATGAGCCTCAGAAGCAAGGTAAGCCTTTAGCATTAAAATCTAACAGAAAATCTGAGTCTAAAGTTTTGCAGGCAGTTGAAGAAACATCTGATGGATCCTCATCAGAAGAAGACGAACTTTCCCTTCTCTCCAGAAGAGTAAATCAACTGTGGAAGCAAAGACAAAGGAAGTTCAGGAATCCCAGAAGATCTGATCAGAACGAGTCTTCTTCCAGATACAGAAGGACAGATTCTTCCTCTGGATACAGAAGATCTGAAGGCTCCTCCAGTAGCAAGAAGCCAAACACAAAAGACATCATCTGCTACGAGTGCAATGAGCAAGGACACTACAAGAGTGACTGCCCAAAGCTTCAGAGGGAAAAGCCCAAAAAGAAGTTTGGAAGAGAGAAGAAGAAAAGTCTCATGGCCACATGGGATGACTCTGACTCGTCTGAAGCTGACTCAGAATCAGATGATGAAAGGGCAAACATAGCGCTCATGGCTAACATTCCAGATGATAGTGAAGCTTCTGAATCAGACTCAGAATCAGACACAGAAGAGGTATTCCCTAACTTCGCTGTTAATTTTACAAAGGCTGAACTTGCTGAAAGCCTCAATGAAATTCTGGAACGTTATCAGCAGATTAGAGCTAAATTCAGAGACCTGAAAAGGAATCTTGAATCTGACTCTAATAAGTCTGTGAGTCTCAAATTGGAAAACTCTGAGCTGAGAGATAAAATTTCAAAATTAGAAAACTCTTTACAAAACTCTCAGAAGGAACCAATTTCTGAAACTCCCAGCAACGCTGATGAGATCATCAAGGAGTATGATCACAGTTTCCAGAAGTTCCTTGCTAAAAGCATAGATAGAAGCAGAATGGCTTCAATGATCTATGGAGTTAGCAGAAACGGCAGGAAAGGAATAGGATACCTAGGTAAGATTCCTACACCAAAGAATGTCATGGATTTAACCATTAAACACACTCCTTTAAATTCACACTTTGTGTATGGTCACACACATGACATCAAATATACTAGCAGTAAGCACTCTGTGAAACCAAAATTCAACCAGAGCTTTGGTAAAACTAACAAATCAGGACCCAAGAAGATCTGGGTACCTAAGGATAAAATAATACATGTTGCAGATATCTTTAGCAGCAAGTCAGAAACACCAGTCATGGTACCTGGACTCTGGCTGCTCACGACACATGACGGGAAGAAGGCATATGTTCCAAAGCCTGGAACTTAAGCCTGGAGGCCACGTTGGCTTTGGAGGCAATCAGAGGGGAAAGATAATTGGCTCTGGAACTGTAGGTAACGGAAATCTTCCCTCTATTAATAATGTTCTGCTAGTTGATGGATTGATGCATAATCTGTTATCCATAAGTCAATTAAGTGATAACGGTTATGATATAATCTTTAATCAAAAATCATGTAAAGCTGTTAGTCAGAAAGATGGGACTATCCTGTTTAATGGTAAGAGGAAAAACAACATTTATAAAATCAAACTTTCTGAACTAAAGAGTCAGAACGTAAAATGTCTTCTGTCTGTTAACAACGAGCAGTGGATCTGGCACAGAAGATTGGGGCATGTTAGTATGAGAAGAATATCTCAGATTAACAAACTCAATCTGGTCAGAGGACTTCCTAATTTGAAGTTCAATTCAGATGCTCTGTGTGAAGCATGTCAGAAAGGCAAATTTGCAAAACCTTCTTTTAAATCCAAAAATGTTGTTTCTACCTCTAAGCCATTAGAACTTCTGCACATTGACTTATTTGGACCAGTTAAAACTGCTTCAGTCAGTGGTAAGAAGTATGGGTTAGTAATCGTAGATGACTATAGCAGATGGACATGGGTAAAGTTCTTAAGACACAAGGACGAGTCACACTCTGTGTTTGTTACCTTCTGTAACCAAGTTCAGAATGAAAAAGATCTTAGAATCGTTAAAGTCAGAAGTGATCATGGTGGAGAATTTGAAAATAAAGATTTTGAGTCATTCTTTAATGACAAAGGCATTTTGCATGATTTCTCTTGTCCTAGAACTCCCCAACAAAATGGAGTTGTAGAACGAAAGAACAGAACATTGCAAGAAATGGCCAGAACCATGATCAATGAGACAAACGTTGCTAAGACTTTCTGGGCAGAGGCAATAAACACAGCGTGCTACATTCAGAATAGAATCTCAATAAGACCTATTCTGGAAAAGACTCCATATGAATTGTGGAAGAACAGAAAGCCCAACATTTCGTATTTTCATCCATTTGGATGTACTTGCTTTATGTTAAATACAAAGAATTATTTGAACAAGTTTGATTCTAAGGCACAGAAGTGTATTATGTTAGGATACTCTGAACGCTCAAGAGGGTACAGAGTATACAATACAGAAACACAGATTGTGGAAGAATCAATCAGTGTTCGTTTTGATGACAAGCTTGACTCTGAAAAGTCAAAGCAGAATGAAACTTTTGCAGGTATAGAAATTGAATTTGCAGGTTCTGAAGACAAGTCATCAGAAGCTCTCAACACAGACATTCCTTCAACGTCTGAAAGAAGCAATGCTAGAAATCCTACAACTGCTGCTGATCAACCTCAGAAGAGATTACCCAGAAGCAGTTTGGATCACCCAGAAGAGACTATCCTAGGAAGAAAGGAAGATCCAATCAGAACAAGAGCAAGCTTCAGAAACTCTGAAGAAACTCTTATGGGACTTGTGTCTCTGATTGAACCTTCTTCTATTGATGAAGCACTTCTGGATAATGACTGGATTCTGGCAATGCAAGAAGAGCTGAATCAATTCACCAGAAACGACGTATGGGATCTCGTTCCCAGACCAAAAGGATTCAATGTCATTGGAACAAGATGGGTGTTCAGAAACAAGCTTAATGAACAAGGTGAAGTCATCAGAAACAAGGCACGACTGGTTGCACAAGGGTATAGTCAGCAAGAGGGGATAGACTATACAGAAACCTTTGCCCCAGTCGCCAGGTTAGAATCTATCAGACTTTTAATTTCATTTGCTGTTAATAGAGGCATCACTCTGTATCAGATGGATGTCAAAAGTGCATTCTTAAATGGTTATATAGAAGAAGAAGTTTATGTTCACCAACCCCCAGGTTTTGAAAATACAAAACATCCAGAACATGTTTTCAAACTAAAGAAGTCACTGTATGGTCTGAAACAAGCTCCCAGAGCTTGGTATGAAAGGCTAAGTAACTTTCTGCTTGAAAATGAATTCACCAGAGGGAAAGTGGACACTACTCTATTCTGTAAAACAGTTAAGAGTGACATTTTAGTCTGTCAAATTTATGTTGATGATATCATTTTTGGTTCTACTAATCCTTCTCTTGGAAGAAAATTTGCTAAGTGTATGCAGGCAGAATTTGAGATGAGCCTCATGGGGGAACTGAAATTCTTTCTAGGAATTCAGATCAATCAAACTCCAGAAGGAACTTACATTCATCAGAGCAAATACATCAGAGATCTTCTGAAGAAATTTGACCTCTCAGAATGTAAGCCATCAAAGATTCCAATGCATCCTACTTGCATTCTGGAAAGAGAAGAGGTAAGCAAAAGTGTAGAACAGAAAGTCTACAGAGGTATGATTGGTTCTCTCCTCTATCTGACTGCTTCAAGACCTGATATCTTATTCAGCGTATGTATTTGTGCTAGATTCCAATCAGATCCTAGAGAATCTCACTTAACAGCTGTTAAGCGAATTTTCAAGTATCTGAAAGGTACTACTAATCTGGGTTTGTTTTATAGAAAATCTAGTGATTACAGCTTAGTAGGCTACTGTGATGCTGATTTTGCTGGAGACAGAGTGGAACGTAAAAGTACTTCTGGAAGCTGCCAGTTTCTGGGAGAAAATCTGATCTCGTGGTCCAGCAAAAGGCAGTCAACAATTGCTCTGTCAACAGCAGAAGCTGAGTACATAGCAGCAGCAGGATGTAGCACACAAATGCTCTGGATGAAAAGTCAGCTTGAAGACTTCCAGATTTTTGAGAAAAGATAGAACATGCAGATTGTATCAGATGCAAGTCTAAAGATCTGAGAGTCTAATCTCAAAGACAGACGTGCTGATCACTACATCAAACAAGTGTCATCCAATCATCAGCAAATCTCTGAAGCAGAACGCGTGCACGCTTCTGAGAAGGCAAAGCGCTGATTGGGTGCATTGAGACACATGTCTGGTAACCGTTTTTAAGTATCTTTCTCAAATCCCCCAAAATCAGCAAGCATTTAATGAAAAGTAATCACGCTTGTTAAATGGCAATCATTATTTTTTTCTCTCTCTTAAAAACGTTTAATTTTTCAAAATAATTTTTGAAAACTCTATTTAAGCACATTAATCCTTCACTCTTATTCTTTACGCTTTCTCATAATCACTCAAGCATTTTCTGCATATTTCTGAGTTTATCTCCTACAAACCTTTTTCTCTCAATTCATTCTCAAAACTTTTTTAGTGTGAACAATGGCATCCTCCAGCATTTCTGCAGGCAATCAGAAGAAAGAAACTTCTGAGCAATATCAGGTGCCCCTCAGAACTCTTCTCACACCGGTAAAGAACCTTGAAGTTCTCTCTGAGTTATTCATCGACTTTGAAAGCTTGAAGGAAAATGGATTTGACCTAACTGAAGAAATTAGGGCTCAAAAGTGGGAGAGGTATTTCGATAGGTTGGTTGGACCAACATTCCCAGCGCTAGTCAAGGAATTTTAGATTCACGCCAAGATTTCTAAACATCTAGTCATCTCTTCTGTCATGGGAAAGAAGATTGTGATTCTGATACCCCTCCTCCAAAACAAACAACTTCTCAGAAAACTGCTGAAAACCCCAACAGGACTTTCATTGACTTCACAAGTCTTGAACGTCTTGCTGATCTAAGACACAAAATTGCCATCCCCAAACCAAAGCAACCAGATGTTGGCTCTGGTATTTTGAATTTTGAAACAGGTATGCTGCAATGGATTGCTTCTTTGAAGTAAGTCTGTCCTGGGATGATTGACCCAGCTGCTTCTGATCAGCTCTGGTCACAGTTCAGACTATGGGTACGTGCTGAAGCCCTCAAGTTGCAGGATGTCAACTATGAGCAGGCTCAACAGAACTTCAGCAAGCTGCTGAAGGAAGTTGAAAGTCAGCTGCCTCAAGAAGTTGTGCTCCCTCTGGACAGTGAATCTTGGTCTGAGAAAGAGCAAGCTGCAAAGGTGCAACCATCAGAAGAAGACAAGACCATTCAGGCTGAAGAAAATCCAGCAGAAGATGTCGCTGAAAGTTCTGAGAAGCTTCCTCCTTCTGATACTTCTCAAGCTGCCTTGGACAGGCAGGCTCTGGAAGAATTAAGGCTGAATGACTTGCGTCTACAGCAGCGGATGGAAGAGAATGATCAGAAGATGAAAGCACGAATGGATGTGCAGGACAGCAAAATTGACACTGTGGTCAACATGGTTCAGAAGCAGAATGAAACTTCTGAAAAGATTCAAGCAATGCTGGAGAGCCTGTTCTCACGCATGCCCCCTCAACCTTAAATCTTTTTCATGCATAACTTTTTTATGTTTTCTTCATTTTCTGATGTACTGTTTTGATTAAGTTTTTGTAATATTCTCTTGCTCTGATTTTGAACTATCTTAATATGATTAGTTTTTCTGATCAAATTGTTTTAGCACATCACCAACACTTTTTGATTGCTGACAAAAAGGGGGAGAACAAGAATGATATTTAAAATCAATAACGGCTAACTAGACAGAAATTCTCAAACATTCTAACTCTATTACTTGAAATGTTTTTCTGTTTTGTTTTAAGTCTACAGGCACAAGGAAGCTCCTGAACACTATGAAGACTAGAAGCTCTGATCAAAATGTAGAAGCTCTGATCAATGTTGCTCTGATCAAATATGAAGTTCTGATCGTCTTAACACTCTGATCCAAAGCAAAGCTCTGACAAGAAAAGCTCTGAAGCTCTGCTCTCTGATAAGTCAAGACTCTGATAATCTGATGTTCAACGAAAGAAAAAGATCTGATCCTGAAGTACACGTATCATCAAAGGGAAGTAATCAACTCAGGGGGAGTATCTCTTAACTCTGATTTCTCCTTACTTCTTAACTCTGAAACATTTCCCAGATACCTTTTCACGTTATTTTTTATTTAAAATATCTAGTTTTTGTCATCATCAAAAAGGGGGAGATTGTTAGAACAATGTTTGAATCTACTACCCTATATTTGAGTTTTGATGATAGCAAAGTGAAAAGATAGAGTATTTATATGTTTTATGTTTGAACTATATGCTGCCTAAAATTACTATGCTCTGACTTGCAGATACGCTGATTAAAATAAGCAAGATCACTTCTTCAGCATCAGAATTTGATTTCATACACCAGCATCAGAAGTTGCTGAATCAGAACGTCAAGATCAGATGATCAACTCACGTACATGCTGAAGCTTGATGAACAGAACTGCGCGTAAACACTCTGATACAGAAACACAATAGTTCATCAGCAGCGAAGCAGAATCAGAATGAGCCAAGCCAGAACGTGCATTGAAGAAGCAACGGTACTGTGCATTGAACGCTAATTAATTCCAACGGCTTCATTCCAGACAAGATCTGCTCAAAAAGGAAAGCTTGTTATTAGCATTGAATCAAGAATATTGCATTCAACGTTCATCTTCTCAAGTGCTATATAAACAAGGCTTCGAAGATTATAATGGCTAATGCTCTCCAAATCTCTACACGCACAAAGCTGAACCATAATCTTCACTCTACCAGTTTTGCTAAACCACCAAACTCTGATATTCTATTTCAGTTTAGCAATCTAGTTTCTAAGCTTAATTTGTGTATACATCACAGTTGTGATAAAGTTTTGTAGAAAACATTCACACACATTGTTTTATACCTTTGTAAGAAAGTGTTGCCTTGACAAACCGGATTGTGGTTTGAATCAAGAAGGCTTTAGCAGTTGTTAAAGCAGTCTGTAATATTCAGTTGAATATAGTGAATTAAGACCTCGTTGGAGAGAGGCGAAATCACCTTGACGGGTGGACTGGAGTAGTTTGAGATCAAACGAACCAGGATAAAAATATCTTGTCAATTGCTTTAAGATTTCAGTTTTACAATTCAACCCCCCCTTCTTGTGTTTTTCACCCCTTCAAATTGGAGTAATTATAGTCTAGATGATCCAAGTTTTAAATCATCATTCTCTTATCATCATTGGAATCAATTTTTTTTAAGAAGTCTCTCATGATGCCCAGTGGAATTAGGGTTTTGAAGCTTGATCAATTATCTCTTAATGCAGAGTGCAAAACTAAGGTTTGAGTTTTAATCAGGTTTTTTTCCGGAATTTTGAGTGTAAACTCTTTCGATAGCCTCTATGTGTTTGGAATATCATATGTTTGAAGATTTGTTCACCAATTTTGAAGAGAAGTTATTCAATTGATTCAAAGGGGCAAAATGGTCATTTTGGCCAAAATCAGTCAAAGTCAAAATTGACCATGTGAAATTTTGGTCAACCATTAAGTCAAAGTTTTAATTTTAATATTTTAAGTCCATTTTTATCATTGGATCAAGAAGATTGAAGTTTGGTTTGAAACTTGTTCATGAAGAAACCCTAAAAAGTTTCTAAATTTGGAAATTGAGGACTTAACTTCAAAAATTCACCATTTATTCATCCTTAATCCATAAAATGCAAATGATGCATGCTTGGAAAGATAATAGGATGATCTTTCATATCCTTTTGGTCTCATGTCCAAATTGTCAAGGAATCAAGAGTTATGGTCTTGAGAAGTTCATATCTCAAGGTGAAATTATAGGACATTTTCCAAAATTTGTGACTTTCATTACAATTTTTAAGGGACCTAAGTGGACCAAATGTGAGGCCAATTTCCACAATGTTGAAGAGCATTTCAATACCTTTCCAAAGAGTGCTCATTTGTGTCAAAATTCAAAAGTATGAGCAAGTTATGAACTTTGGAATTTTGAGGCATTTAATTGAAATTTTACAAGTATGCAAAATGGCCAATTCTTGAGAACTCAAGTTTCAGCCATTATTTTTGTTTCTAATCAAGCCCATGACCAATTTGTGACATGCTGAGGCCTATCACACTCACCATTTCATGCCCCATGTGGTGTTGTACTTGCTTGATTGAAAAATCACAAAACTTGCCCGATTTTGCAAATTCACCAACACTTTTTCATTTTAAACAATCATGAGCTGGCATTTTGAGCATATATTTCTGACCTCACTTGGGTCACAAAATGTACAAAAGGCAAGTAAATGCACAAGTGAAATGGAGGCTCCATGTGCATCCTCATTTTTTGCCAAAATTTCCAAACTTGCTCTCTAACGGATTTGTGAGCCAAATTCCTCTTCTATCCTCCTCCACTCACTCTATATAACAAGTAGCAAGCCTTGGTTTAGAGAGAGGGCACTCCCATTGCAAGAATTCCAGATCTGAAATTTATGAAGTGTCTCTGCAAACTGCTTCGAATCTCTCTTCTCCTTGGACCATTCTTCAAAATTCTTGGTGTTTCAGCTTCAGTGAAGTAAGGAGATCAAGCTTGCACCGTTGGTTTGCTTCTGGAGTGAGGGAATCGTATTTCCAGATTTTTGCTCAAGGTGAGTTTTCCAGATTTTAATTTGCATGATTCAGATTGAATGGATGATGTAGATCATGTGTTTTGTGTATTAGCTGGCTAGACAAATAGGTCAGAGGTATACTTTGTGCTTGATTTGAGCTGAAATCGTGTTTTGGAGTTTCTGAAACTCTGTGTGCAGATTGTTTTTTTGAGTTTTTATGAGCTTCATGTTGGATCTATACTTGATGATGTTATTTGATTCGAGTTGCTATGGATTCTTTGTTATGCTAGCTCTAATTTGCCCTTGATTTCATAAAAAATGTTGTGGAGTTAAGCATGTTATGTTGATCTGAACATGAGCCCTAGGAATGAGTATTGCGTGTATTTTTTTAGTTTGTCCGGAGGTTGAAGATGATGTGGTGGCACGATATGATTGGTCCATTTGAATTTTATATTATTTGAATTATTTGTTTTATTTGGAATTTTGTTTGATTTTATTTTCTGATCAAAACAATTTCAAAAATTATAAAAAAATATGCCATAGGCTCAGAATTTCATGTAGTATTTGATTTTAATTTTCTTGAATTTTTAGTTTGAGATATGGATATTTGTTTAATTTATTAATGGTTTGAATTTTGATTTTATTTTTGACTTTTCTTTAATTCTAAAAATGTGAAAAAATATGTCTTCTGATATTTAGGGTTCCCTTGTGATATGCATGATCTTGGTTTTAATTGTTTGAATTTTGATCTTATCTAATTAATATTTAAGATTACAATTCAAACAATTAGGGTTTTGTAGCTTACATTGCAAGTTTCAATTTCAAAACCAATTTGCCTTGGGTTTCCATTGTAATTTGGATCTTGTTTAAGGTTCATTGATGTATTGAGGATCTGAAAACCATTTTTCTTGAATTATTTGACTTGATTGGATATTTTTCCATAAATTATTTTGAAAGCTTGTCTAGTTTGGTAGTTTTGCCAACTAGTTTTGGTATTTGAGCCTCATTAGATCCTCTCCTCTACTATCCATGAACTTCAAACTTGTTTTCTGACCTCTACACATCTCAAAGATGTTATGGAAATTTTGGTTTGAATTATTGAAATCCTTTTCTATTTTTGATGTATTTTTGAAGTGAAAGTGACCAATTGATGTTGAATTCTTTGTTACAATTTGTTTGATGGCCAATTAACTTGTGTGAGTCATGTAATTTGGCACTTAATGATCATATTGCTTCTGTTTTCTCACATCAATTCAAGTCAATCCTCATGACTTCTCATAATTGGTTGATGAGCACTTTTTGATCCATACCTCCTAAGGGATGTTCTTTTGTGAATTTTGCTTTGAGTTTTGAATTTTTGCCTTGAGTTTGAGGTCATCAAATGACCAATGATAACATGTTGGGGAATGATACATCAAGTATAGTCTCATAAAGACTTGAGATTACTTGACCTCTAATGTTTGGACCATTTCATCCTATTATGAATTTGATGTTCAATCCTTTCTTTCTTTTGAATCCTTGAGGTATATTGAATGCACTTGTGCAACATGCTTTAGAATCAAAATTATAAACTCTTTATCATATCCTCATATCATGTTAGAAGATTGATTTCGAGTCTTTTAATAGTTTAATTCTTCTAAATTTTTCTTTGTTTGAATTTCTTTCATTGCTAACTTGTGATCCAAGCTTCGTGATACTTTTTGTGGCATCACTTTTTTATTATGCTTGTGAACCATAATTGGAATGAATGAGTATGGATGTGTAATGTTTGCTACTGACTTCCAAAATCTTTTTTTATATTCTTCTCCTGCTCCTTTGATCCTTGATTGATATTTACTTGTCAATTTAACATGGTGACAAGAAAGGAGCAACAATTCTTTAGTTTTGACCTAATTGTTGCATGTGCTTACTTGATGCTTCTTACTTCTACTGTTTGGATGTTTTTCCATCATGTTATCCATTTCTTTGTCATATCATCATCCATCCCTTATTGGTTCATCATTTCTCTTTTAAATCACTAATTTGTCTATTGAATGTGCGAGGTACTCTGAGGAAAGTTTTCCATTTTGACTTGATGTTGTAGTGTTCCACTTTATTTGTGGAACACAATTGGTTGTGCCTGCACCACTTGTGTGATTTGTATATTTGTTATTCGGTTGCAGGATATATATATATATATATATATATATATATATATATATATATATATATATATATATATATATATATATATATATATATATATATATATATATATATATATATATATATATATATATATATGATTGTGACTGCTATACATCACATGTGAGATATGTTCATATTTGAAGCCTCGGTGCTTATATTCTGATGGCGTGATTTCTGACTAGATTTATTTGCTGATGCTAGATTGCTTGAAGTTCTCTGGGTTTCTTTTTTCTTGCTTATTTCTACAGATAGTTATTCGTTTGGTATTTTACTATTTCCCTTTTACTGTTTCCCCTCTTTATTTCTTTCTATTGCATGATGGGACCTCCGTTGCTATTATATGTCAGGAGTCCCTCTGGTTTATTTAAAGACATGTTTAAGGCAATTATGTCGGTGTGCTAATTGTGATTGTTTAAAATCCTACCTTCGGAGTAGGTATTATGAACGTGTGCTTATATTTATGTCTGCATTACATTACAGGTGATAAGTCCTCAAAAGAGGCGAGCAGGGAAGGGTTCGTAATCGACCCCCGCTGTGATACGGTGGGAGAACTGACTTGAGTTTTGCGATCGTATTCGCACTTGTTCGGTTTAGCAAGAGTCGCCACCGACTTTTTATTTTATCCTAAAGGAAAGGTTAAAAAGCACAGGAAAAACCTTTTGAGATGTTTCGTGGGTTCGGGGGGTAGATTATGAAAAGGGAAGGTATTAGCACCCTTTTCATCCATGGTTATCCATGGGCTTAGTTACTTGGTTTTTAGATCACTTGTCTTGATTTTTGATTGCTTGAAATTGTGGTGTATGTGTGTGTTTTGAAAATGTTTTTGAAATAGACACCTTTGTTTCGGCAACCAATGTAATTGACTCGTGTTTGAGTGTTTTACAAAAGTGTGTATCTTTTCGAAAAGATGTTTCAAATGTTTTTGAGAGTTTGTTTTGAAAGTGTTTGTGGGGTGTGGTTTTTGAAAAGGAGGCAAGTGTTTTTGCAAGTTGATCTCAAGTAACTAAGAGTTTTGTCTACCCCTATTGTACTCAAAGGTTTTCTCTATGTTTTCAACCCCTTTTTACAATTTTGTTCCACCATTGAATTTGGTGGACAATCTTGCGTTTAGGAAGTTTAATGGGACGGGCGCGGGTCATCGTATCGACCATGAATGCAATGGTGCCAAGTGTCTTTGGCAATTTTGCTTGAAGGGACTTGATCATTTTGATAGGCGACTTTCGAAAGCGTCATCGAGGGACTTATGATCATTTGAATTTCTTTGCCAAAGAAACTCGACGTGCAAGCATGGCCCATTTTGGAAGGCAACATGTGGGATTACCCTAGGGGGTGCAAGTGTGGTTGTGTATTGATTTCATGTATTTGTTTTTGTATTAGGTTATCTAGCGTTTGATTTTATATACATGCAAACCCTAGGTCTAACCATGGTATAATTCGAAAGCGGTAAATTGCGGGAATTTAAAGTCTACGCTATTACAAAAATGAATATCCGGGAATGGGGGTACAAATTTACAAATGGGGATGAGACTTTAGGAATGTAGTGTCCAATAATTTACAACCAAATCGAATTGCGATAAAAGTGTAAATGTAACGTATAGCAATGTATAAGAATAGTAATTGTATGATGTATCAAATGTAAAATGTATTGTGTAGGTGTAAGTGTAATTTATTTACAAGTTGAGATGTGAATTTAAATGTATTATTAAGTGTATTATATGTTTTTGTATTATGTACAAATGAAAGTTTTTAATCTTAAGAAAAGAAAAGTATTTATTTTAAAGAAAAATTATGTATTGATGTAATTATGTACAAACAAAGTTTAAATGAAAAGAAAAAAATGTTTTAAGTTTTTGTGTATTAATGTATTTTAATTAATTATGTACAAAATTTTCTCTTCTTAATTAAAAAAAGTTCTAAAGAGTTTAAACCTAATAATGAGAGAAATCTAATATTTATATATATTAAATGTGATAGACAAATATTAATAAAGTTTTCTTTTTTACAAGAAAAGAAATTAATGTGTTATTTTATTCATAAATAAAGTATGTTAGTTTAGAGTGTATATATATAAAAAGGATAAAGAAAATAAATAAGAAAAATTAGTTTATGCTGAAAAAGAATAAAAGAACAAAAAAAAGACTGAATGGGCTTAAGGGGGGTTTGGCCCAAAACAAAATAATCATATTAATTAATTAAAAAAAGATGTTTGAATACATGATGGGCTTTAGGCGCGTGACTGGGGCAGAGGCCCAAACGATTTCACAATTTTCATTTTAGGGTTAAGACGGTTTTGTGTCATTTGGAACACGCTAGGGTTTGTGAGAGCAGCGGCGACGTCGTTCATTTCGTCACCTTCGTCTTTGTTCGTCTCTCAAGTCCAGAGCCATGGATTCAGAACACCCTCGCTCATGGCCACCGGGCTTCACCCTCTATCTCTCCTTCCTCCCCAATCGAACGTGGTGATCTTTTAAAAAAGGTTTGGTTCTGAAGCTTTATACGTTTTTACACTTTGCATGTTATGATTTTGTGATTATTGATCTTGATTAAGCTTTGTTTTCTGTTGAGGTGGTGGAAGGAAAGAGAGAAAGACATACTACCTTCGTCTCCTGGAGATGGAGGAGAGATGGAGTTTGGAGGCGCTTCGGAGGCCAAAGCGAGGGGATGGTGATGATGAACACTTGAGCTAACTTGCTGGTTTGTGTATTTCGCCTTTTCTGTTGCTTAATGATGCATTTCTGAAAGCCTAGTATATCCTTCTTTCCTCTTCTTCTTCCGTCCCTCTTTGCTTAGTATGCTTCTTTATCTACTTGTTGCTTTGATGATGATTTGGTTGCCCGATAATGAGGAAACTCTGAGGGTTTGCATTGGTTGCCTTTGAATGCTTGTTAGGGTTGCCTTGTGTTTCTTTATCTTTCTTCAGTTGCCTCTGAACATGTTGTATGCTTCTAGCTTAATTCCTGGAAATGGTTGTTGGTACAGAGTGTTGAGCGCTATTGTGTTTGATTTGTGTACTCGATCATGCTTGCCCCAATGATGAACCCTAGGTTCTGAGGGGGTGTGTTGCCTCTTCTGACCTGGCCTATCTTGTATGTTTTTGACTTTGGGCTGCCTGTTGATATGTTTGAGATTATTTTGAGTGTTTGCCCGATGATGAAGGTTTTCTGAGGGCTTTGAGTTGCTTGCTTGAACTTCTTGTCTGAATAATGGTAAGGCTTTGGTTGGAAGCTTGACAGGTTTCAGGCTTATGGCTTTGTGTTACAGGTTGAGATTTGTATGGTTTTCTGTTTTGCTATCTGCATATGCTGGTTTATTGGTTTGGTATAAGTTTAGGCTTGTGGTGTTTTTTGACAGGTTATGGCCTTGAATGGTTTTAAGGGCTTGGCCTTATGTTTTTGCTGGAGGCCTGAACAGGTTAAGGTTTGTTAATGGTTTTGACAGGTTTAAGCTTGTTGGTTTCAGGCTTATGCTGGTTTAAGCTTGCAGGTTTCAGGCTTATGCTACAGGTTGTTGAGGCTAAGGGCTTGATGATAGTCTTGGCTGTTTAGGTTCTTAAGCCTTGACAGTTTGTGTTGTTGGAGGTTTAAATCAGGTTTTTTGGGGCTTTGCAGGTTATGCTGTTTGGATATATTTTGCTTGATGCTTTCTCAGTTATGTTTCTGTTTTGTAAATTCTGCCTCCCTTTTTACTGTTTCATTGCAGTTTTGTTTTATATATCTTTTTCTGCCTCCAGCCTAAAGCCAGAAAGCCTATTCTTTTCCCTCTTCTTCTCTCTCCAGTACAACTTAAAACATTAAATAATGTTTATCATGTACTTTGCTCTGAAAAGGCAACACTGGGAAATGATGAAATGAAAAGCTTGCTTACATTACATGTTTACTCTGCATACTTTATGTCGTCTTGATATCTTTCCATATCTTCTTTTGACAGCACTTTGCTTCCTTGTGACAGTATCTTGTACTTTTGTATCTTGACATCCTTTGGACAGCTTTTTGGATAGTTTGTGACTTTAGTTAGGCCATTCTGTTTGTTTTGAACTATGCAGTGGTTTGACAATTTTGACTTGTGAATTTCAACTTTGTGCATTCATGATCAGCAATCAATATTCATCCCTTTTTATGAACCGGGAGAAATCCCGTGATTTGTAGAGAGGGCTAACTGATTCCAGCCAGTTGCCTTTAATGATGAGCCCAAATTAATTGTCTGCTTTTAATTATTTATCTGCTTCTGACTTTTCTTCTTTCTTATTCTTTGCAGATAAAATCCAGTGAGGCAGAGGGAGCAAGGGATGGAAGATGAAGACTTAGGAAAACTTAGAAAAATTAGGATAGTTTTATTTCAAATTTAATTATTTGTAAACATTTATTATTATGAATACCTTGCAAATACTGTATTCAAACAACAATTGTAACGAATAATTAAAAGATGAATAAAAATCCAATTTTTATCAGTTAATTCCTTTCCTCCTTTTCAAATATTTACTTTATTATTTATAATTCTAAAATTATAATAAATGGAAATAAGTTCCAATTATCATAACTTAGAATAAATAAACAATTAAATAAACATTGGTTTTAGCATCGATCGATTAATAAACCTGGCGCTTCAACAATCCAAAGCAATGCACAGTCAATCACAACAACTGCCCAAATGTCTTTTCTCTTAATGATTCAATCCAACACTACAAATTCAATCCAAATGTTCCAGTCCACATCTCAGAATAATTTGACAAGCACTGTAGAATTAATTTCTTTCTGAGAATGCGCGCACAAAAACCCTAGCTCTTGATTAATGTCAAAGAAGCGTTCGCCTGATCAAAACTGAGCCAAAATCAACCAAACCTTAAACAAACTGTATGAACCGTTCCAGAGCCATGAAAACCAATGAAAACCCTAATTTTGTCTGACTGACGAGATAAGTCTGTTTGACCGATTCTTGAGCCAATCTAAAAAATCAGGAAAAGCCTGAAGCTGTGGTTTCTTGTGGAAAAATGCGAGGGCAAATTTTGGGGTACAACAGTTGCCCTTGTTCAATCTTCTTGGACCTGAAGAGTTAGATTGGCAAGTTTGCCTTTCGCGACTCGAGGGTAAAAGGAGATTGGACACTAGAGTGCCCAGAAAATTTGCACTCGGTAATGTGATGGTAGAGGGAATGGGCTTAAAGATGCCATTTGGTGATGGGCTTAAAGATGCCATCTAGTGACTGCTGGTAGGAGGATGGGCTTATAGATTCCATTTGGAGATAGGATGGATAGTAGGATGGGCTTATAGATGCCATTTGGTGATGGGCTTAAAGATGCCATCTAGTGACTGCTGGTAGGAGGATGGGCTTATAGATGCCATCTGGAAATGTTTGTTGAGGAGAATGGGCTTATAGATGCCATCTGGAAGTGTGACAGAACCTTGTCGGGAATGGGCTTATAGATGCCATTTGGAAGTGTTGATCGCGTAAGAGATTCCTTAGCGAGAACTTGCGTACTTTGAGAAAGGAAGATGTTTCCTGGCTTGTTACAAGCGTTGATCTTCAGACTCTTCATGCAGATATGCCCTGGCTGGATACAGGTGTCGAATCTACAGTTGGTTTCTCACAGATGTGCCCTGGCTGGGTACAGGTATCGAATCTGGAATTGTTGTCTTCAGATGTGCCCTGGCTGGATACAGGAATCGAATCTGGAATTAGTCGTCAATAGATATTCCCTGGCTGGATACAGGAATCGAATCTTCAAACTCTTCAGACGTGCCCTGGCTGGATACAGGAATCGAATCTGGAATTAGTCGTCAACAGACATGCCCTGGTTGGATACAGGAATCGAATCTTCAAACTCTTCAGACGTGCCCTGGCTGGATACAGGAATCGAATCTGGAATTAGTCGTCAACAGATATGCCCTGGCTGGATACAGGATTTGAATCTGGAATTAGTTGTCAACAGATATGCCCTGCCTGGATACAGGAATCGAATCTGGAATTAGTTGTCAACAGATATGCCCTGGCTGGATACAGGAATCGAATCTTCAAACTCTTCATACGTGCCCTGGCTGGATACAGGAATCGAATCTGGAATTACGACGGTTGATAGTAATTATCTTTGGATTGACCTTTTTCCTGAAAAGGTGAAACATCAGTTATATGCAATGTCATGATGTATGATGCAATGTATGTTGATATGAATGTGATGAATGCGCATGTAGGCTGATGATCTATCTTGCTGAGGATAGATGAATCCTGGATGACTGAAGATAAAAGAATCTTGACTGCTGCCGGGGAGAACAAGAATCTTCGATTGTTAAAAAAAAATGAGAAGTCCTGGGACCACTGTTGGGGAATCAGAAGCTTGGGTTGTATGCCAAACTACTGGGGAATTCCTGTCTTGAGGAGATCTTCACCGGAGAATATTCGAATATTCTGTGAGGAACTGAGAATGAGAGTCTTCAACTCTGCTTGGGGATTGATAATTGGAAGTTTAGCTCCGCTGGGGATATTGAAACTTGATTCTGAGGGTAATTAGATTCCGGAAGGTTCTCAGGCTGGGGATTGCAAGAATCTTCTGATTGTCGTAGGTGTTGGTCTGGAATAAGTTACTGAATGTCGCCATTGCTGGGTCACATCTTGAACTATATCAATCTTCTGAGGTGATGAGGGAATTGTTGAACACTTTTGACATTCAAATGCCCCAAGTGATGATGTAGATAATTTCCTGGCTGGTTACAGGTGTTGATCCATAATCAGTCGTCCACAGATATTTTCCTGGCTTGTTACAGGTGTTGATCTGGAACTTAAGAAAGGTGACAGAATGGCAACTGTGTCTGGAGCACATCTGGACCGTATCTTCCAACAGGTGATGAAGGAATTGCTGAACACTTTTGACATTCGAATGCCCCAAGTGATGATGTAGATAATTTCCTGGCTTGTTACAGGTGTTAATCCACAATCGGTCGTTCACAGATATTTTCCTGGCTTGTTACAGGTGTTGATCTGGAACTTAAGAAAAGTTGGTCAAGGAGATATTGTCCTGGCTTGTTACAGGTGTTGATCTCTGACCTGAGAAAGAAATATGGTTCCCTGGCTTGTTACAGGTGTTGATCTTCAATCTCTTCATGTAGATGATTTCCTGGCTTGTTATAGGTGTTAATCCACAGTCAATCGTCCACAGATATTTTCCTGGCTTGTTACAGGTGTTGAATCTGGAATTTCAAAAGGTTGCTTACAGACGTGCCCTGGCTGGATACAGGTATCGAATCTTTAAACTCCTCATGCAGACATGCCCTGGCTGGATACAGGTATCGAATCTACAATCAATCACTCACAGATATGCCCTGGCTAGATACAGGAATCGAATCTGGAATTGTGATAGTTGATCTGTTGGTGATTGTAATTTCCAGCAGGTGGCGAAGGAATGATTGAACACTTTTGACATTCGAATGCCCCAAGTGATGATGAAGGAGTCTCGAATCAGATTACTCTGCGGATTGAGAGATTTCCTGAAATCTTGACTGGACTGCCCCAGGTTAACTGAACTTTGAAAGATCTGTCGAAACCTTGACTGGACTGCCCCAGGTTAACTGAACTTTGAAAGATCTGTTGAAACCTTGACTGGACTGCCCCAGGTTAACTGGATGGTGCCATGTCATGCCCCTTGTTGATAGGAGATTTGTCGTTGGAAGTGTCATCCTTTTGAAGTGATTTTGTTCACTGAGAGAGTTTTCGTTCCTCCGAACATTCGCTGTATGAATTTCTTCGCTGTCAAACAAACAGTCAAATCCAAACAGTGATATTCAAGCAACGCAAAGTTTATGTTTGTCTCGAAGTTTTGCAAAATGCGTTTTTTAGCAGAAAACTTTTTATAAGACAAGTCAACCAAAGATTTAGAGCAAAGCCTTACAGGAGTCAGGATACCTTTTGAAACAGTATGCTTTCGAACTAACCCATGCTTCAATTAGGACTTTTGAAGGGTTGTAACGTGGCTTGGTTCCCGGTTTAAGAAACAAAGGATAAAGGCTCAAAGTGTATTTGTACCCACCCGCTCTTCCTGATGTTCTTCACACCTAAGCTCAGTTAATTGCGCGTCGCACTCTGTTTCGAGTTTGGAACGACTTTTTGGGTGATGGTTCACCAGTTGAATTGGGAGACAGTCATCATCTCCTTTTTTCTTTGCAACATTTTTTCATGTTGTTGAGGATTTGTAATGACCTCACTATTTTGATTTTGATTTGTTATCCCTAACTTTTGCCTGACCGTTCCCGTTTTTCGAGATTACAGTCAGCGGGATGCCCCAGCTTTCTTAAACCTCTTTTACAGGTTTTGGCTCAGTGGGCTTTTTCTCTTTTGAGAGATTGACTGCCTATGTGATAGGGAACCACCCTTGTCTTTTGATTCCAAAGGAATGCTTTCCTTTTTTGACGTCGTTCGTTGTGTTACGAACTGAGAGTTTGCGACTTCAATGCGCATTTTCTTTGAATTAACTGAGATACTACCCTGCCCCCGGTTTATATCAAAGGTTTCGATTGTTTAGAACAGAAAACTCCTACTTCTTTGGCTCTAAGGGGTTGACTAGGGATTAACTTCCTTATAACTCCAGTGTTTGGGAATTGAAAGAAATGCCTGTACATCATCAGCAAGGTCCGTTCAAAAGCATACTGCATGAGATTATGGTATTGTTTCGTCATCCTCCCTCTAAAGGCTTGCAGCTTTTTTATCAAGAGTTAAATATCATAAATAAAGCACAAGAGTAGTGAAAACGAATGGATGAATTCAAGACAAACATATGCAATGCATTAATGAAAATAGAGTTTGGAGATTAACAGTTAATTGTTTGAAAACAAAATAAATTACAACTTTGATCATTCAAACGAAACAAAAGTCTCTCAGCTTGAGCCTTGTCATTTCAGGAGGAGATATTCTTCAACGGAAGATTTTCATCTCGCTGTCCGGCATGAATTCCAGTATTCCTTCGTCAATCAAGTCATGGATCTTGTTCTTCAGGGTCCAACAGTTGTCAGTGTTATGTCCAGGACCATGGGAGTGGTATGCGCACCTTTCATTGGGATGATAGGTAGGAGCGGAGGTGTTGGGATTCCGGGGAGGATCCCTTAAAGTAAGCAGGTTGACCTCCAACAGGCGCTTCAGTATGAAGGATGATGGTATCTCAGTCTCAGAGAAATGTCTCCCAGGTACATTTCGCTTGCGCCGATTACCCTGTGGATGCTGGCGAGGTTGTTGGTGGGCTTGTGACCCTGAAGCAGGTAGAGGAGCCTTTCCCTTGTCTTCTTGTCTGAAAGGGGGTTGAATGACGACTTGCTCCTCAGATTTTTGCCCCACTCGGTTGTCCCGAAGCAGTTGGTTGACAAGGACCCTGAGCTCCTCTTGTCCTTGTGCCAAATTTTGAATAAAAGCCATCTGACTCGCCAGTTGTCCCTTCATTATGGCCATCTCAGTTTGTAGTCTTCCCACCTGGTCATCCTTGTTTCCATCAGGACTTCCCATGATCATGCCCCTGGTGAGTAACGCCTTGACCTCTTCTTGTCCCTTGGATAGGTTCAAGATCATCTCTTGAAGTTGAGCGTTTTGAGCCTGGATATCTTTGACAGTTCTCTCTAGAGCCATCTCTTACTGAAATAAACAGTATGAGGGTAAGGAAACCTGAAAAAGGAAAAACTGTCAAAATGCAATGCATGATATGTGGATGCATGCTTTCAAGGATCTCTTGGGGTAAACACAAGAAAATGTTAGAGGTTGAACTTTGCTCTTGGATTGGAGATCTTTGCACTGGTGGATGTCTTTCCACGAGAATCAAGCTCACCATGTCAAGTGGGTCATAGCCACTGATTCAAGTTGTCGCACTTGATCTTTGATTGGAGAACTTTGTATCAGTGGATGTCTTTCCACGAGAATCAGGCTCACCATGTCAAGTGGGTCATAGCCCCTGATTCAAGTTGTTGTACTTGATCTTTGATGGCATTTGTTTAGAGGAGAAACCTCTTTCCCTTTGGTAGACGTCTGGTTCAACGTAACCCTGCATCAAAAGAACCCTCGAGATCCTTGAAATGGTTATTGAAAATGCTATGGTATGATGTCATGATGTTATATACATGTATGCAAAAGTAAATGAGTGTATATACAGGTAATCATATTCACACAAAACAAACAAGTCCTTAGGTTTAGGCTTGCATGGGGTTGTAGGTAAGTACCCTCTTGAAGTTAGTTGGCTCATCCTGTCCTAAAATAGAAACCGGGTTCTAAGGAGCTCAAAATCATTGGATTGTTTTCTGTGTTCATCGTTTCGGTTTAGCCACTTAACTGGCGACCAAAATATTCAAAGAAAACAACCCTCAATGAGTGTAGTATCGAGTATCTACCAACTTCGGACTGCACCAAAGCCGGTCATCTCACTACCCCTAAAAAGGCTAAGATGGTCAATTAAGGTTCTAAGAGTCCGTTAGTGCTTCACGACATCACTCAGCGGCCCCGTACTCTCCTTGATTGAACTCAAGGGTTACCGGTACTCACAAATATGTCACACTAACATAGCTTACTGCTTCAACCGTGTCGGTATATCCCGCACAGTTCCCTCGGAGTTTTTTTGCTATTTACCTAAAAAGGCGCCCCAAATCCGGGTGTAGGATTTACAACAAACCCAAACAAGGACCCAAAAGATAAATCAATCAAGGCAATCAAAGCAAGAATGTAAAGGTGATCTAAACCCTAAGGTAACCCCACTTTTAAGAATATCCCCAGCAGAGTCGCCAGTTATGTGATACGGTGGGAGAACTGACTTGAGTTTTGCGATCGTATTCGCACTTGTTAGGTTTAGCAAGAGTCGCCACCGACTTTTTATTTTATCCTAAAGGAAAGGTTAAAAAGCACAGGAAAAACCTTTTGAGATGTTTTGTGGGTTCGGGGGGTAGATTATGAAAAGGGAAGGTATTAGCACCCTTTTCATCCATGGTTATCCATGGGCTCTTAGTTACTTGGTTTTTAGATCACTTGCCTTGATTTTTGATTGCTTGAAATTGTGGTGTATGTGTGTGTTTTGAAAATGTTTTTGAAATAGACGCCTTTGTTTCGGAAACCAATGTAATTGACTCGTGTTTGAGTGTTTTACAAAAGTGTGTATCTTTTCGAAAAGATGTTTCAAATGTTTTTGAGAGTTTGTTTTGAAAGTGTTTGTGGGGTGTGGTTTTTGAAAAGGAGGCAAGTGTTTTTGCAAGTTGATCTCAAGTAACTAAGAGTTTTGTCTACCCCTATTGTACTCAAAGGTTTTCTCTATGTTTTCAACCCCTTTTTACAATTTTGTTCCACCATTGAATTTGGTGGACAATCTTGCGTTTAGGAAGTTTAATGGGACGGGCGCGGGTCATTGTATGGACCATGAATGCAATGGTGCCAAGTGTCTTTGGCAATTTTGCTTGAAGGGACTTGATCATTTTGATAGGCGACTTTCGAAAGCGTCATCGAGGGACTTATGATCATTTGAATTGCTTTGCCAAAGAAACTGGACGTGCAAGCATGGCCCATTTTGGAAGGCAACATGTGGGATTACCCTAGGGGGTGCAAGTGTGGTTGTGTATTGATTTCATGTATTTGTTTTTGTATTAGGTTATCTAGCGTTTGATTTTATGTACATGCAAACCCTAGGTCTAACCATGGTATAATTCGAAAGCGGTAAATTGCGGGAATTTAAAGTCTACGCTATTACAAAAATGAATATCCGAGAATGGGGGTACAAATTTACAAATGGGGATGAGACTTTAGGAATGTAGTGTCCAATAATTTACAACCAAATCGAATTGCGATAAAAGTGTAAATGTAACGTATAGCAATGTATAAGAATAGTAATTGTATGATGTATCAAATGTAAAATGTATTGTGTAGGTGTAAGTGTAATTTATTTACAAGTTGAGATGTGAATTTAAATGTATTATTAAGTGTATTATATGTTTTTGTATTATGTACAAATGAAAGTTTTTAATCTTAAGAAAAGAAAAGTATTTATTTTAAAGAAAAATTATGTATTGATGTAATTATGTACAAACAAAGTTTAAATGAAAAGAAAAAAATGTTTTAAGTTTTTATGTATTAATGTATTTTAATTAATTATGTACAAAATTTTCTCTTCTTAATTAAAAAAAGTTCTAAAGAGTTTAAACCTAATAATGAGAGAAATCTAATATTTATATATATTAAATGTGATAGACAAATATTAATAAAGTTTTCTTTTTTACAAGAAAAGAAATTAATGTGTTATTTTATTCATAAATAAAGTATGTTAGTTTAGAGTGTATATATATAAAAAGGATAAAGAAAATAAATAAGAAAAATTAGTTTATGCTGAAAAAGAATAAAAGAACAAAAAAAAAGACTGAATGGGCTTAAGGGGGGTTTGGCCCAAAAAAAAATAATCATATTAATTAATTAAAAAAAGATGTTTGAATACATGATGGGCTTTAGGCGTGTGACTGGGGCAGAGGCCCAAACGATTTCACAATTTTCATTTTAGGGTTAAGACGGTTTTGTGTCATTTGGAACACGCTAGGGTTTGTGAGAGCAGCGGCGGCGTCGTTCATTTCGTCACCTTCGTCTCCGTTCGTCTCTCAAGTCCAGAGCCATGGATTCAGAACACCCTCGCTCATGGCCACCGGGCTTCACCCTCTATCTCTCCTTCCTCCCCAATCGAACGTGGTGATCTTTTAAAAAAGGTTTGGTTCTGAAGCTTTATACGTTTTTACACTTTGCATGTTATGATTTTGTGATTATTGATCTTGATTAAGCTTTGTTTTCTGTTGAGGTGGTGGAAGGAAAGAGAGAAAGACATACTACCTTCGTCTCCTGGAGATGGAGGAGAGATGGAGTTTGGAGGCGCTTCGGAGGCCAAAGCGAGGGGATGGTGATAATGAACACTTGAGCTAACTTGCTGGTTTGTGTATTTCGCCTTTTCTGTTGCTTAATGATGCATTTCTGAAAGCCTAGTATATCCTTCTTTCCTCTTCTTCTTCCGTCCCTCTTTGCTTAGTATGCTTCTTTATCTCCTTGTTGCTTTGATGATGATTTGGTTGCCCGATGATGAGGAAACTCTGAGGGTTTGCATTGGTTGCCTTTGAATGCTTGTTAGGGTTGCCTTGTGTTTCTTTATCTTTCTTCAGTTGCCTCTGAACATGTTGTATGCTTCTAGCTTAATTCCTGGAAATGGTTGTTGGTACAGAGTGTTGAGCGCTATTGTGTTTGATTTGTGTACTCGATCATGCTTGCCCCAATGATGAACCCTAGGTTCTGAGGGGGTGTGTTGCCTCTTCTGACCTGGCCTGTCTTGTATGTTTTTGACTTTGGGCTGCCTGTTGATATGTTTGAGATTATTTTGAGTGTTTGCCCGATGATGAAGGTTTTCTGAGGGCTTTGAGTTGCTTGCTTGAACTTCTTGTCTGAATAATGGTAAGGCTTTTGTTGGAAGCTTGACAGGTTTCAGGCTTATGGCTTTGTGTTACAGGTTGGGATTTGTATGGTTTTCTGTTTTGCTATCTGCATATGCTGGTTTATTGGTTTGGTATAAGTTTAGGCTTGTGGTGTTTTTTGACAGGTTATGGCCTTGAATGGTTTTAAGGGCTTGGCCTTATGTTTTTGCTGGAGGCCTGAACAGGTTAAGGTTTGTTAATGGTTTTGACAGGTTTAAGCTTGTTGGTTTCAGGCTTATGCTGGTTTAAGCTTGTAGGTTTCAGGCTTATGCTACAGGTTGTTGAGGCTAAGGGCTTGATGATAGTCTTGGCTGTTTAGGTTCTTAAGCCTTGACAGTTTGTGTTGTTGGAGGTTTAAATCAGGTTTTTTGGGGCTTTGCAGGTTATGTTGTTTGGATATATTTTGCTTGATGCTTTCTCAGTTCTGTTTCTGTTTTGTAAATTCTGCCTCCCTTTTTACTGTTTCATTGCAGTTCTGTTTTATATATCTTTTTCTGCCTCCAGCCTAAAGCCAGAAAGCCTATTCTTTTCCCTCTTCTTCTCTCTCCAGTACAACTTAAAACATTAAATAATGTTTATCATGTACTTTTCTCTGAAAAGGCAACACTGGGAAATGATGAAATGAAAAGCTTGCTTGCATTACATGTTTACTCTGCATACTTTATGTCTTCTTGATATCTTTCCATATCTTCTTTTGAAAGCACTTTGCTTCCTTGTGACAGTATCTTGTACTTTTGTATCTTGACATCCTTTGGACAACTTTTTGGATAGTTTGTGACTTTAGTTAGGCCATTCTGTTTGTTTTGAACTATGCAGTGGTTTGACAATTTTGACTTGTGAATTTCAACTTTGTGCATTCATGATCAGCAAGCAATATTCATCCCTTTTTGTGAACCGGGAGAAATCCCGTGATTTGCAGAGAGGGCTAACTGATTCCAGTCAGTTGCCTTTAATGATGAGCCCAAATTAATTGTCTGCTTTTAATTATTTATCTGCTTCTGACTTTTCTTCTTTCTTATTCTTTGCAGATAAAATCCAGTGAGGTAGAGGGAGCAAGGGATGGAAGATGAAGACTTAGGAAAACTTAGAAAAATTAGGATAGTTTTATTTCAAATTTAATTATTTGTAAACATTTATTATTATGAATACCTTGCAAATACTGTATTCAAACAACAATTGTAACGAATAATTAAAAGATGAATAAAAATCCAATTTTTATCAGTTAATTCCTTTCCTCCTTTTCAAATATTTACTTTATTATTTATAATTCTAAAATTATAATAAATGGAAATAAATTCCAATTATCATAACTTAGAATAAATAAACAATTAAATAAACATTGGTTTTAGCATCAATCGATTAATAAACCTGGCGCTTCAACAATCCAAAGTAATGCACAGTCAATCACAACAACTGCCCAAATGTCTTTTCTCTTAATGATTCAATCCAATACTATAAATTCAATCCAAATGTTTCAGTCCACATCTCAGAATAATTTGACAAGCACTGTAGAATTAATTTCTTTCTGAGAATGCGCGCACAAAAACCCTAGCTCTTGATTAATGTCAAAGAAGCGTTCTCCTGATCAAAACTGAGCCAAAATCAACCAAACCTTAAACAAACTGTATGAACTATTCCAGAGCCATGAAAACCAATGAAAACCCTAATTTTGTCTGACTGACGAGAAAAGTCTGTTTGACCGATTCTTGAGCCAATCTAAAAAATCAGGAAAAGCCTGAAGCTGTGGTTTCTTGTGGAAAAATGCGAGGGCAAATTTTGGGGTACAACACCCGCATATTCCAGTCCATGTCGTTCCTATGCTCACTTTCTACAAGTAGATGCTCTAAACATGTGCCCAAGATCTGAATAAATTTAAGTCCTTTAAAGGCAAGTGAAAAGGGTTCCCGCAATCGGATCCCACACTTTCTTTAGCTCGTGTTAACCAACACTTATGCTTAGTGTACGCATGCACTATGTCTTTTCCCCCAGATCTTTCTTGCCCTGATAATTGATATCACAGTTAAGGACCCTTTTGTATTCCTATAATTTTATAGCTTGTTGACTCGGGTGATACGCTCCCCTTGGCTATGGCTTGACCCATGGTCTGATTCTTGGTTGCTTGTCTATGTCGGGACCTCCCTTTCTACTACTAGGCCTGCGCCTTGTAGGTGTTTGATATTCGAGTGATGCTCGAGATTTTATTTGTCCGGATGTTTTGCCATATGTTTGCTTGTTTTTTTTTATAGGATCTGTGACATTTTTACCATGCGCCCTTAGGATTTCTCGATTAGAGTAGCTTTCGAGCTAGACCTTAGGATAGGAATCCATGCACGCTAACATAAGGTAGAAATTTCCCTCTTTCATCCTCAACCTTAGGGTCAATCATTGTATGATAACATTATGGGTAGTGCTAGGCTAGTCTCCCTTAGTTATTTTTCCTTTCTTTGCATATTGCATCTTAAAACTGAAACTTCTTTTTGGAAAATCATAAAACATCTCTAATAAACTTAAATCCTTCTTCAAGGTAAAAAATACAAACCAATCTTAATTATTTGTGCGCCTTTTGGCTTTGTCTTAAACCTTTTTAAGTTGATGTCTTGCCATCCTCGCCTTTATATTTTTCTATCTTTTATCCGATGTTTCACCATTGCATATCTTTTTGCCGATGTCTCGCCATCACTTATGTTCATTATTGATGTTTCGCCATCTTTACCATGTTATTTTGTTATCTTTTAGTCGATGTTTCGCCATCGCATATGTTTATTGCTGATGTTTCGCTAGTACACATTTGTTATCCTACTTTGATTATCAATATCATTGTTAAGTGTGATGTTTTATTATCTTAATTGTGATGTCTCGCCATCTTTGCCATGTTATCTTGCTATCTTTTAGCCGATGTTTCGTCATTTCATATGTTTGTTGTCGATGTCTCGCCATCGCACATATTTTTTATCCTACTTTGGTTCTAGATATCATTGTTAGGTGTGATGTTTTATCATTTGAATTATTGATGTGTCGTCATCTTTTCCATGCTATCTTGTTATCTTTTTTTCCGATGTTTCGCCATCGGATATCTTTGTTGCCGATGTTTCTCCATCACATATGTTTTTCATCCTACTTTGATTTTCGATATCATTGATAGGTGTAATGTTTTATCATCTTGTCTGATATTTTTCTATCATGTTGACGTGTCATCATCTTATCTGATTTTGTGTTACCATGTGATGCCTTGTCATCCCTTTTTTGTTGTTTTATCATCTGGATTGTTGATGTCTCATCATCTTTGCCATGCTATCTTGTTATCTTTTTGTCGATGTTTCGCCATCGCATATGCTTGTTGCTGATGTTTCACCATCGCGTATGTTTGTCATCCTACTTTGATTTTCGATATCATTGTTAGGTGTAATGTTTCATCATCTTGTCTGATATTTTGCTATCGTTCTGACATTTTATCATCTTATCTAAGTTTGTGTTACCATCATGTGATGTCTTGTCATCCTTCTTTTGTTGCTTTATCATTGTTGTTGATATTTTGTCATTTTATCTGATGTTTTGCCATCTTGACTGTTTCTTTTGTCTTCTTAACTAAAAAACAAGAACCAACCAAAATGTATGAGCCGAACTACGACCGCTCTAATTCCTTAAAAGGGATACGTAAGCATTGGGGTAGGGCCCGAACGAGCACAACTTTTATTTTCCCTACATTCTTTTCTCCTTTCTTTTGCATGCATTCTCTGTACAACCTAGACACAGATTTTTTTCACACCCTTAGATTAGAACGAACAAGAGTGGATACTGTAGAGTACTATGGGCGTGTGGGGTGTTAATACATTCCCCTTGCATAACAGACTCCCTTACGCGATCTCTCAGTCACAAGACTGTGATTTTACCCTTCTCAGGTTTTCTCGATGTTTACCTTTCCCTTTCGGTGGAATAAAACACGTTCGGTGGTGACTTCATTGATTTTATTATCAAATGACGGTTCGACCGGTTGTTTCAGCTGGAAACTTCAGTGGGGATAACATAGACACAATTGTTGGTCTATCGCGGAGTCGATCCTAGATCTTGTTTGTTTTCTTTTTGGGTGTTTATTTTACCACTTTTCATATTTATCTGTTTGCATTACATCCTATGTGTGCTTTATTTTCTTCATACTAGATTTGGATGGACTGTTTGGATTTTGGTTTTCTTGGTGGGTGGATTATTCCATGAGGTAAAAGGTCCCATACCCAGGCTATGAGTGAATTCCATAGGAACTAGGAATAGAATGGCCATGGCAGCTATGAGGCGTATGTCTTGTAGACCCGACCATGAGACCCATGACTTCAGAGGAAGTTCAGATAGGTATTATCGTATGATTATACCAACAGATGAGCTCTTGTACTCTGATTTGGCCTTTGACCTTACCGCGACCTAGTTTTCACTCATGAGTGGGGCGGGAAAAGTTTTCTTACATGTATAGGTATTGTTGGTGACTTTGTGTTTTAATGGTGACTCAGGTTCCCATGGTAGTTCTGAAGTTATGTGGGATTGTTGATCTTGCGTTGTGTGGTTCTATATAATGGTCTAGCCATTATCTAGTGTGGAAACTTTGATCCTGTCATGTCACATCATAGCATATTTATTTCTTAAATAAAATAATGTATAAAAATAACTAGCATATGCATGTCATTTTCCAGGGGCATTCAAGGGTCTTCTTTTCATCAGAAATGGCTGACCTCCCGTCAGATGAGTTTAATTCAGTTGCTGTCAAAGAACTCACCAGACATACATCCGCTTACCAGATTCCCACTATTAATGTGTCCGAGTTGAAGAGGTTGAGTTCTTATATGAAGGGTGATATTCTGAATAATTTCAACAGGGACTATGGAAATTTGTTATTAATCCTCAATACTTCAATTGACCCAATGGCTTTGATCACTCTCTTCAAGTTTTATGACAAGGAATTACAGTGTTTTACTTTTCAAGACTATTAACTGGTTCCCACGCTAGAAGAATACTCATTACTTCTTAATATCAAATTGGCCAATAAAGTTCCTTTTTCCCAAGTGCCGGAGAAGTTGAAGTTCGAAGTTATTGCTGAAACCCTTCATTTGAGTCGGAAAGAGGTGAAAGACAATCGGAAATCAAGTAAAGATGCTACGGGGTTTTATTTGGATTTCTTAGTGAAGAAAGCTGAAGACTGGGCAAAGAAATGAAATTGGGGCGACTTTAACCTTTTGTTGGCTCTCATGATATATGGCATCATTCTCTTTCTTTATAAGAGAAACTTTGTGGATTTTAGAAGTAAGAACCCGGTATTGACGCTTTTGGCAGATACTCTTTTCACTATTCACTTCAGACATGGAAAAGGATGTAATGTTAGCTTGTGCCATTCAATGTTGTATCAGTGGCTAAAGTTACATTTACCAGTAAGTGGCCCTTTCATGGATACAAGGCATTCTCTCTGATGGTCGACAAGTCTTGTCAACCTCACTTCATTCCATATCCGATGGAATTATGTCAAGGGGGAAGTGCGAAGAATCATCACTAGCTGCAGAGATTTCCCTAATGTTCCCCTCATGGGAACTAAGGGGTGTATCAACTATAACCCTGTGCTTGCTTACCTCTAGTTAGGATATGCAATGGATGGACCACCAAAAGATGAAGAAGTGACTGAATCAGTGTACTTTGTTAGATGAGGTAATCTTGAGATGTTAAAAAGAATGAAAAATGCTTGGAAGGGAATTCACAGGAAGGATAGAACTACTTTGAGCAAGAAGGTTCCTATTGCTAGGGTTCCTTACTTGGATTGGATTAAAGACAGGGTTAAGATTCTACAGTTGCCATTTACAAGATCGACTCCTTTATATGAGCAACCTCCTATTATTTTGAATGACATTGTACCCACCAAGATTTTCACCCAAGTGCATGTAGAGAACATTCAACTTCGTGCAAAAGACCGTGAGGCAAGGATGAAATTCTATTGGGTAGATCAAGAGAGGGCTGAATTAGCTCGCAAACTCAAAAAAGCTTAAGGAGAAACTTCTGACGAAATAAGGTTTAGGAAGAGGTCTCATGCTGAAATGGAAGAAGAGTTGAGTAGGAAACAACAAGAGTTTCAGAAACTTCAGGCATCTGAGAGTAGCTACAAGAAGAAGATTCAAAACCTGGAAAAACAGCTCAAAGACAAGGATACTTAAATTGAGAAAGAAGTATCCCAGAGACGCGTCGTGGAGGATCAGTTCCGAGGAAGCAAAGTACTTGCATCACAAATTTTGAATGTGTTGTACCCCAAAATTTGCCCTCTCATTTTTATCAACATTTCTCATCACAAGGCTCTTGACTCAAGATCAAGCTAGAGTTTGCTCTACTTAAGACACCTCATTGCACTGTTGACCTAAATTAGGGTTTGAGTTTGCACAGGGATATTTTGACCTACAGTGCCCAAAGTGACTTTAATACTTCATGTTGGACTCATAATTTGGTCCATACCAAGTTTCAAGCCTTGGATCAAATTTTTGCCCAGTCAATTGGACAGTTGACCTAGAAATCAACTGTATTGGGGAAAAAGTCAACTGAGGCCAATTTACAGTCAAACCTCATGAATTTTGACCCACATCAACATTATGAACTCATATGAACCATTTGATCCAGTTTGGACCATAATTCCACAAGAAATTTGATCAGACCACCAAAAGGGCAAAATGGTTATTTTTAGGGTTTTGACTGTACAAAGGCAATTTTTGACTGTTTGACCTACACAATGGCAAATCAAGCTCAACCATGGACTCAAGGACTAAATGACATCATATTGACCTATTCAACAAGTTCAAAATATCTCAAATGCATAGGATTGACAGATGAATTTTTCAGTCAACTGATCAAAATTTGACTGTATACTGAAAAGTCAAACTTTGACTTTTTGGTCAAAATCAAGTGCCAAGGGTCGTTTTTCATCAAGATGTGTCAAATTATGAAACTTATTCATCAAGAAACCCAAAATTGAAAATTAGGGTTTGAAATTGAAAATTTTCATAACTTAGAATTTTTCTAAGTTATGAAATTTTCTTAATTTTTCCTAACTTTGTCCCACATTTTCACCATGATGCAAATGGATTCAAACAAAACTTACCACATAAAAGTTGTAGTCCTTCACAAATTCTACAACTTTGATTCACAAAGTTTTCTCAAAAGAAGTTTGGATCTCAAGTTATGATTTTTGGAACAAGGGTCCCTAAAACTTTTAACTTAGAGAAATTTTGCCCTAGTTTAGGCAGGATTTTGCCCTATCTTCTTGGCCATTTTTCACATAGTTCCACTTGGAGTCTCAAGTTTCATTTCAAATATGGATTATAGTGTTTGTTGCAAGATTTTCAAATTGTCCAAGAACTCCTCAAACACATTTGTGGTTAGGGAGAATCGAATGCTTGAAGTTGGCAAAAACTCACTTTGTATCCATGGCCAATACATGTTCACTCAAGTGGCATTTTCAAACCAGCATGCTTTGTACTAGTTTTCAGGCCTCTAAACCAATTCATACTCCTTAATTAAATGCAAATCCACCAGTCTAAGCATTTTTTTTGGCCATTTGGGCATTGTACACAAAACTAAGCCTTAATTAGAAAAAGGTACATTTCCATTTTGGAAAAGGTATGCCTTATGTCAAAACATGATCTTTGAAGCATAGGGCCAAGATCTCAGAAGCCAAATCAAATCCACAAATTGCAAGTATCAAGAGGATTTTATGCAACATGTTATATGGCTTGTACAGGCCTGTGATACCAACTTACACATTCTTGCTTCACAAAGAAGAAACTTGTAAAAATCCTCCCAACTTGAAAACTAACCATTGTTAGCTTATAAAAACATTAGAAACATATTTCACACAACCCTTTGAGCAATAAACACGAGCACTTGAGCCTTAAAACCTCCCATAGCCAGAAATCACTCTTCTTTGGCAAAATAGGGCAGGTGCTGCAACTTGAGTCCTCCAGCTCATTTGGCTCGTGCGTTTTGCTCCTTTTTGTTCCAAATACCTTCCCCTCAACTCAACCAAGCTATCCTAAACCTCAATTGCCAACTGTAACTCCATTTACAGTGTTCACCATTTTCATTTCAAGCTTATGCAGGTTGAGTTCTAGAGGTTGATTCAGGGACATTCAAGGTAAGCTAGCTATTGGAAAAGATCAAGTGAAGTTCAGGCAAGCTACCAGACACCTCAAAACTTGTTGAGAAGCACTGCATTTCCCTACTCGAATCCAACTGAAACAGGTTTTTTCTCACTTTCTATCTCTCTATTTAGGAACATTTAGCCTTAGGTTTGTGAATAAAAAATGCAGTGTTCATTGCTAGGAAGCTGTACATATGCTCAGTTTTCATTTATATTAAGTGTGCTAGGAGAATTTCATCCATGAATATGCTGAAAAAGTAAGGTCAGATTTTGGGGCCAGAGAAATTCTCTCTGGTCTTTGAGAGTTAGGATTAATGCTTTATATGGTTAGAATCGTATTAAAATTCTCTACAAGTTTGATGTTAAGAGTTTTGGCAAAAGATCACGTTTCCAGGATATCCAAGTTTGAACCAGGTGCGCGCGCGTTTGACAATTGCTGGAGGTTGAAGATGAAGGCTTGGGCTGGGACTGACCAGTTTTGCTTCTAGCACCCCTCTTTTCAGTTTCACACTCCCTTGCCCAATTTCTTATATTTTTGCATTTTTGAATTTTTGTTTTCTTTTCTGACTTTATTATTTTATTTCCAAATATAATAAATGCTCAAAAAATATTTTCATAATTTTTTTAAATTTATTTGGCATTTTATTCTAATTTTTTCTAACATTAAAAGTATTTAAATATTCTTTTATATTATTAAGACTTGAAAAATATTTACATTTATACTTTTATTTTTTATTCTTTACTTTTATTTATATTAAAAATATTTCCTTGAATATATTTTATTTTGTACATATTTTATTTTATTTTGTACATATTTAATTTGATTAATATACACATAATAAACATATATACTTTTATTTTATTAAATACTTAGAACAAAAATACAAAAATATTACATTTTTATCTTTATTATTATTTATACTAAAAAATACCTTTTTAGATATATTTCATTTTTTTATACATATTAATATATTTTTATACGTAAATTATTTAAAGAAATTAGGGTTTTACCCTAAAAACAAATAGAATTAATCTTTTATTTATTTCTTTATACTTTTTTATATTAAAAAATACTTTTGCATACATAAACAAACAAAATTTCTTTTTTGCATAATACATTTTGTTTAATATTTATTTATCTTATGTAATTAAATATTGCCCATTTATTTATTTGCACAAAGAATTCAGTTTGGATGTAATAGTAAATTAAGGTTTATAATTTCTTGTCAAATATCCCCTCACTCAAAATTGTACCCCCATCCCCATAATCATGTTGTAATAGCTTAGAACTTTAAATTCTCGCATTTTACGCTTTCAATTATGCCATGATTAGAGAATTAGGGTTTGTATGCAAAAATCCAAATCAACAAATAGTTTGACCTAATCAAAGACAAAAAATGCATGAAAATCAAACACAATGCACACTTGCACCCCTAGGGTTACAATCCACTTGTTGCCTTCAAAAATGGGCCATGATGTGCATGTTGGGTACTTTGGCAAAACAAAAACAAAACAAAAGATCATAGTCCCTCGATGACGCTATCTTGGTTGCCTAAACAAAAATGATCAAGTCCCTCAAGAAAATTGCCAAATATACCTAACACAATTGCTATCATGGTCTATACGATGACCTGCGCCTGTCCCGTTTAACATCCTAACACAAGGTTGTTCACCAACTGCAATGGTGAAACAACACTGTCAAAAGGGTTAAAAACATAAGAAAGATCTTTGAGTAAAATAGGGTAGATAGCTCTTAGTTACTTGATCAAAAAAAGCTTGCAAAAACATCCTTGATATTTTCAAACACACTTCACAACACAATTTTAAAACATTTCCCAAAACAAACTTTCAAAAAATTGAAATCTTTTCAAAAGACAAAAACCCCTTTGTATACATTCAAACAAGAATCATTACAAAGGTTGCCACAGCGATGGCCTCTTTTCAAAACATCTTTCAAAACCACACACAAAGCACCATTTCAAACAATTGGAAAAGCAAAGCAAGTGATCTAAACAAGTAACTAAGAGCCCATGGATAACCATGGATGAAAAGAGTGCTTGCACCTTCCCTTTTCATAATCTACTCCCCGAACCCAAGAAAACATCTCAAAGGTCTTTCCTGTGCTTTTTGACCTTTCCTTAGGATAAAATAAAAAGTCGGTGGCGACTCTTGCTAAACCGAAACATTTGCAAACACAAACGCAAAACCTCAAGTCAGTTCTCCCACCGTATCACAGAACTGGCGACTCTGCTGGGGATAACTTTCAAAGTGGAGTAACCTTAGGGATTAGATCACCTTTGCATGCTTATCTTGATTGCTTTGATTGCTTTACATTTTGATTCTCTTGTTTGGGCTTGAAATCCTCTACCCGGATTTGGGAAACATTCATAGGTAAATAGAAATACGTTATGGAAACTGTGCGGGGTATATCGACATGGTTGAAGCAATAGCTATATTAGTGCGACATATTTGTGAGTACCGGTAGCCTTTGAGTCAATCAAAGAGAATACGGGGCCGCTGAGTGATGTCATGAAGCACTAATGAACTCTTAGAACCTTACTTGACCATCTTGGAATTATTAGGGGTAGTGAGATGACCGGCTTTGGTGCAGTCTGAAGTTGGTAGATACTCGATACTACACTCATTGAGGGTTGTTTTCTTGGAATATTTTGGTCGCCAGTTAAGTGGCTAAACCAAAACAATGAACATAGAAAATAATCCAGTGATATTGAGCTCCTTAGAACCCGGTTACTATTTATAGGACAGGTTGAGCCAACTAACTTCAAGAGGGTACTTACCTATGAAACCTCATGCAATCCTGAAACTAGGATCTTGTGTGGTTTGCTTGTACATGTGCTTGTGCATACATCATGAACATCATAAAGCATCATTTGCATTCACTAACCATTTCAAGGGTTTGGATCTTCATCTTTGTTCTTATTTTGTAGGTCATGGAATCTCTTCGCAGGAAAATAATTCAAGTCAACCTTGTGAGAATCCCTCCTCAACTCAAGGAGCTTACTTCCAAGATTCCAGAGAATTCTCTCTTCAGTGAAAGACATGGTAGACTTCTCAACTTGGTCAACTCCAACATTGAAGAAGACATGATGAAATTTCTCTTCCAGTTCTTTGACCACTTACACCACTGTTTCACATTCCCTGATTATCAATTAGTACCTACTTTGGAGGAATTTGCTCAACTTCAGAGGATTCCTATTCTTCATCAACTACCCTACAACGGTACGGAAAAAGAACCAAAGCCTGAAGATGTTGCTCAAGCATTACACTTGCAACCATCTGATATCAAAGGACATTGGGAAACCAGAAGTGGTGTCAAGGGTTTCTTGGCAACGTTTCTGTTTGAGAAGGCACAAGACTGCTGGAATTCTCTAGATCTACAAGCTTTTGAAGATATTGTGGCACTCCTCATCTATGGGTTGGTCTTGTTCCCAAACCCTGATCAGCTTATAAATGTGAACGTTGTCAAGATTTTCATATCTCGGAATCCTGTGCCTACATTTCTTGGGGACATCCTACACTCATTTTACACACAAACAATGAGGAAAAGAGGTGTTCTCATGTGTTGTACTCATCTTCTAGCAAGGTGGTTTATTTCTCACCTTCCCCAATCAGTTCTGAAGAATGAGCAGGATTTAAGGTGGTCACAACGGTTGATGACTCTCACACATTCTGATGTTCATTGGTGTTCTCGGTCCAGAGAAAATTTCATCATCATTGATCGTTGTGGGGAATTCCCTAATGTCCCACTACTTGGACTTAGGGATGGAATTACTTACAACCCATGTTTAGCCCTAAGACAGTTTGGATATGCTAGAAGGGATGGCCCTTATGATATGTTGATTCCTGACTTGGTTTTTGACTTCAACAACGATGCGCAAGGACTTCGACAAAGGTTTATCTGAGATTGGAGGATGCCCAACAAAGTGGATAGTAAGACACTGGGGCATAAGAATTCCATCCCCCTTGAGCCTTATCTCAAGTGGGTACGAACCCGCGCCCAGAGTCTTATGATGCCATACCCTCACATTCTCCCCGTGATCAAAGAGCCTGTTGTGGAAGGAGAGGTTCCATACACCCTCCTACATCTAGACATGCCAACATCATTGGAAGAATTACAAAAGAGTTGGATCCAGCTCAAGGAAGAACGGAATACTTTTGAAGCCAACTTATATGCCAGTGAGAAGAAGGTTTTGGAGCTTACTCACCGACTTCATGAGGAGGAAACTCTCAACACTTACATCGCACAAAGAGGATGCGCAATGTCTTTTTACATTAAGAATTTTGTAATATTTTGCCCATGGGGCATTTATGTACTAACAAATTTCTTCTTAATATGACGTGTGTTTCTTTTTTGTTTGCAACAAACTTGAATTTCTGAATCCTTGAATGCATTACATGAATAACATATCATTCATCATATGCATAAATAGGTCTCCACGCCAGGTTTCCTTATCTCTCTGATGTTTATTTCAGCAAGATGGATTTGGAGCAGACGGTTAAGGATCTGCAAGCACAGAATTCGCAATTCCAGCAACTCCTCATGACCTTAGCAAAGGGTCAAGAGGACTTAAAAGCACTATTGGAGAAAGATAAAGAGAAGAAGAAGAAAAGGACTGGTATGGCGACTATGGGAAGAAGGTTTAAAAACCAGGCTAGAAAAGTTCTCGAGTTCCCCTCGACGTTTGATGAAGGGGTTGGTAAAGGAAAAGGCGCTGCAATGCCTTCTGAATCTGAAGCTAAGGAAGGAGAAGAGGAAGAGGATGAAGATTACTCCGAACAGCAATATCCCCCGGCGGATGGTAAATATAAAAATCTTGAGGATCGATTGGCAGCCATGGAGTTGCAAAGGGTACCTGGTTTAGATTTTGAAGAACTAGGGTTGGTCGCTGAGATCGACATTCCTCCCAAGTTTAAAGTTCCTACATTTTCTAAGTATGACGGTTTGTCCTGTCTAAAGATGCATATGAGGTCCTATGTTAGAAAGATCCAACCCCACTCCTCTGATAAGGATCTTTGGGTCCATTTTTTCCAAGATAGTTTGTCAGGCACGCAGTTAGACTGGTTCTATCAACTTGAAAGATCGGATGTTCATAACTGGGAAGATTTAGCTGCTTCTTTCTACCTCCAATACCAATACAATGAAGATTTAGAGACTACTCGTACTCAGCTACAGAGTATGGGTATGGCCTCTAATGAGGGATTTAAAGATTATGCCCAGAAGTGGCGGGACTTGGCTGGAAGGGTGCAGCCACCTTTGTCGGATAGAGAGCTAGTTGACATGTTTTTAGGAACCCTGTCTGGCCCTTTCTTCAATCATTTAATCGGGAGTTCCTCTGCAGGATTCACTGAATTAATTCTGACTGATGAAAGGGTCGAGGTTGGCATTAAAAGTGGTAAAATTCAGAAAGATGCCTCCGCTTCCACTGCTATTAAGAAGACCTTCCTAGCTAAGAAGGGAGTTTTTGCTGTTCACAACTAGAGGAATCAAGGAAGAGCGGAGTGCCGACCAACGGTGGGGGCTGTGATGATCCAAAACTCTTCAACCGATCAACCTCGCAGTAATCAACCAAGATCTAATCAGCAAAGGGTAGAAAGGCCACAACGGCAATTCACCCGAATCAATATGACACCGGCTCAAGTCCTCCCTCGTCTGTTAAAGCTGAATCTTACCAATTTAAAAGAAGCACCGAAAAACCACAATACTTCTTCTCCTTATTACCATTCCAATGCAAAATGTGTGTACCACTCTGACAGTGTAGGGCATGATACCAACAACTGTTGGGCTCTTAAGAACAAGATCCAAGACTTGATAGACGCCAAGGAAGTAGAATTCGATGCGCCCGAAAATCCGAATGTGATTTCTGCCCCAATGCCCAAGCACGGTCATAATGTTCATGCCGTTATGGAAGACCTTCATGTTACTAATGTTGCTGACCTTTTGACTCCGTTACCAGTGATTAAAGTGAATTTGATGAGAGCCGGGATATTCCCAGGTTGTGGAAAAGACTGTTACTTTTGTTCAAACTTACAAGCTGACTGCCCACTGTTGAAATTAGGAATCCAATGCCTGATGGATACCCAAGAGATCCTCTTTCAAAAGACTCCTGTTGATACTATCACCCATGATACTCCTGCTACCTTTGTTGCTTCAACCAATGACATTGCTATAATAACTATCTTCGACGATCTTTCCAAGACCTGCAAAAGGCCTGTTAAGATCACGCCTGATCCTAAGTTTGTGCCGTTGAAAATCACCATGTCGGCGCTTGTCCCGTATAAATCTAACAAGACGATACCATGGAACTACGGAGGAGAAATCTTCTACCATGGCATCAAACAGATTGAATCAGTCCAAGAGAATTCCAATGATGAAACCCTTGATATAGGGAATATTGCGGGAACGAGCAAGATAACTCACAGCGGGAGGCTTTTCTCTCCGGAGATTGCTCCTCCATGAGCAGTCTTCAGACCCTCGAGAGTTTCTGTGCCTGTCAAGCCATCTGTGCAAAGCCCGATAATTGAAGAAATTGGTGTACCTGAAGTTAGACCCTCTGATGCTACTACCAAAGGTAAGGGGATACTAGAAGCGCCTGTCAGGATGAAGGCTCAGACTGTGGTAATCCCCGAGACCACCCAGAAAGAGATGGAGGAAATCTTAAAAATAATCAAGAGGAGCGACTACGACGTCGTGGAGCAGCTAGGGAAGACCCCTTCAAAGATCTCCATGTTAGCTCCCCTACTCTACTCTGAGGCTCATGCCAAGGCCTTAATCAAATTTCTAAAGACGGCACATGTGCCTCAAGAAACTTCGGCTGACCAGTTTCAAGAGTGCGTGGCTAGCCTTACTGCTGATAATGGTCTTGGTTTTTCTGATGCTGATTTGACTCCTAAGGGAAGAAAACACAACAAAGCACTGCATGTCTCAGTAGAGTGCAGGGGAACCACACTTGCCCATGTCCTGGTGGATACCGGTTCATCTTTGAATGTGCTACCGAAAAAGGTGTTGGACAGATTGGGCTGCGAAGGTTTGACTCTAAAGCCCAGTAACATCGTTATTAGAGCCTTCAACGGTTCTAAGAGGATGGTTCATGGAGAAGTGGACATCCCAATCAAAGTGGGCACAAAAATTTTCAACTCTACCTTTTATGTGATGGACATCCGTCCTTCATATTCTTGCTTGTTGGGAAGGTCGTGGATCCACAATGCTGGGGCAGTCACCTCCTCTTTACACCAAATGCTAAAGTACCTAGTACATGGTAAGATTATAACGGTGCACGGTGAGGAAGAGTACATGATAAGTCACCTCAACTCCTTTCGCTATGTGGAGTTGGATGGCGAGTTTATAGAAACGCCTTTCCAACATTTTGAGGAGGTTTCTCCTGAGGTCGCAGTTGCAAAGACAATGACTGAGGTGCCTATCATTTCCAAGCCTGTGCCTAGGATGTCATACCTCAAAGATGCGAAGGCTGTAGTCAAAGGAGGAAGGAGTACAGTGTGGGGGCAACTGCCTGATTTTCCTCACAAGACGGACAAGTTCGGACTAGGATTTACTGCTGCTGGCCAGAAAGTTGTGCGTCGCTCCAGGGCTGGAGGACCACCCGTAAAAATCACTCACCATGGAATTAATGCCTTAGAAGATGATGATGAAGAAGACAACTTTGAAGATTGGATCTTTCCGACCGTCGAAGGAGGATTAAGCAACTGGGAAGCAAAGGACTTCGTTCCCATCACTTTCATCAACCAGTAATTTATCTTTGAACAATTTCCTATTTTTGGTCTGTAATAATTAAACAATTCGTACACTATTTTCATCTTATGCCTTACCCGGGGCATATAGGTCCATTTGTAAGGGCTTGATTTCTTCATTATCATATGCCATGTTTAATGAATCATTGGACGTTTTCATCTATAAACTGTTGTGTTCATTTTCTTTCCTTTTGCATTTTGTTTTGTTTAAAGGATGGCTATCCCTTACACACACCCACACTCACAAAATGTAGGTACCGATCCACTCTGGATTCCATGGGTGACTATTCTGCTTTAGCCTTTGGTGACTTTAAAGATTTGGTCAATCATGCTGAGTACGAAGGTGACGAAGACTGTGAAGTGCCGGGAGAGTTAGCCAGACTTTTGCAACAAGAAGAGAGGGCTATTCTGCCCCATGAAGAGTTGCTAGAGACCATCAACTTGGGAACAGAGGAAGACAAGAAAGAGGTAAAAGTGGGTGCCAACCTGGAGCCAAGTGTCAAAGAGCGCTTAGTGCAGTTGCTGAAGGAATATGTTGAAATCTTCGCTTGGTCCTATGAAGACATGCCGGGATTAGATACAAATATCGTGGTTCACCGTCTCCCTACAAGAGAAGACTGTCCACCAATAAAAAAAAAGGTCCGCCGAATGAGGCCCGACATGTCTGAAAAGATCAAAGCTGAGGTGATGAAGCAATTCAATGCTGGCTTTCTGGCTGTTACTTCCTATCCATAATGGGTTGCTAACATTGTGCTCGTGCCTAAGAAGGACGACAAAGTCAGAATGTGTGTGGACTATAGGGATCTAAACAGGGCTAGCCCTAAAGATGATTTTCCACTGCCACACATCGGCATCTTGGTTGACAACACATCTCAACACAAGGTATTTTACTTCATGGATGGATTCTCGGGGTACAACCAGATCAAAATGGCCCCCGGAGACATGGAGAAGACTACTTTTGTCACGCAGTGGGGTACCTTCTGCTATAAAGTGATGCCATTCGGACTGAAGAATGTCGGGGCAACCTATCAACGTGCTATGGTAGCTTTGTTTCATGACATGATACATCATGAGATTGAAGTCTACATAGACGACATGATAGCCCGATCACAGACAGAAGAAGAACACCTTGACCATCTACAAAAGCTGTTTGTCAGATTGAAGGAGTATAAGCTCAGGCTGAACCCAAGCAAGTGCACTTTTGGAGTCAGGTCTGGTAAACTTTTGGGATTTATCGTCAGTAACAAGGGCATTGAGGTTGATCCTGCTAAAATCAAAGCTATACAAGAAATGCTTACCCCCCACACTGAAAAGGAGGTTCGAGGTTTCTTGGGACACTTAAACTATATTGCGAGGTTCATCTCTCACCTGACATCTACCTGTGAGCCAATTTTCAAGTTGTTGAAGAAAGATCAGGTGGTTGAATGGAACAATGATTGTCAAGTTGCTTTTGATAAAATCAAGGAGTATTTACTGGAACCTCCTATCTTAATGCTACCCGTCGAAGGAAGGCCGTTAATCATGTATCTGACTGTTTTGAATAACTCAATGGGGTGCGTACTGGGCCAACATGACGAGTCTGGCCGAAAAGAGCATGACATTTATTAACTTAGCAAAAAGTTTACCGACTATGAGACTCGCTACTCACTGCTCGAGAAAACTTGTTGCGCTTTGGTATGGGTTGCTCGCCGGCTAAGGCAGTATATGTTGACACATACCACTTTGCTGATTTCTAAAATGGATCCGATTTAGTATATCTTCGAGAAGCCTGCTTTATCTGGAAGAATCGCTAGATGGAAAATGATCCTGACTGAGTATGATATCTAGTATACTACCCAAAAAGCTATAAAGGGGAGTGTACTAGATGACCATCTAGCTCATCAAGCCGTCGAAGATTACCAATCTATGAGATTCGACTTCCTTGACGAGGACATTATGACATTGGACAACATTGAAGGTAACAGACCGTATGACGGACCTGAACAAGGATCCCGATGGACCCTGTACTTTGATGGTGCTTCAGATGCACTTGGCAACGGTATCGGTGCGGTACTTATTTCTCTGGAAGGTTGCCATACACCCTTCACTGCCCGACTTTGCTTCAGCTGTACCAACAACATGGTTGAATATGAAGCTTGTATCTTTGGTCTCAAGGCTGCAATTGACTTGGGAATCAAATCTTTGGTTGTATTTGGGGACTCAGCTTTGGTTATCAGTCAAATCAAAGGAGAGTAGGACATTAGACATCCTAATCTTATACCATACAAAGAACATGTCCTGACATTGTTGCCTCATTTCGAGTAGATTACCTTTGAGCACTTCCCGCGAGAAGAAAATTAGCTAGCGGATGCTCTGGCTACAATGTCTTCCATGTTTAAAATCAACTGGGATAATGAGGCTCCCCAATAACCATTGAACGAATGGACAACCCTGCGCACTGTCATGAGATTAATACCGAAGAAGTAGTGGAACAACCCTGGTTTCATGAAATCAAAAGGTATCTCTAGACTCGAGAATACCCTGAAGGAGCTTCTGTCAATGACAAAAAGTTCTTAAGGAGATTTGCTGCCAAGTTCTTCCTGAGCAATGGTATCCTTTATAAGCGCAGCCATGATTGTGTTCTACTTCGTTGTATGGACAAGGTTGAAGCAGAGTTGATCATGACCGAAATACATAGTGGCACCTTTGGCACCCACTTGAGCGAACATATGATGGCTAAAAAGATTCTAAGGGCAGGCTACTACTGGTCTACCATGGAAGTTGATTGTCATCAACATTCCCGTACTTGTCACAAATGCCAAGTCTATGCTGACAAGGTACATATTCCTCCTGTTCCTCTCAATGTTCTAACAGCTCCTTGGCCATTCGCAATGTGGGGAATCGACATGATTGGAGAGATCAAGCCCACGGCATCCAATGGACATCGTTTCATCTTGGCCTCTATTGATTACTTCACCAAATGGGTTGAAGCAGCTTCCTACGCTTCTGTTACAAAGAATGTGGTTTCCCGCTTCATCAAGCAGAATCTCATATGCCGGTATGGTATCCCCAACAGGATCATCACGGACAACGGTACAAATTTGAACAACACTGTGATCACCGCTCTTTGCGAGCAGTTCAAGATTCAACATCACAATTCATCTCCTTATCGGCCAAAGATGAACGGTGTTGTTGAAGCTGCGAACAAAAATATCAAGAAGATCATTCAAAAGATGACAGTCACTTACAAGGACTGGCATGAGATGTTACCGTTTTCTCTACACGGATACCGTACCACGGCGCGTACTTCAACCGGGGCAACCCCCTTTTCTTTGGTATATGGCATGGAGGCTGTTTTACCTATGGAAGTTCAGATTCCTTCCTTGAGGATCATGAAGGATACTGGTTTCAATGAAGACGATTGGATTCAGACTCGGCTTGACCAACTTAATTTGATCGATGAGAAGCGACTTACTGCTGTTTGTCATGGTCAGACGTATCAAAAACGGATGATCAAGGCTTTCAACAAGAAAGTCAGGCGTCAGGTATATCGAGTCGGAGATCTTGTAATCAAGCGGATCATCTTGCCGCAAAATGATCCCAGGGGCAAGTGGACTCCTACTTACGAAGGACCATTTGTGATCAAGAACATCTTTTCTGGTGGGGCAATGATTCTGACCACCATGGAAAGAGACGACTTTCCTCACCCTGTGAACGCAGACATAGTCAAAAGATACTACGCATAAAACGACCCGACAAGTTGAAAACCCGAAAGGGCGACTTGGGCAAAATTGGGCATCCCGGTGAATCGAAAACCCGAAAGTGCGGTTCAAGCAAAAATTAGGGATAAAAAAAATCTATACACCCGGCAAGTTGAAAACCCGAAAGGGCGACATGGGCAAAAAAGGGTTTCCCGGTGGACCGAAAACCCGAAAGGGCGGTCCAGGCAAAAGTTAGGGAATTAAAGCGTATGACTATGTCTCATCGGATCACTTTAAGGATAATCTCTTCACGACCAAGCTCCAAGATTCTGATCAATCCGATCATCTGAGGACGAAGCAACGAATGGACAAGATACTCAGAGTTGTGAAGGCTATAGCAGAATGGGAACCCCATGGAATTGTTACACATAGCCATCTTTCTTTTTGTATAAATTTTTTCTCAAATTTACGACAACATTCTCTTACTAGGATGTATGTCTACTTTGTACAAAGATACTTACAAAAGTTAATAAAAAAATACTTCAAAGTGCAGAAATTTGCTTGCCTTTCTTTTCTTTTTACACTTATGTTTTGTTTAAAAACGTCCAATAATTTGTTAAATGAGCATATGCATTTTTGAATATAATCACTGCTTACAAATAAAAGGAAATGAGAAAGGATGATTATTGGTAGGTCGAAGGTATGGGAAAGCGTTTTTAGGCTCTTCCAGAAGAAATCCCCTGCACTATGTCATTCAGATCCTCAACAAAGCTAAAACCTTGGAGTATATATCACCCAGCGAAGTTAAGTTTCAAAATTCCCATCAGAGTTAAATTTCCAAACTCCCGATCCCCAGTGGAGCCCAAAAACCCTGAAATACATATCCCCAGCGGAGCTAGAATACTCTAAAAACCTTCTTCCCCAGTGGAGTCAAATTTCCAACTATCAATCCCCAGCGGGAACTATTCAGCTTTCCCCAACTTCCCCAGCAGGTTATCTTAAGAGTCTGAAAATCAATCAGATAACAGTTAACTTTTTGTCTTATCCCCAACTAGGAATCCCCAGTAGATTGGCATACAACCCAAGCTCCTGATTTCCTAAGCAGAGTAAACACTCTCCCCACAGAATTATTTCCCAACAGAACGAAGATTCTAGTTCCTGTTTCTCCATTTGAAGCCTCCCAGGTTTTAATTCCCCAGTAGAGATCGTCAGATTTTTCCTTATTTCCCCAGGAAAGTAATGAAGAGTTCTCACATCCACACAGAAGTTGTCAAGCTCTTGTTAATCCCCACGAGTCACCAAGGATTTTCAGTCCCCGGCAGTGGTCCCAGAATTTCTCATCTTCAACAATCAAAGATTTTTGGAATCCCCAACATCAGTCAAGGATTTACTTTCTCCGACAGCAGTCAAATATTTCATTATCTCTAGCTATCAAGGATTTATCTTCCTCAGCAAGACAGCTAATCAGCTTACATGCACATCCATTACATTCATATATCATAAACCTTGATGGAACATATTTTATTGCATCATACATATCATGCAACATAACTTTGTGTTTTTAGCTAACATTCTACCCTTTTCAGGATAAGATTAAAAGCTATCATTTACAACTATTCAGAGATTTCAGATACAGTATGGATACACCCCCAGACACGGCGGTCATTCTATTACTCATTCAGAATTTCAAGTCAAGATACAGTATGGATACACCCCAGACACGGCGGTCATTCTACTACTCATTCAGACTTCAGCAATCAGATACAGACTAGATACACTCCAGACACGGTGGCCATTCTATTTCTCATTCAGATTCAACTATCAACTTCAAGTTCAGATACACTCCAGACACGGAAGTCATTCTATCACTTGTCTGGATCCCAGTTACAGTACAAATACACTCCAGACATGGAAGTCATTCTGCTACTCATACAGATCTCAACTTCAGATATAGTCCAGATACGCTCCAGACACGGTTGTCATTCTGTCACTCATTCGGAATTTATCCCCAACATATAGATGCTCCATACACAGATATTTCTCTGTCACCCATTCAGAATACAGATACACTCTAGATACGACAGTCATTCTGATGTTCATTCAAGAATCAAATACAGTTACAGCTCGGATACGCTCTAGACACGGATGCCATTCCCTTGCTCATACAAACCCGATCTCCAGAGACAACTCAGATACGTTCCAAATACGGATACCATTCTGATGATTCATTCTGCTGATTTATAACAAACAATTTTGGATGGCATCTTTAAGCCCATCTCCAGCAAGATTCTACCATTTCCAAATGGCATCTTTAAGCCCATTCCCTCAGCTATATTTTAACGAGTGCAAATTTACGGGCACTCTAGTGTCCAGTCCTCTTTTACCTTCGAGTCACGAAAGGCAAACTTGTCAATCTAAATCTTCAGTTTCAAGAAGATTGAACAGGGGCAACTGTTGTACCCCAAAATTTTCCCTCTCATTTTTATCAACATTTCTCATCACAAGGCTCTTGGAACTCAAGATCAAGCTAGGGTTTGCTCTGCTCAAGACACCTCCTTGCACTGTTGACCTAAATTAGGGTTTGAGTTTGCACAGGGATATTTTGACCTACAATGCCCAAAGTGACTTTCATACTTCATGTTGGACTCATAAGTTGGTCCATACCAAGTTTCAAGCCTTGGATCAAATTTTTGCTCAGTCAATTGGACAGTTGACCTAGAAATCAGTTGTATTGGGGAAAAAGTCAACTGAGGCCAATTTACAGTCAAACCTCATGAATTTTGACCCACATCAACATTATGAACTCATATGAACCATTTGATCAAGTTGGGACCACAATTCCACAAGAAATTTGATCAGATCACCAAAAGGGAAAAATGGTCATTTTTAGGGTTTTGACTGTACAAAGGCAATTTTTGACTGTTTGACCTAGCCAATGGCAAATCAAGCTCAACCATGGACTCAAGGACTCAATGACATCATCTTTACCTATTCAACAAGTTCAAAAGATCTCAAATGCATAGGATTGACAGATGAATTTTTCAGTCAACTGATCAAAATTTGACTGTATACTGAAAAGTCAAACTTTGACTTTTTGGTCAAAATCAAGTGCCAAGGGTCATTTTTCATCAAGATGTGTCAAATTATGAAACGTATTCATCAAGAAACACAAAATTGCAAATTAGGGTTTGAAATTGAAATTTTTCATAACTTCGAATTTTTCTAAGTTATGAAATTTTCTTAATTTTTCCTAACTTTGTCTCACATTTTCACCATGGTGCAAATGGATTCAAACAAAACTTACAACGTGAAAGTTGTAGTCCTCCACAAAGTCTACAACTTTGATTCACAAAGTTTTCTCAAAAGAAGCTTGGATCTCAAGTTATGATTTTTGGAACAAGGGTCCCTAAAACTTTTAACTTAGAGAAATTTTGCCCTAGTTTAGGCAGGATTTTGCCCTATCTTCTTGGCCATTTTTCACATAGTTCCACTTGGAGTATCAAGTTTTATTTCAAATATGGATTATAGTGTTTGTTGCAAGCTTTCCAAATTGTCCAATAACTCCTCAAACACATTTGTGGTTAGGGAGAATCGAATGCTTGAAGTTGGCAAAAACTCACTTTGTATCCATGGCCAATACATGTTCACTCAAGTGGCATTTTCAAACCAGCATGCTTTGTACTAGTTTTCAGGCCTCTAAACCAATTCACACTCCTTAATTAAATGAAAATCCATCAGTCTAAGCATTTGTTTTGGCCATTTGGGCATTGTACACAAAACTAAGCCTTAATTAGAAAAAGGTACATTTCCATTTTGGAAAAGGTATGCTTTATGTCAAAACATGATCTTTGAAGCATAGGGCCAAGATCTCAGAAGCCAAATCAAATCCACAAATTGCAAGTATCAAGAGGATTGTATGCAGTATGTTATATGGCTTGTACAGGCATGTGATACCAACTTACACATTCTTGCTCCACAAAGAAGAAACTTGTCAAAATCCTCTCAACTTGAAAACCAGCCATTGTTAGCTTACAAAAACATTAGAAACATATTTCACACAACCCTTTGAGCAAGAAACACGAGCACTTGAGCCTTAAAACCTCCCATAGCTAGAAATCACTCTTCTTTGACACAACAGGGCAGGTGCTGCAACTTGAGTTCTCCAGCTCATTTGGCTCGTGCGTTTTGCTCCTTTTTGTTCCAAATACCTTCCACTCAACTCAACCAAGCTATCCCAAACCTCCATTGCCAATTGTAACTCCATTTACAGTGTTCACCATTTTCATTTCAAGCTTATGTAGGTTGAGTTCTAGAGGTTGATTCAGGGACATTCAAGGCAAGCTAGCTATTGGAAAAGATCAAGTGAAGTTCAGGCAAGCTACCAGACACCTCAAAACTTGTTGAGAAGCACTGCATTGCCCTACTCGGATCCAACTGAAACAAGTTTTTTCTCACTTTCTATCTCTCTATTTAGGAACATTTAGCCTTAGGTTTGTGAATAAAAAATGTAGTGTTCATTGCTAGGAAGCTGTACATATGCTTAGTTTTCATTTATATAAGTGTGCTAGGAGAATTTCATCCATGAATATGCTGAAAAAGTTAGGTCAGATTTTGGAGCCAGAGAAATTCTCTCTGGTCTCTGAGAGTTAGAATTAATGCTTTATATGGTTAGAATCGTATTAAAATTCTCTACAAGTTTGATGTTGTGAGTTTTGGCAAAAGATCACGTTTCCAGGATATCCAAGTTTGAACCAGGCGCGCGCGTGTTTGACAATTGCTGGAGGTTGAAGATGAAGGCTTGGGTTGGGACTGGCCAATTTTGCTTCTAGCACCCCTCTTTTCAGTTTCACACCCCCTGGCCCAATTTCTTATATTTTTGCATTTTTGAATTTTTGTTTTCTTTTCTGACTTTGTTATTTTATTTCCAAATATAATAAATGCTCAAAAAATATTTTCATAATTTTTTTTAATTTATTTGGCAATTTATTCTTATTTTTTCTAACATTAAAAGTATTTAAATATTCTTTTATATTATTAAAACTTGAAAAATATTTACATTTATACTTTTATTTTTTATTCTTTACTTTTATTTATATTAAAAATATTTCCTTGAATAAATTTCATTTTGTACATATTTTATTTTATTTTGTACATATTTAATTTGATTAATATACACATAATAAACATATATACTTTTATTTTATTAAATACTTAGAATAAAAATACAAAAATATTAGATTTTTATCTTTATTATTATTTATACTAAAAAATACCATTTTAGATATATTTCATTTTTTTACACATATTAATATATTTTTGTACATAAATAATATATTATATTTATTTAAAGAAATCAGGGTTTTACCCTAAAAACAAATAGAATTAATCTTTTATTCATTTCTTTATACTTTTTATATTAAAAAATACTTTTGCATACATAAACAAACAAAATTTCTTTTTTGCATAATACATTTTATTTAATATTTATTTATCTTGTTTAATTAAATATTGCCCATTTATTTATTTGCACAAAGAATTCAGTTTGGATGTAATAGTAAATTAAGGTTTATAATTTCTTGTCAAATATCCCCTCACTCAAAATTGTACCCCCATCCCCATAATCATGTTGTAATAGCTTAGAACTTTAAATTCTCGCATTTTACGCTTTCAATTATGCCATGATTATAGAATTAGGGTTTGTATGCAAAAATCCAAATCAACAAATAGTTTGACCTAATCAAAGACAAAAAATGCATGAAAATCAAACACAATGCCCACTTGCACCCCTAGGATTACAATCCACTTGTTGCCTTCAAAAATGGGCCATGATGTGCATGTTGGGTACTTTGGCAAAACAAAAACAAAACAAAAGATCATAGTCCCTCGATGACGCTATCTTGGTTGCCTAAACAAAAATAATCAAGTCCCTCAAGAAAATTGCCAAAGATACCTAACACAATTGCTATCATGGTCTATACGATGACCCGCGCCTGTCCCGTTTAACATCCTAACACAAGGTTGTTCACCAAATGCAATGGTGAAACAACACTATCAAAAGGGTTAAAAACATAAGAAAGATCTTTGAGTTAAATAGGGTAGATAGCTCTTAGTTACTTGATCAAAAAAAGCTTTCAAAAACATCCTTGCTATTTTCAAACACACTTCACAACACAATTTCAAAACATTTCCCAAAACAAACTTTAAAAAAATTGAAATATTTTCAAAAGAAAAAAACCCCTTTGTATACATTCAAACAAGAATCATTACAAAGGTTGCCACAATGATGGCCTCTTTTCAAAACATCTTTCAAAACCACACACAAAGCACCATTTCAAACAATTGGAAAAGCAAAGCAAGTGATCTAAACAAGTAACTAAGAGCCCATGGATAACCATGGATGAAAAGGGTGCTTGCACCTTCCCTTTTCATAATCTACTCCCTGAACCCAAGAAAACATCTCAAAGGTCTTTCCTGTGCTTTTTGACCTTTCCTTAGGATAAAATAAAAAGTCGGTGGCGACTCTTGCTAAACCGAAACATTTACGAACACAAACGCAAAACCTCAAGTCAGTTCTCCCACCGTATCACAGAAGAAAAAAGCCAGACTCGACGAATATTGTCAACACCTTGAAGCATGCCTTGTTCTGGAGATTTAGTATTACTATTTACCTTTGATGTATTGGTCACCCCCAGGATTGTTGGAGGGGACCATTTTTATTTTTGTTCGCAGTTTTTGCTATGTCCACTTTGAAATACGTGTTTTGTTGTTTAGTATCACACTCTTAACTGTAAGGAATCACTTGAACATCATCTCTTGCTTATGAATGAATGAAATAATGTTTTGTCGTTATTCCTTTTTTCTTTGATTGTACATTAATAATTACATCTGGGTGCACACCATGATTGATGGTTAAAAGGACTTTTGAATACCTGGAAATGACAAACATATCATGCATATCATGCACCTCATACATTACAGGTTATCTCAGGACGGTATTCTTATTTTCTGCTTTTCTTATCCAGAATTCAAGATGACTACTAATCGGTATTCCACCAGAAACAATTTTCCAAGACATATGGAACAGATCTAAGCTGAACTCGCTGAAATGAGAGCCCAGATGGCTACTCAAATGATTGAGTTCATGGAAGTCATCACTAATGTGAATCATCGACAGGAGGAATTGGCTGCCATTATCAACAATCGACGCTGCTATCCAGTGGATTATGGGAATCAGGGTCTCTATCAAGACATTTCTATTGGACTGGGAGATGTACAAGAGCAGCCCGTCGGGAATTTTCACGGGCCACCTGGAAATCCTTTTATGCGCAACGTCAACATGGGGCAATTTCCCCTGTCTCCGGGACCTCGTCTTGTGGGGAACCGAAGAGATAATCTGGGTGGTGTAAGAAACTATCAAGAGAAAGACTATGATTTTGATCAGGATGAAGATCAGCTTTCTGTATGGTGTTTTGAGCCAGAGGTTCAGGTTGAGGATAGAAGGTATGGGTTATTGGAAGAACATTTGAAGGCTGTGGAAGGGCAAGGAGTTCTTGATATGGATGCTAATTATTTTGGTTTGGTATCAAGGGTGAAGATTCCCCAAAGTTTAAACCACCGGTATTTGAAAAGTACAATAGTTCATCATGTCTCGTTACTCATGCAACTGATTATTTTCGAAAGATGTTGGTACATATCGAGGATCAGGGGCTGTTGATTCATTTTTTCCAGGAGAGCCTATTTGGGGCATCCGTGGAATGGTACAGAAGTTGGAGAAAACTCATATTTGATGTTGGAATGATCTTGCTCGACCTTTTGTCAAACACTATCAGTACAATGTAGATATGGCGCCTAATCGCACTCAATTACAGAATTTGTCACAGGAACCAAAAGAATCTTTCAAAGAATACGCCCAGAAGTGGCGTGAGCTGGCTGCGAGGGTTCAACCTCCACTCATGGAGCGAGAACTCGTAGATATGTTTATGAGTACCTTGCAAGGGCCATTTTATGATCACATGATAGGAATTGCTTCAGCAGGATTTGCGGATTTGGTTATGGCTGGTGAAAGAATTGAGGTGGGTTTGAAATTAGGGAAGATTCAAATCAGTGGTTCTAGTGGTTCATTAGGGGGTGGTAAGAATCCATTCAATGCTTACCCTAAGAAAAGGGAAGGTGACACAAGTGCAGTTTACTCCCATAGAAGAAGAGGAGAGGATCGTCAACACCAACAAATCAATGATGTATCTATTCCTGTTAATGCTCCTCCACAACAGAGACAGAACCCGGTACCCCAACAAAAAATACATCAAGATGCTCCCTGTCAGTATAATAATCAACAACGAAGACAGCTAAGAAAATTCGATCCCTTACCAATATCTCTTACTGAAGCACTCAACCATTTGCTCGATTTGAAGTTGATCAGTTTGAGAAATATGCCACCACCCACCGGGAGACTTCCTCCTAATTATGATGCTAACGCAAGATGTGAATTCCATTCTGGCGGAGTTGGTCATTCTACTGACAATTATTTTGCGTTGAAGTGCAAGGTACAAAATTTGTTAGATGCCAAGGCAATTGAAGTTACTCCAGTGACCGGTCCTAATGTTACCCAAAACCCAATGCCTAGGCATGGAGGGGTTGTTGTTAATATGATTGATGATAATGGAGAAATGTTGAATTTATTTATGAATGTGGAGCAGGTAACTACTCTGTTGTGGTATGTTAAGAGGTATTTGCTTGACAATTCTATTTTCTAGGGTTGTGCTTCAAACTGTGCCAAGTGTAGATAGCAACCGAAGGGCTATGATGATTTGAAAGCTGGCATCCAGTTCATGATGGATGGGGGTTCCTTATAGTTCGATAGAAGACCAAGATGCTGAAAGGTTACCGAGGAAGATGTTGTTATGATATATATTCCTTACTCCCCTGTGCGCATTCCTACTCCATCTAGGGCGCCTTCTTTGATGATTACGGTACCTTGTCCCATGCTGTATACTAGTGAGAAGGCCATCCCATGGCATTATGGTGCTGATTTTTATTACCATGGGGTGAAGCAAGAGGTAAATCCTCGTCCATCTGAGGAAGAATTTACTGAAGACAGTGAAGGGGATGTTCATAATTTCTTCGGTGTGAGTCGAATGACTAGGAGCGAAAGAGTGTTTGGTCCTTCCAATGTACAAGATATGGCAGATGCTTCTGCAAGAGAGAAAGGAAAGAAATAGGTAATGATTGGTAATCTGAGGGTTACGCCAGCCAATATGACTCAGCCAAGTCCAACGCCAGAAGCTTCTTCAGTTCCTGATGAAGTTGAAGAGTTGATGTGGATTATCAGGAAGAGCGATTATAGCATAATTGATCAGTTAAGTCATACCCCTTCTAAGATGTCTATCTCGTCTTTGTTGATCTATTTAGAACCTCACAAAAATTCTTTGATGAAGCTTTTGAAGAATGCATTTGTGCCACATGAGATAATAGTCAATCAGTTCGAGAATGTTTGTGCTAATATATCTGCTGGGAACGGTCTGGGATTAACATATTTTAATCTTCCTCCAGAAGGGCGAGACCATAACAAAGTGTTACATATTTATATGTAGTGTAGGGGCACTACTTTATCCCGGGTTTTGGTGGACACAAGGTCATCTTTGAATGTTTTACCTAAGTCAGCATTGATGAAAATTGATTATTCCGGTCTGGAGTTGCGTCCTAGTGACTTGATGGTGAAAGCCTTTGATGGATCCTAAAGATCCGTGTTTGGGGAGGTGGAATTACCTATCAAGGTTGGTCCTCACACTTTCACTGCTACCTTTTTTTTATGGATATACAACCAACGTATTGTTGTTTGTTGGGGCGGCCTTGGATTTATAAAGCAGGGGCAATCACTTCTACTCTTCACCAGAAACTCAAATATCCTAGAGGGAAAAGTGATAACTGTGTGCGATGAAGAAGACTATATTGTGAGTCATTTTACGTTATTCCGTTATGTTGAGGTTGAAGGAGAAATACATGAGACTCCATTTCAGGCATTTGAGACAGTTCATGCGGTTATTTTTCCTCCTCCAGAATAGAAAAGGAAGCCAAAAACTGTTATGTCCTCTCTCAGGGACGCTAGAGCTGTGGTGGAGAATGGTAACCCTGAAGGTTGGGGTCAGGTGCTGGACATTATCCCTAAATTCAACAAATTCGGTCTTGGTTTCAGCCCGAGTCAGCAGAGTACAACACCCAGAGCATCTGGTTTATCTACTCCTGTGAAGTTTTCCCGTCCTAGTGATGTTCAAGAAGGATACACCAATGCAGTTGGTGACGATAGGGTTGATGTCTATAATATTGAAGATTGGATTCGTCTAAGTATTCCAGGCCAAGCACTCAACAATTGGACTTCTGTAGATGTTATCCAAGTTTCAAGCGTTGAGGAGTAATTTTCCCGTTTTCTTTTATTATCATGTCATAATTCCTGCGCTCTGCCCAAGGCGTAGTGAACCATTTGTGTAGGGCCACAATGTTTATTTTCAAAAGTTTGTTATGAATAAAGGACGTTTTTGCATTCAAATTTTTTTTCCATTCTTTTATTTTTATTTTTCTTTAAATTGCAATGTTTCCCTTTTCACACACCGCCACTAAAACACCAAAATATCATTTATGCAGATGCACTTCCACCACAGATTATATTGATAACGACTCCGCTATCGCTCACTATGACTTTGATAATCTGATCTATCAAGCTGAAGAGGAGGCATACGAGGATTGTGATCTTTCTGAGGAATTAGAAAGATTGTTAAAACAAGAAGAGAAGGTTATCCAGCCGAATCAAGAGTCAATTGAGGTGGTGAATATTGGAACAAAAGATGTAAGAAGAGAGGTCAAGATAGGGGCAAATCTTGAGGAAAGTATGAAAGTCAGATTAATTGAGATACTCTGGGAATATTCTGATATCTTTGCTTGGTCTTATGAAGATATGTCAGGATTGGATACATATATTGTGGTGCATCGACTACCGCTCAAAGAAGGTTACTCCTCTGTCAAGCAAAAGCTCTGAAGAACTCATCATTAGATGTCCAAGAAGATTAAAGAATAAGTTCAGAAACAGTTGGATGCGAATTTCTTAAAAGTCATCAATTATCCTCCATGGATCGCAAATATTGTGCCTGTGCCTAAGAAATATGGTAAAGTCATAATGTGTGTGGATTATAGGGATTTTAACAGAGCCATCCCTAAGGATGATTTTGCTCTTCCCCATATTGATGTGTTGGTCGATAATACTGCTCACTCTAAAGTGTTTTCCTTGATGGATGGTTTTTCGGGTTACAATCAAATTAAGATGGCTTCAGAGGATATGGAGAAGACGACGTTTACCACGCCTTGGGGAACCTTTTGCTATAAGGTGATGTCGTTTGGCTTGAAAAATGCAGGGGAAACGTATCAGCGTGCCATGGTTACTCTCTTTCATGGTATGATTCACAAAGAAATTGAGGTCTACATGGACGATATGATTGCTAAGTCTGACATGTAGGAGGAGCATCTTGTTCATCTAGAGAAATTGTTCGAGAGACTGAGGTAATTCTCGTTGAGGCTGAATCCAAATAAGTGCACCTTCGGGGTGAGATCCGGCAAGTTGTTGGGATTTATTGGGAGTGAAAATGGCATCGAGGTTGACCCTGCCAAAGTGAAGGCGATACAAGAAATGCCCAAACCAAAAACAGAGAAGGAAGTTTGTGGTTTCTTGGGGAGGTTAAACTACATTTCTAGATTTATTTCTCATCTCATGGCCATATGTGAACCTTTGTTCAGATTGTTAAAGAAAAAATAGATGATAAGGTGGAATGAAGATTGTCATAAGGCATTTGATAAAATAAAAGAGTATTTGCAGGAACCTCCGATACTCATGTCGCTGGTGGAAGGAAAGCCACTAATCATGTATTTAACTGTGTTGGAGAACTCTATGGGTTGTGTCCTCGGCCAGCATGACGAGACATGAAAGAAAGAACAAACCATTTATTACTTGAGTAAGAAGTTTATGGAGTGTGAGTCAAGTTACTCATTGCTGGAAAAGACTTGTTGTGCACTTGTTTGGGCAGCCAAACACTTATGACAATACATGTTAACTCACACCACCTACTTGATATCCAAAATGGATCCAATCAAGTACATTTTTGAGAAGCTGGATCTTACAGGCAGGGTAGCCCGTTGGTAGGTGATACTCACTGAATATGATATCCAGTACACTATATAAAAGGCAATCAAAGGTAGTATATTGGCCGATCATCTTGCTCATCAGCCTATGGACGATTATGAACCGATGAAGTTTGAATTTCCATATGAGGAAATAGTGTATATTCGGGATTGTAATATACCGAGCCCGGACTAAGCACCCGAGCCAGGATCACGTTGGACACTTGTGTTTGACGGTGCCTCCAATGCCATGGGCAATGGTGCCGGAGCTATTATCACCTCCCCTGAGGGATTCCACAATCCTTTCACAACTCATATTTTTTTCGATTGTACTAACAATATGGCCGAATATGAAGCTTGCATTTATGGTATTGAAGCGGCAATCGACATGCGAATCAAATATTTGAAAGTTTACGGCGATTCCAATCTTGTTATCAGCCAGATTAATGGAGATTGGGAGACTCGTCATAAGAACTTGATTCCTTATCGTGAGCATGTTATGAAGTTGATTCTGTACTTCGAAGAGATCACGCTTGAACATATTTCCAGAGAAGAGAACAGTCTAGCTGATGCACTGGTAACTTTGTTCTCCATGTTCAAAGTTAAGTGGGCTAACGAGGCACCTTCCATTACCATCAGAAGGTTGGATGAGCCAACTTTTTGTTTTGAAGCCAATTTGGAATCAGATGACAACCCTTGGTTTTATGATATTAAAAGATATCTTGAAACGCAAGAGTACCCTGAAGAGGCGTCCGTCACAGATAAGAAGTTCTTGAGAAGATTTTCGGCCAAATTCTTTCTCAGTGGTGGTGTGTTGTATAAGAGGAATCATGATGGTTTAGTGCTCAGATGTGTTGACAAGATAGAAGCATCTAGAATAATTTAAGAGATACATGAGGGTGACTTCGGGACTCATTCCAGTGGGCATACCATGGCCAAAAAGATTTTGCAAGCTGGTTATTATTGGTCCACCATAGAAACTGACTGTTATAATCATGCGCATATTTTCCACAAATGTCAAGTCTATGCTGATAAAGTACATGTGCCGCCCGTGCCACTGAATGTGTTGACTTCACCTTAGCCGCTTGCAATGTGGGGAATTGATATGATTGGCAAGATCGAACTGACTGCATCCAACGGACACCATTTCATTCTGGTTGCCATCGATTATTTCACTAAATGGGTCGAAGTTGCATCTTACGTAAGTGTCACCAGATAAGTGGTAACTCCGTTCATTAAACACAACATTATCTGTCGTTACGGAGTGCCTGAAAAGATCATTACCGACAATGGGTCTAATTTGAACAACAAAATGATGAAGGAGCTTTCTGAGTCATTCAAAATCAAATATATAACTCTTCTTTGTATAGACCGAAGATGAATGGTGTTGTCGAAGTGGCCAATAAGAACATCAAGAAGATTGTACAGAATATGGTAGTAACCTATAAAGATTGGCATGAGATGCTGCCTTTCGGTTTGCATGGTTACCGTACCACTATGCGTACTTCGACTGGTGTAACCCCATTTTCTCTGGTCTATGGCATGGAAGTGGTGTTTCCTGTGGAAGTCGAAATTCCTTCTCTTAGGATCATGAGGGATGTTGAACTCGATGAAAGTGAGTGGGTACAGAATCGACTGGATCAGTTAGAACTTATCAATGAGAAGAGGTTGACGGTTGTATGTCATGGTCAGGTCTATTAGCAAAGGATGAGGAAAGCTTTTGACAAGAGGGTACAGCCTCAGTGTTACAAGCCAAGTGACCTTGGGCTAAAGAGGATAATTCTTCCCAAAGGAGATCCCAGAGGCAAGTGGGCTCCGACTTATGAAGGACCATTCATGGTCAGAAAGGTTTTCTCTGGTGGAGCGATGATGCTCGCAACCATGGATGGAGAATACTTCCCTCTACCTGCGAATGTTGAAATAGTTAAAAAATACTTTGCATAAATAAAAAAAAGAACCCGCTAAGTTGAAAATCCGAAAGGGAAGCTTAGGCAAAAAGAGGGTGTCCCGGTGAATCGAAAACCCGAAAGGGCGATTTAGGCAAAAGTTAGGGACTTAAAGAAAATGACTACGCTCAGATGAGATCCCTTGTTTCTTTTTGTTCGGTCACCTGGAAGAAGCTCAGAACTAGTCCAAGAATGTTTTGTCAAAAAGTAGGAAGACGGAAGCGTTAAAGTCATAAGAGTTATAGCTGAGTCGGAACTTGATGGATCTTCGTATTCACATTGCTATTTGTAAACACTTGTTTGTTTTGATTTTTTAAAATTATCTCTTTCTAGTATCTGCTTCCAAATGTAAACGCCTTTTTCACAGGATGACTTCTCATGTCAATAAAAGATCATCTTTTATACGTTCACATAACTTCCTTTTTACTGTTTTATTTGCAAAAACATCCAATATTTTGATAAACATGTCCATATAAGCTTTGTTGGCCTTACATAAACATGATAATATAAGTTGTAATTAGTTGGCTTTAAGTTGCTTGAAATACAGATGACAAGTACAACTGTCATACTATGCAAGGGGCATGTTCAATTTTCTTCGTGATGGAATACTCATTTACTTACTTGTGGATATTTTGCTGAGCTCTTTCATGACTCTGTACTGGTGGAAAAGGTTTACCTCTCCCCATTGAATGCTCTTTTCTCCGAAAAGACAAACGGAAAAAAAACCATTTGCAATTTCTCCCCATAATTAAGGAGATCATATGTCAGGATGGTGTCAGGATTGCAGCATGTCGTCAAGATTGACAAGTCCGGATGGAGACGATTCTCTTCCAGGGTGGCATTTTTCTCTGCTGCATTTTCATGTGTATCTTGATTGACTGTTTTAACATTTTCTGCATGCAGGAACTTGTTTTTTTTTAGTGTCAGCCCTAGTGCGTTGAATATGTTTGCCTTGAAGTAATCCTTTTGTTTTTATTTAAGCTATTCATTATCAATTTTTAAATGATTTTCTGGCATTTTGATACCAATTGTGCCAACTCTTTTTCCTAGTCAAAAGATTGAAGGAATGATGATGATAGTTAAAGTCGATATCTTTGATTGTATGCTTTTGAGTAGAACCCTGTTGACGATGTACAGGCCTTGTTTCAATCTCTAAACACCAGAGATATAAGGGAGATAGACCCTCGTTAACCCCTTTGAGCTTTCGAAGTAGGAGTTTCTTTTTTGTACGAAAGAAACCCCTTATTTTAACCTGGGGCAGGGTAGATGTTCAGTTAATTTGATCGAACCTTCAAAATCTCAGAAGGAGTGTCCTATATGAGGATCACTACATTTTATCCCTCATATTATGAGGTCGGAAAATATCAAAATAACAATGGTTACTTCTTCCAAAAAAAAAACAACAAAAAAAAATCTTAAGGTCGAGATCGAATCAATACAACAAAGGTTATCCCTCACCGACCAAGGAATGAGGCAGTCACTTTCCTCTGAAAAGTTCAAAGACTTAGGGTTACACGAATTTTTAAAAATGGAAAGTATGAATGAGAAAGAAACAAAAAAAAGCCCAGCTAAGTCGAAACTTGAAAACAAGTCGCTTAGGCAAAAGTTAGGGAATCCCACTGGACTCCCACATTAAAATTCAAAAGAATTGTCCAGGAAAAAGATAGGGAAAGTGGAAAATAATTTGAAAAGCATGAAAGGCAGAAAAGAACTATCCAATAAAGATCCTCATCAAAAGAAAAAGTCGTGTGATCGAACACAAAAAAAAACAAGGTTAAGTGACTGTCGCGTCTAAGAAATTGTTGAGTTTCCTCAACCATTATAAGCCACTCTTGAGAGATGAATGTTCGTGTCAAGTTAACTGAATTTAGGACTGGAGAACATCACGAAGGGGGTGGGCACCAAATAACTTGAGCCTTAAAATTTTTTTTTCTAAAAACCATGAACCAGGCCACTTTACAACCTTTAAAAGTCCTAACTGAAACATGGGTTTAACTAGAAAGCATATTACAATAGGATATCGTTTCCCAAACTCTCAAATATGTGTTGCATATCCATGTTGGTATCTTATCACCTGCATCATGTTCATTTAAAAAAAAAGAAGAAAAAGTTTTGAAACTTTGCACTCTAGCTAGTGATTCATTCACGGCAGAGATGCGACATCTTTTCATTCAAGGCTTTCAATTCCAAGGTTTACATAATTGTCACATCAGGGTTGTCATTCCCATAATAAACATCCTTCTGCATACAAAACAATTTTTTGACATCAAAAAGAGTGTACACAATGAACGTTAGTGAAGAGCTTAATGTTGCCAGGAGGGGAAGATTCGACTATTCCGTTGGACAGAGGCCATTCATGCCATGAAAAAGTGTTAGTGACAAAATAACCCCTTACCATCCTCGGTAGTGTTAATGATTTGATGAAGCTTCCAATTCCCCAGTAAAGTTGATGTTGTTCGACTATCTTCGTGGTCTATTTTATGGTTGCATACTAGAGATTCAGGAATCCCCAGAGAAACACCCTTCAAAGGAGTTTTATTCCCTAGGTGAAGTTCCATTTCCTTAACAAAGTTTTATTTTCCTCTGTGAAGTTCCATTTCCTCAATAGAGTTTTATTTTCCTCAGTGAAGTTCTATTTCCTCAATAGAGTTTTGTTTCCTCAACGAGGGTTTCATTTCCCACATCTGATTTATCATCTTGGTGTCACTCTCAACGTGGATGCACGTTGTCTTTTCCAGAGATTACAGTCTTACCCTGATCTTCTCCAGTAACAACCAATTTCTATTTGGCATTCTCCTTCAGAAGCTATAGTATCACCCTGATCTTCTCTCACAACGACCAATCTTCATTTGGCATTCCTTCTTGAAGATAATCAATTTCTACCCGATCTTCTCCAACAGAGTTCACAATTTATTTTCGCAACTCCTCTTAGTGTTTGTAGCTTGTTTCTATTGTTTAATCAATCGCTACTCCCCATAGAGTTTCAGATCTACAATAATTTCTCTCCAGCAGTTCCTTATATCCTCTCTTCTCCAACAGATTTTGCATTTTATTTTTGCAAGTTAGACAGATTCTGACTTCTTGGTTGTTGGCTTCTCGTTTGGCCATTCCATAGTTAAACATTTAAACATGCATCATTGCATTTCATCTACCAAAACGCGTAGCACTTCCATTATATGGAGAATTATGCTATATAAAAAAATTCAAACATGCATCGGAACACAAGCCATTACTGTTTCTATTTTTGTCAGTGAATTTGCCAATACTTCGGATTATGTCCCCAGCGAGGCCTTCATTCTCAATATCTCAAGTTCACCACTTACAAATATCCTGTTGATGTTAATCATTTGAATGGTTGAGTGTTTTCTTCTATTGTAGCTCAGTTTATCCTGACGTAAATTTCTATTGTTTTCACTAACCTCGTCGATTTGTTCCAATGTATATTGATTTATCTTTTGAATACCAGTTTCGCCCTGATATTCACTTTCAGCAAGTTTTTAGTTGTACGCCCTAATCACCTTGCTTTGGGTCGAGCTTTGAGTTTCATCTCCTCACCCGTGCATGAAATCCAGTTTCGTCCTGGTACTCATCTAGTTTAGTTTCGTCTAACTAGTTATAATGAGTCGAGTTTTGTTTTGTTTTGCTTTCATACCTTGGACATTCATCAGTGTTTGTTTACTGAACCTTTTATCGGTTTTCGTTTACCGAGTCTCTTTGATGTGTTCGTACTGCGTCCCTGGTTGAAATCCATCTCTTTTGTATCTTGGATTCTTCTATCAGTTTTCATTACTGGATATCCATTGATCTGAGACCAGCAAGTGCTCTGAGAAACATGTGCTCTCATCATTTTGCTTTGGGTCGAGTTTCGATCTCATCGCCTATGCATGAAATTAATTTTCTTCCTGGTACTCATTTCGTTTAGTTTCATCTAACTAGTCACAATGAGTCGAGTTTCGCCTCGTTCTGTTTCTTACTCCTGGGATTATTTCAGTTCCTTCATATTGTCTATCTTGGGTTGAAACTTTGTCTCTCTTATAACTTTTGGGATCTTTCAGTTCCTTCTCATTGTCTTCCCTTGGTTAGAGACCAACAGGTGCTCTGAGAAACATGCACTCTCATCACTTTTACTATGGGTCGAGTTTTGCCTCGTTACCCGTGCGTGAAATCCAGTTTCGTCATGGTACTCATCTAGTTTAGTTTCGTCTAACTAGTTTTTTATGGGTCGAGTTTTGTCTCATTTTGTTCCTCACTCCCGAGATTCTTTCAGTTCCTTCATGCTATATATCTTAGGTTGAGATTAGCAAGTGCTCCTAGAATCACACACTCTAGCCACTCTGCCCCGCGTACTTTTCCAAAGTGTAGTTTCGCCTATTCTATGGGGTTTGAGTTTTATCTCATCCCTTTTGTGGTCCATTTTTATCCTGACACATTTATTCTGAAGTTTAGTTTCATCTACTATTCTAAGTTTGAGTTTGTCTCAATTTTGTTAAAATCGGCGTTACAACTTCATTCTGAAGCATGTCTTGGGAGGTCCAATGTTCATTGAACCCTTTGTTTGCTAAATCCAATTTTGTTTGGTATCTTCTTAATCTCGCGTCTGTTGACATTGTTTGTCTTTGGGGGGTTTTTCTTTTTCTTCAAGAGTGTAAATTTTCGGGTTCTTTCGTATTCAATCATCTTCAACTCTGAGCGCTCGAAACTTATCACTTTTCTCACTTATCCGGTTAAAGATGATTGAATAGGGGCAGCTGTTGCACCCCAAAGTTTACCCTCTTGATTTCAGAATTTGTAGGCTTATGTTTCATCATAAACATCATATCACATTACATTCATACATTGTGATGGGATCAAAGTATTTTGGTTATCAAGTTTTCCTCAAGCTTTGGAAGTTGATTGTATTGACAAGTTACTCAAGGAGAGACTTATCATCTAAAACTATCGATCTTTCAAGCCTAAAGGTTTCACATATCTCAAGATATCTTATCCACCTCATTGGATCCTCAGAAGATTGAAGATTTGTTTGACCACGAGGAGAATCACATCCTTTTGATTCATCAGTCAAAATTAGGGTTTTATCCTAATTGGAGTAATTGGAGTCTAGATGAGCCATGTTTTGAAACATGATTATCTTATCATCATTGGAATCAATTTTGTTTAAGAAGTCTCTCATGATGGCCATTGGATATAGGGTTTTGAAGCTTAATCAGTTATCTCCTAATGCAGGGTGCAAAACTAGGGTTTGAGTTTTAATCAGGGTTTCTTCGGAATTTTGAGTGGAAACTCTTTCTATAGAAATCTATGTGTTTGGAATATCATATGTTTGAAGATTTGTTCACCAATTTTGAAGAGAAGTGGTTCAATTGATTCAAAGGGGCAAAATGATCATTTTAGCCAAAATCAGTCAAAGTCAAAGTTGACCAAGTGAACTTTTGGTCAACCATCAAGTCAAAGATGTAATTTTCATATTTTAAGTCCATTTTTATCATTGGATCAAGAAGATTGAAGTTTGGTTTGAAACTTGTTCATGAAGAAACCCTAAAAAATTTCTAAGTTTGGAAAATGAGGACTTAACTTCAAAAACTCACCATTTATTCATCCTTGATCCAAAAAATGCAAATGAGGTGTTCTTGGAAATCTAAGAGGATGATCTTTCATATCCTTTTGGTCTCATGTCCAAATTGTCAAGGAATCAAGAGTTTTGGTCCTTGGAAGTTCATGTCTCAAGGTAAAATTATAGGATATTTTCCAAAATTTGTGATTTTCATTACAATTTTTAAGGGACCTAAGTGGACCAAATGTGAGTCCAATTTCCACAAGGTTGAAGAGCATTGTAATACCTTTCCAAAGATTGATTATTTGTGTCAAAATTCAAAAGTATGAGCAAGTTATGAACTTTGGAATTTTGAGGCATTTTATTGAAATTTGACAAGTATGCAAAATGGCCAATTCTTGAGAACTCAAGTTTCAGCCATTCTTTTTGTTTCTAATCAAGCCCATGACCAATTTGTGACATGCTGAGGTCCATCACACTCACCATTTCGTGCCCCATGTGGTTTTGTACTTGCTTGATTGAAAAATCACAAAACTTGCTCGATTTTGCAAATTCACCAACACTTTTTCATTTCAAACAATCATGAGCTGGCATTTTGAGCATGTATTTCTGACCTCATTTGGCTCACAAAACGCACAAAAGGCAAGCAAATTCACGAATGATACAGAGGCTCCATGTGCATCCTCATTTTTGGCCAAAATTTCCAAACTTACTCTCTAACAGATTTATGAGCCAAATTCCTCTTCTATCCTCCTCCACTCACTCTATATAACAAGTAGCAAGCCTTGGTTTAGAGAGAGGGCTCTCCCATTTCAAAAATTCCAGATCTGAAATTTCTGAAGTGTCTCTGCAAACTGCTTTAAATCTCTCTTCTCCTTGGATCATTCTTCAAAATTCTTGATGTTTTAGCTTCAGTGAAGTAAGGAGATCAAGCTTGCACCGCTGGTTTGCTTCTGGAGTGAGGGAATTGTGTTTCCAGATTTTTGTTCAAGGTGAGTTTTCCGGATTTTGATTTGCATGATTCAGCTTGAATTGATGATGTAGATCATGTGTTTCGTGTATTAGCTGGTCATACAAATAGGTTTGAGGTATACTTTGTGCTTGATTTGAGCTTGAATCGTGTTTTGGAGTTTCTGAAACTCAGTGTGTAGATTGTTTTTTTGAGTTTTTATGAGCTTCATGTTGGATCTATACTTGATGTTGTTGTTTGATTCGAGTTGTTATGGACTCTTTGTTATGCTAGCTTTAATTTGCCCTTGATTTCATAAAAAATTGTGTGAAATTGAGCATGTTATGTTGATCTGAACATGAGCCCTAGGACTGAGTATTGCGCGCGTTTTTGAGTTTGTCCAGAGGTTGAAGATGATGTGGTGGCACAATATGATTGGTCCATTTGAATTTTGTCTTATTTGAATTATTTGTTTTATTTGGTATTTTGTTTGATTTTATTTTCTGATCAAAACAATTTCAAAAATTATTAAAAAAATTTCATAGGCTCAGAACTTTAGGTAGTATTTGATTTTAATTTTTCTTTAATTTTTAAACATCATTTGATTGGTTAAAAAATTCGTGAGTTTAATTAATAATTTGTTTGATAATTATTTTTGTTTTAATATTTCCTTTGATCTAAAAATCCACAAAAATTCATGAAACTTAAAAATAATATTTTAGACCTTGTGTATTTTTTTTAGAATATTTGAAAATGTTTTGATTGGTTTAAAAATTCGTGTGATTAATTAATTGTTTGTTTGATATTTGATTCTATTTTGATATTTCCTTTTATCCGAAAATTCCACAAAAAATCAGGGATGTGTGTTTTTAATTCTAATATTTGAAAATAATTTTGGTTGGATAGTTTTTTGATTTTTTATTAGAATTTTATTTTGAGATGTGAATATTTGTTTAATTGATTAATTGTTTGAATTTTGATTTTATTTTTGACTTTTATTTAATTCTAAAAATGTGAAAAAATATGTCTTCTAATATTTAGGGTTTCCTTGTGATTTGCATGATCTTGGTTTGAATTGTTTGAATTTTGATCTTATTTAAATAACACTTAAGATTAAAATTCAAACAATTAGGGTTTTATAGCTTACATTGCAAGTTTCAATTTCAAAACCAATTTGCCTTGGGTTTCCATTGGAATTTGGATATTGTTTAAGGTTCATGGATGTACTGAGGATTTGAAAACCATTTTTCTTGAATTATTTAACTTGATTGGATATTTTTTCCACAAATCATTTTGAAAGCTTGTCTAGTTTGGTAGTTTTGCCAACTAGTTTTGGTCTTTGAGCCTCATTAGATCCTCTTATCTACTATCCATGACTTCAACCTTGTTTTCTGACCTCTACACATCTCAAAGATGTTATGTAAATTTTGGTTTGAATTATTGAAATCCTTTTCTATTTTTGATGTATTTTTGAAGTGAAAGTGACCAATTGATGTTGCATTCGTTGTTACAATTTGTTTGATGGCCAATGAACTTGTGTGAGGCCTGTAATGTGGAACTTAATGATCATATTGCTTCTGTTTTCTCACATAAATTCAAGTCAATCCTCATTACTTCTCATAATTGGTTGATAAGAACTTTTTGATCCATACCTCCTAAGTGATGTTCTTTTGTAAATTTTGCTTTGAGTTTTGAATTTTTGCCTTGAGTTTGAGGTCATCAAATGACCAATGATAACATGTTGGGGAATGATACATCAAGGATAGTCTCATAAAGACTTGATATTAGTTGACCTCTAATGTTTGGACCATTTCATCCTATTGTGAATTTGATGTTCAATCCTTTCTTTTCTTTTGAATCTTTGAGGTATATTGAATGCACTTGTGCAACATGCTTTAGAATCAACATTCTAAACTCTTGATCATATCCTAATAGCATGTTAGAAGCTTTATTTCAAGTCTTTAAATGGTTTAAGTCTTCTAACTTTGTCTTTGTTTGAATTCCTTTCATTGCTAACTTGTGATCCAAGCTTCGTTGTGATCCAAGCTTCGTGATACTTTTTGTGGCATCCCTCTTTTATTATGCTTGTGAACCATAATTGGAATGAATGAGTATGGACGTGTAGTGTTCTATACTGACTTCCAAGATCTTTGTTTATATTCTTCTCTTTCTCCTTTGATCCTAGATTTATATTTACTTGTCAATTTAACATGGTGACAAGAAAGGAGCAACAATTCTTTAGTTTTGACCTAATTGTTGCATGTGCTTACTTGATGCTTCTTACTTTTACTGTTTGGATGTTTTGCCATCATGTTCTTCCATTTCTCTGTCATATCATCATCCATCCCTTATTGATTCATCATTTCTCTTCGAAATCACTAATTTTCCTGTTGAATGTGCGAGGTACTCTGAGGAAAGTTTTCCATTTTGACTTAATGCTGTTGTGTTCCACTTTATTTATGGAACACAATTGGTTGTGCCTGCACCACTCGTGTGCTTTGTATATTTGTTATTCTCTTGCAGGATATATATATATATATATATATATATATATATATATGTGTGTGTGTGTGTGTGTGTGTGTGTGTGTGTGTGTGTGTGTGTGTGTGTGTGTGTGTGTGATTGTGACTACTATACATCACCTGTGGGATATGTTAATATTTGAAGCCTCAGTGCTTATATTTGATGGCGTGATTTCTAACTTAATTTATTTGTTGATGCTAGCTTGCTTGAAGTTATCTAGGTTTCTTTTTTCTTGCTCAGTTGCTACGGATAGTTATCCGTTTGGTATTGCACTATTTCCCTTTTACTGTTTCCGCTCTTTATTGCTTTCTATTGCATGATGGGACCTGCGTTGTTGATATATGTCAGGAGTCCCTCTGGTTTATTTAAAGACTTGTTTAAGGCAATTTTGTCGTTGTGCTAATTATGATTGTTTAAAATCCTACCTTCGGAGTAGGTATTATGCATGTGTGTTTATATTTGTTCCCATATTACATTACAGGTGATAAGTCCTTAAAAGGGGCAAGCGGGTAAGGGTTCGTTATTGACCCCCACACATTCCAGTCCATGTCGTTCCTATGTTCACTTTCTACAAGTAGATGCTCTGAACATGTGCCCAAGATCTGAATGAATTTAAGTCCTTTAAAGGCAAGTGAAAAAGGTTTCCGCAATCGGATCCCTGCACTTTCTTTAGCTCGTGTTGACCAACACTAATGCTTAGTGTATGCATGCACTATGTCTTTTTCCCCAGATCTTTCTTTCCCTGATAATTGATATCATGGTTAAAGACCCTTTTGTATTCCTATAATTCTATAGCTTGTTGACTCGGGTGATACGCTCCCATTGGCTATGACTTGACCCTTGGTCTGATGCTTGGTTGCTTGTCTATGGAGGGACCTCCCTTTCTACTACTAGGCATACGCCTTGTAGGTGTTTGATATTCAAGTGATGCTCGAGCTTTTGTTTGTCCAGATGTTTTGCCATCTATTTGCTTGTTTTTTTTGTTACATGATCTGTGATATTTTTACCATGCACCCTTAGGATTGCTCGATTAGAGTAGCTTTCGAGCTAGACCTTATGATAGGAATCCATGCATGCTAACATAGGGTAGAAATTTCCCTCTTTCATCCTCAACCTTAGGGTCAATCATTGTATGATAACATTATGGGTAGTGCTAGGCTAGTCTCCATTAGTTATTTTACCTTTCTTTTCATATTGCATCTTAAAACTAAAACTTCTTCTTGGAAAATCATAAAACATCTCTAATAAACTTAAATCCTTCTTCAAGGTAAAAAATACAATCCAATCTTAATTGTTTGTGCGCCTTTTGGCTTTGTTTTAAACCTTTTTAAGTTGATGTCTTTCCATCCTCGCCTTGATATTTTGGTATCTTTTAGTCGATGTCTCATCATCGCTTATGTTCATTATTAATGTGTCACCATCTTTACCATGTTATTTTGCTATCTTTTAGTCGATGTTTCGCCATTGCATATGTTTATTGTCGATGTTTCGCCAGAGCACGTGTTTGTTATCCTACTTTGATTCTCAATATCATTGTTAGGTGTGATGTTTTATTATCGGGATTGTGATGTCTCGCCATCGTTGCCATTTTATCTTGCCATCTTTTAGCCGATGTTTTGTCATTGCATATGTTTGTTGTTGATGTTTAGCCATTGCACATATTTTTTATCCTATTTTGGTTCTAGATATCATTGTTAGGTGTGACGTTTTATCATTTGAATTTTTTATGTCTCGTCATCTTTGTCGTGCTATCTTGTTATCTTTTTTTCCGATGTTTCTCCATCGCATATCTTTGTTGCCGATGTATCTCCATCGTGTATGTTTTCCATCCTACTTTGATTTTCGATATCATTGATAGGTGTAATGTTTTATCGTCTTATCTGATATTTTGCTATCTTGCTGACGTGTCATCATCTTATCTGAGTTTGTGTTACCATGTGATGCCTTGTCATCCTTTTTTGTTGTTTTATCATCTGGATTGTTGATGTCTCGTCATCTTTGCCATGCTATCTTGTTATCTTTTTGCCGATGTTTTGCCATCGCATATGTTTGTTGCCGATGTTTCGCCATCGCGTATGTTTGTCATCCTACTTTGATTTTCGATATCATTGTTAGGTGTAACGTTTCATCGTCTTGTCTGATATTTTGCTATCGTGCTGACGTTTTATCATCTTATCTGAGTTTGTGTTACCATCATATGATGTCTTGTCATCCTTTTTTTGTTGCTTTGTCATTGTTGTTGATGTTTTGTTGCTTCATTTTTCAAAAATACTTTCAAAACCCACCACAAACACATTTCAAACCAAGCAATTTCAAAATTGATCTAGCAAGCAACTAAGAGTCCATAGATAACTATGGTTGAAAAGGGTACTAACACCTTCCCTTTTCATAATCTACCCCTCGAACTCAAGAAAATATCTCAAAGGTTTTTCCTGTTCTTTTCACCCTTTCCTTATTGGATAAAAGAAAAGTCGGTGGCGAACTGTTGGGGAGGTGTTTTCTTTTGGCAGAACTCCTCGAGGATTCTTCTTGAGACCAACTCAGCTGGGGAGAGATTTTCTGGAGACTGAAACTCTGGCTGGGGATTGCATGGATCCAATTTTATGGGGATATCCAAGAATTTGGCCTTGAGGGGTTTATACCCTTATCCGTGAAGATTATTCTGTGGGGATAACTTGAGTGATTTCACCAGGGATCACCGTATGAAAGGGACTTTGTGGGGATTTGTCACAGTTCATAGTAGTAAGTGTTATAGTGCTGCCAGAAAACGTATGCTTGGTCGTATGTGACCCTTTGTTGGAATTCATGTTCCATGCCCCAAGTGATTCAAATGCAGACCTGCCCCTGTTTGTTCAGGACTTTATGAGAGATTTCTTGGAATTTTAACTTGACTTCCCCAAATGAGTTGGACAGTAACATGTCATGCCCCCTTGATTATGGGAGATTTGTCATTGGAAGTGTCTTTCCATTTGAAGTGGTTCTGTTTCTTGGGAGACTTTCTGTTCATTGGATCTTCGCCGTGCGAATTTCTCGGTTGTCAAACAAATAGCCATATGCAAACAGCGGTATTCAAATAATGAAAAGTTTATGTTTGTCTTGAAGTTTTGAAAATTCACTTTTAGCAAATAGAAGAATTTTGTAAGAATATGAATTCAACTCGGGATTTACAGTAAGCCTTATAGGAATCATGATACCTTTTGTAACAATATGCTTTCGAACTAACCCATGCTTCAATTAGGACTTTTAAGGGGTTGTAATGTGGCCTGGTTCACAGTTTAAGAAATAAAGGATAAGGCTCAAAGTTTATTTGTACCCACCCATTCTTCATGATGTTCTTCAGCCATATACTCAGTTATTATGCGCTTGGATTCCAATTGAGTCTTGGAATAACGTTTCGGTGATAGTTCAGATACTTGAGATTTATTTGTGAAGGCAGTCATTTTTGCAACATTTTTCATGTTGTCGAGGATTTGTAGTGACCTCTTTTTGATTTATTATCCTTGATTTTTGCCTGATTATTCTTGTTTTGAGATTACAGCCAGCGGGATGCCCCAGTTTTTCTTAAGTCTCCTTCATAGGTTTTGACTCAGTGGGCTTTTCTTTTGAGAGATAATGACTGCCTATTTCATGGGGAATCATCATTGTCTTTTGATTCAGAAGGATGTTTTTGATGTCATTCGTTGTGTACAAATTGAAAGCTTGCGATCGAACGCGCATTTGAATTAACTGAGAAACTAACCCTGCCCCAGGTTTTGATTTAACGTTTCAATTTGTGTGGAAAAGAAAACTCCTACTTCTTTGGTTCAAAGGGGTTGACTAGGGATTATCTTCCTTATAACTCCACTGTTTAGGAATTGAAATATAGCTTGTACATCGTCAGCAAGGTCTGTCCAAAAGCATAATGTATGAGATTATGGTATTGTTTTCGTCATCCTCCTTTTAAAGGCTTTAGACTTGTAGCCGAGAGTTGAATATCATACAAAAAGAAGTAAAATCATAATTTCAGTATAGAGAAAATGCATGGATTAACTCAAGACAAACATATGAAATGCATTAATGAAAGTAACCAAAGTCTGACATAAAGATAAGTGTTTAAACAAACAAAGAGATTACAATTGAAAATTCGAATAAACAAAAGTTTCTCCGCCTGAACTTCTTGCTTCAGACGGTGTGTCTTTGAGAGGTGATAGAAGAACTCCAGTTGACCATCTTGTGTGAATTCCAACACTCCTTCGTCAATCATGTCTTGAATCTTGTTTTTCAATGTCCAACAGTGGTTAGTGTCGTGTCCAAGACTGTTGGAGTGGTATGCGCACCTTTCATTGTATTTGTAGTTGGAAGCAGAAGTGTTAGGTTTTTGAGGAGGCTCCCTTAATGTAATCAGCTTGGCTTCCAACATATGATGCAATGGTTGAGCCAAGGGCATGCTGATCTCAGCAAATTGTCTTCCTTGCTTGTGCCGACCACATTCTCGTGGTTGGTGAGGTTGTTGTTGGACTCTTGGTATAATAGCCATTTTGAAGGGTGTTCTCTCGACCAAACCAACTTCTTGTCTCATCAGAGGATGATTAATGACTCGATCCCCAATTCTAGCTATTTTTCCCATATAGTTGCATCCATCTTGAGGAAGCTTGTTCACGAGGGCTCTCAGCTCTTCTTGTCCCCGAGCTAAGTTTTGGATAAGAGCAATTTGACCCAACATTTGGATTTTCATGGTTTCCATTTCTGTTTGTAATTATTCCAACTGGTCATCCCTGATGTCCTCAGGATTCTTCTTGGTCATGCTCTCAATGAGGAGTGCTTTCACTTCTTCTTGACCCTTGGATAGGTTCAGGAACAATTCTTGAAGTTGAGCATTTTGGGTTTGTAGATCTATGATAGTCTGTTCTAGAGCCATCTCTACTGAAATAAATAGTAAGCAGATGAGAAACCTGTGTGGGGAAAACCTATTATAATGACATGCATGATATGTGGATGCAATGTTTTCAAGGATCTCGCAGGGTATACACAAGAAAATGTAAGAAGTTGAACTTTGATCACAACTTTGATTGGAGAACTTCATATTGTTGGATGTCCTTCCACGAGAATCAAGCTCACCATGTCAAGTGGGTCATAGCCCTTGACTCAAGTTATCATGCTTTGGTCTTTAATGGCATTTGGTTAGAGGAAAATAAATCCTCTTTCCCCTTGATAGACGTCTGGTTCAACATGTCCCTGCATCACAGGCCCTTGAGATCCTTGAAATGGTTATTGAAAAATGTTATGGTATGATGTCATGATGTTATGTACAAGTATATGCACAAGAAAAGCAAACCAGTTCTTAGGTTTAGGTTTGCATGGAGTTTATAGGTAAGTACCCTCTTGAAGTTTAGTTGGATCAACCTGTCCTAAAAACTAACCGAATTCTAGGGAATCTCAATATCACTAATCTTTCTTCATCGGGCACTGTTTCAACGCAAGCCTCTTTATTGGCGACCGAAATATCCCGAAAGTCCGATCTCAATGAGCATATTATCGAGTATCAACCAACTTCGGACTGCACCAAAGCCGGATATCTCACTACTTCCTAATGGCTAAGTTGTTCAATTAAAGGTTCTAAGGTCACTTAGTGCTTCATGACACCACACAACAGCCCCGTATTCTCCTTGACTAAACTCAAGGGCTACTGGTACCAACAAATGTGTCGCACTAATGTAGTCATCGCTTCAACCATGTCAGTATACCACTTACAGTTTCCACAATCTATTGCTACTTACCTAATGGTGTTTGCCGATCTGGGTAGAGGATCAATGCAAGCCCAAACAAGGAACGATAAATTTAAAGCAAACAAATCAAACAATGAAATCAAGTAAATATGATCTAACTCTAAGGTAACCCCACTTTTAAATCTCCCCAGCAGAGTCGTCAGTTCTGTAATACGGTGGGAGAACTAACTTAGTTGTTTTGCGTTTTATTGCAATTATTGCGGATAGCAAGAGTCACCACTGACTTTTCTTTTATCCAATAAGGAAAGGGTGAAAAGAACAGGAAAGACCTTTGAGATATTTTCTTGAGTTTGGGGGGGTAGATTATGAAAAGGGAAGGTGTTAGCACCCTTTTCATCCATATTTATCTATGGGCTCTTAGTTGCTTGCTAGATCACTTTTGAAATTCCTTGGTTTGAAATGTGTTTGTGGTGGATTTTGAAAGTATTTTTGAAAAGCACCTTCATTTAGGCAAACTTTGTAATGATTTTCATCTCTATAAGAATGCACACAAAGTGTTGGACTTTTTGAAAATATTTCATGTTTTTGAAAGTGTTTAGTGTGTTGGAAAAGATTTTTGTTTTAAAGATGGATTGTGAGAAAGCAATTAAGAACGTTCTACCTACTCAAAAGTATTTTGTTAATTTCTTCCTTCCTTTGATATTGTTATCTTACCATTGATTGGTAAGAAGCCTTATCTTCGGATGTAGAGGGATGGACGTGGGTTATCGTATAGTCATGAATAGCAATGTTGTGAGATATCTTAGCATTTCTCTTGAGGGACTAAGATCATTTACAAGTCAACACTCAAAGCGTCATCGAGGGACTATGATCTTGTATTTTTTATTGTTTTTGCTAAGACGTCTCACATGCATAACATGACCATTTTTCATAAGGCAGCAACTGGAGTTAACCCTAGAGGTGAAAGTATGCAAGTGTTTGTATTTCATGCTTGATTTATCTTGAATTAGGGTTTTCTAAGTATTGGTTTTATCTTTCCATAAAAACCCTAATTTACTAGCATTGATATGAAAGCGATAAATTGCGGAAAGTAAATTTACTACGCAATTACATGATTTGGGGATGGGGTGTACAAATTTACAAATGGGGATTTCAAGAAATTAAATCCTAATTATCTATTACAACCATATTGAACTTGAATAATGTACAAGAAATGAAATATATAATGTACAAAGAATATAAAAAGAAATGGATTCTGCTTTGAATTTTTGTTAGGAAAATTGCTTTGGCCTAATTAACCTAAAGGGATGTGATTAATAAAAAAATAGGAAAATTAATCATAAGTTAAAAGGAAATCAAATTAATCAAGAAATCACTTTTTAGGGTTTTTTTATGGAAGGCTTTTGATTAATTAACATAAATATGAAAATAAAATATTTTTTTGTGATATTTTTATATATTCATAAAATAGACATTCTAAATAAATAATGTGCAAAAAACCAACTCAAAAGGAGTTGTTTTGATTGGTTTGAAAAAAACGTTGAAGTTTGTTAAATAAATGAAAACAAATAAGTAATAAAAATTTGTTTTGGTCCTGCCAAGGTTTGAACCCAGGTTCTCAATACCTTCCATTCAAAACAGCCAACACTCAAATGTTATAAACCTGCATGTTAGTTTGGAAAAAATAACAGAATAAATATAAAAAGGTCTCGTTGGGGCTTGAACCCATGACCTTCTACATGGCAAGGCTTTAGCGCATGCTGTTTGTACCACTGGGGTGGTCTGTTTCATTCGTTAGTTATCCAACTTCCACTAAATATAAAATGAACTGATTTCTGAAAATTTGAACATGGCTTTATCTTCTTCCTTCGTGTGTGCAGGGATGCATAACTCCATTGTTAAGCTTCGAAAACCTTCATTTCTCAGCCAAATCGAAAGATGTAAATATCAAATCTGCCTAAAATTTGAATTCGAATCTAACCATATAATTTTCAAAAAGTTATGGATCGAAGGTTAGCATGAATTTTGTTCATTACTAAAACTAAAACCTAACTGATCAGAGAAGACGTTCTCAATGTACAAGCAAATATAATCAAAACCATGGACATGGTCAGCTTCCTAGACATGATATCTATATCTTTTCTTCATAATGTATATACAAATGATGTTTGAATAAAGAGTTCCAAGTTTGAAAAACTTACCTCTTGGAGTGAAATTCGAAGGACTTCTACACGAATTCCAGAAATGACTTGATGATGGATTAAGCTTGCAGGGACCTTCGTTGAGCTAGTGGGATCACTAGTTTCCTTTAAAAGTCAGAAGGATTTTGGAGTTGGCTCTTCAAAGTCAGAAGTGGCAAGCAATGTAGCTTTCCATTCCGAGTTCAAGGAGTTTTGAGAAGTTTTGGGAGTGTTCTAAGGTTGGTGTATGGAAGCTTAGTGAATCAAAAGGCCAAAAGAATGCAAGGAGGGATTTGAGATTTTGTGTGTAAAGTTAGAATGTGCCAAGTTTGCAGGTTCTGAGTTTTTGAGAGTTTGGGAGTGTTTAAGGATTTTTCAACACAACAAGAATATGGCCCCTTTAGCTTGCAAATGGCCTCTCTATTTATAGAGAAAAGGTTTGGGATGTTGGAGTAACCAGATTTGTAAGACAACATTATGGTTTGGTTGAAAACGAAAAAAAATCAAGTTGAATGGATTTTTATGGTTCCAAAGTTCAAGTACAAGCATGGCCCTATGTTTTGTTGGGTGCATGAGACTTGATTCATGCTTTTAATGTTGCTTGCAATCAGAGATAAAGGTCACAAGGCTCAATGCATTGACAATTTGCATAAAGCTTGCTTTTTCTAAAAATGGCAATGGTAACTTTGTGCCATTAAGAGAAAATTGGCTTGGAAAATACTTTAAATACTTGGGTAAGAGCTTAATTCATTGTGTAAACAATTAATTATGGAGTGAAACACAAGTTTGAGGCCTGCAAAGCAAGATCATATAGCATGGCCTATGGATTTGATCTTTTCTTTACTTTGATTTTCGACAAGCATCTTGAATATGTCGAATACTTTGTCCCTTTGATTTGATCACATGGATCCACAAATTTCGATCAGACTCATCAACAGACAAAACAATATTCATTTCCACCAATTATATGTTCTTCAAATGGACCATATTCATCTGAATGTACCACTTTGTGGGTCGAAGCAAGCATGAAGATAGACTTGTAATTCATAGTGTCGAAACTATGTGTGTAGAAGGGTTTAGAGGTGGATCGAAGCAGGTTGCTCGAAGGAAGCCATTGCCCAGTCGAAGCTTGTGGATCGAAGCAAGCATGAAGGAAACCATTGCCCAGTCGAAACTCATTGATCGAAGCAGGCATGAAGGAAACCATTGCCCAGTCGAAGCTTGTGGATCAAAGCAAGTTTAGAGGAAACCATTGCCCAATCGAAGCTTGTGGATCGAAGCAGGTTTAGAGGTGGATCGAAGAAGGTTTAGAGGAAACCATTTCCCAGTCGAAGCTTGTGGATTGAAGCAGGTTTAGAGGCGGATCGAAGTAGGTTGCTCGAAGGAAACCATTGCCCAATCAAAGCTTGTGGATCGAAGCAAGCTTGCTCTTCTTCAATTTGTCAAAATCTTCCCACCACTTCTTTTCAATCAGTCATGTGGTTCGAACAGCCTGAACCAGATTTTGAATTCGACATGGTTATCTGCAACCACTCCTTTTGATATGCTTTGCCCTTTCGACGGTTTCCTCTTCCTCATTTCTTCGACCTGGTGCTAATGAGAGCCCAATATGATCCATGAAAATCATATGAAGCATCAAAGGTCCAATTGTATTGGTCCAAACCCAAACCTTAATTTGAGCCATCAGTGTTGAGGAAGTGTCTTGAGCTGATCAAACCTTATGCAATTTTGAGCAATGGAGATTTTGTGAGAGAATCTTTGAGAAATTGGAGAGGGAAAATTTTGGGGTACAACAGGTACATACATTCTATGCTCTATATAAAGTTACATTTATCCCAAATCAGATTATTAACTTTATATTGTACTAACTTTACTTTAATGTCATTTATATTTCCGCACTTTATATTTTCTTCTCTTTACTTTTATGCCATTTATCATCCATTACATTTTATTTTCCTTACTTTATGCATTTTTTCTTTTCTCACTTGAGCATTTATCTTCTCTTTGCTCACCTTATTTTTTATTTATAATTTTCAAGTCTTTTGCCTTACTTTCATTTAAAAATCCATACAAAAAATACAAAAAAAAATATTAGATTAAGATTATAATTATTTCTTTATTGCCCTATTTAAAAAATACCAAAAATATATATTAGTATAATTTTGTCTTTATTTATTTTATTTACTTTTTGGTTGTTAATTATTTAGTTATTTAATTTCTATTTATTTAATTTTCCTTTGTCGATCATTTAGTCTTTATATTTTATTTGTCTAACTCCAAAGGAAAAATCGAATTCATTAACTTCGTGTCATCGAATATATTTAATACGATTGTGCGAAAACCCCTTTGTACATTTTTTTAGTTTTATTAATCTAAAAACAAATCTCTTCTCAACCCTAATTTTAAAAAACTCGTACCTCTTTTAAGCCAAAAACTTCGACACTAGGTCGTCGCATTTTCAAAATCTCATCCCCACACTCATTTAGCAAACAAACCAATTTTAACCAAAAATATATATTTCAAAAGGTTCATATAGGATAATATAGATGCATAGGGTGCTAGTACCTTCCCTTTGTATAACCAACCCCCGAATCTTCGATCTCTTTCAAATGCATTATATTTTTCTTTACTTTTAGTATTGCACTTACTTTGTATATTTATGGGTTTTATTTCGCACTTTTCTCTTTTCCCTTAGAAATGATAAAGCTCGGCGGCGGCTCTTACATATTTGCGAGTCAAGTTAATTAATAGCTTGATCTCTGATTTTCACCGCTACATAATTGGCAACTCTACTGAGGAACATAAATTTCTAAGTGGGTTAAACCTAATTTGTTATATATGTTTTTTTTATTTCTTGTTTGCTTATATGTTATTTTGTGGTTTCTTTGGGTGTTGATTACAAAGGACAAGTCCTATACTCGGATTAAAGTACACTTAAGATATGACAGGCTGTATAGTCATGTTAACTTTGAGGGAGTAATCCCGAAGAAGGAGATATGAAATCCCCCACTCAATGAAGGTCCCCTTGAATGTAGCATTGTTTACCGAATGATCGGGAAGACATTGTTGTTCTCGACCTGGGAGCCAGAGAAGCTGAGATCCGTAGAACCCCTAACCCATCTAGGCCTTTTTAGATGTAGTTCAGAGACTATGACAGAGTAATCTGGAAGTAGTTGTCATGCGATGCTGCACTCAGACGAGTTTTTCCTACGAATATTACTAATTACCGAGTAATTGGAACATTGGTAATATCCGAAGGAAAGATGTAGACTCTGGGAATCTTTTAGAACCATTTTCAGAAGGTGATAAACCTTAGTACGTACCCTGCGGGTTAATTCTCACCCTTTGACTCCATGCTCGTGACGTTAAACCTTTAAACCTTGTATGTGTTTGTTGCATAGCCATACATTCATGCATTCATAAACATCATGACATTCTTGTGACATACGTGGTCATTTCATTTCTAGGGAACTTTATCTTTGATTCTCGTATCAAGCTCATTACTCATAAATGGACACTAGAAAGAGGAGTACCATCAGTTACAATGTTTGTATGCTAGTTCAAGTTGGGGTCACAAAGTCTAAAGATGAAGATCAGCAAGAAGATTTTTACGACCTTCAGCTTCAAGAAGAGATTGATCATCTGAAAAGCATTATCAATAGAAGGGATGTGCTCATCAAGGAGCTAATTGAGAGACCAAAGATCGAAGCAATGAAGAAGATCTTTAAAAGGTCCCAAGAGCGAAGTAATGAGAATCTAGTTTGGGGTGCCCTTGCTGATGTAGAGTTTGGGTAAACATCTTAGGATTTATGATTTGTATTTTTGATGATCACCTCCAGGTTTGTTGATTTGGATCTCTTAGCTTTGTATTTTGTAGCCTTTAGGCTATTAACTTTTTATTAAACTTATTTGTCACATTTTATTGTTAATTATTTCTCACTTGAAGCTTGAATCAAAATTTAGGTCCTTAGAAATGAATTGAACTTACCATTTGCATAACCATGCATCATTCTACATTTTTGTTTCACTTTTGAAATTCATTCCCGAGTCTTATTTTCTCTTTGTTTCCAAAGTACAACGCTCGTGCTAAGAGGAAGATGGAAAATGTTGAGCAAGAGATTTCTGAACTCTGCAAAGAGGTAACTACTTTGAAGACTGGTATGGAGTATCTAACTGCTTTGGTTGAAACTTTGGTTGCTTCCCAAGTCAACCCTTCTAGGAAGGAAGAAGATATGGAAAAGGTCTTCATAAAAATTCTGAAATCATTCTTTCATGATAAGGTCAATACACCCAGTGATTTCCCTGAAAAAGTGAACGTGGGAGTGCTTCTTGAAGAAAATGCCCGAGAGGAACGTTTGTTTGAAAATGGTAACTCGACAGATAATGCAAAGAAGTATGGTGATAGCTTTGCCAAGAAAAGATAGCAAGACTCCATTGATACTTCGCAAGAAGGGAAAAGGAAGCCTAGATGTAGAAAAAGGAGTTGTCATCATCCACAAGTTATGCCATCGGTTAACCTAACTCTTGCAAATCATCCGCGACTGCAGCGAGGACCAAGAAGACCCCAAAGAAGAGAAGATCATCATCAGTGACAATGTATTTCTCCTATCACCCCTATGGTAAATACAACTTCTGAAGCTCCCAACCAGCAAATTCCTAATCAGAGAAAAACTCAGTTTGATCCAATTCCAACTACCTATGCAGATTTGTTCCCTGTCCTAATGCAGAGGAATTTGGTTTAGACCCGATCTCCACCGAAGATTTCTGAGAAGATGTCGTGGTACTACAAAGCTGATTTGACTTGTTCCATTCATCAGGATGCTCCTGGGAACAATTTGGAAGATTGCTTTGCTTTGAAGGTCGAAGTTCATAGATTGGTCAGAAGTGGTATCTTGTCATTTAAAGGTGTTGTACCCCAAAATTTGCCCTCCCATTTCTCATTGATTTCTCACCACAAAGCCCTTGAAGCTCAAGATCCAGTTAGGGTTTCATCTGCTCAAGACTTCTCTTTGCATTGTTGACCCAAATTAGGGTTTGTGTTTGCACAAAGATGCTTTGACCTAAAATGCCTAAGATGACTTTCATGCTTCATATTGGACTCCCAAGTTTATCCATACCAAGTTTCAAACTTTGATTCCAAATTTTGCCCAGTCAATTGGACAGTTGACCTAGAAATCAGCTGTATTGGGGAAAAAGTCAACTGTGGCCAATTAACAGTCAAACCTCATGAAAATTGACCTACATCAACATTATGAACTCATATGGTCCATTTGATCAAGTTTGGATCACAACTCCATAAGAAATTTGATCAGATCACCAAAAGGGCAAAATGGTCATTTTTAGGGTTTTGACTGCACAAAGGCAATTTTTGACTGTTTGACCTAGCCAATGGCAAACCAAGCTCATATATGGACTCAAGGACCCCATGTAATTATCTTGACATGCTCAACAAGCTCAAAAGATCCAAAGTACACAAGATTGACAGTTGAATTTCCCAGTCAATTGACCAATTTTGACTGTATATTGAAAAGTCAAACTTTGACTTTTTGGTCAAAATCAAGAGTCAAGATTCATTTTTCATCAAAACATGCCAAATCATGAAACTTGTTCACCAAGAAATCACAAAATGCAAATTAGGGTTAGAAATTTGAATTTTTCATAACTTAGAATTTTTCTAAGTTATAAAAAATCCTAATTTTTTTCCAACTTTGCCCCACTTTTTCACCAAGATCCATTTGGATTCAAACAAAAGTCAAAACATGAAAGTTGTAGCTTGTTGCATAATCTACAACTTTGATTCACAAAGTTTTCCCATTTGAGGCTTGTATCTCAAGTTACAAATTTTTGAATAAGGGCACTAAACCATTCTTTACTTAGTGAATTTTTGACCTATTTTGACAAGGTTTTCTACCCCACTTCAAGGCCATTTTACATACCCTTCCACTTGGAATTTCAATTTGCATTTCAAAGATGGATTGTAGTACACATTCCAAGCTTTCCAAAATGTCCAAGAACTCATCAAACAACCTCATGACTTGGGAGATTCGAATTTCACAATTTGGCAAAAACTCACTTTTGAATTGGCCATTTTTCATGTTCATAAGTTGTGCAAACTTCTCAAAACCAGCATGCCCTTGATTACAGGTCCTAAAACCATCCAACACTCAATAATTTAATGCATGTTCATTGTGTTAAGACCTTGTTTCATGAGCTAAAGCATTGTATGATGGATTAATCCCAAATTAGATAAAGCATTCTTTCTATTTTTGCAAAAGTTTCACTTTATGTCCAATTACAAATCCAACAAGTACAAACCAAATCCAATTGGCACAAGATTATGGACAAATCACTCTGATCAAGGAGAGGTTATGCAGCTCATTAGAGGCCCCCTACTTGCCTAAAACACCAAGTTGCCTTTGTTTGCTTAAGAGTGAAGAAAAGTACCATAACTCAAACCAACTTCCATCTCAGCTTACACACACTTAGACAAAGTTATCAAACATATTCCAAAGATCAGAACCAAGCTTTTGCACTACCCTAGCACCTCTCAAACACTCCCCTTGCCATAATCACTCTCAAACTGCAAAAACAGGGCAAGGCCTGCAGTTTGAGTGTCATCTTTCATTTCTCTCAAGCTTTCTTGCCCAAACCAGTTCACACACCTTTCATACCATCTATGCAAGCTAACCAAAAGCAAAAGTACGACCTGTAATCACTCTAACCACTTCCACCATTTTCAGTTTCTTGTTTTGCAGGTGAAGTGCTCTAGCACGATTCAGAAGCTTTCAAGACAAAGTAACCATTGGAATAGCATCCCTGAACCTCAAGGAAGCTTTTCCAATCATCACCTTGCACTGAAAGCTCCCTCATTGCCAGAAAGAACTTCAGCTGAACAGGTATCTTGGTGAACTCGTATCTCTCTTATTAGGCATCATTAACTTTAAGTTTGTGAATAAATAATGTTCTACTCATGCCACTGAACATGTACATTCTTTTACTTTTCATTTCTTTTGCCTGAGCTGTGAGAATTTGAGGTTTAAAAATGGCAGAAAACTTAGGTTAAGATTTGGGATCATTAAAATTCTCTCTCATTTCTGAGAGTTAGGAGATGTTCTTTATATATTTGGAATCGTGGTTTCATGATTAACATTTTTTGTGTTGGAAGTTTGTTCAAAAAATCAAAGAATCAGGATATTCAAATGAAGCTTCTTGCGCGCGTTTTTTGAACAAGTTTTTGTTCAGAGGTTGAAGAAGGTGTCTCATGGGCTGGGCCAGCTTTGGTTCTGCTTTTCACACCATGATTTTTGTTTTGCACCCCCTGAGCCCATTTCATTCATTTTTAATATTTTTGACTTTTGCTTTTTTTTTATTGGTTCATTTATTTTTTCTCAGCTTATTAAAAACATAAAAATATTTTTCTCATCATTTTTTGAATTTATTGAATATTTATTTGATTGTTTCTTTTGTTTGTACATAAATAAATAAACATATATATATATATATATATATATATATATATATATATATATATATATATATATATATATATATATATATATATATATATATACTTTTTTTGTTTAAAATATTAAGATAATACAAAATATATTTTTATACACATTTTTATCTTATTTTTACTTCCTGAAAATATTATAGAAAAAAAATACTTTTTATTTAAATATTAAATATTATTAATTAATATATATAATATATGTTTTGTAAATAATATAAATATATAGGTATATATTAATATACTTAGGATAAAAATACCAAAAAATGTACATATTTTATTTTAATATTTAATACTAAAAAATACCCTTTTTTACAAATATACCATATTTTATTTTATTTTTGTATGTAAATAATAAATAATTGATTAATACCCCTTTGATTAAAAATTTGGTTTTTTACCCTAAAATTGAAAATACCTCAAAAATAATACCTTTTTATTTTCTTTTTATTTTACATAAATAATATTTTTTTTCATACATATAAAAATTCTTTTTTGCATCCTTGCATATTCATTTTATTTCTATTTTATTTATGCTTTTGATCATATTGTAAATATTCAAGGCAAATGATGTAATAGCTTAGATTCAATTTTTTGTCTAAATATCTCCCCACTTGAACATTGTACCCCCCTCCCCATATTATTGTGTTGTAATAGCATAGGAATTTAAATTTCGCACTTTAAATGCTTTCTAAACATATTATGTTAGAGCTAGGGTTTGTATGTAAATAAAACGAACAAAATAGTTGGACCTAATCTCAAGATAAATATGCATGAAAAATGGACAACACATTTCACACTTGCACCCCTAGGGTATTCCACTTTGTTGCCTTCAAATAATTGGGCCATATTGTATGTTGAATTTCTTTGGGTAAAAACAAACAATCAAATGATCATAGTCCCACAAAATGTTGCTTAAATGAATGATCAAGTCCCTTTTAAAGAAAATTTCCCAAAGACATTTAACACTATTGCAATTATGGTCTAAACGATGACCCGCGCCCGTCCCTTTCACCTCCTAAGACAAGATTGTCCACCAAATGCAATGGTGGAACAAAATTGTCAAAAGGTTTAAAGACATAACAAAAATCTTTGAGAAAATTTTAGGTAGACAACTCTTGAGTACTTGTCAATTTGCAAAGAAAACACTTGCCTATTTTCAAAACCCACTTCACAAACACTTTCAAAACCAACTTTCAAAAAAACCTTGAAACATCTTTTCAAAAAGACAAACACCTTTTTGTAAAACATTCGAGTAAAGAATTGTTACAAGGGTAGCCTAGACAAGGCATCTTTTTCAAAACATTTTCAAAACCACACACAAAGCACCATTTCAAACAATTGAAAACCAAGGCAAGTTGATCTAAGCAAGTACCTAAGAGCCCATGGATAACCATGGATAGAAAGGGTGCTAATACCTTCCCTTTCTATAATCTACTCCCCGAACCCAAGAAAAATCTCAAAGGTTTTTGCTGTGCTTTTTAAACCTTTCCTTAGGATAAAATAAAAAGTCGGTGGCGACTCTTGCTCAACCGAAACATTTGCGAAAACAAACGCAAAACCCTAGTCAGTTCTCCCACCGTATCACAGAACTGGCGACTCTGCTGGGGAAAATATTTAAAATGGAGTAACCTTAGGGCTTAGATCACCCTCTTGCATGACTAATTGTTTGATTTGCTTGCTTTATACTTTGGCTCTATTATTTGGGTTTACAATCCTCCACCCGGATTTTGGGAAACATTCATAGATAGCAATACGTTGTGGAAACTGTGCGGGGTATACCGACACGGTCTAAGCAATAGCTATATTAGTGCGACATATTTGTGAGTACCGGTAACCCTTGAGTTCAATCAAGGAGAGTACGGGGCCGCTGAGTGATGTCACTAAGCACTAATGACCTAGAACCTTACTTGACCATCTTGGCCTTTTATTAGGGGTAGTGAGATGACCGGCTTTGGTGCAGTCCGAAGTTGGTAGATACTCGATACTACACTCATTGAGGGTTGTTTTCTTGGAATATTTTGGTCGCTAGTTAAGTGGCTAAACCAAAACAATGAACATTGAAAACAATCCAATGATATTGAGCTCCTTAGAACCCGGTTACTATTTATAGGACAGGTTTTTAAGCCAACTACACTCAAGAGGGTACTTACCTATGAAACCCCATGCAAGCCTGAAATTAGGGTTTGGTGTGATTTGTTTGTACATATGTTTTGTGCATACATCATAAACATCATAAAACATCATATGCATTCACTAACCATTTCAAGGGTTTTAGATCTTCATCTTTGTTCTTGTTTTGTAGGACATGGAAATTCCTCGCAGAAATACCATTCAAGTCAACCTTGTGAGAATCTCTCCCCAACTCAAGGAGATCACCTCAAGAATTCTGGAAAATTCATCCTTCAGTGAAAGACATGGTAGACTGCTCAGCCTAGTCAACACCAACATTGAAGAAGACATGATGAAAGTGCTATTCCAGTTCTTTGACCCTCTTCACCACTGCTTCACTTTCCCTGATTATCAATTGGTACCCACTTTGGAGGAGTTCTCTCAACTCCTAAGAATCCCTATCCTTAATCAACTACCCTTCAACGGTACGGAAAAGGAGCCAAAGCCGGAAGATGTTGCTCGAGCATTACATCTACAACCATCCGACATCAAGGGGCATTGGGAAACCAGAAGCGGCGTCAAAGGATTCTTAGCAAAGTTCTTGTTTGAGAAGGCACAAGAATGTTGGGACTCATTGGACCTGCAAGCCTTTGAAGAGATTGTGGCACTCCTTATCTATGGGTTGGTCTTGTTCCCAAATCCTGACCGATTGGTAGATGTCAACGCTGTCAAAATCTTCTTGTCCAGAAATCCAATACCAGCATTGCTTGGGGACATCCTTCACTCATTTTACACACGAACAATGAGAAAGAGGGGTGTTCTCATGTGCTGTACTCCTATCCTTGCAAGGTGGTTTATTTCGCACCTTCCGCAATATGTCTTGAAGAATGACCAGGGTACAAGGTGGTCCCAACGGTTGATGACTCTTACTCATTCTGATGTGCATTGGTGTTCTCGGTCCAGAGAAAATGTCATCATCGTCGATCGTTGCGGAGAATTTCCTAATGTTCCTTTACTTGGAATTAGGGGAGGTATCACCTACAACCCTTGCCTAGCTTTGAGGCAATTTGGATATGCACGGAGGGATGGCCCTCATGATATGTTGATTCCTAGCCTAGTTTTTGACTTCGACAATGATGCGCAAGGACTTCGCCAAAGATTCATCAGAGCTTGGGGAAAACTCAACAAGGTTGATAGCAAGACTCTGGGACACAAGAACTCCATCCCTCTTGAGCCCTATCTCAAGTGGGTACGAGCCCGAGCCCAAAGTCTAATGATGCCTTATCCTCATGTACTCCCAGTGATTAAAGAGCCCGTCAATGAAGGAGAGGTTCCCTACACTATCCTACATCCAGACATGCCTACATCATGGGAGGAAATGCAGAAAAGTTGGATTCAGCTCAAGGAGGAACGGAACACTTTTGAAGCTAGCTACTATGCCAGTGAAAAGAAGGTTCTAGAGCTTACCCGCCGACTCCACGAGCAAGAGGCCCTCAACACCTACATCGCACCGAAGAGGATGCGCAATGTCTTTCTGCCTTAAGAAGTTTATTTTGTAACATTTGGCCCATGGGGCATTATGTACTAACAAATTTCTTCTTATTAATATGACGTGCGTTCTTCTTTGTCTGAAACAATTTTGAATGTTCTAAATCCTTGAATGCATTGCATACATCAGCACACCATTCATCATGTGCATAAGCAGGTCTCACTCCAGGTTTCCTTATCTGTCTGCTGTTTATTTCAGTAGGATGGATCTCGAGCAAACAGTCAAAGACCTACAAGCTCAGAATGCACAGTTCCAGCAACTCCTGATGACTTTGGTTAAAAGTCAAGAGGATATCAAGACTCAATTGGAGAATAAGGACCCAGTGAAGAAGAAGAAAAAGAGGATCGGGGTGGCTACTTTGGGGAGAAGATTTGACAGAGAAGCTCGGAGAGTGCTTGAATTTCCTCCTACTTCTGATGAAGGGACTAGTAAAAGAGATCGAGTTGCAGTGCCTTCCGAGTCTGATGCGGAGGAGGAGGAGGTTGAAGAGGATGAAGATTATTCTGACCAGCAATATCCTCCAGCTGATGACAAATACAAGGGTTTAGAAGACAGATTGGCCGCCATGGAGTTACAAAGGGTACCGGGTTTGGATTTTGAAGATTTGGGTTTGGTTGCCGGGATTGTGATTCCCCCAAAATTCAAAGTGCCGGTATTTGTGAGGTATGATGGGTTGTCCTGCCCCAAAATGCATCTCAGGTCCTACGTGAGAAAGATTCAACCCTATACAGCAGATAAAAATCTCTGGATTCATTTCTTTCAAGACAGCCTGTCGGGAGCTCAGTTGGAGTGGTTTTATCGGCTAGAAGGAACCAGTGTCAGAAATTGGGAAGATTTGGCCACCGCTTTCTACAAACAATACCAGTATAATTCTGATCTTGCTCCTACTCGTACCCAACTTCAGGGTCTGTCGCTAGGAACAAGTGAGGGATTCAAAGAATATGCACAAAAATGGAGGGATTTGGCTGGCAGGGTGCAGCCTCCTTTAACCGATCGTGAGCTCGTTGATATGTTTCTTGGGACCCTATCTGGGCCATTTTTCAATCATCTAATTGGTAACTCTTCCGCAGGGTTTACCGATTTGATCTTAACCGGCGAAAGAATAGAAGCTGGAATCAAGTCAGGAAAGATTCAGAAGGGTGTTGCTGCAAGTGTTTAGAAGAAGCCTTTTAAGAAGGAGACAGCTATGGTATATTCTCAGAGAAGAACAGGGAAGACGGAGCGTCGGCCAACTGTGGGGGCCGTAATGATTCAAAACACTCCGAGTGAGCAACGTCGCTATAACCAGTCCAGACCAAATCAGCAACGAGTGGAACGGCCACAACGGCAGTTCACCCGTATTAATATGACTCCAGCACAAGTGCTTCCCCATCTATTGAAGTTGAATCTTGCCACCATCAAGGAGGTGCCAAAGAATGTGAATACGTCCTCTCCGCATTATCATGCCAATGCTAAATGCGCCTACCATTCAGACAGTGTTGGACACGACACCAATGATTGTTGGGCACTCAAGCATAAAATCCAAGACCTGATAGAGGCTAAGGAGGTAGAGTTTGACGCTCCAGAGAAGCCTAATGTGATATCTGCACCTATGCCGAAGCACGGCCGAAATGTCAATGCCATTGAAGAGGATTTGTATGTTGCTGACGTCAGTGATCTGACTACTCCACTGCTAACCATTAAGTTGAATTTGTTAAGGGTCGGGATCTTCCCGGGATGTAAAGAAGACTGCTACTGTTGCCACTCTCTGCCGTTTGATTGTCCGCTATTAAAGAAAGGCATCCAAGGCCTTATGGATAGCCGACAAATTTTGTTCGAAAAAGTTTCTGCTGTTCCAGTTCATGTTGAAAATGTCTCAATCATAACCATTCACGCCAATCTTTCCAAGGCCGTCAAAAAGCCAGTTAAGATTACACCAGCTGCAAAATTTGTTCCATTGAAGATAACAATGCCAGGACTTGTCCCCTATGTTTCTGAGAAGTCGATACCTTGGAACTATGGCGGTGACATCTACTACCATGGTATCAAGCAAATCGAGGTAATTGAAGAAAGTTCGGATGATGAAGAAACCAGCATTAGTAACATTACGGGTACCAGCAAAATCACCAGGAGCGGGAGAATATTTTCTCCAGAGATTGCCCCTCCAAGAGCAGTCTTTGGACCCTCATCAGCTAACAAGGTCGTCCCTGCACCAATAAAACTTTCTGCTAGAACTCCTCTGATTGAAGACGTTGTTGTTCCTAGTACTGTCTCTCCCTCCGCTGCTGACAAAGGTAAGGGAATCCAAGATGAGCCCGTCAGGACGAGGGCTCAACCCTTGGTAATTCCGGAAACCTCCAAGAAGGAAATGGACGAGATTTTGAGGATAATCAAGAGAAGTGATTACGATGTGGTGGAACAGTTGGGGCAAACCCCCTCCAAGATCTCCATGCTGGCACTACTACTTTGCTCAGAAGCGCACGCTAAAGCCCTGATAAAATTCCTGAAGGCGGCTCATGTGCCCCAGGAAACCTCTGCGGATCAATTTCAAAATTGCGTGGCTAGCCTGACTGCGGACAATGGATTAGGTTTTTCTGATGCCGACCTAACCCCTAAAGGCAGAAACCACAATGATGCTTTGCATATTTCAATCGAGTGTCGCGGAACCACTCTTGAACATGTTTTGGTTGATATCGGTTCGTCGCTGAATGTTTTGCCTAAGAAGGCCTTGGACCGACTAGATTGTGAAGGGTTGGAATTGAAGCCGAGTGATATTGTGGTCAGAGCTTTCGATGGTTCGAAGAGAATGGTCCATGGAGAGGTTGAAATTCCCATCAAGATAGGCACTGAGGTGTTTAAATCCACTTTCTATGTGATGGACATCCGTCCGTCATACTCTTGCTTGCTGGGTAGGCCATGGATACACCCTGCTGGGGCAGTCACCTCCTCCTTACATCAGATGTTGAAGTATCCCATTAAGGGAAAGATCATCACTGTCCATGGCGAAGAAGAGTACATGATTAGCCATTTAAATTCTTTCCGGTATGTGGAGGTCGAAGGAGAGTTCATTGAGACACCGTTTCAACATTTCGAAGAAGTCCTTCCTGAAATAGCAGTAGCGAAGTTGGCAGCCGAGGCACCGAGACAGATGGCCAGGATGGCATCTCTAGAGGATGCAAGAGCCGCAATAAAAGAAGGGAAGAATTCAGCATGGGGGCAGTTACCCGACTTTCCGCATAAGACTGACAAGTTTGGGTTAGGGTTCACAGCCACCGGCCAGAAAGTTATGCGCCGTGCGAAGATTGAAAGGGCGCCAGTCAAAATTTCTCCCTACGGAATCAACGCCCTGGAAGAGGAGGACAAAGAAAGCAACATTGAAGAGTGGATTTATCCAACTGTCAAAGGAGGATTGAGCAATTGGGAGGCTAAGGACTTTGTCCCCATCACTTTTATTCACCAGTAATTTACCTGTTAAACATTTCCTATTTGGTCTGTAATATTTACTTTCAAACAATCCGTACACTATCTTTTCACCTCCTGCCTTGCCCGGGGCATGTAGGTCTACTTGTAAAGGTTTTGATTATTTTTCATATTCATATGCCATGTTTAATGATTCATTGGATGTTTTTCATTTGATAAACTGCTTGTGTTCATTTTCTTCTCTTTTGCATTTTTTGTTTAAGGATGGCTATCCCTTACACACACCCACACTCACCAATGCAGGTACCCATCCACTCCGGATTCCAGGGGTGACTATTATGCTGTATCTTTTAATAACTCTGAAGATCTGGTCAATCTAGCCGAGTATGAAGATGACGAAGGTTGTGAAGTACCCGGGGAACTAGCCAGACTTCTGCAACAAGAGGAAAGGGCCATCTTACCGCATGAGGAGCCATTGGAAACTGTTAACTTGGGAACCGAGGAGGACCGGAAGGAGGTGCAAGTGGGTGCCAATCTGAAACCAAAAGTCAAGGAGCGCTTGGTACAGTTGTTGAATGAGTATGTTGAAATATTCGCTTGGTCCTATGAAGACATGTCGGGTCTAGACACAGACATCGTGGTTCACCGTCTCCCCACAAGAGAAGACTGTCCACCAATCAAGCAAAAAGTTCGCCGAATGAGGCCTGACATGTCCGAAAAAATCAAAGTAGAAGTAATGAAACAATTCGATGCTGGTTTCCTGGCTGTTACGTCCTATCCTCAATGGGTCGCTAACATTGTGCCAGTACCAAAGAAAGATGGCAAGGTCAGGATGTGTGTGGACTACCGGGATTTGAATAGGGCCAGCCCTAAAGATGATTTCCCGCTACCTCATATTGACATCTTGATCGACAATACAGCTCAGCATAAAGTGTTTTCCTTCATGGACGGATTCTCGGGCTACAATCAAATCAAAATGGCTCCCGGGGATATGGAGAAAACAACTTTTGTCACACAATGGGGCACTTTCTGTTACAAGGTGATGTCGTTCGGGCTGAAGAACGCATGGGCAACTTATCAACGCGTCATGGTAGCCTTATTTCATGATATGATACATCATGAGATTGAAGTTTACGTAGACGATATGATAGCTCGGTCACAAACAGAGGAAGAGCACCTCGAGCATCTGGAGAAGCTGTTTGCCAGGTTAAAAGAATACAAGCTCAGGCTGAATCCAAGTAAATGCACTTTTGGAGTTAGGTCTGGTAAACTCCTGGGATTTATTGTAAGCAACAAAGGCATTGAAGTCGATCCGGCAAAAGTAAAAGCAATACAAGAAATGCCTGCTCCCCGTACTGAAAAGGAGGTTAGAGGATTCTTGGGACGCATAAACTATATTGCCAGATTCATCTCATATCTGACTTCTACCTGTGAGCCAATTTTCAAACTCTTGAAAAAAGATCAGGTAGTGGAATGGAACGACGATTGTCAAGCTGCTTTTGATAAAATCAAGGAGTATTTGCTAGAACCTCCTATTCTGATGCCACCCGTCGAAGGAAGACCATTGTTCATGTACTTAACCGTCTTGGATAACTCAATGGGGTGTATTTTGGGCCAGCATGACGAGTCTGGTCGAAAAGAGCATGCTATTTATTACCTTAGCAAAAAGTTTACCGACTGTGAGACTCGCTACTCACTGCTCGAGAAAACTTGCTGCGCTTTGGTATGGGCTGCTCGCCGACTAAGACAGTATATGCTGACTCATACTACCTTGTTGATATCCAAAATGGACCCTATCAAGTATATCTTCGAGAAGCCCGCTTTATCTGGAAGGATAGCTAGATGGCAAATGATCTTAACCGAGTATGACATCCAGTACACCACCCAAAAAGCAATAAAAGGGAGTGTACTAGCTGATCATCTGGCTCATCAGGCTATCGAAAACTATCAACCCATGAGATTTGACTTCCCAGACGAGGACATCATGAATTTGGACAACGTTGAAAGTGACGGACCGTATGACGGACCCGAAAAGGAATCCCGATGGACCCTGTACTTTGATGGTGCTTCAAATGCACTTGGAAACGGTATTGGCGCAGTACTCATTTCTCCGGAAGGTTGTCACACTCCTTTCACAGCCCGACTTTGCTTCAGCTGCACAAACAACATGGCTGAGTATGAAGCTTGCATCTTTGGTCTCAAGGCTGCTATAGACTTGGGGATCAAATCTTTGATCGTATTTGGGGACTCGGCTTTGGTCATCAGCCAAATCAAAGGAGACTGGGATACCAAGCATCCTAATCTTATCCCATACAAAGAACATGTCCTGACATTGTTGCCTCATTTCGAGCAAATTACCTTCGAGCATTTCCCGCGAGAAGAGAATCAGCTAGCCGATGCTCTAGCCACAATGTCCTCCATGTTTAAACTCAACTGGGATAACGAGGCTCCCCAAATCACCATCAAGCGAATGGATGAACCGGCACATTGCCACGAGATTAATACCGAAGAAGTAGTGGAACAACCTTGGTTCCATGAAATCAAAAGGTATCTCGAGACTAGAGATTATCCTGAAGGAGCTTCCGTAAATGACAAGAAGTTCTTAAGGAAATTCGCTGCTAAGTTCTTCCTGAACAACGGCATCCTTTACAAACGAAGCCATGATTGTGTATTACTCCGATGTGTGGATAAAGCTGAAGCAGAGTTGATCATGACTGATATACACAGCGGCACATTTGGCACTCACTTGAGCGGGCATACAATGGCTAAGAAGATCCTAAAGGCAGGCTATTATTGGTCTACCATGGAGGCTGACTGCCATCAACATTCCCGTACTTGCCACAAGTGTCAAGTCTATGCTGACAAAGTTCATATCCCTCCGGTTCCTCTCAACGTCCTGACTGCTCCGTGGCCCTTTGCAATGTGGGGCATTGATATGATTGGAGAGATCAAGCCCACGGCTTCCAATGGACATCGCTTCATCCTGGTTGCCATTGACTACTTCACTAAATGGGTCGAAGCAGCTTCCTTCGCCTCTGTGACTAAAAACGTGGTTGCCCGCTTTATCAAGCAAAATCTCATATGTCGGTATGGTGTTCCAGACAGGATCATCACAGACAACGGTACAAATCTGAATAACACAATGATCACTGCATTGTGCGAACAGTTCAAGATTTATCATCACAATTCATCTCCCTATCGGCCAAAGATGAACGGTGCTGTTGAAGCTGCGAACAAAAACATTAAGAAAATCATTCAGAAAATGACAGTCACTTACAAGGACTGGCATGAGATGTTACCGTTTGCTCTGCATGGATACCGTACGACGACACGTACTTCAACTGGGGCAACCCCATTTTCTCTGGTTTATGGCATGGAAGTTGTTTTGCCTATGGAAGTCCAGATCCCTTCTCTAAGGATTATGAAGGATGCAGGTTTGAATGAAGATGATTGGATGCAGACCCGACTTGATCAACTCAATCTGATCGACGAAAAGCGACTTGCTGCTATATGCCATGGTCAGACGTATCAAAAACGGATGATCAAGGCCTTTAATAAGAAAGTCAGACGTCAAGTGTATCAAGTCGGAGATCTAGTAATCAAGAGGATTATCTTGCCGCAAAGTGATCCCAGGGGCAAATGGACTCCTACATATGAAGGACCATTTGTGATCAAGAGCATATTTTCTGGTGGTGCAATGATTCTGACCACCATGGACGGCGACGATTTGCCGCACCCTGCGAACGCAGACATAGTCAAAAGATACTACGCATAAAATAACCCGACAAGTCGAAAACCCGAAAGGGCGGCTTGGGAAAAAATGGGCATCCCGGTGAACCGAAAACCCGAAAGGGAGGTTCAGGCAAAAATTAGGGATAAAAACGAAAAAATCTGTACACCCGGCAAGTCGAAAACCCGAAAGGGCGGCTTGGGCAAAAAGGGGTTTCCCGGTGGATCGAAAACCCGAAAGGGCGATTCAGGCAAAAGTTAGGGAATTAAAGCGTATGACTATGTCTCGTCGGATCACTTCAAAGACAATCTCTTCATCAACCAGTTCCAGGCTTCTGATCAATCCAATCATCGGCAAGCAAAGCATTGAATGGACAGATATTCAGAGTTGTGAAAGCTATAGCGGAACGGAATCCCATGGAATTATTTCACATAGCCATCCTTTATTTTGTATAAAATCTTTCAATATTTACGACAAAGTCCTCTTATTAGGATGATTGTCTCCTTTGTACAAATATACTCAAAGAAAATCAATACAAATACTTTTCCCAGAAATTTGTGTCATTTCCTTTTCTTTTCTCTTGCACTATTTGTTTTATTTTGAGAAACGTCCAATGTTTTGTTAAAATAGGCATATACATTTGAAACATAATCATTTTCTTATGAGTCGGGAAAGAGGATTACCGATAAGTAAAAAGTACAGTTGGATACCCGATACCCTTTCAAAGGAAACCCCCAGTAGATTCTGGAAGCTTATCCCCCGCAGAGAACGGACGTCTCTCCCGAGTTTTATTCAAATTTATTCCTCCCAGGGACTTATAACTGGGTTATCCTCAGCTAACAATCACGGAAGATCGCACTCGCCAAAATTCTTCCTATCCCCAGCGGAGTTCATCAAAATTCCCCAGCAGTAACTTATCTTTGCAAATCCCCAGCCAGAGAATCCTCCGGAATTCAATTCCCCTCAGAGTTTAAGTTTCAGTGTCCCCAGCGGAGCCAGACTAATGAACCTTCTCCCCACAGAGTTTTGGGAGGGCAAATCTTAAGTTCCCCAGTGAAGTCGCCAGAGTTACTTCCCGCCAGACTAAAGATTCTCAGTCTTACGTCCCTAGCGTAAGCCTATTAAATCTTAAGCTCCCCAATAAAGGTCATCAGGAATTCTCTTCCCCAGCAGCAGCCAAGGATTTATTCTTCCCGGCAACAGTCAAGATACTTTTATCTTCATCCATCTCGAATTCATCTATCCTTTGCAAAACAGCTCTCCAGCTTACATGCACATCCACTTACATTCATATCATATAACATATATTGTATCATGCATCATGACATTGCATACAATTAACTCTTTGCCTTTTCAGGTAAAATCAGTCGACAGACTAAAATCATTATCTTCCCATATTTTTGAAAGCAGTTTACGAACGCTTCCCAACAACGGATGCTGCTCTATTGCTTATTCAACTTCAAGATTTCTGAAAACAGTTCACGGGTTCTCCAAGTAAACGGATGTTAACCTATCACTTGTTCAGATTCTTCTTCAAGACTTCGGAAAACAGTTTATGGATTCTTCCCAACAACAGATGTTAATCTATCAACTTGTTCAGATGCAATTTTTGAAAGCAGTTTACGGACGCTTCCCAACAACGGATGCTGCTCTATTGCTCATTCAACTTCAAGATTTCTGAAAACAGTTCACGGGTTCTCCAAGTAAACGGATGTTAACCTATCACTTGTTCAGATTCTTCTTCAAGACTTCTGAAAACAGTTCACGGGTTCTCCAAGTAAACGGATGTTAATCTATCGACTTGTTCAGATGCAACTTTTGAAAACAGTTTACGGACGCTTCCCAACAACGGATGTTGCTCCATTGCTTATTCAACTTCAAGATTTCTGAAAACAGTTCACGGGTTCTCCAAGTAAACGGATGTTAACCTATCGCTTGTTCAGTTTCTTCTCCAAACCACCGAAAACAGTTTACAGATTCCTCCCAACAACGGATGTCAATCTATTGCTTGTTCAGGCCCCCAGTTCAGAGATGGTCCAAAGCTTGGACACCTTCCTGATATTCCCTTCCAGATGGCATCTCTAAGCCCATCCCCGACAAGATTTCTGTCACTCTCCCAGATGGCATCGTTAAGCCTATCTCCAAATGGCATCTCTAAGCCCATTCTCGCATCCATTGCTTTGACGAGTGCAAATTTCCGGGCACTCTAGTGTCCAATCTCCTTTTTACCCTCGAGTCACGAAAGGCAAACTTGCCAATCTAACTCTTCGGATTCAAGAAGATTGAACAGGGGCAACTGTTGTACCCCAAAATTTTCCCTCCCATTTCTCATTGATTTCTCACCACAAAGCCCTTGAAGCTCAAGATCCAGTTAGGGTTTCATCTGCTCAAGACTTCTCTTTGCACTGTTGACCCAAATTAGGGTTTGTGTTTGCACAAAGATGCTTTGACCTAAAATGCCTAAGATGACTTTCATGCTTCATATTGGACTCCCAAGTTTATCCATACCAAGTTTCAAACTTTGATTCCAAATTTTGCCCAGTCAATTGGACAGTTGACCTAGAAATCAGCTGTATTAGGGAAAAAGTCAATTGTGGCCAATTAACAGTCAAACCTCATGAAAATTGACCTACATCAACATTATGAACTCATATGGTCCATTTGATCAAGTTTGGATCACAACTCCATAAGAAATTTGATCAGATCACCAAAAGGGCAAAATGGTCATTTTTAGGGTTTTGACTGCACAAAGGCAATTTTTGACTGTTTGACCTAGCCAATGGCAAACCAAGCTCATATATGGACTCAAGTACCCCATGGAATTATCTTGACATGCTCAACAAGCTCAAAAGATCCAAAGTACACAAGATTGACAGTTGAATTTCCCAATCAATTGACCAATTTTGACTGTATACTGAAAAGTCAAACTTTGACTTTTTGGTCAAAATCAAGAGTCAAGATTCATTTTTCATCAAAACATGCCAAATCATGAAACTTGTTCACCAAGAAATCACAAAATGCAAATTATGGTTAGAAATTTGAATTTTTCATAACTTAGAATTTTTCTAAGTTATAAAAAACCCTAATTTTTTTCCAACTTTGCCCCACTTTTTCACCAAGATCCATTTGGATTCAAACAAAAGTCAAAACATGAAAGTTGTAGCTTGTTGCATAACCTACAACTTTGATTAACAAAGTTTTCCCATTTGAGGCTTGTATCTCAAGTTACAAATTTTTGAATAATAGCACTAAACCATTCTTAACTTAGTGAATTTTTTACCTATTTTGACAAGGTTTTCTACCCCACTTCAAGGACATTTTACATACCCTTCCACTTGTAATTTCAATTTTAATTTCAAAGATGGATTGTAGTACACATTCCAAGATTTCCAAAATGTCCAAGAACTCATCAAACAACCTCATGACTTGGGAGATTCGAATTTCACAATTTGGCAAAAACTCACTTTTGAATTGGCCATTTTTCATGTTCATAAGTTGTGCAAACTTCTCAAAACCAGCATGCCCTTGATTACAAGTCCTAAAACCATCCAACACTCAATAATTTAATGCATGTTCATTGTGTTAAGACCTTGTTTCATGAGCTAAAGCATTGTATGATGGATTAATCCCAAATTAGATAAAGCATTCTTTCTATTTTTGCAAAAATTTCACTTTATGTCCAATTACAAATCCAACAAGTACAAACCAAATCCAATTGGCACAAGATTATGGACAAATCACTCTGATCAAGGAGAGGTTATGCAGCTCATTAGAGGCCCCCTACTTGCCTAAAACACCAAGTTGCCTTTGTTTGCTTAAGAGTGAAGAAAAGTACCATAACTCAAACCAACTTCCATCTCAGCTTACACACACTTAGACAAAGTTATCAAACATATTCCAAAGATCAGAACCAAGCTTTTGCACTACCCTAGCACCTCTCAAACACTCCCCTTGCCATAATCACTCTCAAACTGCAAAAACAGGGCAAGGCCTGCAGTTTGAGTGTCATCTTTCATTTCTCTCAAGCTTTCTTGCCCAAACCAGTTCACACACCTTCCATACCATCTATGCAAGCTAACCAAAAGCAAAAGCACGACCTGTAATCACTCTAACCACTTCCACCATTTTCAGTTTCTTGTTTTGCAGGTGAAGTGCTCTAGCACGATTCAGAAGCTTTCAAGACAAAGTAACCATTGGAATAGCATCCCTGAACCTCAAGGAAGCTTTTCCAATCATCACCTTGCACTGAAAGCTCCCTCATTGCCAGAAAGAACTTCAGCTGAACAGGTATCTTGGTGAACTCGTATCTCTCTTATTAGGCATCATTAACTTTAAGTTTGTGAATAAACAATGTTCTACTCATGCCACTGAACATGTACATTCTTTTACTTTTCATTTCTTTTGCCTGAGCTGTGAGAATTTGAGGTTTGAAAATGGCAGAAAACTTAGGTTAAGATTTGGGATCATTAAAATTCTCTCTCATTTCTGAGAGTTAGGAGATGTTCTTTATATATTTGGAATCGTGGTTTCATGATTAACATTTTTTGTGTTGGAAGTTTGTTCAAAAAATCAAAGAATCAGGATATTCAAATGAAGCTTCTTGCGCGCGTTTTTTGAACAAGTTTTTGTTCAGAGGTTGAAGAAGGTGTCTCATGGGCTGGGCCAGCTTTGGTTCTGCTTTTCACACCATGATTTTTGTTCTGCACCCCCTGAGCCCATTTCATTCATTTTTAATATTTTTGACTTTTGCTTTTTTTTTTATTGGTTCATTTATGTTTTCTCAGCTTATTAAAAACATAAAAATATTTTTCTCATCATTTTTTGAATTTATTGAATATTTATTTGATTGTTTCTTTTGTTTGTACATAAATAAATAAACATATATATATATATATATATATATATATATATATATATATATATATATATATATATATATATATATATATATATATATATATATATATATATATATATATATATATATATATATATATATATATATATATATATATATATATATACTTTTTTTGTTTAAAATATTAAGATAATACAAAATATATTTTTATACACATTTTTATCTTATTTTTACTTCCTGAAAATATTATAGAAAAAAAATACTTTTTATTTAAATATTAAATATTATTAATTAATATATATAATATATGTTTTGTAAATAATATAAATATATAGGTATATATTAATATACTTAGGATAAAAATACCAAAAAATGTACATATTTTATTTTAATATTTAATACTAAAAAATACCCTTTTTTACAAATATACCATATTTTATTTTATTTTTGTATGTAAATAATAAATAATTGATTAATACCCCTTTGATTAAAAATTTGGTTTTTTACCCTAAAATTGAAAATACCTCAAAAATAATACCTTTTTATTTTCTTTTTATTTTACATAAATAATATTTTTTTTCATACATATAAAAATTCTTTTTTGCATCCTTGCATATTCATTTTATTTCTATTTTATTTATGCTTTTGATCATATTGTAAATATTCAAGGCAAATGATGTAATAGCTTAGATTCAATTTTTTGTCTAAATATCTCCCCACTTGAACATTGTACCCCCCTCCCCATATTATTGTGTTGTAATAGCATAAGAATTTAAATTTCGCACTTTAAATGCTTTCTAAACATATTATGTTAGAGCTAGGGTTTGTATGTAAATAAAACGAACAAAATAGTTGGACCTAATCTCAAGATAAATATGCATGAAAAATGGACAACACATTTCACACTTGCACCCCTAGGTTATTCCACTTTGTTGCCTTCAAATAATTGGGCCATATTGTATGTTGAATTTCTTTGGGTAAAAACAAACAATCAAATGATCATAGTCCCACAAAATGTTGCTTAAATGAATGATCAAGTCCCTTTTAAAGAAAATTGCCCAAAGACATTTAACACTATTACAATTATAGTCTAAACAATGACCCGCGCCCGTCCCTTTCACCTCCTAAGACAAGATTGTCCACCAAATGCAATGGTGGAACAAAATTGTCAAAAGGTTTAAAGACATAACAAAAATCTTTGAGAAAATTTTAGGTAGACAACTCTTGAGTACTTGTCAATTTGCAAAGAAAACACTTGCCTATTTTCAAAACCCACTTCACAAACACTTTCAAAACCAACTTTCAAAAAAACCTTGAAACATCTTTTCAAAAAGACAAACACCTTTTTGTAAAACATTCGAGTAAAGAATTGTTACAAGGGTAGCCTAGACAAGGCATCTTTTTCAAAACATTTTCAAAACCACACACAAAGCACCATTTCAAACAATTGAAAACCAAGGCAAGTTGATCTAAGCAAGTACCTAAGAGCCCATGGATAACCATGGATAGAAAGGGTGCTAATACCTTCCCTTTCTATAATCTACTCCCCGAACCCAAGAAAAATCTCAAAGGTTTTTGCTGTGCTTTTTAAACCTTTCCTTAGGATAAAATAAAAAGTAGGTGGCGACTCTTGCTCAACCGAAACATTTGCGAAAACAAACGCAAAACCCTAGTCAGTTCTCCCACCGTATCACAAAAGGTATTGGTCTTGAGGTTCAAGTCAAGTCATTACCAAAGAATAAACATGATTGAAGGATACCTTTGATTTAAAAGAAGAGAGTCTTCTAAGTTTAATTAGCATTTTACTGCTTTTTCATTTGTAATCTTTCTTGTTTATCATTGCACTGTTTGCATGTAGAACTTGTTTGCATTTGAATGATTATCTTAATATAATTAGCATGTTTGTCTTGAAGAAATACACTCGTTTAACTCGTATTTGTTTCATTTTTAAAATTTCTTTTTGCATTATGATACCAACTTGTTATCCATTATCTTTCCTAGGAAAAGATTGGATGGAGGATGATGAATTTGAAACGCAAAATTTCTGGTTGTATGCTTTTGGATAAAACCATAGTGACGATGTACAGGCATTGTTTCAAATTCCCAAACACCATAGATATAAGGGAGTGAAACCTTTTTTTAACCCCTTTGAGCCTTGAGTTAGGAGTTTCTTTTTGTTTAGAAAAAACCCTCATTTTTAACCCGGGGCAGAGTAGTGTTCAGTTAATCTGATTGAGTATTCAAATCTCATCAAGAGTGTGCGTCTAAGGATACAACAATGGTTATTGTGATACGGTGGGAGAATTGACTATGGTTTTGCGTTTGTATTCGCACTTGTGCGGTTGAGCAAGAGTCGCCACCGACTTTTTATTTTATCCTAAAGGAAAGGTTAAAAAAGCACAGCAAAAACCTTTTGAGATATTTCGTGGGTTCGGGGGGGTAGATCATGAAAAGGGAAGGTATTAGCACCCTTTTCATCCATGGTTATCCATGGGCTCTTAGTTACTTGGTTTTTAGATCACTTGCCTTGATTTTCGATTGCTTGAAATTGTGGTGTGTGTGTGTGTGTTTTTGAAAATGTTTTGGAAGAAGATGCCTTGTCTTAGGCTACCCTTGTAACAATTCTTTACTCGAATGTTTTACAAAGGTGTGTATCTTTTCGAAAAGATGTTTCAAATGTTTTTGAGAGTTTGTTTTGAAAGTGTTGTGGAGTGTGGTTTTTGAAAAAAAGGCAAGTGTTTTTGCAAGTTGATCTCAAGTAACTAAGAGTTTTGTCTACCCTATTGTACTCAAAGGTTTTCTCTATGTTTTCAACCCTTTTTAAAAATTTTGTTCCACCATTGAATTTGATGGACAATCCTGCGTTTAGGAGGTTTAACGGGACGGGCGCGGGTCATCGTATGGACCATGAATGCAATGGTGCCAAGTATCTTTGGCAATTTGCTTTTGAAGGGACTATGATCATTCCATTTAGGCAACTTTCGAAATCGTCAACGAGGGACTTATGATCATTTTGAATTCGTTTTGCCAAAGAAACTCGACGTGCAAGCATGGCCCATTTTGGAAGGCAACATGTGGGATTACCCTAGAGGGTGCAAGTGTGATTGTGTATTGATTTCATGTATTTGTCTTGTATTAGGTTATCTAGCGTTTGATTTTATGTACATGCAAACCCTAGGTCTAACCATGGTATATTTTGAAAGCGGTAAATTGCAAGAATTTAAAGTCTACGCTATTACAAAACAAGTATCCGGGAGTGGGGGTACAAATTTACGAATGGGGATGAGACTTAGGAATATAGTGTCCAATAGATTACAACCAAATCGAATTTGCAATCAAATGTAAATGTAACGAATATACAAAATAAGCAAATGTATAATGTATCAAGTATAAGTACATTGTGTAAGTGTACGTGTATGTATATTTGTATATGTAATTATTTACAGGTGCGACAATGTGGAATTAGTGCGTATTATTAAGTATTGTTTTGACTTAAAGAAAGAAATTAAAATATTTGTTTAATTAATCTTGTAATCTTGTATATGGTTAATATGTACAAAAATAATGTTTTAATTAAAAGAAAAAGGTGTTTTCAATTTTAATTATATTGTGTAATAAAAAAAATGTATCTTTATATGTATGTACAAAGAATATTTAAATTAAATGTTAAGAATTTAAATTATGTAAAAAAAGTATTTTTATGTATTTTAGTATTAATGTATTACTATACAAAGAAAGGTATTTTACTTAAAAGAAAAAGGGGTTTACATTTTAATTGTGTATTTTTATATTAATGTAATAATATACAAAGTAACAAAATTTAAGTTAGAGGAAAAATATTGTAATTAAAAATGTATTTTTAGAGAAAATCAATATTTGATGTAAATAAATAAAAGAAAAGTTATGTTAAAGGAATATGATGTTTAAAAAGGGTTGGAAACAAAAAATCAGAAATGGGCTCAAGGGTGGGGTTATGGCCCAAGCAGAAGAGAAATGGGGGGTGTGAGTTGGAAACGTGAAAAGGCTTTGTGTTTTGTGAAACGGGTTAGGCCCATTTGCCCTAAACAAGTTTTAGGGTTCATTGTTTTTCTGTTCATTTGGGACATACGCTTAGGGTTTGGAAGGAGCAGCGCCGTTCGTATCACTTGTCTTCTCCGATTACAAAACCCTTCGCCTCAGCCACCAGCACCGTTTGCCCTCCTCCCTTCAGATCACTCAGGCGACGATTAAACAAGGTAGCGCTTTGTCTCGAACTTATTAGGCGTTTTAGATTTCCATGTTATGATTTTGATGCTTCTTTTGATTAAGGCGTTTTGATTTTGTTTGTTTTAACGAGGTTGAAAAGGGAAGAGAAGAGAATTTACTACCTTTTTGTTTGAGGGAGGAATGGTGGAGGCGCTCGGAGGCTTAGTGGTGAAGGGGTTGCGCGATGAGACTAGCTTTTTTGGTGACCCTGGTATTTCTGTACTCTTCTCTAAGCTTTATGATGTTCACCTGAAAGCTTGATACACATGTCTTCTTTTCTTCTTCTCCTTCTTGTGTTGCCTTCTGTTGCTTATCCCTCACCTATTTTGTATGCTATGCTTTTATTATCCTTTGAAACGCTTGTTGCCTTTGAATTGCCTTTGAACGTATGCTTCTGAATGTTGATTTTTTCATGCCCAGTGATGAAGAAATTCTGAGGGTCTTTGTTGCCTTTGAATGCTAGTTAGGGTTTAAGCTTATTTGGAGCCCTTGGGTTTTGAAAAGCTTAGGGGTTATTGGCCTATGATGAAGCTTTTTTGAGGCTTGTGATGTTGGATAATTTTGTTTAGGCTTTGAGCTGGGAAAGTTTGATACTTGACAGAGTTTTCTTTTGGAATGGTGAGGCCTAGCAGGTTTTAGACTTGGGTTGTTCAGGCAGGTATTGGCATATGCAGGTTATATGTTTTATTAGGCCATGGTTATGAAATGGCTATGGTTAGGCTTGAACAAGTTTTACTGGTTTATTGCTAGGCTTGGACTTGGTTTGAACTTGACAGGTTGTGAGGTTTCACAGTTTATGCTTAGGCAGGTTTGGTGCTTCAGGTTTGATGCTTCAGGTTTGATGACTTTCAGGCAGGTTTAAGGCTTTGGGTGATTTTGTTTGTTTTCTGATACCAGGTTTTTGGCTTGGGGTCTGCTTCAGGTTAGGCCTTAAGGCATATGTAGGTCTTGTGCAGGTTAACTGGTTTATGGCTTATGCTTGTTGGGTTGTTATGGTTTGAAAGCTTACAGGTTATGTGTTTTCAGATCGTTGGTTTCTTGTGAGACTTGAAGGCTTATGCAGTTTTGTATCTTTTTTTTTGTATTGGTTTTGCCTTCTTTCTTTTATCCACTGTGTTCAGTCTTTTGTTTTATATTATCTTCTTGCCTAAAGCCTTGTAACCTACTTTCTTTGTTCTCTCTTTTTCTTCTCTCTCAGTACAGCTTGCATTAAAATATTATTTATGCATTGTACTTCTCTGAAAGGGCCACTTGGGAAATGATGACAATGGGATAGTTTGCTTGCATAACCATTTTCCTCTACATATTTGTCCCTTCTTTTGACAGCTTCTTGTACTTTGTATATTTTCAAATCTTCTTCTTTGATAGCTTGGGTAGCCTTGTGACATTTTGACAGCAAGTTTGAATTTTTCAGTTTTGACTTTGTAGTTTGATTTGCACTTTGGAGTTTTGAGATTTGAACTTATGCAGTTTGGACAATTTGATTTGTGCAATTTTGACTTTTGTGCATTCATCTTTAGCAAATAAATATCCGTCCCTCTTTGTGAACCGGGAGAAATCCCGTGATTTGCAGAGAGGGTTAACTGATCCCAATCAGTGGCCCTTAATGATGAATTTTATATCTGTCTCTTTTATTTATCTGCTATTGACTTTCCTTTTTTTTCTTTTGCAGATGAATAAAATAAAATGGAGCAAAGGATAGCAGATGAAGACTTGAAGAATAGAAAATGTTTAGGATAGTTTTTATTTAAGTTTAAATTACTGTAAAATTATTGTTGTAAATAAATTGTAAACAATAATTGTACGAATAATTTAAAAATAAATAAAAGTTTTTATTATCCAATTAATTCTTTTTCCTTTATTGTTTATTTATTATTTAAAATTCTTTGAATTAACATAATTGAAAAATAAATTCCAATCACTTAATCTCAGAATAATAAATAATTTAAATAAACAATGCTTTAGCACTTGATCAATTAAACCTGGCGTTTCCAACACCCAAAGCAAAGCAACAGTTAATCAAAACAACTGATCAGGCGCATTCTCTTTTCACTGATTTTTACCCAGCACTGCAAATCCAAACTGAATGTATCCTTTGACTGGTCCAAACAAAAAAATGTGAATTCAAACCAAATGCCTTCTTTTACTGATTAAATCAAACAATGCGAATTCAACCCAAATCTCGGAATAACTTGCAAAGTGCTGTAGAATTTAAATCCTTCTGAGAACGTGCCCACAAAACCCTAATTCCTAATTAAATGCCAAAGAACGTCCGCCTGATCGAAACTGAGCCAAAGTCAACTAAAACCCTAAGCCAACTGTGTGAAACATTCCAGAGCCCTGAAAATCAATAAAACCCTAATTGTATCCGACTGACGAGAAAAATCTGTTTGACCGATTCTTGAGCCAATCTGAAAAATCAGGAAACGCCTGAAGCTGTGATTTCTTGTGGAAAAAATGCGAGGGCAAATTTTGGGGTACAACAGTTGCCCCTGTTCAATCTTCTTGGACCTGAAGAGTTAGATTGGCAAGTTTGCCTTTCGCGACTTGAAGGTAGAAGAAGATTGGACACTAAAGTACCCAGAAAATTTGCACTCGGTGATGTGATGGTAGAGGTGAATGGGCTTAAAGATGCCATTTGGTGATGGGCTTAAAGATGCCATTTGGCGGCTGCTGATAGGAGGATGGGCTTAAAGATGCCATCGGGAAATGGGCTTAAAGATGCCATTTGGTGATGTTGAACTGTATGTCATTGGTGAGTATCAGAAAGGCACCCATGTTTTGGAACATCTCTGAATTGGGGGTCCGAATAAGCAATAGATTGACATCCACGTTTTGGAGAATCCGTAAATTATTTTCAGGAGTTGAGATTGAATAAGCAATAGAGCAGCGTTCGTTGTTGGGAAGCGTCCGTAAACTGTTTTCAAAAAAATGCATCTGAACAAGTTGATAGATTAACATCCGTTGTTGGGAAGAATCCGTAAACTGTTTTCAGAAGTCTTGAGAAGAATCTGAACAAGCAATAGGTTAACATCTGTTACTGGAGAACCCGTGAACTGTTTTCAGAAGTCTTGAAGTGGAAGAGGAACCGCTGTAGGGCTTCCTGATGATGTGCTCGTATAAAACTGCATCTGGATGGATCTGGAATAAGTATCAGAATGTCGCCGTGTCCGGGTCACATCTGAACTATTTCTGGATGAATCTTGGGAGATGATCTTTGTCTGTCGACTGATCTTACCTGAAAAGGAAAAGGGTTAGTTATATGCAATGTCATGATGCATGATACAATGTATTTTATATGATATGAATGTAAATGGATGCGCATGTAAGCTGGAGAGCTGTCTTGCAAAGGATAGATGAATTCGAGATGGCTGAAGATAAAAGTATCTTGACTGTTGCCGGGAAGAATAATTCCTGGTTGTTGCTGGAGAATAAGGAGCTTGGGTTGCATACCAATCTTCTGGGGAATTCCTGATGACTTCTACTAGGGAGTTCCAATCTAATAGACTCATGCTGGGGAGGTAAGACTGAGAATCTTCAGTTTGGCAGGCAGTATCTCTGTGGGGAGAAGGTTCACTAGTCTGGCTCCGCTGGAGATTGATAATTGGAAGTTTTATTTTCGCTGGGGATAATGAGACTTGACTCTGAGGGGAGTTAGCTTCTGGAAGGTTCTCTGGCTGGGGATTGCGAGAGTCCTCTGATTGCTGCAGGTGAAGGCTTGGAATCTGAACAAGCAATAGATTGACATCCGTTACTGGAGAATCCGTAAACTATTTTCAGAACGTTGAGAAGTGTCTGAACAAGCGATAGGTTAACATCCGTTACTGGAGAACTCGTGAACTGTTTTCAGAACGTTGAGAAGTGTCTGAACAAGCGATGGGTTAACATCCGTTACTGGAGAACCCGTGAACTGTTTTCAAAAGTTGAGAAGTTGAATAAGCAATAGAGCAGCATCTGTTGTTGGGAAGCGTCCGTAAACTGTTTTCAAAGGTTGCATCTGAACAAGTTGGTAGATTAACATCCGTTGTTGGGAAGAATCCGTAAACTGTTTTCAGAAGTCTTGAGAAGAATCTGAACAAGTGATAGGTTAACATCCGTTACTGGAGAACCCGTGAACTATTTTCAGAAGTCTTGAAGTTGAATAAGCAATAGAGCAGCATCCGTTGTTGGGAAGCGTTCGTAAACTGTTTTCAAAGGTTGCATCTGAACAAGTTGGTAGATTAACATACGTTGTTGGGAAGAATCCGTAAACTGTTTTCAGAAGTCTTGAGATTGAAGAGGAACCGGTGTAGGGTTTCCTGATGATGCGTCTGTGTAAAACTATATCTTCCAACAGGTGATGAAGGAGTCGTTGAACACTTTTGACATTCGAATGCCCCAAGTGATGGTGACGGAGACTTGCCCCAGGTTCACTGAACTTTTGAGAGATCTGTTGAAACCTTGACTGGACTGCCCCAGGTTAACCGAACTTTGAAAGATCTGTTGAAACCTTGACTGGACTGCCCCAGGTTAACCGTACTTTGAAAGATCTACTGAAACTTGACTGGACTACCCCAGGTTAATTGGATGGTGACATGCCATGCACCTTGCTGATAGGTGATTTGTAATGGAGGTGTCATCCTCTTGAAGTGATTTTAACTTACTGAGAGAGTTTTCGTTCCCCCGAACATTCGCTGTATGAAATTCTTTGCTGTCAAACAAAAAGCCAAATGCATACAGTGATATTCAAGCAATGCAACGTTTATGTTTGTCTCGAAGTTTTGAAAAATGCGTTTTTAGCAGAAAACTTTTTATAAGACAGATCAACACAAGATTTAGGGCAAAGCCTTACAGGAGTCAGGATACCTTTTGTAATAGTATGCTTTCGAATTAACCCATGCTTCAATTAGGACTTTTGAAGGGTTGTAACGTGGCTTGGTTCACGGTTTAAGAAACAAAGGATAAAGGCTCAAAGTATATTTGTACCCACCCGCTCTTCGTGATGTTCTTCAACCTAAGCTCAGTTAATTGTGCGCCACACTCTGTTTTGAGTTTGGAACGACTTTTGGGTGATGGTTCACTAGTTGAATTTGGGGAGACAGTCATCATCTCCTCTTTTCTTTTTCAACATTTTTCATGTTGTTGAGGATTTTGTAATGACCTCACTATTTTGATTTTGATTTGTTATCCCTAACTTTTGCCTGACTGTTCCCATTTTCGAGATTACAGTCAGCGGGATGCCTCAGCTTTCTCGAGCTTCCTTTACAGGTTTTGGCTCAGTGGGCTTTTTCTTTTTTTGAGAGATTGACTGTCTATGTGATAGGGAACCACCCTTGTCTTTTGATTCCAAAGGAATTCTTTCCTTTTTCTTTGATGTCGTTTGTTGTGTTACGAACGGAGAGTTTGCGACTTCAATGCGCATTTTCTTTAAATTAACTGAGAGACTACCCTGCCCCAGGTTTATATCAAAGGTTTCGATTGTTTAGAACATAAAACTCCTACTTCTTTGGCTCGAAGGGGTTGACTAGGGATTAACTTCCTTATAACTCCAGTGTTTGGGAATTGAAAGAAATGTCTGTACATCATCAGCAAGGTCTGTTCAAAAGCATACTGTATAAGATCATGGTATTGTTTCGTCATCCTCCCTCTAAAGGCTTGCAGCTTTTTATCAAGAGTCAGATGTCATAAAGAAAAGCATAAGAGTAGTGAAACGAATGGATGAATTCAAGACAAACATATGCAATGCATTAATGAAAACAGAGTTTAACATCAACAGATAATTGTTTGACAGCAAAAGAAATTACAACTTTGAAAATTCAAAAAGAAGCAAAAGTCTTTCAGCTTGAGCTTCGTCATTTCAGGTGGAGAACCCTTTAACGGAATATTTTCATCTCGCCGTCTGGCATGAATTCCAGCACTCCAATGTCGATCAGATCTTGAATCTTGTTCTTCAAGGCCCAACAGTCGTTGGTGTCGTGTCCTGGGCTGTAGGAATGGTAAACACAAAATGCGTCAGGACGATAGTTAGGAGAGGAGGTATTGAGCTTCTGAGGAGGATCCCTTAGGGTGAGCAAGTTGACCTCCAATAGGCGCTTCAGTATGAAGAATGATGGTATTTCAGTCTCCGTGAACTGTCTTCCCGACGTTTCTTGCTTACGCCGATTACCCCGTTGACGCTGGCGAGGTTGTTGACGGGCTTGTGACCCTGAAGCAAGCGAAGGAGCTTTCCCCTTGTCTTCTTGAGTGGATGGGGTCTGAGCGGTGGCTTGCTCTTCAACCCCAGATGTTTGCCCCAATTGGTTGTTTGGAAGCAGTTGGCGGACAAGAACTCTGAGTTCCTCTTGTCTTTGAGATAGGTCTTGGATGAGAGCCATTTGGCCCACCAACTGTCCCATCACTTGGGTCCTCAAGGTTGTTAGATCAAACTGCAGCTCCACAAGCTGATCACTCCTGGTATTATTGGAATTTTCCAAGCCCTTTGTGAGGAGAGCTTTCATCTCTTCTTGCCCCAGAGACAAGTTCAGGAACATCTCCTGCAGCTGAGCAGTCTGGTCTTGGATGTCCTTGACAGACCTTTCTAGAGCCATCTCTTGCTGAAATAAACAGCAGGAGAGTAAGGAAACCTGAAAAAGTAAAGACTATCAAAATGCAATGCATGATATGTGGATGCATGCTCTCAAGGATCTCTTGGGGTAAACACAAGAAAATGTTAGAGGTTGAACTTTGATCTTTGATTGGAGATCTTTGCACCGGTGGACGTCCTTCCACGAGAATCAAGCTCACCATGTCGAGTGGGTCATAGCCACTGATTCAAGTTGTTGCACTTGAACTTTGGTTGGCATTGGTTAGAGGAGAAACCTCTTGCCCCTTGGTAGACGTTTGGTTCAACGTAACCCTGCATCAAAAGAACCCTCGAGACCCTTGAGATGGTTATTGAAAATGCTATGGTATGGTGTCATGATGTTATGTACATGTATGCAAAAAGCAAGTGAGTGTATATACAGGCAAACATATTCACACAAAGAAAACAAGTCCTTAGGTTTAGGCTTGCATGAGGTTTAGGTAAGTACCCTCTTGAAGTTAGTTGGCTCATCCTGTCCTAAAATAGAAACCAGGTTCTAAGGAGCTCAATATCATTGGATTGTTTTCTGTGTTCATTGTTTCGGTTTAGCCACTTACTGGCGACCAAAATATTCCAAGAAAACAACCCTCAAATGAGTGTAGTATCGAGTATCTACCAACTTCGGACTGCACCAAAGTCGGTCATCTCACTACCCCTAAAAAGGCTAAGATGGTCAATTAAGGTTCTAAGAGTTCGTTAGTGCTTCACGACATCACTCAGCGGCCCCGTACTCTCCTTGATTGAACTCAAGGGTTACCGGTACTCGCAAATATGTCACACTAACATAGCTTACTGCTTCAACCGTGTCGGTATACCCCGCACAGTTCCCTCACAGTTTTTTTTGCTATTTACCTAAGAAGGTGCCCCAAATCCGGGTGGAGGATTTACAACAAACCCAAACAAGAACCCAAAAGATAAAGCAATCAAGTCAATCAAAGCAAGAAAGTAAAGGTGATCTAAACCCTAAGGTAACCCCACTTTTAAGTTTCTCCCCAGCAGAGTCGCCAGTTCTGTGATACGGTGGGAGAATTGACTATGGTTTTGCGTTTGTATTCGCACTTGTGCGGTTGAGCAAGAGTCGCCACCGACTTTTTATTTTATCCTAAAGGAAAGGTTAAAAAAGCACAGCAAAAACCTTTTGAGATATTTCGTGGGTTCGGGGGGGTAGATCATGAAAAGGGAAGGTATTAGCACCCTTTTCATCCATGGTTATCCATGGGCTCTTAGTTACTTGGTTTTTAGATCACTTGCCTTGATTTTCGATTGCTTGAAATTGTGGTGTGTATGTGTGTGTTTTTGAAAATGTTTTGGAAGAAGATGCCTTGTCTTAGGCTACCCTTGTAACAATTCTTTACTCGAATGTTTTACAAAGGTGTGTATCTTTTCGAAAAGATGTTTCAAATGTTTTTGAGAGTTTGTTTTGAAAGTGTTGTGGAGTGTGGTTTTTGAAAAAAAGGCAAGTGTTTTTGCAAGTTGATCTCAAGTAACTAAGAGTTTTGTCTACCCTATTGTACTCAAAGGTTTTCTCTATGTTTTCAACCCTTTTTAACAATTTTGTTCCACCATTGAATTTGATGGACAATCCTGCGTTTAGGAGGTTTAACGGGACGGGCGCGGGTCATCGTATGGACCATGAATGCAATGGTGCCAAGTATCTTTGGCAATTTGCTTTTGAAGGGACTATGATCATTCCATTTAGGCAACTTTCGAAATCGTCAACGAGGGACTTATGATCATTTTGAATTCGTTTTGCCAAAGAAACTCGACGTGCAAGCATGGCCCATTTTGGAAGGCAACATGTGGGATTACCCTAGAGGGTGCAAGTGTGATTGTGTATTGATTTCATGTATTTGTCTTGTATTAGGTTATCTAGCGTTTGATTTTATGTACATGCAAACCCTAGGTCTAACCATGGTATATTTTGAAAGCGGTAAATTGCAAGAATTTAAAGTCTACGCTATTACAAAACAAGTATCCGGGAGTGGGGGTACAAATTTACGAATGGGGATGAGACTTAGGAATATAGTGTCCAATAGATTACAACCAAATCGAATTTGCGATCAAATGTAAATGTAACGAATATACAAAATAAGCAAATGTATAATGTATCAAGTATAAGTACATTGTGTAAGTGTACGTGTATGTATATTTGTATATGTAATTATTTACAGGTGCGACAATGTGGAATTAGTGCGTATTATTAAGTATTGTTTTGACTTAAAGAAAGAAATTAAAATATTTGTTTAATTAATCTTGCAATCTTGTATATGGTTAATATGTACAAAAATAATGTTTTAATTAAAAGAAAAAGGTGTTTTTAATTTTAATTATATTGTGTAATAAAAAAAATGTATCTTTATATGTATGTACAAAGAATATTTAAATTAAATGTTAAGAATTTAAATTATGTAAAAAAAGTATTTTTATGTATTTTAGTATTAATGTATTACTATACAAAGAAAGGTATTTTACTTAAAAGAAAAAGGGGTTTACATTTTAATTGTGTATTTTTATATTAATGTAATAATATACAAAGTAACAAAATTTAAGTTAGAGGAAAAATATTGTAATTAAAAATGTATTTTTAGAGAAAATCAATATTTGATGTAAATAAATAAAAGAAAAGTTATGTTAAAGGAATATGATGTTTAAAAAGGGTTGGAAACAAAAAATCAGAAATGGGCTCAAGGGTGGGGTTATGGCCCAAGCAAAAGAGAAATGGGGGGTGTGAGTTGGAAACGTGAAAAGGCTTTGTGTTTTGTGAAACGGGTTAGGCCCATTTGCCCTAAACAAGTTTTAGGGTTCATTGTTTTTCTGTTCATTTGGGACATACGCTTAGGGTTTGGAAGGAGCAGCGTCGTTCGTATCACTTGTCTTCTCCGATAGCAAAACCCTTCGCCTCAGCCACCAGCGCCGTTTGCCCTCCTCCCTTCAGATTACTCAGGCGACAATTAAACAAGGTAGCGCTTTGTCTCGAACTTATTAGGCGTTTTAGATTTCCATGTTATGATTTTGATGCTTCTTTTGATTAAGGCGTTTTGATTTTGTTTGTTTTAACGAGGTTGAAAAGGGAAGAGAAGAGAATTTACTACCTTTTTATTTGAGGGAGGAATGGTGGAGGCGCTCGGAGGCTTAGTGGTGAAGGGGTTGCGCGATGAGACTAGCTTTTTTGGTGACCCTGGTATTTCTGTACTCTTCTCTAAGCTTTATGATGTTCACCTGAAAGCTTGATACACATGTCTTCTTTTCTTCTTCTCCTTCTTGTGTTGCCTTCTGTTGCTTATCCCTCACCTATTTTGTATGCTATGCTTTTATTATCCTTTGAAACGCTTGTTGCCTTTGAATTGCCTTTGAACGTATGCTTCTGAATGTTGATTTTTTCATGCCCAGTGATGAAGAAATTCTGAGGGTCTTTGTTGCCTTTGAATGCTAGTTAGGGTTTAAGCTTATTTGGAGCCCTTGGGTTTTGAAAAGCTTAGGGGTTATTGGCCTATGATGAAGCTTTTCTGAGGCTTGTGATGTTGGATAATTTTGTTTAGGCTTTGAGCTGGGCAAGTTTGATACTTGACAGAGTTTTCTTTTGGAATGGTGAGGCCTAGCAGGTTTTAGACTTGGGTTGTTCAGGCAGGTATTGGCATATGCAGGTTATATGTTTTATTAGGCCATGGTTATGAAATGGCTATGGTTAGGCTTGAACAAGTTTTACTGGTTTATTGCTAGGCTTGTACTTGGTTTGAACTTGACAGGTTGTGAGGTTTCACAGTTTATGCTTAGGCAGGTTTGGTGCTTCAGGTTTGATGCTTCAGGTTTGATGACTTTCAGGCAGGTTTAAGGCTTTGGGTGATTTTGTTTGTTTTCTGATACCAGGTTTTTGGCTTGGGGTCTGCTTCAGGTTAGGCCTTAAGGCATATGTAGGTCTTGTGCAGGTTAACTGGTTTATGGCTTATGCTTGTTGGGTTGTTATGGTTTGAAAGCTTACAGGTTATGTGTTTTCAGATCGTTGGTTTCTTGTGAGACTTGAAGGCTTATGCAGTTTTGTATCTTTTTTTTGTATTGGTTTTGCCTTCTTTCTTTTATCCACTGTGTTCAGTCTTTTGTTTTATATTATCTTCTTGCCTAAAGCCTTGTAACCTGCTTTCTTTGTTCTCTCTTTTTCTTCTCTCTCAGTACAGCTTACATTAAAATATTATTTATGCATTGTACTTCTCTGAAAGGGCCACTTGGGAAATGATGACAATGGGATAGTTTGCTTGCATAACCATTTTCCTCTGCATATTTGTCCCTTCTTTTGACAGCTTCTTGTACTTTGTATCTTTTCAAATCTTCTTCTTTGATAGCTTGGGTAGCCTTGTGACATTTTGACAGCAAGTTTGAATTTTTCAGTTTGGACTTTGTAGTTTGATTTGCACTTTGGAGTTTTGAGATTTGAACTTATGCAGTTTGGACAATTTGATTTGTGCAATTTTGACTTTTGTGCATTCATCTTTAGCAAATAAATATCCGTCCCTCTTTGTGAACCGGGAGAAATCCCGTGATTTGCAGAGAGGGTTAACTGATCCCAATCAGTGGCCCTTAATGATGAATTTTATATCTGTCTCTTTTATTTATCTGCTATTGACTTTCCTTTTTTTTCTTTTGCAGATGAATAAAATAAAATGGAGCAAAGGATAGCAGATGAAGACTTGAAGAATAGAAAATGTTTAGGATAGTTTTTATTTAAGTTTAAATTACTGTAAAATTATTGTTGTAAATAAATTGTAAACAATAATTGTACGAATAATTTAAAAATAAATAAAAGTTTTTATTATCCAATTAATTCTTTTTCCTTTATTGTTTATTTATTATTTAAAATTCTTTGAATTAACATAATTGAAAAATAAATTCCAATCACTTAATCTCAGAATAATAAATAATTTAAATAAACAATGCTTTAGCACTTGATCAATTAAACCTGGCGTTTCCAACACCCAAAGCAAAGCAACAGTTAATCAAAACAACTGATCAGGCGCATTCTCTTTTCACTGATTTTTACCCAACACTGCAAATCCAAACTGAATGTATCCTTTGACTGGTCCAAACAAACAAATGTGAATTCAAACCAAATGCCTTCTTTTACTGATTAAATCAAACAATGCGAATTCAACCCAAATCTCGTAATAACTTGCAAAGTGCTGTAGAATTTAAATCCTTCTGAGAACGTGCCCACAAAACCCTAATTCCTAATTAAATGCCAAAGAACATCCGCCTGATCGAAACTGAGCCAAAGTCAACTAAAACCCTAAGCCAACTGTGTGAAACATTCCAGAGCCCTGAAAATCAATAAAACCCTAATTGTGTCCGACTGACGAGAAAAATCTGTTTGACCGATTCTTGAGCCAATTTAAAAAATCAGGAAACGCCTGAAGCTGTGATTTCTTGTGGAAAAAATGCGAGGGCAAATTTTGGGGTACAACAGTTATCCTTCAAAAGGTTGAGGAAATTCAAAACCGTAATGGTCAATCTTCGCCTATTAGTAGTGTGCATCAAAACCAGACGATATCCCAATGGGTATCTCACGCACATCAAGTGGTCAACAAATAAGGATACAATAATGGATATCCCTCATCTACCAAGAAATCAGGCAGTCACAATTCTTCCAACAAGTCACATACGACTCAAAGTCACACGACGTATTCAAAAGGAAAGAAAAAACAAAATGAATAAAAAATGATTAAAAAAATGATTAAAAAAAAGAAAGAGACAAAAAACCCCGCTAAGTCAAAACTTGAAAAAACAAGTCGCTTGGGCAAAAGTCAGGGCATCCCGCTGGACTATCAATTCAAAAGAATTAGTTCAGGAAAAAGTTAGGGAAAGCAATGAAGAAATGGAAAGCTTGAAAGGAGAGAAAGGATTACAACATAAAATCCTCAACAAAGAACAGAGTCCTGTGATAAAAGTCAAGATTGAGTGACTGTCGTGTCCAAAGAATATCAGTGGTTCCTCAACTATCAGCTAAATCCTCTCGGGAGATGAGTGCTCGTATCAAATTAACTGAATATAGGACTGAAGAACATCATGAAGGGGGTGGGCACCAAATATTTTGAGCCTTAAAATCTTTTTTCTAAAACCTTAAACCAGGCCACATTACAACCCTCAAATGTCCTAATTGAAACATAGTTTATTTCAAAATCATACTCCAACAAGATGGTGTTTCCTGACTCCCATAAGTTTTTCTAAAATATTTATGTTGGTATCATATGCTTTCGTTATCTTTCATACAAAAATAAATGATGCACTAATTCACAAGATTCGCGACATTTTTTTCAAAAAAAAAATCTTCAAGACTTACATAATTGTTGTATTAGAATTTTCTTTCTCAGAATAAACTTTTCCTGCTTGTAAAACATTTGTTTAATGTCAAGGAAGCTTACATATAAGCACCAGTGAACATTTTAATCTTTTGAGGTCTAAAACTCTGTTAAGTAATTGGCGAATCATTTCTAAAAATGATCACAGCCAGGGGCATATCTCCTGAAGACCTTTAGCATGAACAGGTTGCTGCCTTCATAGTTCGTTTACCCTCATAGGGAAAATTTGAAAACTCTGTTGTGCCAAATATAGTCAATATGGGGCAGTCACGTTAAGATTCGACGAATATCTATAAGAGTTTGAAGACATTAGAGCATTTTGGATGCCAGGTCTTTTGTAAAATCCTCTTGAGACGATTTCTTCTCATCAACCATATAACTTGGGGAATTTTAGAAGTGAAGTTATTCATAAAAATTATCATGCGTCATGCAGCTTATCAGCAGTAAACTTGGGACATCCAAAATTAGTTCCAGGGGCAATCCAGATTTGTCAAGATATGTGATCTGCTTCGCACACATTATCAGATGGTGGAGTTCCCCAGTATCTCCAACTAAGCAAGATTTTTCTCCAGCTGAAGCAGAGTTTGTGTTGTTATCCTTTCAATGGATTATTGATGTTAGAAGATTGGACTTTGGGTTTTCTCCCGAAAAATATCTTCCTCCCTAGAGAGATTAGATCCTTATAGCAGAAATATGCTCCATCGATTGCTTTTGTTCTATCTCCAGTAATGTTCTCATCTTGTTGCGGTTAGCCGAGTATCTGGTTGTATTATGATGTCTTATCATCTCCAATTTATCTCTTCTATCTGTTTTGTCAAACATATACATGACATTCATTTATTTATTCACACTTGCATCATGCATGCACATTCGTATTTGCTGATGTTATTAGGTTTGTATACCTTGGTTATGTCTATTCAAATAGTGTATTTTCTCTTTCCAAATAGAGTGTCAACCTAAGCAGAAAGTGCGCCTCCTTTATAATTCCCCACTAAGTTAACTCTCGTGGAAGAATCTTACTTTAGCTTTCCTTTTCCATCTCTAGATAGGATAAATCCACAATTGAGTGGTTTCCTCATTGGTGGAGTCTTGTTTGACTGTTTTCTCTCCAGTTTATTCCTGGATTGAGTTTTGTCTCTTGCAGATGCTACCCCGTGGATCTCTCTAGGATGTGAAACCTAGATGGAGAGTGCATTTATCTTGCACATTTAAATACTTGGTCTCCTCAGGAAGAATCTATTCATGGTTTCCCATTGAAGATGAACTTTGTTTCCTAGTAGTGTTGTTGCAACACTCTTTTGGAATCTCAACATGACAACAAGTGGTGGCCTCTTCATGAGCAGCTTGTGTATTATTGATATCTTTGGAAGATAGCAAGTGGCAGACTCTTCATGAGCAGCTTATGTATTATTGATATCTTTGGAATATAAAAAGTGGCAGACTCTTCATGAGCAACTTGTGTATTATTGATATCTTTGGAAGATAACAAGTGGCAGACTCTTCATGAGCAGCTTGTGTATTATTAATATCTTTGGAAGATAGCAAGTGGCAAACTCTTCATGAGCAGCTTGTGTATTATTGACATCTTTAGAAAGCAGCAAGTGGCAGACTCTTCATGGGAAGCTTTTTTATTATTTATATCTTTGGAAGATAGCAAGTGGAGGACTCTTCATGAGTAGCTTGTGTATTATTGATATCTTTGGAAGATAGTAAGTGGCGGACTCTTTATGAGCAGCTTATGTATTATTGATATCTTTGGAAAGCAGCAAGTGGAGGACTTTTCATGAGAATCTTGTGTATTATTAATATCTTTGGAAGATAGCAAGTGGCGGACTCTTCATGAGCATCTTGTGTATTATTGATATATTTTGAAAGCAGCAAGTGGCAGACTCTTCATGAGCAGCTTGTGTATTATTGATATCTTTGGAAGATTGCAAGTGGCAGACTCTTCATGAGCAGCTTGTGTATTATTGGTATCTTTGGAAAGCAGCAAGTGATAGACTCTTCATGAGAAGCTTGTGTATTATTGATATCTTTGTAAGATAGAAAGTGGCAGACTCTTCATGAGCAGCTTGTGTATTATTGATATCTTTGGAAGATAGTAAGTGACGGACTCTTCATGAGCAGCTTGTGTATTATTGATATCTTTGGAACACAGCAAGTGGAGGACTCTTCATGAGCAGCTTGTGTATTATTGACATATTTAGAAAGCAGCAAGTGGCGGACCCTTCATGAGAAGCTTGTGTATTATTGATATCTTTGGAAAGCGGCAAGTGACAAACTCTTCATGAGCAACTTGTATATTATTGATATCTTTGGAAGATAGCAAGTGGCGGACTTTCATGGGCAGCTTGTGTATTATTGATATCTTTGGAAGATAGCAAGTGGCGGACTCTTCATGAGCAGCTTGTGTATTATTGATATCTTTGGAAGATAGCAAGTGGCAGACTCTTTATGAGCAGCTTGTGTATTATTGATATCTTTGGAAAGTAGCAAGCGGCGGACTCTTCATGAGTAGCTTGTGTATTATTGATATCTTTAGAATATAGCAAGTGGAGGACTCTTCATGAGCAGCTTGTGTATTATTGATATCTTTGGAAGATAGAAAGTGGCGGCCTCTTCATGAGCATCTTGTGCATTATTGATATCTTTGGAAGAAAGCAAGTGGAGGCCTCTTTATTTGAGCAACTTGTGTATCCATAACAATATGTTATTTCAACAACGAATGTCGTCTCTTTTGAGAAGTTTGCTCATCGACAGCAAATGACATCTCTTCAGAAAAGTCCCATGGGGAAGTTTGTACATTATCCTTATAAGTTAGGAGACTTGATAAAGAAGAAACTGGAGCCTGTTCATCGTGGAAAGGTTTATTACCTTTTCTACCTTCAACTGTTGAGTTGGTAGTTTACCGTCATCTACGAGTCGATATCTTATTGATCCTCTACCTTCAACCATTGAGTTGGTAGTTTACCGTCATCAATGAGTTGGTATCTTATCGATCTTCTACCTTCAACTATTGACTTTGTAGTTTACCGTCATCTATGAGTCGGTGTCTTATTGATCTTCTACCTTCAACTATTGAGTTGATAGTTGTTGTACCCCAAAATTTTCCCTCTCATTTTATCAAGATTCCCCCTCACAAGGCTCCTTAAACTCTAGACAGGATTAGGGTTTTGCACTGCCCAAGACATCTCCTTGCACTGATGACCTAAATTAGGGTTTGAGTTTGCACATCGATTTTTGGATTTTCAATACTCAAAGTGACTTTCATACTTCATGTTGGACTCATAAGTTTGTCCATACCAAGTTTCAAGCCTTGAATCAAATTTTTACCCAGTCAATTGAATAGTTGACCTAGAAATCAGCTGTATTGGGGAAAAAGTCAACTGTGGCCAATTTACAATCAAACCTCATGAATTTTGACCCACATCAACATTATAAACTCATATGAACCATTTGATCAAGTTTGGACCACAACTCCCCAAGAAATTTGATTAGATCACCAAAAGGGCAAAATGGTCATTTTTAGGGTTTTGATTGTACAAAGGCAATTTCTGACTTTTGACCTAGCCAATGGAAAATTGGGCTCAACCATGGACTCAAGGACTCAATGGCATCATCTTGACCTATTCACAAGGTTCAAAGGATCTCAATTGCATTGGATTGACAGTTGAATTTTTCAGTCAACTGATCAAAATTTGACTGTACACTGAAAAGTCAAACTTTGACTTTTTGGTCAAAATCAAGTGCCAAGGGTCATTTTTCATCAATATGTGTCAAAACATGAAACTTGTTCATCAAGAAACCCATTTTTGCAAATTATGGTTTAAAGTTGAAAATTTTCATAACTTAGAATTTTTCTAAGTTATGAAATTTTCTTAATTTTTCCTAACTTTGCCCAACATTTTCACCATAATGCAATTGAATTCAAACAAAACTTCCAACATGAAAGTTGTAGTCCTCCACAAATTATACAACTTTGATTCACAAAGTTTTCCCAAAAGAAGCTTGGATCTCAAGTTATGATTTTTGGAACAAGGGTCCCTAAAACTTTTAACTTAGTGAAATTTTGCCCTAGTTTAGGCAGGATTTTGACCTATCTTCATGGCCATTTTTCACATAGTTCCACTTGGAATCTCAAATTTCATTTCAAAGATGGATTGTAGAGCATGTTGCAAGCTTTCCAAAATGTCTAAGAACTCTCCAAACTCATTTGTGGTTAGGGAGAATCGAAGGCTTGAAGTTGCAAATTTAAATCAGCTTGCTTTGCACTAGATTACAGGCCTCAAAACCATTCCACACTCAATAATTAAGTGAAAAACCATTGGTCTAAGGCATTGTTTTGGTCATTAGAACATTACACATTAGATTAATCCCTAAGTAGAAAAAGCAATATTTCACTTTTTGCCATAATCTTGCTTTATGTCAAAACTGATTTCTTGAGCATTGGTCCATATCTTATGCAGCAAATCAAATCCAAAAATTGGAGGGGCCAAAGGCAAAGTATGCAAGCATATGGATAGCCTGTACAGGCCTGTTTCACATCACTTCTCATGTTTTCTTAAAATACAAGAAAGAGATCAAAAACATTAGAACTTGAACATCTGTGAAAACTAACTTGTGTAAGCATTTGAGACAACTTTCTCACATCCCCTTGAACCAGAAACACGACTCTTTGAACCCTCAAACATCCCATAGCTCAAAATCACCTTCCATTGGCAAAACAGGGCAGCATCTGCAACTTGACTTCCATAGCACAATTTTCTCGTGCGTTTTTCCACAAACCTGTTCAAACACCTTCCATTCAATTCATCTAAGCTATCCCAAACCTTAAACACCAACTGTAACTCCATTTACAGGGTTTGCCATTTTCATTTTGAGCTTGTGCAGGTTGAGTTCTGTAGGCTTGTTCAAGTACATTCAAGGCAAGCTAGAAATTGGAGAAGGTCAAGTGAAGTTCAAGCAAGTTCCCAGACATCTCAAGCCTTGTTGAAAAGCTCCACATTGCCATACACGAAGTCAGCTGAAACAGGTTTTTATCAAGTTCCTATCTCTCTATTTAGGAACATGTAGACTTAGGTTTGTGAATAAGAAATATAGTATTCATAGCCATGAAGTTGTACATATGCTCAGTTTTTATTTTTATTAAGCATGCTAAGAGAATTTGGTCCATGAACATCCTGAAAAATTTAGGTTAGATTTTAGGGCCAGAGAAATTCTCTCTGGTCTTTGAGAGTTAGGACAAGTTTTTTATATGGTTGAATTCGTCTTGAAAAGCTCTACAACTTTGATGTTATGTGTTTTTGCAATAGAGCTCGTACGCGGGATATTCGTGTTTGATACAGGCGCGCGCGTTTTTGAAAGTCAGAGGTTGAAGATGAAGTGTGGTGGGCTGGGCTTGGTCCTGGCTCACTATTGACACCCCCTTTTACTTTTTGCACCCCCTGGCCCAATTTCTTTATATTTTATATTTTTGTGTTTTTATTTTCATTTCTGATTTTATTTTTTATTTCCAAATATAAAAAATACTCAAAAATATTTTTAAATTTTTTTCACATTTATTTTGTATTTTATTTTCATTTTTTCAAACATAACATTAATTTATTGATTATATACTTTTATTTTAAACTTAAAAATAATATATAAATTATATTTTTTCTTATCCTTTATTTTATTCACACCAAAAAATATCATTCTAAATGTACTTTTATCTTGTATATATTTTATTTTATTTTTTGTACATGATATATATATATATATATATATATATATATATATATATATATATATTTTATTTAATAGATACTTTAAAATAAAAAACATAGAAATATTATACTTTTTATTATTATTATTTATACTTAAAATAATACCTTTTTTAAATATTTTTTTTACATACATTATTTTATTGTATATAAATAATATAATTAATATATTTATTTTCTTAGAGAAAAATTAGGGTTTACCCTTAATAAAAAAATATAATAATTTCTTTTATTTTATTTCTTCCCTTTTTTTTTATTAAATATTTTTACATACATAAAAATAAACAAAAACCTTTTTGCATATTCATTTATTTTGTACAATTATTTAATTTGTTTATTTAAATATTGTTCATTTCTTATTTATGCCATTTGATTCAATTTGGATGTAATAGTAAATTAGGGTTTTAATTTCTTGTCAAATAATCCTCATTCAAAAATTGTATCCCCATCCCCATAATCATGTTGTAATAGCTTAGACTTTTAATTTTTGCGCATTTACGCTTTCAATTATGCCATGATTAGAGATTAGGGTTTGTATGCAAAAATCCAAAATCAACAAGTAGTTTGACCTAATACAAAGACAAAAATGCATGAGAATCAATACACAGTGCACACTTGCACCCTTAGGGTTACAATCCACTTGTTGCCTTAAAAATGGGCCATGTTATGCATGTTGGGTACTTTGGCAAAACAAAAACAAAACAAAAGATCATAGTCCCTCGATGACGCTATCTTGGTTGCCTAAACAAAATGATCAAGTCCCTCAGAAAATTTGCCAAAAATACTTGACACAATTGCTATCATGGTCTATACGATGACTCGCGTCTGTCCCGTTTAACATCCTAATACAAGGTTGTTTACCAAATGCAATGGTAAAACAACATTGTCAAAAGGGTTAAAAACATATAGGAAAGATCTTTGAGTAAAATAGGGTAGATAACTCTTAGTTACTTGATCAAAGCTTGCAAAAACATCCTTGCTATTTTCAAACACACTTCACAAATTCAAAACATTTCCCAAAACAAACTTTCAAACATTGAAACATATTTTCAAAAGACAAAAACACCTTTGTATACATTCAAACAAGAATCATTACAAAGGTTTCCACAACGATGGCCTCTTTTCAAAACATCTTTCAAAACCACACACAAAGCACTATTTCAAACAATTGAAAAGCAAAAGCAAGTGATCTAAACAAGTAACCAAGATCCCATGGATAACCTTGGATGAAAAGGGTGCTTGCACCTTCCCTTTTCATAATCTACTCCTCGAACCCAAGAAAATATCTCAAAGGTCTTTCCTGTGCTTTTTGACCTTTCCTTAGGATAAAATAAAAAGTCGGCGGCGTCTTGCTAAACCGAAAAATTTGCGAATACAAACGCAAAACCTCAAGTTAGTTCTCCCACCGTATCACAATAGTTTATCGTTATCTGTGAGTCAGTATCCTTTTTTATTTTTCTATCTTTGACATTGAGGTTGGAAATTTACCATCATCTTAATTCATTAGCCATTTATCATTTCATAACCTATGCAAGACTTCTTCCCTGATAGAGTCAATAATTTTTTCTTCTCTTGAAGTTGTTCCCCAATAAGAGTCTCTCAATCGAAGTTTGTGGCTCTGTTCCCCAATGGAGTTATAATCTCTTCCCCTGTGGGATTACTTTATCATGTGCTTGATTTCTCCAGTAGTAGTTTGTCTCATATGGCTTCATTCCCTATAAAATTCAGAGCATTGCATCCATATTATATCATAAACATCATTGTGGTATCTTAGGATCAAAAATTGTGTATTCTATATTTAAGTATCTTCAATCTCGTCGAAACGAAGATTTCAATCTTCATATCTCCGAATAGAAGAAACTTAAATAGGGGCAGTTGTCATACCCCAATTTTTGACCTAAGATCCCACCCTCCATTTGTATCATTGTATAACAAGTGTTCACGAGTGGTTTGACCTATTTTTTGTCAATTCTTGAATTAGATTTAAAAAATTTATAACTTCTTCAAATTTCGACATTTTTGAGCGGTTCTTTTTGCATATGGTTCTCCTTGACATCATCTATAATTTCTCTTTACAAGTCAAGAGCTGATTATGCTTTGAAAAGCCACAAAAAAATAGAAACGTTAGAAGTCGTTTATGAATTTAGTGAAATTTGATTTTTATTGTGTTTTATTCATGATTTATTTTCTATTTAAAAAATCACAAAAAAAAAAATACTTAGCATCATGTTATTTTTTTATTTACTATTTTTACCTCTTTACTAAAAAAATTATCAAAAATATATTTTTTTTATTAATTTAAATTTACACATTGGTATCATTTATTTCAAAAAAAGTCTAGAAAAATTTATATAAGTTCTTTTACTTTCTTATATGTATTTTATTTTTTATCTTTTAATTTACACTTATATTTTCATTTATTTTAATTCAAGAAAAATCATAAATAGTTAATTTAATGTCTCTTTTATTTTCTATTTTATATTTATTATTATTAGTAACACTTTTAGTTATTATTATTATTATTATTATTATTATTATTATTATTATTATTATTATTACTTTGTCCTTTTATTTTTTTTGTCAATAAAGAAAAGTTGTGACCACTATAATGTAGTACAAACACTTCACATGGATTGTCAACTTGTACTTATCAATGACCAAGAATCATTCTCACACTTCACATGGATTGCCAACTTTGACTTATCAATGTCCAAGAACCATTTTTATAAAGTCACATGAATTGTCACATCAACACTCTCACCTCATTCATCATATAAATAAAACTTTTTTTCTTTCATTTAGAGGAAGAATACCACAAATTATTCATTAAACTAAGTAACCTCTCTTCTTCTTTTTTTATCTTCATTTTCTTTCAAGTCATTTCTTTATTTTATTGAATAGGTAAGCTATTATATTTGTTCTTTATTTAATTCTATTTCATTTTTACTCTTTATTTATTTATTTATTTAGTACCATAATTATCACCATTTTGTAAGGAAACTTCATTGATTCAAAATCAAGAGTTAAAAAGTGTTCTTGAACCTCCAAAAGAAAAAATGATTTATTGTAGTTTAATTTTCATTTTTTTTCTATAATTCTTTGTTATTTATTTACTTATTTTGAGTATGGATCATTGGTCGTGAGATTGAGTAGATAAATTTTCATTATTCATTTGTTTAATTTCATGAAAAATTGAGAAAGTTATGACATTTATACTATTTTTATTATAAACTTCATCTTATTCTTCTTTATCTATTTTATTTTTATTTTTATTTGGATCAATTTGGAAAACATTTGAGCTTTTTTAGTTCATCTAAGTTTGTCGGATATTTGATGAACTTTCATCATTTTCAATCTACCTCTAAATGGTCCTTTGATCATTCAACGTATTTGGGATTGATGATAAGTTTATCATAATGTATCTTCTTTGACTTTGTCTTGATCCCCCGTGTTTGTTAATTGTACTACATGTATAAGAGAATGAACTTCAAAGTGTCATTTCTCTAACATGTATGGGTACATACATTCTATGCTCTATATGAAGTTACACTTATCCCAAATGAGATTATTAACTTTATATTGTACTAATTTTACTTTAATGTCATTTATATTTCCGCACTTTATATTTTCTTCTCTTTACTTTTATGACATTTATCATCCATAACATTTTATTTTCCTTACTTTATGCATTTTTTTCTTTGCTCACTTGAGCATTTATCTTCTCTTTGCCCACTTTATTTTTTATTTCTAATTTTCAAGACTTTTGCCTTATTTTCATTTAAAAATTCATACAAAAAATACAAAAAAAAAACTATTAGATTAGGATTATAATTATTTCTTTCTTGCCCTCTTTAAAAAAATACCAAAAATATATATTAGTATAATTTTGTCTTTCTTTATTTTATTTAATTTTTGGTTGTTAATTATTTAGTTATTTAATTGCTATTTATTTAATTTTCTTTTGTCGATCATTTAGTCTTTATATTTTATTTGTCTAACTCCAAAGGAAAAATCGAATTCATTGACTTCATGTCATCGAATATGTTTAATACGATTGTGTGAAAACCCCTTTGTACATTTTTTTAGTTTTATTAATCTAAAAAAAAAAATCTCTTTTAAACCTTAATTTTATAAAACTCGCACCTCTTTTAAGCTAAAAACTTCGACACAAGATCATCGCATTTTCAAAATCTCATCCCCACACTCATTTAGCAAGCAAACCAATTTTGATCAAAAACTGATATTTCAAAAGGTTCATATAGGATACTATAGATACATATGATGCTAGTACCTTCCCTTTGTATAACCAACCCCCGAACCTTCAATCTCTTTCAAATGCATTGTATTTTTATTTACTTTTAGTATTGCACTTACTTTGCATATTTATGGGTTTTATTTCGCACTTTTCCCTTTTCTCTTGGAAATAATAAAGCACGGTAGCGACTCTTACTTATTTGCGAGTCAAGTTAATAATTAGTTTGATCTCCGATTGTCACCGCTACATACCTAAAACAGTGTTTTTACACAGAATTACATATAAACTTAATCAAATTCATCAATAAATTTGTCTACGACAATTTTCTACATCAAAATCACTTATTTATCAACCCTCTAGATCTATAATTTCATATTAGGAATTCTCATGAAACAACACTACAATGACAACAATTATCAACAATCACACCATGAACAACATATCAATTAACAATCATATAGAGACAACATAAATCAAGCAAGAACAAGGTCACATACATCGATTATTTACAAACCTAAAGAGGGAAAGAAACCCTCACTATTCTCTCATGTTATAATCACCATTTAGATAATTCATTCTCCCCCTTACCTTAGTTTGGAGCTTTGATCCTTCAACAATGGTTGGATTCCCCTTATCACCCTTTTGCCCTAGCTTCTCTTCTCTTCTCTTCTCTTATCTTATCTTCTTTTCTTTTCACGTGAAAGCAGTTTCTCCCAAAATACTTCTACCACTCTCTCTAATTATTCCTTATTATTATCATTTCCCAATAATAATAATAATAATAATAATACTAATAATAATAATAATAATAATAGTTATAATATTAATAATAATAATATCATTAGTGGAAAATACACCATTTAACTAACAATCATATTTTTATTAATAATAATGGGATATTTCATCCTTCACTAGAATTATCATTATCATAATATTATTCAAATCCGACTCCAATTATCGAATTATACTAAGTTCTAACACCTCCTTAGTCAAACCAACATAGTTCTACAATTCCAATCATTAAATGACTAAATATTTAAATGGGGGTGTTACAATCTGCATATCTTATGTCTAATATCTTGATTTCCGATCTTGATCTTTATCAGCTACATCTTGATTTTTTTCCCTGATGGAATACTTCTGATGTAAAGTAATGTGCGCATATTTCACAAAGTAATCGAGTCTTTAGAATCTTGACTTTGTCTTTATAATTAGAAGCAACGACTTTTCTGATGAACAAATCTTGACTTCTGATTCAGAAGTAGAAGCTTTCCTTTGATGTGTTTATAACCTTGATTTTGTCTTCAGAGTTAGAAGCAAAAACTCCTCTAACGAACAAATATTGACTTCTGATCTTTCACGTGAAAGTTTGTTTCTGGTGTAATCTTGTTTTTCTGATCTTGGAGCAACGACTCTAACAAATATTCTTTCTTCTTGAATACTTGTGACTTCTGAAGCAACAGATTATTAAGAAGTACACGTTGAATCCTCTTTCTGGTGAACATTCAACATTCTTCAAAACTACTGATGTTACTTCAGAAGTTGATGCTATAGTCTTTCTGATGTGTGTTTGGTATATTTTTGATGATTCTTCAGACAACAGTCCTAAATCAATTAGAACTTCTGATCTGCACACTCAAGAAACTATTAGAAACAAAATTGTATACATATAAAATATATGTATTGTCATCATCAAAATCCAGATATTAATTGCAGAATACAAATCTTGTTCTAACAAAATCATTTTGAAATAAATCAACATAGGACTCGAGAACATCAAAGAGAATGGATGGGCACAAATAAATTTTGAGCCTTAAAATGTTTTTCTGAAAACTATAAACCAGGCCACGTTACATCCCTCAAAAGTCCTAATTGAAGCAGGGTTTATCTCGAAAGCATTCTTCAAAGAGATAGTGTTTCCTGACTCCCATGAGTTTTTATAAATAGTTGTGTTGGTATCATATGCTTTTGTTATATTTCATACAAAAAAATCAATGTCGCATCCTGGCTAGTGATCCGTTCACAAGGTTTTGCGACATCTTTTTAATAAAATCTTCAAGATTTACATAACCGTTGCATTAGAATTTTCATTCTCAGAATAAACATTTTATGCTTGTAAAACAAATTATTGATATCAAGGAAGTTTACATTTGAGTATTAGCCAAGGGCATGTAGCCTTAAAGAGCTGTTGAGCATGGAATTTTTTAGGTACAGTCAATTTGGGGGTTACGTCGAGATTCGATAAATCTCTCAAAGAGTTTGAGGATCCTGGGGAAGATTGTTTCAAGTCCTTATGGTACAAGGCTTCCCCTTCAAAGGTAAATTCTTTCATAGACCATGTAGTCTGGGGTAATTTATAAATTGAAGATTGTAAATTATTGTTCATACATGATAATCATTCTTTCTTGTGATCTGCCTTGTAGATGGGTGCATAATATCCTCTACAGTGGTTGATCATGTAGTGGGTCTCCTCCAAGTTACTATGTGGTGTTAGGTTTGTGATCCAATATTCTCCAGTTGAGTCTTGATTTTGATTTCTTCGGCTGAAGGTGATTTCTTTCCCCCAGCCAGGTTGTGATCAAGAAGAGATTGTAATGTTATGAAGCTTTTGCTCAGTTGTTGGATTCTTTCTCCCTTCGTGTTGAGACTTGATAAATAATCTCATGTAGTGTATTTTACCTTTCCTATTATGACATTGTTTGTATTGTGTGCTCCCCTAGTAGCAGGTCACAAGCAGTATCTTCTCTAAGAAGTGTTGAGACAACTGTCAACTTTTGGGTTTTCTCTCGCCCTGTGTTGAGTTTGATTTAAAATCCCCATAAAATTGATTTCTTGATGTGGTGTTAACTTATTAGTTTCCCATGTAAATTAAGTGTGATGTTTCCATTTAAGGTTATTATCCCCATTCTTTGATTGTCTCCAACAGAGTTTGTGCAATCACTATTCTTGGTATTAGAGAAGCTTTGTGTTTTCTTCCCAACGGATGTGGTGTCATCTTCCCTAGAAAAGTCTGTGTGTTATCTCCATGTGAAGCTTAGAGGACGTTGTTATCTCTACAACTTTGTGGATTATTGTTACAGGATTGTGCTTTGTTTATTCTCAAGCAAAATTTCATTTCCCAAAGAAGTTAAGCCTCGAAGAAGGACATTCTTTCCTCAGTCGGTTGCTTACTCTCTTATGGAATTTCCATCTTGGATGTGATTTAGCTGAATGTCATTTATACACAAGTTTATTTTGTCTAGTTATCCCCAGTATAATATGTATGTATTGTCAACATGTGCATAATTATAACATCCATATATTATTCATGCATTATGCATAAGCTGAATGAAGATTCATGGCTCATTTTCATTCATTGATGTTTTCATTGATATTTTATCCTCTTTGCAGAGTGTGTATTGTCTCTCTCCAATAGAATGACAACCTTAAGCAAAAAGTGTATATCCTTTTAATATCCCCACTGAGCTTATTCCTCGTGGAAGAATTTTGCTTCAGCCTTCCTCCCCAAATCATTACCTGGATGGAATTAATCCCCATTTACGCTTGTTCCTTATTGGGTAGATCTTGGTTGACCATTTCACTCCGGTTTGTTCCTGGTTTAAACTTTTGTCTCCGACAACAATATGTTTTGATCTCTCTAGGCTGTGAAACCTAGATTGAGAGTGCGTTTATTTTGCACCTTTGAGGATTCTGTTCTCTTTAGCTGTAATCTGTTTATGATTTCCCCATCAGAAGATGAAAATTTTGTTATCCAGGAGCGTTATATGACACTCTCTTTGAATCTTTGCCTGACAACAAGTGGTAACCTCTTTATTTGAGCAAAAGGTGTGTACCTAGCATGTTCTATTTGATAGCAGGTGGAAATCTCTTTATTTGAGCAGCTTGAGTGTCATCCAGATATTAGTTTTTATTTACTCTAATGGATGGTTGGTCTCTCTAATATGATAAAGATAATTCGTTGTGAAATTTTATTTACACTAATGGATGGCTGGTCTCTTCAATATGATAGAGACAATTAGTTGAGAGATCTTTACAACAGATTGTTACCCTTTTCAAGTAGAAGACTTGGTTAAATAAGAAACTGAGACCCATTTGTGGCTTATAACTAGAAGCATGGGGAAGTTTATTATCAGAACTGAGACCCATTTGTGGCTTATGACCAGAAGCATGGGGAAATTTATTATCAAAATTGAGATCCGTTCATGGATTATGACTAGAAGCGTGGGGAAGTTTATTATCAGAACTGAGACCCGTTCGTGGCTTATGACCAGAAGCGTGGGAAGTTTATTAGAATAAATTGTTACCATTCTTGGTGAAATTCAAAAGTCATGTGAAGTTTATTACCCTTTTCAAGTGATATCTTGATTTTTTTAAAAAAAGAAGAAGTTTAGACCCACTCTAGTTGAAACCTCAGAACTTAGGGAAAATTTGTTATTAATGCAGATCCTACCTTCAGTGGAAGTTGGTAGTTCACCTTCAGTAAAAGTTGGTGTCTTCTCTATATCTCTACCTTCATTTGGAGTTGGTAGTTCACCTTTACTAAAATTTGGTGTTTTCTCTATATCTCTACCTTCAGCGGAAGTTGGTAGTTCACCTTCAGTAAAAGTTGGTGTTTTCTCTATATTTATACCTTTAGTGGGAGTTGGTAGTTCACCTTCAGTAAAAGTTGGTGTTTTGTCTATATCTCTAGCTTCAGTGGAAGTTGGTAGTCCACCTTTAGTAAAAGTTTGTGTTTTCTCTATATCTCTACCTTTAGTAGAAGTTGGTAGTTCATCTTCAGTAAAAGTTGGTGTTTTCTCTATATCTATACCTTCAGTGGAAGTTGGTAGTTCACCTTCAGTAAATGTCAGTGTATCTTTTATTTCTCTACCTTCAGTAGAAGTTGGTAGTTCACCTTCAATAAAAGTTGGTGTATCCTTTGATTGTTACCTTCAGTAAAAGTCGATGCATATTTTATTTCTCTACTTTCAGTGGAAGTTGGTAGTTCACCTTCAATAAAAGTTGGTGTATCCTTTGATTGTTACCTTCAGTGGAAGTTGGTAGTTCACTTTCAGTAAATGTCAGTGTATCTTTTATATCTCTACCTTCACTGAAAGTTGGCAGTTCACTTTCAGTAAACATCGATATATCTTTTGTTTCTCTACCTTTAGTAAAAGTTGGTATTGTTTTGATTTTCTACCTTCAACCTTGAGTTGGTAGCTTACCTTCATCTCTTAGTCGATATTATTCTGTTTTTCTACCTTAAACGCTGAGTTGGTAGTTCATCGTCATCTGTTAGTCGGTGTGTTCCTTTGCTTTACCCTCATTTAATGAGATGATGCTATCTTGTTTCCTCTTTCTCCTCTTTTAGACTTTCCCCAATAGATTTGAGTTATATTTTCCCCAGTGGAGTTAAGTTTTCTTTCTCCAACGAAGTTAAGTTTCTTTCCTCGGTCGAGTCAATAGTCCTTTCTTAAGATATTACTTCCTTGCTGACTTGTTTCTTGCATTGTTAAGAATCTCCTCATTGGAATCTTACTTTGTCTGTTATCATGTCTGTGGTTTTGGGTTTCCTCATTACACAATCTTCCCAATGGAGTTGAATCTGTTCCTCCCGGCAGAAGCATTCCTTTATGATTTTGAGTTTTATCTTCCCTGGTGGTGTCTTATGTTCCCCTGTGGGCTTCCTTTCCCCTTCTTCTTTTAACATTAATAACTATAAGCATTGCATGACATCTTAGGGCCAAAAATAGGATTTGTTTTGTATTTAAGTATCTTCAATCGCGTCGAGACAAAGGTTTTAACCGTCATATCTCCAGATAGAAGACACTTAAATAAGGGCAGCTATTAAACCTTTATTTTTCCCTAATATCCCTCATCATCTCATGGTCTTTCAATGCGTCAAGATCAAACATTGGGGATGGATATCACTTATACTCTCTCCTCTCTTTAAGTTTGTCCTTGAGGGATCATCAAGCACCTTAATTGTGTATCTTGTACATACATGTTTTATGTTTACTAATATCTAACCAAAATTCAAAAAAATGTGTGTTTTGTTTCTTTTATAAGACATGGCTTTGGATCAAGAAGTTCAGATGTTGATTCCTTGTGTTGAGGTTTTAAGGCATCAAGTCACAGTGTTTTTGTTGTGGATTAAGATCTCACCAACTTTTCAAGTGGGATTTTGGATTAAAGTTCTTGAGGCATTTGGCTTGTTCACAAAGATTTGAGTCATTAAGGTTTCAAGATCCAATTTTCATTCATGATTCAAGTTCCTAATGTCATGAGTATATCAAGAGAAATTGTCCAAAATTTCAAACACCTTTCAAGGAAAAAATTACTTTCTTTGAATTTTAAAACAACTTCACTTATTCCATTCATTATTTGGAATCCTCATTCATCAAGAATTGAAATTTTGAACAAATTCTCATAAGACTTATCATTTCAAATTCAAATGTCATCCACTTTCTATCCATCAAATTTAAATTTCCAAATCTTTTATCCAAGGTCCTTCCAATATAGTTCAAACTCAATTTCTACATCATTAAAGGTTTCAAACTTTCATCTATTCCTATAAATCCAAGTTACAAGGAATTTTATCCATACCAATTCAAGAATTCAATTTGGTGTTTCCAAGAAGTTCATTCAAATTTGCAAGAAGATAATTCAAGGGTACAAAGACTTAATTGAATTACAACGTATGTTTGGCCTAAAGCTACAAAAAGTTGTCTACAACATTGGTCTAAACTTCAATATACATCATCAATATTACAAGAACAATGACATTGCTATTTGCTAAGTTTCATTTACATCATCAATGTTATGTTTGAAAAAGTAAAATTCATGGTATGGCTCCTTTGAACCTAAAGACCAAGTGGCATCATGATCTTTTCAAGATTTCTTTGTTCATGTTCACTCCTCATGGTCATCATTACATAAAAAAGTAGAGAGATGAAATTAATAACAACATCATCCATGATACAAAAAAATAACATCAACCACAAAGCCAAGCCCAACAAATATAAAAAAATTCACAAAAACTTTGCAAAAACAAACGGATTATTGGGCCAAGCCATAGTCTAACTGTATAAAAGGATTCATTAGCACTAAATAGAGGGAGATTTTTTTAGGACTCAGAGAGAATACACAGTGAGAAGGAAGAAAAAACTTCACCTGAAAAACAGTCACCGCACCTGACTCAGAACTTGTCGGAATCACCCTTCTTCTTCGCTGGAAACCGCCCCTGAGACCTTCTCGCCGCCGTTTTCTTCTTCTCTTCATCATAGAAGGTTTCTATTTCTCTGATTGAACGCCAATCCTCCATTAAACTCTCTTTTCTGTGTTAATTGTTGGTTTAGGGTTTTGAAAAATCCCTTTGTAGATCTTGCACATTTGGTTTATTTTCTTTAAAAATTACTTTGAGATTTGAGATTAGAAAGAGAAGTTGAACGAGTTGATGTAATTTTTTTTGAAATCTGAGATTTCTCTTGGCGTCGCCACAACAACTTCATCGACCTCCATCGTGTTGTTCTTCTCCCTCCACCTTGGTTCTTCTCTCTCTCTATCTCTATTCTATTTCTTATTTTTTGTGTTTTTGTTTGAGTTTAATGGAAAGAAGAAAGAACTGTTGGACTACACATAGAGAGAGAGAGAGATTTTTTTTTGAAAAAAGGTGAACATAATGTTGTTTAAACGTACATCAGACTTTTTGTTTTCCTTTGTTCACTCTCTTTCCAGCCTTGGGAACCGCACCAGTCAATGGAGGACAAGTTGTCCCTCCGCCACTTGTCTTTGTCTGAGAAGATGATGGTAACTCTGATTCTCTGTGCGCCCGCCTATTGTTTTTGCAGTGTACATCTTTTATCGATCGTAGATCCTACATAAAATGCCATGTTGACTTGATCTAATGGCTACAAATTTATCTGTTTTAATTTCTTTTACTATTTTAGTTTTAATTCGCTTTTAACTTCTAAAATTCATTTTAATTTCATTTTTTTCCAAAAGTTTCGAAACAAATCACAAAATTCATTTATCTAATTTTTTACCTAGTGTAATTTTTCTGAAATTTAATTTTGTTTTTTTTCTTATCTTTTTAATAATTTTTCACTCATTTGAGTAGTTTTAATTACCTTAAAAATACTTATATATTTTAAAAAATTATCAAAAAAATTCTAAAAATATTAGAGATCATTTCTGACTTTTATATGATCTTTTTTAATTTTTCTTTAATGTTTTGAATATAGTTTTCCATTTTTCCTTTTATTTTCATTTTAAAAACATTTTTAAAATCATTTTCTTATTATAATTTGCTTTTTTAATTACAATTTTATTTTTGTGTATATTCTGCCTGATCTTGGATCGTATGGATTTTAGTCATAAGCTTCATTCACATCATTGGATCTTGGGTATTGAGTTTAAACTCTACCAAAATGGATGAATAATTTTAATGATAGTTTGATTAATCCTTTGATTCAAATGTGAGATTTAATTTCTTGTCTATCTCTACTTTATCTCCTTTCTTTTATTTTATTTTTTGATCAAATTGGATAAGGCATTTGAAATTTAAGTACATCTAAGCCTATGGATAGTTGAAGAACTATCTTCCGTGACCTAGGTCTTGATCACCTTTATTTTACTTATGCTAGATGTTTTAGGAGCATTGTTTCTACCATGTCTCTAACATGTATGGCACATATATTATTATTGACCGGCCCCATATAGGTGCGACTTCTACATGAGTCCACTTATGATTGCTAAACATAGCGTTAAATTTATCCTGAATTAGAAAATGATCATTCGTGACTCAAACTTTATGTTTGAATGTCCAAGTATGATTTATTTGTTATCTTTGGGTCTAATACTTATGAAACTTGTTGTTAGGAGGTTTTGATTTTATCAATCCTCTAATGAGTTTTCATTATCTTTGGTCCAAGATCATCATTCAATCATCATTGATCATACCTTTGACCATTAACTTCTAACTTACTAATTATTAACTTTACTTTATGCCTTTATTTATTTACTTTTATGCACTTTTATCTTTAGCACTTACATTTCATGCAACTTGTTTATGTTTCCGCACTTTTCCTTTTATTCATTTGGACATATGTTTATGTTTATGCATTTTTTCCTTTGTCCATTTGAACATATATTTATGTTTATGCACTTTTTTCTTTGTCCACTTGGACTTTTATTTTGTGCTTACACTACGCCAAAAATAAGTTTTAGCAGCACATAAAAGAAAGAGCTTTTGGAAAAAAGCGTTGCTGTAGGTTTTAAAAAAAACTCGCTTAAAAAAGCGCTTTCAAAGGGTGCCTCAAGAAAGCGCTTTTCAAAAGCGCTTCTAAAGGTCACCCTTAGAAAGCGCTTTTTGGGAAGCGCTGCTAAAGTTGGCCTTTCAGAGGGTACCTTAAGAAAGCGCTTTTCAAAAGCGCTGCTAAAGGTCAGCCTTAGAAAGCATTTTTCCAAAGCGCTGCTATAGGATATGCTACGAAAGAGCTTTTTGATGTAAAAGCGTTGTTATAGATGACCTTTAGAAAGCGCTTTTAAAAGAGCTTTCGTAGGTAGTTTTATAATAAATATCAAAACACAATTCGTATCACTTTTCTATTCTCAGTCATATTTTCTTCACGAAAAAACCCTAAACCAGAGCTTCTACGGAGGTCAATGGCGCTTCACTTCTCCGGCCAACTGCAATTCGTATCAGGTTTCATTTTTTTCCTCATCTCGTATGTGTTTGTCTGGTTTTCGTGTGCTTTTGTTTGGTTAATGATTTTGAGCAAGCATGGTTTCTCTTCCATCATGCCACCGCACACAGCGACGACGGAGGTCTCAGTCTGCCACCATCACTTCCTGCTGCGCACGGTTTAACACGCGATTCTCACAACCTTCTCTCATCTCTCTGTCCACTCGTTCATCCTCCCCTCTCCCATTGCTTTATTGTGTGACTTCAATTTTTCATTTCTTGACTTCAATTTTTCAACTTATGTGTTTAATTTTTGTTCATCACAGTAATTTGTTCAAGTTATTATTTAATAAAATAATTTGAGTTTAGTGGTCGTGCAATGTTTATGACTTGTTTTGAATTTAGGGGTTGTGCAATTTAATATAATAACTCATAAAACATATAATAATTTCTATGACATTTTTTTCTCTTTGCATCGGTTTTAAAAACGGTCTTAAAAACGGTCGTGTAAAGGCTTTCTGGATTTCAGTGTCCCGATACTCATTGCGGTCGTTCTAGTGTGAATTAACCATAATTTGTTCTTCAATATAAAAAAAATGGTGATAACGGTGGCATCTGTCAAAACCGTTTCGTCATGGCCGTTTTCGCGGTTGCGGATTGTTTTTTAAAATGCTGGTTTTGATGATATGTGTTGATGGTCATTGTTACTTAATTGTGATTGTTATGGTCATGAGTGTTTGGTTTGTTGTGTTTTATTGGTTCTTTCATGTACAGAGAACATGACTTCTTTAGAGGCATTGAAAAATACTATGATATTATTGTGAACCAGAAAAAAATGCTTAATTAATTATATAGACTTACATTAACAAGTTGTGCATTGGTAAAACAAGCTAAGAGAGAAATAATAGAGAGCGTAACAAAATAGTTAATAAAGGTAGCCATATTGTTAACTCTATTAATATATTGTTTTTTTCGTGTGCTTTTTATGATTGATTTTGAGCAATGATGATTTCTTGTTTATGTGTTCTACTCGTCTCTTTTCTTGGTAGGAATGTATTATACTTGTGTACTAAAGTAGTTGATAGAATAAAATGAATTTAGTGAAAAGTTTTGAGTATTGGTTTTGTTATATGGTTGTGCAAGAGCAAGTGCAAGTTTTGAGTATTGGTTTTGTTTTCGAATTTATCATTTAGCTCAGATTGACTCAGAAACTGTAAACCATGGATAAGACATGGATGTATTCCAATCGATTGTCGAAAGAGTACGAGAACGGGGTATCGGTATTCATTAAGTTTGCTGTTGTACACGCCGAAGACCCCAGTCGAATGACATGTCCTTGTCTGATGTATCACAAAAAGAGGTACGTTTAAAGTGTTAATTATATGATCCGAATAAAAAACTGCATAATTTTATAATTTAACTGAGTCTATATGATTTTTAGGTACCTTTTCAAGGGTCACAACAAGTGAGCCAGAAAATCATTGGCGTACCACCAAAGAAAATGGTTACTACTAGATTTTTCCCTCGATACCGGCAGTGTCTTGAAACAATAATGGTAACAACATATTTGATGGATGGTGGTATTCGTCAAATGAATATGGATCAAGGCATCTTTGGTTTTCCTTGCACCGAAATAATTGGACATGAGGACGTGGAAGAGATTTTTCGTCATAAAGAATTAGGCGTCAGTATTATGCACGCATACATCCGGTAACCCCATCTTTATATTATGTAATTAGCTGAATTTTTTTTAAAACATTTCAATGAATATAGTCTAATATTAATTATGTTTTTATTTAAGGTTGTTATATGACAAATTGATGCGCGGGAATCAATTGTCAAATAGATTCCATTTCGTGTCTTCCTCCCGTGTCAGCGGAGCGACAATTGGTAGGGAACCGGATTCAGTAAGAGAGCACTTAGTCGAAAGATTCATGGCAACTGGCAGTACAGAAAGCTTATATCTTTGGGCGTATAATACTATTCCTACAGGGTTAGATTTTCATTCTAAGTTCATTTTAATATATTTAATTTTTGCGTAGAAAATTTTCTTCTAAATTGTTGTTTTAATTTATAGACGTCAGTGGTTGTTGGTTGCTATCGATCCTATAAAAGAGTGGTCTATTATCTGAATTCGGTTGACGGTGATTGGACAAATTATCCGGATATGAAGTTAATGATTGATACGTAAGTGAGATTATTCTAAATATTTGTGTGTATTTATATATTTAATTATTTCTGTGACATTGTTCTAAATATATATTTTTATTTTTTTAGAGCGATACAAGTATTCCGGTGTCAAAGAGAAGCTCGGGTACGACGGTCTAAATCAAACAACATTAATTGGATCAAAGTGCAGGTATATTAATTTCCACTATTTTGCTTATAATATTTATGCTATTTGATAAAACAATACAACTATATATTCTTATTTGTTTTTCTATGTAGTGTCTTCAACAACAAAACGGTATAGATTGCGGATACTTCGTTATGCAGTTTATCAAAGAAATCCTTCAACTGAATCAAATAAAGATTCCAGTCACGGTATGGATTTATAACTTAGGATTTGTTTTATTATTTCTCGGATATTTCATATAATTTTTTACTTTTAACTAAATCATGCATATTATGTTTTGTTATGTAGTACTTCGATGAATACAAATGTGCATATTACACGAAACTTCAGCTGGAAGAAATCAAAGAGGAATTGTGTCAATATTTTATTGAGCAGAGAATCATATAAGGTATGAATACATTATTATGTGAAAAGTGTTATGAATACGTTACATGTGTACATGGAATACCATATTGACCGTGTTATTATGTTCAAACCTCGCAAGACCAGGACCTTAATACATAATTGACCGTGTTTCTTTCATACATTAGGACTGGTTTAGTTGTTGTTAGGGTTGATTTTGTAAGACTGATTTTGAGTTACAATGCTGATAACAATGGTTTTTATATATTTTGAGGTACAAAAATGGTGTATATATATTTTGGATTACAATGGTATATAATGCATTACCGCGGTTTATGAATTACAGGTTATGGCAACTGGTTTATATAAATAATATGCTGCAAACAATGCAGGTATATGAATTATATAAATTATACCTCTAAAAAAAACACCCTATGAAAGCGCTTTTTCAAGAAAAACGTTGCCTTAGGTAACCTATGAAAGCGCTTTTTCACAAAAAGCGTTGTCTAAGGTAAACATATGACAGCGCTTTTCCAGGCAAAAGCACTACTAAAAGACCACCTATGAAAGCGCTTTTCCAGAAAAAAGCGTTGCTAAAAGCCTACCTAAGACAGCGCTTTTCCAGAAAAAAGCGCTGCTAAAAGAAAACTTATGAGAGCGCTTTTCCATAAAAAAGCGTGCCTTAGGTAGACCTATGAAAGTGCTTCTTCGTAAGAAAACATTGTATTAGGTAGACCTACGAAAGCGCTTTTCATTAAACAAAAAGCGCTGCTAAAACCTATAGCAGCGCCACCTACGAAAGCGCTTTTAAGCGCTTTTAAAGGCCAAAAAAAGCGCTTTCGTAAGTCTTTTTGGCGTAGTGTTAACTCATTAATAATCAAGTTAGAAATTAAAAGACTTAAGGATTTTTATAGACTATTTGTTACTATCCTTGGCATATTGGAGTTTTGGATGTGTTGGACTTAGGATTAGAAGCTTTGTTACTTTGAGACCTTTGGATCTTGTGTTGTCTTGTTGTTATTTTGTCTGTGTATTGGGAAATTTTCTGTGTACATGTGTTACTTTAAAATTTCATCTGGTGTAAGAATTATTCATCTGATACATGTCAAGTCATATGTGCTTTATTGGATTCATCTGATGCAATCTTGCACCTGAGGCACTTATTATTTATCTAATGCTTATTACTTCATAATGTGTGGCTTTAATCAAAAGGATAGGAATTCTATGTTGAATTTACTATGTCAAGTGTTGGCTTCTTGTTTGGTTAGACCATTCCTACCTTAGCTTTTACTTTGTGCTTTAGGATAGTCCCTCCATCTCTTGCCCTTTGTTTTTAATTTCAAAATCTTCTCCCTCCTTTTCAAAAATCTTCTTGTTTTCAAACTTTAACCACTTTCATAATAAACTTGTTTTCAAAACCTTAATTCACTTAATCATGCTTTGACATCTTTTAAAAGATTAAAATCCATTAACCTTATTCAAACATTTTGTGCCTTGGTGCACTTTTTCTTTTAACCTTTTCAAAAAGTTTAAGATATAAGTCTTTCCTTTGAGTGTTTGCAAACCTCACCACTTTAACAAACATGGTAATATTGAAGTAAATTTCCACTTATATGTTGAGACTTGCACTTTTGACTTGGTCCCGACTATAAGTTCTCCATATTAAAGATGAATCAAGTTCTCTTATTATCATGATTGTCATAGTTTATTGGTTTTCCACTCAGATAAGATAAAATGTCTTTCACATTAAAATCAATCATAACAAACCAATTTTGGTCTTTTTTACCCGAACTACATGGGTTTTGATTTCAATATTTCACATTGTTGGTACGTAGGCCTAGAGCTCATTGGAAGCTTTGTCAAATAAAAAATGGTAAAAAAACCCACTTCTTTTCTCATCTCCTCAATCTTTTGTAAATATTTCTCTTTAGCCAAATACACAGATTTTCAAAGAGGTTCATGCGGAGTACCATAGATGTTTAGGATGCTAATACCTTCCCTTTGCATAAACAACCCCCTTACCTTGATCTCTCTTTTATTTTGGGTTCTATTCGCTCTTTTCCCATTTCCTTTAGATAAAATAAAGTGTGGTAACGACTCTCACTTTGTGAGTTAAGTCAATCAATGACTTAGTCTCAAATTTTTACCACTACATCAGTGCTCTGACAGGCAGCCACCCATATGCCTAGGCCATAATAACCCCTACACCTAGGCCATTATTTGACATTAAATTATGTGACACGTGGCCCAAAAAGCAAGTGATGATCAAACCTTTTGAATCCCTAAAAGTCGAGCAAGGAAAACTTCCTCCTTCATGGGCATACCCCTGCAATACAACTACGAGAATCATGGAACACTCTCCGCGGGCATGCTTTAACTCCTGCCATACTACATACAAAATCCTCCTTATCCATGCAAAATTCCTCGAATGGTACTGATTGAAACAACTGGCCGAACAATCATCGAGAGAAAATCAATGAAGTCGCCATCGAACGTTTTTTATCCTACAGGAAGGGAAAGGTAAAAATCGAGTAAACCTGAGAAGGGTTAAATCAAGGTTTCGCGACCGAGAGATATGATTAAGGGAGTCAATTGCGCAAGGGGAAGGTATTAGTACCCCTCACGTTTGTGGTACTCCATGGGATCCACTCTTGTTGTTTTAATAAAAGGGTGTGTTCTAATCTAAAGCTTACGAGCTAAAGGGAAAATGCAAAGAGAGAATGCATGCAAAATAAAACACGGGGAAAAGAAGGAAAATTTACAAAGTTTCACTTTCCTGGGCCCCGCGACCAAATGCCTACGTATTCCTTTTAAGGAATCAAAGCATCGTAGTTTAACTCAAAAGTTTTGGTTGGTTGCATGTTTTTTACGAACGATGCTATCGAAGCACGTCCTTTTTGAAAAGGTTTTAAAAGAAAAAGTCTGAAGAAAAAAAGGTTTGTGTTGGTTGGTGTTTTTTACATTGAAAAAGGATTTAAGAAATGTTAAATGTTTTATGAATTTTCCAAAGAAAAAGGTTTTAGTCTTAATCATGTAAAAGGGAAAGAAAAATATCTAAGGGAAAACTATCTATCTCTATCCCTAAATACAATGATTGATTCTATAGTTGAGTTTGAAATAGAAAAACTTCCTAGGTTAGCATGCATGGATTACGATCCTAATGTCTAACTTGCATCAGAAACGAAACAAGCGAATCCTAAGGGAACATACAAAAGTGTAAAGAAAACACAAGCACAAATGCAATCAAACAAAGTCAAACCAAAACCAAAATAAAATTGAGTGTGAGCTAGCAACAAACAAAGAATCCAATGGATTTAAAAATGGGAGTAAGGAACTATTTCCACTTGATTTACTCGAGCACCGACATCGAGTAACAACTTAGAGCGTCAATGTTTAAAAAACGTGAGCTAACATCGTTTAAACGAATGACAAAGTGTGGGGGTTGGTTTCGTACCCTTTCTTACAATTATTTGACTTGATGGACAAGAGTAAGTGTTGTACCCAAAAATTTTCCCTCCCATATTTCTCAAAACATTTCAAGAAAGAACCTTAAGTTGCTCAAGGGAGACCAAGGGTTGACCAGACAAACTCACTCCTAAGACAGTCTACTTCAAATTAGGGTTTCATGTTGCATCAAGATACTTAAGTACAAGGGATCCCAAATTCTCACCATTGTCCTAATATGTTCTCAAGATCTTCCATGTCAAGTTTCAAGCCTTGCAGAGGAAGTTTGCTCAGTCAATTGCTCAAAGGCCTGAAAATTGACTGTGTTAGGGCAAAAGTCAACTGTGGCCCACATACAGTCAAACTACAATATTTTTGGTCAACATCATCATTTTGAAGTATCATTCATCATTTTATCAAGGTTTGATCATGATTCATCAAGGATTGCTCACAATTCATCAAAACCCAAAAGTTGCTAAATTAGGGTTTTATAGGAAAAGTCAACTCAACTTTGACCAAGCATAACCTTCTCATACTTTATGATAAATGAGCCATCCAAATATCATTTTGAATAGGATGCAATTCTCTACAATTCATCTTCAGCTCGCAAGTTTAAAATATGCACTCATAAGAAGTTATGAATTTGGACATTATAGGTCATTTTGGAAAGTCAACAAAAACACCTTTTTTGTCAAAGCTTCATACATGAAGATGGAAGACTCAATTGAGATGAGACCAAAAGTGTTGCTTATAGGACATCTTGACTTTTCAAAAAAGTCCAAGAACACCTTCAAAGAGTCAAAATTGAGGAATTTATGCATTGGTGAAGTTGACGTTTTTTGCAAAATTGCCAAAAGTCAAAAGTGCCTCAAATTGCAATTTTTGCTAAATGGGCCTAACTTTTTGCACTCGTTTTGAGTTTGTAGCATGGTCCACGAGCTCTAGCTCTTCCCATTTGTCTTTATCTTATTTTTTTCTATTTATTTTGATTTTTTATTTCAATTAAATCATTTTAAATCAAAATAAATCATGAAAAATCCAAATCATTCAAACTTCAAGATCTTGTGCACATTTCAGGTCCCATATATAGCTAGCAAGTGAATCAATTCGTGCGAGGCATAGGTGGGCACAAAAAGATTGATTTTGGCCTATTTTGGAAGGAATTTTATGGAAATCAAATCAAGATCACAAATCATAATTGGCAAAGATTGAGATCATATTTGTAAACCTAATTCATCCCTTGGTATATAGCGAACAATTGTAGCCAGAAACAACAAGCTTTGGAGGCGTGAGAAGTCAGAACTGAATTCAAAAAAATCACTCAAAAGTGTTGGTTCGAATTACAAGTTAGAGGAAGATTCAAGGAAATTTGAAGCAGCTAATCCACTCCTGGACCTTCTCTGAAGCAGATTCAATCGTTTGCCAGCCCTTCCAAGCCCATAAATGGGACGTATAGCCATCACGGTTTGGTATATTTTCCAAATTCGATTATCCAAATTCTTGCATCTTTATCATGTTTCAATAGCATTTTCTGAATCCCTAACGTGTTTGCAAACTCATGGTAGCAATTAATTGCATTTTCGTTGGCTATATCAGAATCTACCATTGTTATGGTTCTTGGTCTCGTTTTAGGGTCTTTGTATACAGGTGAAATTGGTCCTCAAGAAGGGCACCATAATGCTCAGCAGGCCAAGGCGGTTTGATTCATGGCTTTGGATTTCATTTATCGTGCCTGTGGATGATTCTGGAAAATCGTTGGCTTATAGTTACGGACATTCTTCTGTAGGTAAAAGTCAGTGATCTTTTACCAACGGAGAGAGGACAGGGATGACTTGCATGGCACCATCTTATTTGTTCATTTGAATTCTAGCGCATTTTTTTATTTCCCCCCACTAACTTGCATTATTATATATTATCAATTGTTGTTATTCTATGTACAATAAAAGCACGCAGCTCCGTTGGTATCAAGGCTAGTGGAAAAGGTCACAGGACCTGGGTTCAAATCCCAGGTCCCCCATGTACTTCACATTATTTTTCTTTAAATGATCAAGCGTGTATACAAGTCATGAAGACCACCATGTGACCTCAAAGCTCCATCCTTGGATCTTCAAGAGGCCAGATCTGAAGGCCACCATGTGATGATCCACCAAGAGCCCAGTCAACACACAGCATGGGAGCAGAAAAGTCAACATGGATCCGTTTCTTTTGGGCCCAAGGCTTGCTATTCACACCCTCCAAATTATTGATTTCAAGCCCATTTTCTTTTACTTTTCTTTATATATTTTCTTTATTAATTCATTTAATTTATTTTTACTAACACAAATTAATTTTTCTTTTTATCAAAAAAATCATAAAAATATTTTTTCCATCAAATTAGATTTTAGTTTATTTTTATCAAAAAATTAATTTAATTAAATTTTAATTTTAGGGTAACTTTAATTCCTTTCATAAATAAATTAAAACAATTAGAAAATTAGGTTTTTTTAGTTTAATTTAATTTCTATTTTCTTTTTCTTAAAATAACTAAAAACACAAAAATAGGTCAAATATAATTAATTTCCTTAATTTAATTTAATTAGTAATTAGGTTTGTATTTAATTTAAAACCTTATTTATTTTTCTTAAAATAATCAAAAACATCAAAAAAAATCTTTTCTTTTAATTAGGTTAGACGGGGTCAAGACCCTAATTTCTTTTCGTTCTCTATTCATCGCGCGCGCTTTATTTTATTTTATAATATTGATGTAACTACTCACAGGATGTAATAGATTAATTAGGACTTTCTCCGTTTATTTATCGTTTTGGAGGGTTTTTTTGGCTATGTAATTAATACCTGAAGCCTTGTAATAGCATAGCTTTACTTTCCGCACTTTAAATTCCACAAATATTAGCTGTTAGATGTATGGTAATATGGATGCATGACAAGAATGTATGTACACTTTAAAACGGTTAGCAAACCCTAAATGTGCAAAGATAATAAACTTGAAATTGAATCACTCGCACATGCGCACTCCTAGGGTATACTCCCCACTTCGGTTGCCTTCGGTAAACGGTCATTAAGTATAGGATATTTTAGTGGTCACTCTCTTGTCTAAACAAAGATCAAAGTCCCGTTCGGAAAAGTTGCCTCAGATATGTTGCCTCGAGTATTGATCTTAAGACATTAGGGTTATTACTAAGACGTCCTAACCTTGTTTTAGTGATCGTATGTCCCTTTTGAATTGACCCTTAAAACTCCAACGACGGTGCTACCTACTCACTAATAGTGGGATAACACTGTCTAAAGGAAACAAGAACAGAAACATTCTCTTTTTCGAGTAGGTAGATTAGTTCTTAAGTACTTGCTCAAAACAAATAAACTTTTCACACTTACACTTTTCAAACAAATTTTCAAAAACAACTTCGTAACACTCATGAAGACAGAAGCAAGGGTTAAATTGAAGTAAAACAAAAACCTTTTCAAATCAAACACACACAGGCAATTCTGAAAATGATGAGCAAGTACCTAAGATCCTGTGGAAAACCACGGATAGAAAGGGTGCTAATACCTTCCCTTTCTATAATCTACCCCCCCGTACTCAAAATCTCGAAAAAAGGAATTATTCTGTGCTTTTCTCCTTTCCAGTTGGATAAAATCAAAGTCCGTAACGACTCTTGCTTACCGCAACATTTTGCAAACACAAACGCAAAATGCAAACCAGCATTTCAAAACAGTCTGGTTCTGGCCACCGTATCACAGAACTGGCGACTCTGTTGGGGATTTATAAGTGGGGTATACCTTAGGATTAGTTCATCATATTTGCTTCCATTGTTTGATTTGTTTGCTTTACCTTTTAGGGCTTTTGTATCGGGAGTTACTATAGATCCTAACCCGGATCTGGGGACACCTTTTAGGTAAGTAGAAATAAATAGTGAGGGAACTGTACGGCGTAGACCGATACAGTTCAAGCAGTAGCTACACTGATGTGACACATTGGTTGGTACCAGTATCCCTTGTGGAGAAACAAGGAGAATATGGGGCTGCTATATGGGTCGTTAAGCATCAACTGACCTTAGAACCTATAATTTACCAACTTGGCCATAGGAAGTAGTGAGATAGCCGGTCTCGGTGTATAGCTGGGAACTGGTTGATACTCGATACTACACTCATTGAGACTATACTCTCGCGATAGTTCCGGCCGCAAGAAAATATTGCGTGAGCTGAAACCATGACCGATGGAGGATGGTCAGTGATATTGAGAACCTCTAGAACTCGGTTACTATTATTAGGACAGGTTGAAACCAACTGAACTTCAACAGGGTAGTACCTAGGCCCCATGCAAGCCTGAAACTTAAGGGCTATTATGTGACTTGTTTGCCTTTACCATGTCTGTTATCTGCTATACCTGTTGTGTGCTTCATCATGACATCATGCATCATAACATAGCATGCATACTTCATTAGACTAACCATTTCAAAGACCGAGGGGATTTATCTTTGTTCTGTTTTGCAGATTATGGCTTCTATGCACAGAAACACCATCCGAGTTAACTTTGTGCAAATACCTGCTCAACTCAAAGACTTAGCCTTGAGGGTTTCTGATACTTCTTCATTCATTAGAAGACATGGTCAGCTTCTTAGTTTTGTTACCTCTAGGTTTGATGAGAAAATGATGAGTGTGTTATTCCAGTTCTTCGATCCAATGCATCATTGTTTCACTTTCTCGGATTATCAGCTAGTTCCCACTTTGAAAGAGTTTTCTGACTTACTGGGCATATCCATTCTTGAGCAGATGCCCTTCACAGGTTTGGAAGAGACTCCTAGACCTGAGGACATTGCTTCAGCCTTACATCTAAAAAGGGCTGATGTAGTATCCAACTTGGAGACATGGAGCAGGGTTAAAGGTTTCTTAGCCAAGTTTCTGATGGATCAAGCTCAACTATTCTGGGACAGTTTAGACTTTCAGGCTTTCGAATACATTTTGGCTCTCCTCATCTATGGTTTGGTTATTTTCCCGAATCCAGATTCCTTCATAGATGTGAATGCGGTTAAGATCTTCTTGTCTCGCAATCTTGTGCCTACTCTTTTAGGTGATATTCTGCATGCTCTCTATACTCGTACGACGCGTAGAAGAGGGACCCTCATGTGTTGTATGCCTTTGCTGGCGAGGTGGTTTATTTTGCACCTCCCCAAGACTGTATTGAAGAATGAGGAAGGGTTAGGATGGTCCTACAGAATCATGTCACTTGACCATACAGACATTCTCTGGAGTTCTAAGGATATGGAAGGTGTTGCTATCATTGATCGATGTGGGGAATACCCTAATGTCCCGTTTCTTGGAATTAGAGGGGGAATAACCTACAGTCCTTGCTTGGCTTTGCGACAGTTTGGTCGCGCTCGAAGAGACGGTCCTTATGAGCTGCTTCTTACAGATATTGTCTTTGACTATAAGGAGGACGTTGAAAAGCATCGTCGAAGGTTTATACGAGCCTGGGGCATGGTGAACAGGCCTGACCTTCACGAGCTAGGACCAAAGACTTCTCTCCCTATGCAACCATATCTCCAGTGGGTCCGAGCTCGGGCTCAGAAGCTTGGGATGCCTTATGAAGCTGTGCTGCCAGTGATTATGGAGCATACTAATGAAGAAGGTGTTCCTTATACAGTCCTTTATCCCTACATGCCTACTGATCTTGGGGCATTAAAGAGATCCTGGATTCAGCTGAAGGAAGAAAGGGATACCTACAAGGAGAAGTATCATGAGCAAGAGAGGAAGATCTTGAAGCTCACGAGGCAACTTGAGAATGAAAGTATGATCAAAGACTACGTCAACACGAACAGAAAGCGACCATGGGATTTCTGATTTTTGCTTGTTTCTAGTTTAGATTTTTTTTCAGTCTATTTCTTTTATAACGCCTTAAAGGCACTGTTAAACATTTTACAAGTTTGAATCTAATAAAGTTTATTTATTTCTTGGTTTGCAAATTTAAATCTCCCAAAGTATTTGAAATCATTTCATACGCATTCCATTATCACGCACCTCATCATAGGTATCATTACAAGTTTCTCATCTTCTTCGCTGTTTATTTCAGCACAGAATGTCTTCTGAAACACCTACTGATCAAGCCATCAAAGATCTTCAAGCGCAGAATGCCCAATTCCAAGAGTTGTTCTTGAACTTGGCCAAAGGACAACAGGATTTGAAGACTCTCATCCTAAAGGAGAAGAAGAAGAAGAAGAAGAAGAAGGTGGTCCTGCTGAATATGGGTCACAGATTTGGGAATAGGTTGCGACAAGAAGCTGATTTGTCTCATTCATCTAAAGGAGGAGAGAATCAAGAGGAAGAAAAAGGTTCTAGTCCTGTAGTCTCTGATAATGACACTGATTTTGATGAAGAACAATATCCTCCTGCCGAGGATAGGTACAAGCAACTCGAAGACCGTCTGAGTACAATGGAGATTCAGAAGATACCTGGTTTGGACTTCGGAGATCTGGGACTGGCATCTGGGGTGGTGATCCCTCACAAGTTTAAGGCTCCGGTTTTTGCTAAGTACGATGGGGTATCCTGTCCAAAGCTCCATCTTCACTCATACGTCAGAAAAATCCAACCCTACACTGCTGATAGAAATTTGTGGGTTCATTTCTTTCAAGATAGTCTGTCAGGGACTCATCTTGAATGGTTTTATCAATTGGAAGGAGCTAATGTCCGCAACTGGGAGGACCTTGCTTTTGCTTTTTACAAGCAATACCAGTATAATGCCGACCTTGCTCCCACGCGTACTCAGCTTCAGGATATGTCTATGGGTGCAAGCGAAGGTTTTAAGGACTATGCTCAGAAGTGGAGAGATCTGGATGGAAGAGTCCAACACCCTCTGTCTGATAGGGAGTTGGTGGATATGTTTCTTGGGACTTTGTCTGGTCCATTTTTCAATCATTTGATCGGTAGTTCGTCATCTGGGTTTACTGAATTGATTTTGACCGGGGAGAGAGTGGAAGCTGGGATCAGAAGTGGAAAGATACAGAAAGGTGCTTCATCAAGTACAAAAAAGAAGCCTTTCAGAAAAGAAGCTAGTTCAGTTTACAGCTCAAGGAGCCAAAACCGACCTGAACGCCGCCAAGCAGTTAATGCGGTAGTAATATCAAGACCCATCGTTGCCCTACAAGGCAACAATCATCAAAGAATGGAGAGACCGCAAAGACAGTATACTCGACTCAGCATGACCTTATCTCAAATTCTACCACAATTGTTAAAGACCAACCTGGTAAATCTGAGGGAAGCCCCGAAGAATCCTAGCACCACATCTCCGCTGTATAATCTGAACGCCCGATGTGCCTATCACTCTGATAGCCCGGGCATGATACCAACAACTGCTGGGCCTTGAGGAATAAGGTGCAAGATTTGATTGAAGCTAAAGAAATTAAGTTTGACGCTCCGGAAAAGCCCAACATCATGACTGCTCCTATGCCCAAGCATGGAGTAAATGCTGTGGACGATGATTTATTTGTGACCTCTATGGAAGACATTTCTAGTCCGTTGATGACAGTAAAGAAGAACCTATCATCGGCCAGTTTATTTCCGGGCTGTGGCGAAGGTTGCCACCTATGTTCAATCCTTCCTGCTGGTTGCCATTTATTGAAATCAGGTGTTCAATGCCTGATGGATAACAAAGAGATCCTGTTCGAGAAAACTTTGATTCCGTTGATTCCTATTGAAGATGTTTCCATCATAACCATTTCCGCCAATCCTTCCAAGGCTTCCTCGAGAAAGCTTGTTAGGATTACATCTGTTCCAAGAGTTGCTCCATTGATCATTACTGTTCCTGGTCCTATCCCATACACTTCGGATAAGGCTATCTCGTGGCACTATGGGGCCGATGTGTATTATCATAGGATCAAACAAGACTTGAAGGTTGAAGAAGCTAATACTGATGTCAGCAACATTGTCGGGGCTAGCAAGGTCACCCAAAGTGGAAGGCCCTTCTCTCCTGATATTTCCCCTCCGACTGTGCAAAAGCCTGTTGCCATTCCATCTGCCAGTACATCAACTACTATCCCAGTATATATTCCAGTTATCACCCATGTCGTCGAGCCATCTGACACTCGGTGTAAAGAAGTCATAGGTGAGCCTTCTCGGATGGAGGCACCTAAGAAGATTGTTGTAGAAACCTCTAGACAGAAGATAGAGGAAATTCTGAAGATTATCAAGAAGAGCGACTACAATGTAGTCGAGCAACTAGGGCAGACCCCGTCGAAGATCTCCATGTTATCCTTATTGTTGTGCTCGGAAGCCCATGCAAAGGCTTTAATTGCTTTCCTCAAAACTGCGCATGTGCCACAGGAAATATCTGTTGATCAATTCAAAGACTGTGTGGCTAGTTTGACCACTGACAACGGTTGGGTTTCTCTGACGCAGATCTGACTACCAAAGGAAGGAATCACAATGACGCTCTACATGTTTCGATCGAGTGCTGAGGCACTACTCTGGCCCATGTACTGGTGGATACTGGGTCCTCATTAAATGTTTTACCCAAGAAAGCATTAGATCGGCTAGACTATGAAAGGTTGGTTCTGAAGCCGAGTAATATTATGGTTAGGGCCTTTGACGGGTCCAAAAGGATGGTGCACGGGGAGGTGGATGTTCCTATTAAAGTTGGCTCTCATACTTTTGCATCTATGTTCTATGTGATGGACATTCGACCATCTTATTCTTGTTTGTTGGGTCGCCCGTGGATTCATAAGGCTGGGGCAGTGACTTATACGCTCCATCAGATGTTGAAATATCCAGTGAAGGGGAAGATTGTTATGGTACACGGTGAGGAGGAGTACATGGTAAGTCATCTTAACTCTTTTCGCTATGTGGAGATGGATGGGGAGTTCATTGAAACCCCGTGTCAGAACTTTGAAGAGGTTCCTCAGACTCCGGCGTCGACTGAAGTGGCTGTTGACCAACCTCCAATGAAGATGGCTTCCCTCAAGGATGCTAGGGATGTAATAGAAAAAGGTGGGTGTGCAAATTTGGGTCAACTCCCTGACTTCGCACATAAAACTGACAAGTTTGGTTTGGGCTTCACTATAGAGGCTCAAAGGGTCGTTCGGCGCGTGTGGATTGGAAGACCTCCCCTACGCATCAGTAACCCGGGAGTGAATGCAATTGAAGAAGATGTAGAAGAGTCAGAGTTCGACAGCTGGATTTATCCGACTACCAACGGTGGATTGAATAATTGGACGGCGAAGGACTTCGTGCCCGTTTCTTTTATTACACAATAATAGACTTTTGTTTTGAAATTTGTAACAGACAATTTAAGACTTTATAGCCCGGTGCCTTGCCCGAGGCGCCTTGGCTTTATTTGTGAGGGCTTATTGTTTTTCATTTTCATATATCATCAATAAAGCGTTGGACGTTTCTTGCATTACAAATTTTACGCTCCTTATTTTTTTATCTTGCACTTTATCGAAACAACTATTGTCTTACACACACTCACATATCATAATGTAGATCCACATCCACTCTGGATCCCACTAATAACGACTCTGCTACTGCCAGTTATGACTTCGAAAATCCGATCAACTAAGCCGAGGACGAAGGTGAGGATGATTGCGAAGTGGCTGGGGAACTTGCTAGACTGTTACTACAGGAAGAGAGGGCCATACAGCCCCATGAAGAGCCAGTGGAATCAGTAAATTTGGGTATGGAGGAAGACAAGAAAGAGGTCAAGATAGGTGCAAATCTGAAGCCGAGTGTCAAGCAACAGTTGATATAGACGTTACGCGACTATGTTGAGATCTTCGCTTGGTCTTATGAAGATATGCCTGGGTTGGATACTGATATTGTGGTACACCGCTTGCCAACTAAAGAAGAATGTCCTCCGGTAAAGCAGAAGGTTTGCCGTATGCGCCCTGAGATGTCTGAGAAAATCAAAGCTGAAGTCATGAAACAGTTTGATGCCGGTTTTCTAGTTGTCACTTCTTACCCGCAGTGGGTTGCCAACGTGGTTCCAGTGCCGAAGAAAGATGGTAAGGTACGGATGTGTATGGACTATAGGGATCTGAACAGGGCGAGCCCCAAGGATGATTTCCCACTGCCTCACATCGATGTTCTGGTCGACAACACTGTGCAGCATAAGGTCTTATCCTTTATGGATGGTTTTTCTGGTTACAATCAGATTAAGATGGCTCCTGAGAACATGGAAAAGACAACTTTTGTTACACAGTGGGGTACCTTTTCCTACAAGGTCATGCCGTTCGGATTGAAGAATGTTGGGGCAACGTATCAGCGTGCCATGGTCGCTTTATTCCACCGCATGATTCACCATGAGATCGAGGTGTACGTTGACGATATGATTGTAAGATCCCAGACTGAAGAAGAACACCTTAACCATCTCCAGAAATTGTTCGACAAGTTGAAGATGTACAAGTTGAGGTTAAACCCGAACAAGTGCACATTCGGGGTAAGGTCTGGTAAGCTGCTGGGTTTCGTCGTTAGTGATAAAGGTATCCAAGTGGATCCTGCAAAAGTAAAGGCTATACAGGAGGTGCCAACTCCCCGAATGGAAAAGGAAGTCAGAGGCTTTTTGGGACGTCTAAATTACATTGCCAGATTCATTTCACATCTGACTGCTACTTGTGAGCCGATTTTCAAGCTGCTGAAGAAAGATCAAGTGGTAAAATGGAATGATGAATGTCAGCCCGCCTTCGAAAGGATCAAAGAATATCTCCAAGAGCCACCCATTTTGATGCCTCTAGTTGAAGGAAAACCTTTGATCTTATACTTGACAGTACTCGACAATTCAATGGGGTGTGTGCTGGGGCAGCATGACAGGTCTGGCCGAAAAGAGCACGCTATTTACTGCCTTAGAAAAAAGTTTACCGACTGTGAGACCCGATACTCACTGCTTGAGAAAACTTGTTGCGCTTTGGCATGGGCTGCTCGCCGGCTGAGGCAGTATATGCTGACTCACACTACCCTATTGATATCAAAGATGGAGCCAATCAAGTATATCTTCGAAAAACCTGCCTTATCCAGAAGAATAGCAAGATGGCAGATGATCTTAACTGAGTATGACATCCAATACACAACCCAAAAAGCAATCAAGGGGAGTGTGTTGGCAGATCATTTGGCGCATCAGGCCGTGGATGATTACCAGTCTATGAATATCGAGTTTCCGGATGAGAACATCATGTTGGTGACTGACTGTGAAAAACCTGGACTGGATGAAGGACCTGAGGAAGGATCCCGATGGTCTATGTATTTTGACGGAGCCTCAAACGCGTTGGGTAATGGTATTGGTACTATGATCATATCTCCTGAGGGCTGTCATACTCCGTTCACCGCCCGATTATATTTTAACTGCACCAACAACATGGCGGAGTATGAAGCATGTATCATGGGCCTTCGAGCCGCTATTGACCTAAGGATTAAGTTCTTGAGTGTGTTCGGAGATTCCTCTCTCGTGATCAGTCAGATTAAAGGCGAGTAGGATACGAAACACCCAAATCTTATTCCTTACAAAGAGTATGTATTGACTTTGCTTCCGCACTTCGAGGAGATAACCTTTGAACACTTCCCGAGAGAGGAGAATCAGTTAGCGGACGCGCTAGCTATCATGTCTTCTATGTTCAAGGTCAGGTGGGACAATGAAGCTCCCCAAATTACCATTGATAGGTTGGACGAACCCACACATTGTTGTGACACCGAGACTGAAGAGGTAGCAGATAAACCCTGGTTTCACGAGGTAAAAAGGTATCTTGAGGCTCAAGAATACCCCGAGGGTGCATCTGTTAATGACCAGAAGTTTCTGAGGAGGTTCGCGGCGAAGTTCTTCATCAGTAATGGTGTCCTTTACAAGTGTAATTATGATTCAACCTTATTGCGATGTGTGGATAAGAGCGAGGTAGAAAGGATCATGGCAGAGTTACATGAAGGTACTTTCGGGACTCATTCCAGTGGATATACCATGGCGAAGAAGATCCTACGGGCAGGATATTACTGGTCTACTATGGAAGCCGATTGTTATCAACACTCTCAGACCTGTCACAAGTGCCAAGTGTATGCTGATAAGGTGCATGTGCCTCCAATTCCTCTGAACGTCTTGACAACTCCTTGGCCCTTTGCAATGTGGGGCATCGATATGATTGGTGAAATTAGACCTATTGTATCCAATAGGAATCGTTTCATTCTGGTGGCTATTGATTACTTTACAAAGTGGGTTGAAGCAGCTTCCTTTTCTATAGTAACCAAGAACGTCGTGGCGCGGTTTATTCGGCACAATTTGATCTGTTGATATGGTGTACCAAAGAGGATCATTACGGAGAATGGAACAAATATCAACACTGCGATGATCACCGAGCTCTGCAAGCAGTTCAGGATACAGCATCACAACTCTTCTCCTTATCGGGCGAAGATGAATGGAGCTGTTGAAGCAGCTAATAAGAACATCAAGAAGATTGTGCAGAAGATGACGGTGACATACAAAGATTGGCACGAGATGTTACCATTTGCTCTTCATGGGTACCGAACCTCAGCGCGGACTTCAACAGGGGTAACACCCTACTCTTTGGTGTATGGCATGGAAGCACTCTTACCCATTGAGGTCCAGATACCCTCTCTTCGGATTATGAAGGATGCAGGTTTGAGCGAGGATGACTAGATCTAGACCCGACTTGATCAGCTGAATCTAATCGACGAAAAGAGACTTACTGCTATTTGTCATGGTCAGACGTACCAAAAGAGAATGATCAAGGCATTTAACAAGAAAGTTAGACGACAAGAGTATCAAGTTAGGGATTTGGTGATCAAACGTATCATCCTGCCACAAGGTGATCCCAGGGGCAAATGGACGCCTACGTACGAAGGGCCATTTGTGGTTAAGAATATTTTCTCGGGAGGAGCTATGATTCTAACCACCATGGATGGTGACGACCTTCCTCACCCCGTCAATGCAGACATAGTGAAAAAATACTACGCATAATCAAAGACCCGCTAGGTTGACTGGCCTAGGCAAAAATAAGGGCTTCCCGGAGAACCAAAAGGGTTCGGGCAAAAATAAGGGATGAAAATAAAAAGATCTGTACACCCGACAAGTTGAAAACCTGAAAAGGCGGCTTGGGAAAAAAAGGGTATCCCGATGGACTGAAAACCTGAAAGGGCGGTCTAGGCAAAAATTAGGGATTAAAGCGTAACACTATGTCTCATTGGATCACCTTGCAATCAACCTTCGGTATCGACTATCAAGCTCGGAAAACACTAATCAATCTAATCTACCTTCAACCAAGTAGCAAAGTGATGAGACGCTCAAAGATATAAAGACAATAGCAGAGTTGGAATCCAGTGGGATTGTTCACATAACTATTTTTCTTTGTTTTACGCAAATTGTATAAATTCTATCTTTCGGCGGTGTTCTCTTACTAGGACGTCAACCTCTTGTACAAAAACGCCTATTTACAGGCCAACTTCAAAATCAATACAAATCATTTTCATAAAGAGATTTCAAATTGTTTTTCTTTTTTCTGTTTTGTTTTGCAAGAACGTCCAATGTTCATTTTTTATATATGCATTTGATAATAATTGCTGCTCATAAATATTTACATGCGAAACAAAAGACGATTACTCGTAATATCAGGAACAGGGGCAAACAAGAAACGTTCAAACCTTACAGTTTCTCTATCCACCAGGTATAGGGATAGACCTAGCTTGAGAAAATGACTAAAAATGCATACACTCCCCGTAGAGTAAAAGGTATCTAAAAAACATTGGTGTTGATTCTCCCCAAGAAGAGTTTATCTGTCATCAACAATGGAAGACCCTCCCCAGTGAAGTTTATTTCTTCCACAAACAGAAATTTTATCCCTGACAGAGTTCATCATCACCAGCAACGGTAATTCATCCCCAGCCGAGGTTATTTCCCCAAATCAGCGGATCTTCAGACAGATTATCTCTTCCCCACAGAGTCATTTTCTCGTCAGTTTATTCTCCAGCAAGATAATTCTCACAATCATCTTCGGTCGTTATTCCCAGCGAGAACGAAGAATTTAACTCTTTTGCTCCAGCAGCAATCCGGGATTTATTTTCCCCATCAAAAGAACATCATAAAAACATTGCATGTCCATACATCATGACATGCACATACACATCATATAACACGATCTCATTTATTTTGAGAACATCATGGCTTGATACATGCCATGCATTACATACGACTAACCTCTACCTTTCAGGAAAGATACAATCAAATTCTCACAAAGTTCAAGCTATGAAGCCCGGATCCGACCGGATAGTATCTTGATTTCTACATCATATTGTGAAGCCCGAAGAACAACCGGATAACAGTATTAAACACCACGAAGCCTGGATTCAACCAGATAGTGGTTTATATTTAATCTATGAAGCCCATATTCGACCGAATAATAGTTTAATCCCCAGCAAGCCGTGAAGCCCGAATTACGACCGGATAACAGCTCAGCAAGTTACTGTGAAGCCTAGATTACGACCAAATAGAAGTGCAAGACACCATGAATCCTGGATTTGACCAGATAGTGGTATGTCATAAACACAAGACGTGAAGCTCGGATTACGACTGGATAACAGCTCAGCAAGTTAATGTGAAGCCTGGATTACGACCAGATAGCAATGCAAGACACCATGAAGCCTGGATTCGACCAGATAGTGGTATGTCATAAACATAAGCCGTGAAACCTAGATTACAACCGGATAACAGCTCAACAAGTTACTGTGAAGCCTGGATTACAACCAGATAGCAGTGCAAGACACCATGAAGCCTGGATTCGACCAGATAGTGGTATGTCATAAACACAAGCCATGAAGCCCGGATTACGACTAGATAACAACTCAACAAGTTAATGTGAAGCCTGGATTACGACCAGATAGCAGCCAAAGATACCGCGAAGCCTGGATTATGACCAGATAGTGGTATATCTTTAATACAAGTTATGAAGCCCGAATTCGACCGGATAGTATCTTGATTTCTCCGAACACCATGAAGCCTGGATTCGACCAGATAATGGTATGAGACATCGCGAAGCCTGGATTACGACCAGATAGCGGTAAAAGACACTGAAGCCTGGATTACGACCAGATAATGATAAAAGGACTGAAGCCTGGATTACGACCAGATAACATTACAAGACACTGTGAAGCTTAGATTTCGACCAAATAACAGTTTACCTGGATAAATACTAAGAAGCCCAGAGCCGACCGAATATTAGTGTGCCCTAAATTCAAGTTGAAGCTCGGACGCAACCGAATAACAACTTAATTCCTTCTGAAGCATGGATTTACGACCAGATAAGAATCGAGAAATTGTGAAGCCTAGATCACGACCAGATAGCAAGTTTAATCTCATCTCCCCAGTAAGTCACTGTAAAGCCTGGATTACAATCAGATAGTAGTCGGTCTTATCACTATAAAGCCTGGATCACGACCAGATAGTAGTTCATTTTCACCTCTTCGACTAATAGACGATTCCTCAGTAGAATAACGGATGACCGAAGTTCCTAAAATTCTATTTCTTCCAAGACAGAGACCAGCACTCCCCAGCATAGTCTTCCTTAACAACAGGTATACTGACTCCCGCTAAGGAATCTCTTGGGAGATCGACACTCCTTCAGATGGCATCTTTAAGCCCATCTTCTGTCATCAATTTCCAAATGGCATCTATGAGCCCATTCCCAATATCACAAGACAATTACCACTTCATGCGAGTGCAAATTTCTGGGCACTCTAGTGTTCAATCATCTTCCACCTTTGGATCACGAAAGGCAAGCAAGCCAATCTACATCCACAGGTTTAAGAAGATTAAACAAGGGCAGCTGTTGTACCCCAAAATTTTCCCTCCCATATTTCTAAAAATATTTCAAGAAAGATCCTCAAGTTGCTCAAGGGAGACCAAGGGTTGACCAGACAAACTCACTCCTAAGACAGTCTACTTCAAATTAGGGTTTCATGTTGCATCAAGATACTTAAGTCCAAGGGATCCCAAATTCTCACCATTCTCCTAATCTATGTCAAGTTTCGAGCCTTGCAGAGGAAGTTTGCTCAGTCAATTGCTCAAAGGCCTAAAAATTGACGGTGCTAGGGCAAAAGTCAACTGTGACCCACATACAGTCAAACTTCAAGAGTTTTGGTCAACATCCTCATTTTGAAGTATCATTCATAATTTGGTCAAGGGTTGATCATGATTCATCAAGGATTGCTCACAATTCATCAAAACCCAAAAGTTGCTAAATTAGGGTTTTGTAGGAAAAGTCAACTCAACTTTGACCAAGCATAACTTTCTCAGACTTTATGAGAAATGATCCATCAAAAGATCATTTTGAATAGGATTCAATGATCTACAATTCATATTCATATCCCAAGTTCAAAATATGCACTCACAAGAAGTTATGAATTTGGACATAATAGGTCATTTTGGAAAGTCAACAAAAACACATTTTTTGTCAAAGCTTCATACATAAACATGGAAGACTCAATTGAGATGAGACCAAAAGGGTTGCTTAGAGGACATCTTGGGATTTCTAAAAAGTCCAAGAACACCTTCGAAGAGTCAAAATTGAGGAAGTTATGCATCGGTGAAGTTGACCTTTTTTGCAAAATTGCCAAAAGTCAAAAGTGCCTCAAATTGCAATTTTTACTAAATGGGCCTAACTTTTTGCACTTGTTTTGAGTTTGTAGCATGGTCCACGAGCTCTAGATCTTCCCATTTGTCTTTATCTTGTTTTTTCTATTTATTTTGATTTTTTATATCAATTAAATCATTTTAAATCAAAATAAATCATGAAAAATCCAAATCATTCAAACTTCAAGATCTTGTGCACATTTCAGGTCCCATATACAGCTAGCAAGTGAATCAATTCGTGCAAGGCATAGGTGGGAATAAAAATATTGATTTTAGCCTATTTTGGAAGGAATTTTATGGAAATCAAATCAATATCACAAATCATAATTGGCAAAGATTGAGATCATATTTGTAAACCTAATTCATCCCTTGGTATATAGTGAACAATTGCAGCCAGAAACAACAAGATTTGGAGGCGTGAGAAGTCAGAACTGAATTCAAAAAAATCACTCAAAAGTGTTGGTTCGAATTACAAGTTAGAGGAAGATTCAAGGCAATTTGAAGCAGCTAATCCACTCCCGGACCTTCTCTGAAGCAGATTTAATCGTTTGCCAGCCCTTCCAAGCCCAGAAACAGGACGTATAGCCATCACGGTTTGGTATATTTTCCAAATTCGATTATCCAAATTCTTGCATCTTTATCATGTTTCAATAGCATTTTCTGAATCCCTAACGTGTTTGCAAACTCATGGTAGCAATTAATTGCATTTTCGTTGGCTATATCAGAATCCACCATTGCTAGGGTTCTTGGTCTCATTTTAGGGTCTTTGTATACAGGTGAAATTGGTCCTCAAGAAGGGCACCATAATGCTCAGCAGGCCAAGGCGGTTTGATTCATGGCTTTGGATTTCATTTATCGTGCCTGTGGATGATTCTGGAAAATCGTTGGCTTGTAGTTACGGGCATTCGTCCGTAGGTAAAAGTCAGTGATATTTTACCAACAGAGAGAGGACAAAGACGACTTGCATGGAACCATCTTATTTGTTCATTTGAATTCTGGCACATTTTTTTTTATTTTTTCCCCCACTAACTTGCATTATTATATATTATCAATTGTTGTTATTCTATGTATAATAAAAGCACACAGCTCAGTTGGTAACAAGGCTAGTGGAAAAGGTCACAGGACCTGGGTTCGAATCCCAGGTCCCCCATGTACTTCACATTATTTTTCCTTAAGTGATCAGGTGTGCATACAAGTCATGAAGACCACCATGTGACCTCAAAGTTCCATCCTTGGATCTTCAGGAGGCCAGATCTGAAGGCCACCATGTGATAATCCACTAAGAGCCAAGTCAACACACATCATGGGAGCAGAAAAGTCAACATGGATCAGTTTCTTTTGGACCCAAGGCTTGCTATTCACACCCTCCAAATTATTGATTTCAGGCCCATTTTCTTTTACTTTTCTTTTTATATTTTCTTTATTAATTCATTTAATTTATTTTTACTAACACAAATTAATTTTTCTTTTTATCAAAAAAATCATAAAAATAATTTTTCCATCAAATTAGATTTTAGTTTATTTTTATGAAAAAATTAATTTAATTAAATTTTAATTTTAGGGTAACTTTAATTCCTTTCATAAATAAATTAAAACAATTAGAAAATTAGGTTTTTTTAGTTTAATTTAATTTCTATTTTCTTTTTCTTAAAATAACCAAAAACACAAAAATAGATCAAATATAATTAATTTCCTTAATTTAATTTAATTAGTAATTAGGTTTGTATTTAATTTAAAACCTTATTTTTTTTCTTAAAATAATCAAAAACATCAAAAAAAAATCTTTTCTTTTAATTAGGTTAGACAGGGTCAAAACCCTAATTTCTTTTCGTTCTCTATTCATCGCGCGTGCTTTATTTTATTTTATAATATTGATGTAACTGCTCACAGGATGTAATAGATTAATTAGGACTTTCTCCGTTTATTTATCGTTTTAGCGGGTTTTTTTGGCTATGTAATTAATACCCGAAGCCTTGTAATAGCGTAGCTTTACTTTCCGCACTTTAAATTTCGCAAATATTAACTGTTAGATGTATGGTAATAGGGATGCATGACAAGAATGTATGTACACTTTAAAACGGTTAGCAAACCCTAAATGTGCAAAGATAATAAACTTGAAATTGAATCACTCGCACATGCGCACTCCTAGGGTATACTCCCCACTTCGGTTGCCTTCGGTAAACGGTCATTAAGTATAGGATATTTTAGTGGTCGCTCTCTTGTCTAAACAAAGATCAAAGTCCCGTTCGGAAAAGTTTCCTCGGAAAGGTTGCCTCGTATATGTTGCCTCGAGTATTGATCTTAAGACATTAGGGTTATTACTAAGACGTCCTAACATTGTTTTAGTGATCGTACATCCCTTTCGAATTGACCCTTAAAACTCCAACGACGGTGCTACCTACTCACTAATAGTGGGATACCACTGTCTAAAGGAAACAAGAACTGAAACATTCTCTTTTTCGAGTAGGTAGATTAGTTCTTAAGTACATGCTCAAAACAAATAAACTTTTCACACTTACACTTTTCAAACAAATTTTCAAAAACAACTTCGTAACACTCTTGAAGACAGAAGCAAGGGTTAAATCGAAGTAAAACAAAAACCTTTTCAAATCAAAAACACACAGGAAATTTTGAAAATGATGAGCAAGTACATAAGAGTCCGTGGAAAACCACGGATAGAAAGGGTGCTAATACCTTCCCTTTCTATAATCTACCCCCCGTACTCAAAATCTCGAAAAAAGGAATTTTTCTGTGCTTTTCTCCTTTCCAGTTAGATAAAATAAAAGTCGGTGGCGACTCTTGCTTACCGCGACATTTTGCAAACACAAACGCAAAACACAAACCAGCATTTTAAAACAGTCTGGTTCTGGCCACCGTATCACAATAAGCATGGTTCAAAACATCAATGTACAACGCGAGCTAAGAACGACACGGACTAGAAAATTTGGGAGCCGATTACGGGCCCTTTGTTCCACTTATTTGACTCGATAACAAGCATAAACAGTAAAAGGAAAATGGGATGGGAGTGGGATTTTCCTTCGTCGAGGTCTTTTGCACACAAGCAAACACAAACATTGCCTCATTTTGAGGTCTTTGAGCAAACACAAACATCGCCTCCTTTGAGGACTTTAAACAAATTTTCCCGCCTAAAGTAGGGACTTCCAATCATGCATCTGTATTCCTACTTCTCGTGGAAAGGAAAAGAAAAGACTGTAGAAAGTTAAACCCGAATCAGAATAATATCAAACGATTAATAGTTCGTAGCATGCAAGCAAAGCATAGAAACCCGGAAAACTTCATGCAAGCTAGCATCAACAAACAAAACAGTCAGAGATCGGGCACTTGGCATAGATGTCAAAGTATCAACAATGTGAAAATAAATCACATGTGAAATGTGCCTCGAACACATCCACATAAAAAATAGTACACCTGCATAAAAATTCACATCCCAACAAAAACACAAGCAATGTATATATCTCATAGAATGAGAATTAAAATCAATCGCGTCGGAAGCAAATGCAAATCCACAAAGAAAGTGGAATATGAATGCTTTTCAATCAAATAATCAAGACTTAATTACACGATTGAAAACTCTCTTGAAATACCTTGAACAAGTCAACTAACACATTAGTAATAACAAGGAGGCATAATAGGAATTAAGTATCTGCATCACAAATTAAATCAACATTAAATTGTGAAGAAAAGCAATCCAAATAAGCATTGGAACACCAATATCAAAAACCGGGAAGCATTACCGTTATCTCATGAAATGTACAAAATATCAATCTGAAATCATCAAAACTTGACATAAATGTCGTCCAAATACCAAAGCAAACTCCCTTGAGCATTAAACATCAATTAAATTGTGCCTTAAGCTCAACTTACCAAAACCGGGCAGCATTGTGCCGTATCACAACATTACTCAGAAAATTGTGTCGGAAATGGTAAATCTCAACATTAACGGTCCATAAACGTACAAACATGCTTAAGTAAGCATCAAACAAAAATTAAAATGCGATTTACAAGGAATTTACAAACACTCATTGATTCATGTAATGCCGCTTAGAAATTACAAACACTTTGTAACAAGTAACTCCGCATTAACGTAATGGTTCCAAGCCTTGATAATCAATGTTCAAGTGTGTTAATGCAATTTATCGGATTTTAGGTTTTCAACGTCGAAAAAGTAAATTCATCAACAAATAGATTCAAAATTGCATTAACTCATGAAAGAAAAATTAATTCTCATCTCAATTCCAAAATCAACACTTAGATCCAAAATTCGGCATTCAAAATCAACATCAATTTTACTGATTAAATTCAAGATCTACACCAACTAAATCGTTATTCAACCAGTTCCGCACTTATTCATCATTATCAATTAAATAATCAAGTATCTCTTACAAATAAAGAAAATCACCTCATGTAATAATAAATTAAGAAATTATTCAAAATCAACTTGAACAATTAATCACTCAAATCAATTAAGGATCAAGAGTTACCAAAGTGAAGATCGAATAAGAGGGAAGATCCGCGAACAAGACGAAGAGAGAAGCTGTGAAGAAAGCTTGAAGACGGAGGGAGAAGGCCGCAAATGTCGCGCGGACGGAGGGAGAAATCGAGAGAGAATCGCCTAAGGTTTTGGAGGTCAGGACAGTGGTTGTCAGAGCAAAGTCGGCGGCAGTTGTGGTGGTGCAAAATTCTGGTGAAAGAGGGAGGAGGAGTAAGATCCCGGTTGAGAGTGAGGAGAGGAAGATGAATTTCTTCAACTTTATTCTTGAATTTTCCCTATGTGTTCTTGAGAGGATTTGAGAGAGAATAGAGAGTTTTTGTATGAGTTTTGAAATAATGAGTGAAAAGTTATGTGAAATTTGAAAATATATAGAATTGGCTCTAAGTCATGTTTGGCAAGTGTAGATGCTGATTTTTCAGCTTATTTCATGTAATCATGGAGATCGAACCATAAACTTATGACATACGGTGCATAATCCTAACACACAACCTGGAATAAAGTTGCCGGCGACAAAATTTGTGACGCGGTGCCGAAAGAATTGTCCTGTTGCAATAAAAACTGAGCAAGTTACGATGCTCTGAATGGCGAGAAATCAGTGTAAAAATTCATAGTGTAGATTTTTTCAGCTTATTTTGTGTACTGTTTGCAAACAAACCACAAACTCATGATTTTCGGTGCATAACCCTGACGCGTAACCTGAAACAAAATTGTCGATGACAAAATTTGTGACGCTATGCTGAATGGCGAGAAACAGTGGACTTATTTTGCTGCATTGAAAATTTTAGCTTATTATCATGCGCACTTTAGGAAGCGAGCCATAAACCGAAGCCTTCGAAGCGTAATCCAAACTCGGGACCTGAAGAAAATTTGTAGCTAACAAAGTTTGTGATCTCACGTTTTAATAATTTTATTGAACCTATAAAAATTGAGAAAGTTATGAATTTTTCAATATCGAGAAATAGTCCGGTAGAAAACCACTTCGGGGTGCAATTTTCTCTAGTAATTCGAACTTTCGAAGATCTTCTGCAAAAAATTAACTTCTGACCTGAACATATGAATCAAAGATAAAATCAAGACGTATTTTTCTCCCAAAGAACCATCCAAAAACGTCAAACCGGATGAAAGTTATGAATTTTTTAACATCCGATAAACAACGGTTCAGCACACTGTTTTCTCAGTATTTTCACTGTATATCTTCAAAGTACTCGCACATTCAGAGATCTTCCTCACTGAATTGGCTTCCGAGCCGAACACAAAACTCAAAGGAAATAACAAGACAATTAAAATTCTACAGGAGACACACAATGATGATTTTTTGGTTAGATGTTACGAATTTTTAAGCATCTTAAAACCAGCGAACCAGCAAATCCACCGTATAATGTGATTTCAAGTATTTGCCGCTTTTAAAAATCTTCCTCACAAAATTAGCCTTCCATATGAACATATGAGCTGGAGAATATATCAATATGGTCCCAAAGAGTGAATAACCATTCCCAAACCATTTTCCGATCTCAAGTTATGAATTTATAAGCTTGAAACGCACAATATTGAATTTCTATCTGCACTATCTCAGATTGATTGAAATGCTTGACTTTCTATACTATTCAAAGCATGCTGAGACACATAAGAGCTTGATGTGATGATGACTCGATAAATCCTTGATTGGATAACTTGGAACACGTGCAGTGTGCATTAAAAATCCAAAAACTTTGAGTTCTGCTTCACAGCGCTGCTTAACGGAACAACCATCTTTCGCAGCTCTTTCTTGCAGAGAAAAGCCTTGACTCTATGAGTATAGATCCAATGACATGTATGTATGCATATGATGATGAATTACAATCCAATTAAGGTTAAAATGAAGGGGACAGATTTTGGGGTGTAACACTGATCAACGAGGAAGATTATTAATCTGGATGATCACATCCCCTTTTCTTGCATATGTTGGACTGAAAGCTGATGCCCGCATCCCTATTAACCATGCTCGATATAATGTCAAAGTCCTAAAGGTTGCTACAGAAATCAACGATGCCAGTACCTCCTCGATGCTCGAGCTGGCCTAAAAGTCATAACTTCTTTACTTAGGAGCAACGACTTGGGGGCTCTTGTTCTGGACTGGGCATGCACTTGGTATGTTGTCGAGCAAGGCCTAGCCCAACCCTGCAACGAGGAAATCCCAACAACCTATCATGGATTGGAACTGCACTTGGTCCTCCATTGGGCAGAGCCAGCCCAATATTGTTGCGAGGAAGGCCCAACAAAGTGGCCCAGTAAGTTGCGACCATTGGGAAACATCTCCTCCTCGTTCCCGTCAAGGAAACATTGCCAATGAATCTCAGAATATCACAAAGTCATCCTACCTCTGTAAAGAATAAGTCTTCTACCTCCGAAGATCACTGGGTAGTTGACCAGGATAGAGACCACATGCTGGTCTCCTCTACCCACGTAGGATCTTGTCAGTCTCCACTTTAGGATGAGAATCCAACCCAAATGGGGACTTTGGCCCAGCGTTGGGGGATATAAATACCCTATTTCACTATAGGGTTAGGTACTCAATTCTACTCACTTACACTTTGTACTTGACTTTCTTTACTATAAACCTTACTTTGTCATCAGAGTACATTGTAGGTATACCTCCATCCACTTCAACAACCGTATAAGTCTAAGTGTTGCAGGCCACTGAAGATCCTTCTAATCCCGGTAAGATCAACGTGGATATTGTAAGTTTGTTCACATATTAATTATTTTCAGTTTATATCTATTTTGAATTTGAATTATTCGATGTATTCTATCAATTTGAACGAATGAATATCATTTTTAGTCCAAAAAATCAAGTTATAACTATTGAATATCTCCCACAATATCAAAATTATAGATCTTGAAAGTGAAGAATGAATGAAATCAATGAATGGATTATTGTTTGACGTGTATTTTCCATGTGATGTTTGAGTTTACTTGTTTGTTTACACCTTAATTAAAATGAAGATTTTTTAACTTAGATAGATGAATTTTACCAAAAAAGGTGAAATAGGATGATGCGTTTTGTTGAAATAAGAGAGAATGAGAGACATTTGAATAAATATTGTGTTTCAATATTACTACAAAGACTATTATATATATAAAGAGATTTATAGTTAATTACATGTCATAGTCGATGTGAAACTTTTTTATATACAAATATTCTTAACATTATATATATATATATATATATATATATATATATATATATATATATATATATATATATATATATATATATATATATATATATATATATATATATATATATATATATGTTGGTATACTATGATGGTTTGTTGTAATGATGCAACTTGATATATTCTAATGATGTTACCATGGTGCTGGTATTTGATGATGTGCATGTTTAATATGTATACATGCTATGTGAAGATGACTATATGATGATTATGTGAATGATGATGCAATTGACTTAATGTGGTCGAATTTATATGTGATGTTGTTGTGCATCATACATTCATAACATTTTTGGACGATGGTCTACTAGTGATGAGCCTCAATCCTATTGTGCAGATTGAGTGTGTTTGTGATATGCTCCGGTTCTAAGAGGTAATCGATCCTATGATGGGGATCATGGAGGGTGATGAACCAGATGTTCATAAAATTTGGTACCGCATGCATTTGAGTCAATGTTGTTGATTAACATTTTACGTGACATTTGTATGAGTTTTGTTGATGAGATGTGATATGATGATATTTGAGAATTATGAGATTATATGATGGTTATTATGACTCAAGATGTATAATTGTTATCATGGTGTGAGTAAGATGTATTGATGAATGATATGTGTTGATATAATGATGTTTTCAACTATTAATATTTTCCTTATATCTTTTATAATGGATTGTGGTTACTCACCCTTTTTGTTTGAATGTTGCCTCGACATGGGTAACACGCAGATATTCAGGAGTAGCTTGGTGAAATATAGAGGATAGATCTTTGGAGTATTTTATTTAGTTTTCCATTAATTAGAAGGTGTCTTGCTCTTATATGTAACATCGGGTTGAGAACGCTTGAATTTGATGTTATGTTCCTTTTGTTGACATACTTTATGAAGGCTTTTTTTTATTGTTAAAGTGATTTTTAATTATAACCTTTGATGAGACGAAAACACTAAGAGTTTTGATTTATGAAGGAGTTACTTTATGACAATGATTTTATTGCGATGTTAACAATTTAAATGATGTGTTGAATTATAAAGATATTGATGTTAATAATGTGACCTGTGTTACAGAGCGGGATTGTTAATGTGATGTTTTCTATAAAGTGTGACACCCTTGAGCGGTGATGTTAATTGAATTATTCTTAAATTATTTGTGATTTAATTGTGGGGTTTAGAAGGGTGTTACAACCCCCACTTATAAATGCATGTTCAGGCCATATATTATCCGATGCGGAACTCTTAACACATCCCTCACGCCCAAAACTGGATATCTAGATCGTGGAAATAAATGGTGGATGTCCCGATAGAAAAAACATGATAACATGTGGCCCACCATATCTTAAATGAGGCTCTGATACCATCTCAAAATTTGAATTTGACATAACTTAATCCTAAATAACTTGCTTGTAGGGTGAGAATTTCCCCAACTTATATACGCATATTCAGGCCATATATTTTTTGATGTGAGACTGTTAACACACTCCCTCACGACCAAGACTGGACATTTAGAGTGTGAAAATAAATGGTGGATGGCCTAATAGCGGAAACCTGATAGTAGGTGCCTTACCAGTCTTAAACGAGGCTCTGATACTACCTCAAAATTTGGGTTGTGCCTAACTCAACTCTAAATAACCCACTTATAAATGTACATTAAAGCTATATATTGTTGGATGTGAAACTCTTAACACACCCCTAACGTCCAGGACTGGACATCTGGAGCATGGAAATAAGAAGTTTTTCTTTTAGTAAAAATAGGTTGATTGGAGAGATAAGTGTATCCATAACGTTAGAAAATTTAGTTAAAGGTATTTAGCCACAATCTTGCATAGAGGATATACTAGAGAGATAAGAAACAAATCCTCCAACTAGAAAGGGGAATCAACGTGACAAAATACAAGGAAAAGTGTGAGGAAGATATGCCAAATAGTAAAAATAACCAAATATAATTTCCAAGTCAATCTTGAGGAAATACCATAATCTCCTAGAAAAGGAGAAGTTGGAATTGTTTGAACTTAGATTCTTATTTCCATCACATTACGAAACATCCATGTGAGTATTTAGGAAAGAAGAAGAGAGAACATTGTTGTCATCCAAGGATAGAGAATTAAAAAGACCTCCATATAGAAAAGACATATTAGTTAATGACTCCAAAAATAGATTGGTAAAGTAACTCACTATTTCATGACAGATAGGGGTGGAAATAGGCTAGGCTGAGTTAGGCTTTTCCAAGCCTAAGCCTGTCCTTCAAAAAAAACGGAAGCCTAAGTCTGATCTGTAGCTTGTCATAGGCTTATTTTTAGGCCTGAGCCTAGCCTTTCCTAAGGCCTGGTTAGACCGTTAGCCTACATAAAAGCCTATTATTTTAGACATGTGCAAATAAGAAATTTAAATAATGTTTAAATATACTAACAAACTAAAAAAACCAATGAGACTAAAAGTTTGTTTGCATTTATTTATTTTAACTTACCAATTAACATAAGTTTTGTGAGACTATTTGTTTAAGAGGACTTGTGAAAATAACTTATAACATTGCTCATAAGGTATTTTCATCTTACTTTCATAAGTTCTCCAAGATAATCAAATTTTATTTATGTAATTTGATTAAAATTACAAAACATAACATAATGATAATAACAAAATTACTCATATTCGTTTATATAGGTCGGCCTGATAGACCTAAAAGACTTTTTTCATATCCTAAGCCTATGTAGGCTAGGCTGTAGCCTGAGCCTATGTAGGTTAGCCCGTAGGTCCCTGTTATCAACATGGGCTATTTCCATCCCTAATGACAGATCTCAAACATCCCTTCAACCTAATCATTCCCAACAAGAAGAGTCAAAAAATGTGTTATTATTTTTCATGCTCTTGACACAAACATGAAAGAAACCAATAGTTTTATTGCCACCTTTCTTGAGCCACTTACTATTAGATCTTTGGAACAACTAATTTTGTGTTTAGATTCATGTTTGCCTTATCATTTACGTTTCCCAATGCTCTCCCACCGTAATTTTAACGAAGTTGGAAATCCTAGTTTTTTCCCAATGCACTCTCACCGTAATTTTAACGAAGTTGAAAATCCTAGTTTTTGATAAACGTGCTTTTGGAGCAGTTTCTACCGCATAAACAAACCTATGCTAAGAATCTTCAACTTTGAGCAAGGACTAAGAGTCCAAAATATTTTGACAATCTTATTATGCTGGAGAGCTCCTTTATTGGTTTTAGAGTGCAAAGACTTAGCTTAGTCCCTAAACAAGCACCTTAATTCTTAAATACAAGTTTTCAAAAACATCCTTATCCAAAATTTGAGAGCACTATTTAAACTTATCTTTGAAAACAAAAGTCTTTCCACTTAAAGAAGTGAAAACATCCCAATAATTCTAAATCAACTCAAGCAAACCATGATGGTCTTGTTAAAAGTAATTTCTTGTGTCGAAGCCGTTTTCTCGACAAAGACAAGGAAATGTCGAAAATATTTGATTTAGTGTGGAAACTGTTTGTTACACACATATTTGTTTTAGATTTAGACAGATTTTATTTAGGTCTAAAATAGAATAGATTTGATATAGTTCTAAAATAGGTATTTTGGGCTTTCATAGTTTTTGGATTTGGCTTAGGGAGCAAGTTAACCTAAAATTATAAATAGAGGGAGTAACCCCTATTTTTTGTAATCAAGTCAGTCATGTTGTATTCATAGAATTTGCAGTTGCAAATGAATAATAAATTTTTCCATAGTTTGTGAGCAGAGAGAAACTCTGTAGAAAAATAATTGTCTTTTTTCTTTCTTCTTTCTTTATTCTTTAATTTTTTTTCATTGTCATTGTGTGGTGATATCAAACTTGTTCATCAAGATTGGTAGAAATTCATCATAGGTTTTGGTGGATTTCCAACATCTGGTAACAAGAGCTCTAGTTGAGTGATTCAAGGGAAGAACGATCAAGAACGATCGAGGAAGAAGAAGAAGAAGAAGATCACAATGGCAATGAATTACGCTGGCAGAAATTTTCTAATAAGTCTCCCAATTCTTAAAGGTGATAACTATGAGAATTGGTGCAAACAGATGAAGGTTATATTCTATTTTCAAGGTCTTTGGAATCTTGTGAAACATGGATTAAAACCGCTTGATGAAGATGCTTCAGAAGAAGAAGAAGCAGAATACAAAGAATCAAAGAAGAAGAATTATAAAGCTCTTTATATAAAAACACCAATGTGTCAACCCTGACAATTTTGAAAAGGTTAGTGATGTAGAATCTGTAAAAGAAGATTGGGAGATTCTCAAGAAATCATTTGGAGGCGTTAAGAAGGTGAAAGAGGTGAGGTTACAAACTTACAAAAGAACGTATGAATTGCTTCAGATGGAAGATAGTGAAAGCATATCTAGTTTCTTCACTAGGGTTACCAAACTAGTGAATCAAATCAAGATATATGGTGAAATATTAACAACAAGGGCAGTTGTTTCAAAGATCTTAAGATCTTTCGCTCCAAAGTTCAACCATGTGGTAGTTTCCATAGAAGAGTCGAAGTACATATCATCTTTTTCGAAGGAATAGCTTTAAGGGACACTTGAATCTCATGAACAAAGAATAGATGAAAGAGATGTAGGCAAGTCGAAGAGTGACCTGGCTTTGTAGGCTCAATCAACATAAGATAAGAAAGGCAAAGGAAAGTGGTTCGACAATAAAGGTAGAGGTGGCTACAACAATTCGACTGGTAGACAAAATCAGCATGAAGAAGACATATCGAATCAGAGAAGACCATACCAAGCCAACCAAAGAGGTGGTATTGCAAATAGAGGAATAGGTGGTGGTCAAAACCCTGAAAAAAAGTCACATTTAGTGTTACAATTTTCAGAAGTATGGTCATTATTCTAGTGATTGTCCAGAGAAGCGAAAGAATCAAGAAAGTGATGTGAAGTTCACAAAGTATGAAGAATAAAAGGTGTTGCTGCTGGTCACAACAAGAGATGAAGAAAAATTCAAGTATCAATGGTACTTGGGTTCAGGATGTTCATCACACATGTCTGGAAGGAAAGATTGGTTTGTCAATCTAAAACCCTCAATGAAGAACATGGTGAAATTTGCAAACGATAATACTCTAGCAGCTGAGAGTATTGGAGATGTTCTAATTATGAGGAAAGATGGCAAAAGGTAAGTAATTTTGCATAGGCTGTTGTGATGCGGTGGGAGAACTGACTTGGTTGTTTTGCGCTATATCACAAATGTTGCAGTTAGCAAGAGTCGCCACCAACTTTTCTTTTATCCAAATGGAAAGGTGAAAAAGCACAGGAAAGACCTTTGAGATTGTTTCTTGAGTTTGGGGGGTAAATTATGAAAAGGGAAGGTATTAGAACCCTTTTCATCCATGATTTTCCATGGGATCTTAGTTACTTGCTAGATCACTTGATTTTGTTTGAAATTGTGCTTTGTGTGGTTTTTGAAAGTATTTTTGAAAAGGCGCCATCGTTTAGGAAAACTTTGTAATGATTCTTGTTCGTAAGAATGTATAGAAAGTGTTGATCTTTTGCAAATGTTTTCAAGTTTGAAAAATGTTTTTGAAAGTGTTGGTGTTTGTTTTGAAAATAGCAAGGATGTTTTGTTTTGAAAGTGATAAATTAACTAGGAACAATCTACCTACTCAAAAGTCTTTCTTGTTTATTTCCTCTTCCCTTTGACATTGTTATCTTACCATTGATTTGGTAAGTAACCCTATCTTTGAATGTAAACGAGACGGGCGTGGGTCATCGTATAACCATGATTAGCAATGTTACAAGGTATCTTAGCATTTTTCCTTAGGGACTACGATCATTTTGAAAAGGCAACATAAATAGCATCATCTAGGGACTATGATCTTGTATTTTGCTTGTTTTTGCTAAGATACCTCACATGCATGACATGGCCATTTGTAAGGCAACCAAGTGGATTTTATCCTAGGGGTGATTGTGTGCAAGTGTATTGATTTTTCATGCTTGATTTGTCTTTGATTAGGGTTTTCTAATTGATTGGTTTTCGTCTTTCCATGCAAACCCTAATTACTAGCATTTGTATATAAAGCGATAAATTATGGAATTTAAAATTACTATGCTATTACAATACTTGTGGGAGGGGGTGTACAAACTACAAATGGGGATTGCAAAAAAATAAACCTAATTATCTATTACAACCATATCGAATTTGGATAAATAATGTACAAAAATGAATAAATATACAAGAATGTAAATGGAAAAAAAGGATTTTTGTTTGGATTTTTTTAAGGAAAGGGTTTGGTTTTAACCTAATTAACTAAAAGAAAATAATTAATTAAATTAAGTAAGAAGTAAACCTAAATTTGCTAGGAAAAGAATTTAAATAAAACCTTAATCTAAATATTAATTGATTAAAAAATAAATTAAGTTTGTAAGAAGAATATTTTTGGTATTTTATCTTAAAAATAATTTATAGTATCATAAAATATTTTGGTCTTTTTAGGTTTCAAAATAATATATTTTAATTGTGTAAAAGAAAATAACTAAAACCCTAATTTTTAATTAAATTTACAAACCAATTAGTAAAATAAATAAAGTATGATTGAATAAAAATAATTTTTATTGTAAAAAAATAAAATAAATAAACTATATCAAAATATAAATCTAATATTTTTATATTTTTCTGATTTTTTAATATTAGATAAAATACTTAAGAAAATAAATAAATGAAAAAAATGAGAAAAAGAAAATAAGATGGGCCAGGGGTGTGAATAGTCTAGGGGAGTCAGAATAAGCAAAAAAGAAAAGGCCCAAAGGTGTGAAGCCCAGTGCTACAAAAAAAGGTCAAAAAAGTGTGAAAATGTAAAAAATTACAAAAGGTCACGCCGGGGCTTGAACCCAGGACCTCATAGTGACAGACGCGCACTTTAACGCTTGGAGTGGTGATACATCCGTTAACTTATGCAAACCCATAAATATATAACATAAAACGCGCCCTGATTATACTTCATCTTCAACCTCCAGCCAGACCACCTGTAACTTGTTCATTTCTCAACCATTTGCAACAAAGTAAACATGAAACTTGTGTAAAATTTTACCACGATACCAGAAATGTAAACAACTTAAACTAATTCTCAAGAATGAACATGAATTTTGAATGGTACCAAATTCTGACCTAATTTTTTTCAGGATGTTCAGATTCAAAATTCTAACTACTCAAGCAATATAAATGAAATCTAAAGACATGGTTAGCTTCAGAACAATGATGTCTACATTTTTCATTCACAAATTAAACATTAATGATACTTGTAAGAAGAGTTCAAAGTTGAGATAACTTACCTCAAAACTGGAAGTCGTGTTCTGTAAATGAGCACTCCTCAAGGTGTAGTGATGATCAGAATAGCTCCACTGAGGTCCCAGGAAGCTAATGCAATGGTTACTTTGAGTGGTAAGTGCTTGAACTGGCCTGGAGAAGTCAAGATGCATACCTCTTTTTTTTGGAAATGGAGGACGGTGGTGGAGGTGTTATAGAACTGTAACAGGATGAGGGATTACTTCTAAATGATGTTTAGAAGCTTTGGGAACAAAGAGGCTTGAAAACGCACGAGGGAGTTATGAGTTTCAAACTTTTGGTCAGGTTATTTGAAAATGGAGGTATGAAATGAAAAATATGAGTTCTAGGTGTTTTCAGGGCTCAAGCATGCATCTGTTTTGTGACAAATTACTTGTGTATGTATAAGCAAAAGGCTTGAGTGCTTGAGAGGGTCATAAGTACAAGTTCTAGACTGATTGCTATTTTACTTGATTTTGAAGAAAAGTGGGAAATATGGTTCCAAGAGGAGGTACAAACATGAGCTGAGTGATTGTAAGTGTTTAGACAAGCTTCTCTTGAGTTATGGGACATGTATGATCAGAAGAAAACAATTGCAAGGCTCAAGAACAAGTTTTGTGCAAAAAGCTACTTTATCAAAATGGCATTATACACTTTCTTCCCAAAATGGATATAAAGTATGGCCTTGCATTGAATGCTTGAATTGAGACCTCTCACATATGTGCAAGCAATTAATTATGGAGTACCTAACAAGTTTGAGGCCTGTAAAGTAGAGATTATGCAGCATAAGTTAGAAATTTGAATCTTGTTCAGCACAAAATGACTTGTAATTCAAGTGTGAAAACCCTAACTTCATCTCTTCGATTCTCCCAACTCAAGAATGATCTCAAGGAGTTATTTGACATTTTGGAAAGCTTGTAATGTGCTCTACAACCCCTCTATGAATCGATTTTGAAAATTCCCCTTGGAACTATATGAAAAAGTGCCATGAAGTTAGGTCAAAATCCTGACCAAAACTAGGGCAAAATTTCACTAAGTGCCCAATTTCAAGACCATGACTTTAGGAATTAATAACATGAGATCCAAGCATTTTTAGAACAAGTTGTGTAAAGAAATTTTGTAGATATCATGGAGATATACAACTTTCATGTTGAAAATTTCTTCTGAATCATCCTGCATCATGGTGAAAAATTGGTCCAAAGTTATGAAAAAACATGAAGTCTTGACTTTTTGATTTCTTGATGAATAAGTTTTATATTTTGACATGTTTTAATGAATTGTGATCTTTGACATTGAACTTTGGCCAAAAAGTCAAAGTTTGACTTTTCAGTGTACAGTTGACTTGTTGATTAGTTGACTAAAAATTCACTATCAATCCAATTGATCTTGAGAAATGTTTTAGGTCATGTAATTATGTAAAAATGATGCAATTGAACTCTTGAAATCATGCTTCAAACTAATTGACCATTTGCTAGGTCAAAAATTAGAAATTTCCCTTTCTCAATCAAAACCCTAATTTTGACTATTTTGCCCTTTTGATGATTTGATCAAATTTCTTGAGGAATTATGGTCCATACTTGATCAAATGATACATATTAGTTTATAATGTTGATGTGGATAAAAAATTATGAGGTTTGACTGTAAATTGGCCATAGTTGACTTTTTCCCCGATACAACTGATTTTAGGTCAACTGCTCAATTGACTGAGCAAAAAGTGTGATCCAAAGTTTGAAACTTGACATGAGTAATCTTGGGGGTCCATAATGATCCATGAAAGTCATATGAAGCATTTAAAGTTCAAATATCCTTGTGCAATCTCAAACCCTAATTTTGGTCATCAGTGCTTGAGGAGATGTCTTGAGTTGATCAACCCTAGTGCAGTCTTGAACCAAGAGAGGTCTTTGTGAAGAAATATTTGATAAATGATAGGGAAAATTTTGGGGTACAACAGCTGCCCCTATTCAATCTTCTTAAACTTGAAGAGTTAGATTGGCGGATCCGCCATTCGTGACTTGAAGGTGAAAGATAATTGAACACAAAAGTGCCCAGAAATTTGCACTCGAAAATGGATGGTGAATGGGCTTATATATGCCATTTGGAGGAATGTTGGTAAACACTGGAAGAAGTATCAACACAAATATCTTGTTGATTTATACTAAAACTTGATATTTTACCTGTGATAAAAAGAGTTAGTAAAATGCAGATGCTTTCATGATGTTCACCAGATGTGGTATTATGTTAAATGCATATGGTATGTACATGTTATGATGTATTAATGTGAGATGTATGTTTTTGTCTGGGAAAATAAATCCCTAACTGCCGCTGAGGAAATTCTTGGAGGTTGAATCCCTGATTATCGTTGAGGAAATTCTGGGAGGTTGAATCCCTGATTGCCGTTGGGGATGAAGAATATGTATATCTTCAAACTTTATTGAAAGGATGCTTTTAATGGAGAATATCTATTGAATGTCAGCTGTTATCTAGTCGGATCCAGGCTTCACAATTTGCTGAGGATGAAGTAGTCAACTGCTATCTGGTCAGATCTAGGTTTCACGGTAACTTACCGGTGAAAGAGATGAATTAACAGTTATCTGGTCGGATTCCAGGCTTTGCAGAAAATTTCTTGAAATTGAAAAGTTATCTGGTCGGATCCAGGCTTCACAACAACTTGCTGGGGATACGGAAGTTTAACTGTTATCTGGTCGGGTCCAGGTTTCATTGTTTTGGGAAAGTTATACTATTATCTGGTCGAGTCCAAGCTTCATAGTGTCTCTCTGGGGATCACAGTTAATTGCTATCTGGCCGGGCTCCAGGCTTTACAATAAACTATTTGAAAAACTATTATCTGGTCGGGTCCAGTCTTTGCAGATTTCTGAGATTGATGAGGTCCATTGCTATCTGGTCGGGTCCAGGTTTCATAATAAACTATTTGGGGATATAGTTATTATCTGGTCGATTTCCAGGTTTCACAATGAATCTCTGAGGGTAATTTCTATCTGGTCGGATCCAGGATTCACAACAACTTGCTTGAAAAGATGGAATTGAAAACTGATATCTGGTCGGGTCCAGGTTTCTCAGTAATTTGTTAGGGATAGGAAAATTATACTGGGGAAAATAAGTTAAACCTTGGTCGGGTTGAGTCCAGGTTCTTCTATATCTTTGAAGAGTTAGACTATTATCTGGTCGGGTCCAGGTTTCATAGTATCTTGAAATTGAGATCAACTGCTATCTGGTCGGGTCCAGGTTTCGGCAATTGAAGAAGTCAAACTAATATCTGGTCGGGTCCAGGCTTCAGTAATAACTTGAAAATTGTGCTAATATCTGGTCAGGTCCAGGCTTCATAGTATCTTTTTGGAAATAATAAATACTTTACTGAAGGCTTTACCAGGGATCGGGGGTTGTGGCCCTATGATTTGCAATAATCTGAAGGGAAAATTCCAACTGGGGAGGGTGGACTCAGTCGGGTAGGACAAACTTAGCTTGGTGAGGATACACTCAACTGGGGAGGATAGACTCTGTTCGGGGATAATAGCCTTGGCTGGGGAAGATATACTCAGCCGGGGAAGACAGACTCAAATGGGGAACTTCGCGGTGTCTTGATTGTTGTGTGTTGAGGACATTTGAACTCGGCTGGGAAGTTTTGTGGTTCCTCGATTATTGTTTGGAAAATAAAACCTGTTGGGGAAAGGTTTATTGCAGCCGTCCTCGTGGGATAATGATAACGAGATAACTCTGTAGGGATATTTCATATACATTAAAGAGATGCTTGTCGTTGCTTAGCAGGACACATGTGCCAAATAGTTTTAATTATGTTCATATGCATATGTTCATTCAATTTTAGTTATTGGATAAATTTGCATTCAAAACAAAGACAAAAAATTTGCACTTCAAAGTATATTTATATTGATGTTTTGCCCATGAATAGGTGTTTTTGTACAGAGTGACGAATATCCTAATAAGAGGAAAACGTTGAAAGGAAAACAAAAAGTTAGAATGAAAACAAATAGCCATATGAAATGATCTTATGGCCTTCCAACTCTACTATTTCCCCAATGTCTTCGAATGTCCCTTCTCATTGATAGAAGTTGATTGGGTTGATCTTGGACCGTTGAACTTGGACCTTGGTGATAAAATTGACTGTGTTGATTCCACGGGACATAGTCATACGCTTTTAATCCTTAACTTTTGCTTGGACCGTCCTTTCGGGTTTTCAGCCCACCAGGATACCCTTTTTTTCCCAAGTCGCCCTTTCAGGTTTTCAACTTACCGGGTGTACAATCTTTTTGCATATATCCCTAATTTTTGCCCAAACCTTTTGGTTTGCCGGGATGCCCTTATTTTGCTTAGGTGTGTCAACCTAACGAGTCTCTTATGCGTAGTATTTTTTAACTATGTCCGCGTTTATAGGATGTGGGAAATCTTCACCATCCATGGTAGTCAGCATCATGGCACCACCAGAGAAAACTCTCTTGACAAAAAATGGCCCTTCATAGGTGGGAGTCCACTTGCCTCTGGGGTCGCCTTGTGGTAGAATGATGTGTTTTATCACCAAGTCACCAACTTGATATACTCGAGGTTTGACCTTTTTATTGAAATCCTTTATCATCTGTTTCTGGTACGTTTGACCATGGCAAATAGCAGCTAACCGTTTTTCCTCAATCAATTTCAGCTGATCCAATCTCGTTTGAATCCACTCGTCTTCGCCTAGGCCTGCATCATTCATAATTCTCAAAGAGGGAATCTGAACTTCCACTGGCAAAACAGCTTCCATGCCATAGACTAGAGAAAAGGAAGTTGCCCTAGTTGACGTTCTAGCTGAAGTACGGTAGCCATGTAGAGCAAATGGCAACATCTCATGCCAATCCTTATAGGTTACTACCATTTTCTGCACAATCTTCTTGATATTTTTGTTGGCCGCTTCGACTGTGCCATTCATTTTTGGTCTATATGGAGAAGAATTGTGATGCTTGATCTTAAACTGGGTGCAAAGCTCAGTGATCATAGCATTGTTGAGGTTAGTCCCTTTGTCGGTGATGATCCTTTCGGGGATACCATAACGGCAGATGAGGTTGTGTCTGATGAATCTGGCTACCACATTCTTGGTGACTGAGGCAAACGAGGCGACATCGACCCATTTGGTAAAATATTCGATAGCAACAAGAATGAAGCGATGTCTGTTGGAAGCGATGGGCTTGATTTCTCCAATCATGTCAATGCCCCACATTGCAAACGGCCACAGAGCGATCATGACATTCAGAGGAATAAGAGGCACATGGACCTTGTCAGCATAGATTTGGCATTTGTGACAAGTTCTTGAATGTTGATGGTAATCAGTCTCCATCATTGACCAATAGTAACCAGCTATTAAGATTTTCTTAGCCGTCGTATGTCCACTTGAGTGAGTACTAAAAAGACCACCGTGCATGTCTTCCATGATCTCCTCCGCCTCCTTCTTGTCCACACATCGGAGTAGAGTTGAATCATGGTTGCGCTTGTACAATATCACGTTACTTAGGAAGAATTTGGCTGCAAATATTCACAAGAACTTTCTGTCATTGATAGATGCTCCCTCTGGATACTCTTGTGCTTCAAGGTATCTCATCACCTCATGGTACCATGGCTTTTCCGCATCGGTGTCAAGCTCATAGCAATGTGCGGGTTCATTGAATCTTTCAATTGTTATCATAGGGGCTTAGTTGTCCCATCTGACCTTGAACATTGAAGACATGGTTGCCAAAGCGTCAGCCAACTGGTTTTCTTCCCTAGGGAAATGCTCAAAAGTGACCTCTTCGAAATGATGGATTAGGGATAGCACAAGTTCCTTGTAAGGGATAAGATTATGGTGTTTAGTGTCCTAATCTCCTTTTACTTGGCTGATCACTAGGACAGAATCCCCAAACACATTCAAATGCTTGATCCTTAAGTCAATAGCAGCTTTCAGACCTAAGATGCATGCTTCATACTCGACCATATTGTTTGTGCAATCGAAGCATAGTCTGGCAGTGAAAGGAGTGTGGAAACCTTCAGGAGAGATGATCACATCACCAATTCCGTTACCTAAGGTGTTGGAAGCCCCATCGAAAACCACAGTCCATCAGGATCCTTGTTCAGGTCCGTCATATGGTCCAGATCTCGCACAGTCGGTTACCAGCATGATGTTCTCATCAGGGAAGTCGAAGTTCATTATCTGATAATCATCCACAGCTTGATGGGCCAAATAATCTGCTAGTACACTTTCTTTGATGGCTTTTTGAGTCGTGTATTGAATGTCGTACTCAGTCAAGAACATTTGTCATTTGGCTATCCGTCCAGAAAGGGCAGGTTTCTTGAAGATGTACTTGATTGGGTCCATCTTAGAAATCAATAGAGTGGTATGAGTCAACATATACTGTCTTAGCCGGCGAGCAGCCCATGCCAGAGCGCAGCAAGTTTTCTCGAGCAGTGAATATCTGGTTTCACAGTCGGTAAACTTTTTGCTCAGGTAATAAATAACATGTTATTTTCGGCCAGACTCGTCATATTGGCCCAAAACACACCCCATAGAATTCTCTAGTACTGTCAAGTACATGATCAAGGGTCTTCCTTCAATTGGAGGCATGAGAATAGGAGGTTCTTCTAGGTATTATTTGATTTTTTCAAAGGCAATTTGGCACTCATTGTTCCATATGACTACCTGATCTTTCTTCAAGAGTTTGAAGAGTGGCTCACAAGTAGCGGTCAAGTGAAATATGAAACAGGTAATGTAATTGAGAAGACCCATGAATCCTCTGTCTTCTTTTTCAGAATGAGGGACTGGCATTTCTTGGATGGCCTTTTCCTTGGCAGAATCAACTTTAATGCCTTTATTGCTGACAACAAAACCTAGAAGCTTTCCAGATCGTACTCCAAACGTGCACATGTTAAGGTTTAACCTCAGCTTGTACTTCTCCAGCCTCTCAAATAATTTGTGCAGGTGATCAAGATTTTCTTCTTCGATTTGTGATCTGGAAATCATATCATCCACATATACTTCTATCTCATGATGAATCATGTTATGAAATAAAGCTACCGTAGCCCTTTGATATGTTGCCCCTGCATTCTTTAATCTGAACAGCATGACCTTGTAGCAGAAGGTGCCCCATTGCGTAACGAAAGTAGTCTTCTTCATGTCTTCAGGAGCCAACCTTATTTGATTATAGCCTGAGAATCCATCCAAGAAAGAGAAGACTTTATGCTGAGCAGTATTATCAACTAAGACGTCAATGTATGGTAGAGGGAAGTCATCCTTGGGGCTTTCCCTATTCAGATCCCTATAGTCTACGCACATGTGAACTTTCCTGGCTTTCTTTAGCACTGGTACCACATTGGAAACCCATTGAGAATAGGATGTCACAGCTAGGAATCCCGCATCAAATTGTTTCATCACTTCAGCTTTGATCTTTTCAGACATATCAGGCCTCATGCGACGAACCTTTTGCTTGACAGGCGGACAATCTTCTTTTGTTGGAAGACGATGAACTATGATGTCGGTATCCAACACAGTCATATATTCATAAGACCAAGAAAATACTTCCACATAATCATGAAACATCTGAACCAACCTGCTCTTGACACTGCTTTCCAAGTTAGCGCCGGTCCTGATTTCCTTCTTATCTGACTCAGTACGCAGGTTGATAACTTCAACTGACTCTTTGTGCGGTTGAATAGATTTTTCCTCTTGTAATAGAAGCCTGGCTAGTTCTCCCGTTATGTCACAATATTCCTCGCCTTCGTCTTCGGCTTGGTTTATAGGACATTCAAAGTCATAGTCGGCAATAGTAGAGTCATTGGCAATAGGATCCAGAGTGGATGTGGACCTGCAAGAGTGTGTGTGTGTGCATGTAAGATACATGGCTATTTTTTTTGAAAAATGTATTTGAAAGAAAGGAAAGACAATGAACACAAATATTTGATCTGGAAGGAGTTTCAAATCTGTTGAGGTGAGTAGAGTTTGTTCAGAGAAAATTCTATTTACTTGAGTCAAGGGTGGCAACCTAGATATCTCAACTCTTTGGTCTCTCAAAGAAAGTGCTTGCAAGAAGAAGATATTAACACACGAAGAGTATGTCAAAGTATTCAAATGGTGAAAGTATCTTACAGGATAATGGGAAGGATTTAAGATCAATTGCTATTTGTGACAAGTACAAGTATTTAATTGATTATCCTTGGAGTTCAAGATAACTGATGTTCTTAAAGATGTGGGAACATTCCTTCTTCTAGACCCTGTGAAGAATCACAGGAAGAGTGATGCTTTAGAGCTATCTCTTTGGTGACAGCAAAATCATTTGATCTCTGAAAAGGTTTCCTGGAAACGTGTTCGGACTTGAAGCTACAAGAAGAAGAAGACATCATAATCTTGATGGTGGTTACTTGGATCAGTCTGGTTCTGATCTAGGTAAGGAAGTGAATTAGCTAATGCACATGGTGAAGTCAAGAAGAAGTGGCAGCATTCTTGACATCATGAAAACAGATTTACCTAAGGAAGTGGCATCCTTGGTATAAGCTATAGGGTTAGTCTCTAACTAGTCCTTCTGAAGACTCATTCATCAGAGTGTCAAAAGTCTTTGGAGAAACAACATGTATTCATCAAGGTGTGAGCTTGGATGACTTAACTGCATAACTGCAGGATGGAGGTTGTTTACTCAAACTTGGTTTCACAATCAAGTCTATGAGAGCATGAAACTTTTGTTCTGTAAAGGGAGGAAGTTCTTTCAAGTGGCATAAGAAGGAGCTGAATTCAACAACTAGATGTTATAACATAATGTTGTGACATTTAGTTCAACATCAGATTCTTAGTTGGTGAAGTGGCACATCAACTTAAGATAGGATGATCTACGAAGTTGAATATTGGATACTTCAAAAAGATCGTCTCTTTGCAGCTCTTTGGAGTTGTTGGGTGGATAAGATGTTACATGTTCCTGTCTTAGTGTATCTAAGCCTTTTGTGATAACATGTAGCTTGAAGTTCAAATTTCAATTGGAAGATCAGAATATCTTTGGGAGAAGTCTGATAAACATGGAGAAGTCAAAAGGTGGCATTTGATTTTTTCATATGAGGATTCATGAAGGAGATAATCAAACAGTGGCATTTGGTCTATCTCAGCAGTGGATTCAGAGAATCAAGATAATCAACATGTGGCAGCTGATTATTATTGAGGTTAGTCTTAGACAGATTACTTTTGGGCAGAAGAGTAATGAGTTGAATACAAAGAGGAGGTGGCTTTTATTCATCTCTTGGAGCTTGTGGTAGAAGTTATGAGTCATCTATAGTAGATTATCTCTTGTAATGGGATGAGAATGTTGGTGTCCCTATTTGTGTGTTTGATTTTGTTCTGATCAAGCTGGTAGCGCACTAATGTCTGAAGATTGTCAGAGGATGGTCTGAATATTGTCTGAGGATGGTCTGAAGATGTCAGAGTAATTTCTAAAGATTTTCAGAAGATGTCCTTTGTATGATGTGACTCAGAGTATGGATGTTCTGACATTTTTTGATGTTCTGGTCAGAAGAGAGCTTGACTCAGAGTATGGATGTTTTGACTTGTTGTGATGTTATGGTCAGAAGAAGGTTGACTTAGACCAAGGATGTTCTAACTTGTTCTGGTCTGAAGAAAGTTTGATTCAGAGTATGGATGCGTTCAACCAATATAGTTGAACAGAGGATGCGCTCTTGAAGACATGAAGATGCGTCTTATGTTTTCCATTCATCAAGGGGTCTTATTTTCTTTGAATCAGAAGTTGTCTTGAAGGTCCAACTGAGTATTGAATGTGACCTACTTGTTTCCATGAGGAGAAGTGATTGTCCCTAACAGGGGGAGTATTGGTTTGTATGGGAAGTCTTCATCAAACTCGTAGGATATAAAGTGTGGCACTTTATTAACTATTGGGATGATGTGTTCAAGACTGAAGAGGACTATATCTGACCGAATGTCATCACATTGTCTAATTACATTGTTCCTAATTTCCTCTAAAACTACAGACAAGAGGAAAATTGGATGAAGTGTGGATTATTATAATTTATTATAATAAGCCCATGTGTGTACAGTTGTATGACTCAGAGGGAGTAACCATCCTCTTTGTGTAAATGGAATGGTTTCAAGCTGCTAATATGAAAATAGCAGAATGTATGACGACATAGGATTTGAGCATGTTTTCATCTGCTAAGAAAACAGGGCGTTTGTGTCTCATTATGAAGCATTTTAGTGAGCTGGAATGTTTAGGTGATAACTTGTCATCTAATAAAGGTATTATATAACTGAGGCAGAGTGTGATTTCTAGTAATTGGTGGAGTGTAATATGCCAACGATGTTTCTTGGAAAGGGGATCCTAAGACAAGTACATAAAGGGAGTAGTCTGTTCTACTAAAAGACAAATGTCTGTTTCAAAAGGACAAGACATAATTCATCCTGACATGGTCAAAGGGTCAAACCCAAGGGTAGGTACCTGCATTAAAACCAGTCCTAGGGTACTGAAACTGTCAGAGTAAAGTACCAAGGTCGTTACTATCTATGCCAAAGTTGCATTATTTATGAAGACTCTCTCTATTCTTTCTCTTCATCAGAGGGTTTCAGCAATATGAAGTTTGTTAGCATCTGGGAAAATTGTGCATGGGTATGGATCTGTGTGGGCAGTCTTTGTCAATTTCTGGCCAAAAAGGGGGAGAAAGTTAGGGACCCAGACTCAGGCGAGACTCAGGTGAAAGCAACAGACGGCAATGTCCAACATGCTGAATGGAACGCTCTAACTAAGTGACTTTGTTTGTGTCTTGTGTTCTGAGTTAAGAGGATAGTTGTGACTTGTGATCTGAGTTACATGATCTATGTAATCAGTATCAAGATTATCAACAATAATTCTCTCAAGGAATCCTCTTGGGCCATCGATGGCTTGGAGTGGCTCACAGATGAGGGATAGAGGTGTACTGCAACTGACCCTTGTACATCATTCTCTATCTGATGGCCATCTCTCTCACACAATGTGCAGGTTTGATGTTTGCTCGAAGGACATCAGTCTCTGCAAGGAAGATGTTGGACAAGATGTTGTAACATCTCAACTGTGTTGTGGCCTGGTCCCAATATGCAACTTGCACTTATTTGTTTTAGCCAAAATTTTCCAAAGGGGGAGATTGTAAGTGCCCTGGCTGGAGAGTTGGCTTCATTTGTAAAACAAATAAGAAAGCAAGTTTACCCATATTCCCTCTGTTGTTTTAATATGTTGGGTTGAAGAAGTTCAACATCTGGACCAACATGTTATGTAAGATGTCACAACATCAGCATATGACATCGCGCCTGAAATTAAGTTAATATTAGTTAACTATGTTATATGTTGAATGTTTGTAACAGCTGTGACTTGTAACCTAATTGTTTTAAGTGATCTAATTTATGAAAGAGGTTATTTGTTGTATCAGCAAATGTGCGTGGTTCTCCTAAACATGTTGTGTTGAAGAAGTTCAACATCTGGGACAACATGTTAGATGTAATGTCATGACATCTGACTTGACATCACGCCAACGGAATTGGTAATTCAGTTACAGTTCTGGTACTTAAATATTCTGAGAATATATGTGGCGTTTCTTATGGAGAATCTGAAGATCAATCAAGAATCAATCAGAATATTTGAAGAAAATATTGTTTCTAAATATGGAGATATTTTAGGAACTAGAAGATTGAAGACCTTGATTGTAGCAGAAGTTTGTTGCTGATTTGTAACAGCAAGGAGAAAAGCTTGCTGCGATTTTGAAGGCCCAAATCCAGTTGGGTAATAGGTTATAAATAGCAGATTGTAACCTAGGATTTGTAAGCCTCACATAATGTAATATTGGGGGTGTTCTGTTAGGTAAACCTGTCGGTCTGTGGCAAGGTTACCATGTGTGTAACTCGATACCTGTAGGTAAGAGTTTGAGTGTTCTTGGACGAAGCTGTGAAGAAAGTCTAAGTATTTTTGCATTACTTCATATTCATTGTAATGTAGGAAACCAAGTGGGAGGGCACTACTTCTTGAGTAGGAGTAAGACTTCTGTTGTTGCGGCAATAGGAATGGAAACTAGTAGGTTTCTATATAGGAGTTCCTAGGTATAGGTTGCACTGGGTAAATGATTAAGTGAGGGATGGGAACTTGTGAAGTTTAGTCCTGAATTAGTATTGCTGATAGTGGATCTTCTTCCTGGCTTGGTATGCCCCCAGAGTAGGTGTGTTTCACCGAACTGGGTTAACAATTGATTGTGTTTTTACCTTCAACACTTTATAATTCTGTCTGTTATATATCAAGGTAAAACTGTAATGTTGTAACAGATGATGTCTCAGAACATGTTAAGACATCATGCTGATATCTGTGCAGGAGAAACAGAACTGTGAAGGTTGTTTGCTCTCTGCTGATCATGTGTACCAGATGGACAGAACTAGGTACATCGTGTGTTCTATCCTCTGCACCTTCAAAGTATATCTGGTGCAGCTTGGATAAAACTGTGTGAATGTTACAGATGATGTCAAAAGAGATGAATGGATATCATGCTGGTTTGTGTGCATGATAAACAGAACTAAGGGGTTTGTTTGTTTTATGGTATGTGATAGATGATGTTGCAACCAATGTTGAGACATCAGGCTATGAATGGATAGTTTACAAACCAAAGCTATTTGTTCGAGAACTGGTAAGCACAACTAACAGACCCAAGCAATCTGTTAGATCACTATTATGATCAACTGTCCCAAATAGACTGAACTTGATATTCTGTCAATTTGTGGTGTTGCATCAGCAGATGTGGCAACCTCTGTGCTTCTGTTATACTTTAGTACTGAATCACGAAAAATTGGATATCTACCTTGCAGTGTATTTATTATGTCATATCAGATGTCTAGACATTGAGTATAACATCTGAAGACTGGCATACACCAGAATTTCAGTAACTACTAGAGGTGAGATATTGGGTGAAAATATTCTCCCAGTTCTAGTTACTTTGCTTGAGCCAGCTATGTTTCCAACATCGTCATCTTTTTCTTCTCCGATCCAGGCATCTTGTTTAATCCCATGATAGAACACTTCAGCACCATAATTCCATGGTACCACTTTGTTTGAAGAGTAGGGAATCGGTCCTGGATTGGTAATTATTAATGGAGAAATAGTGGGTTCATTTGAAATCCTAATAGGACCTTCGGAGGTGATCCTAAGAGACTTGTTTGAGATGGTAATAATGGAGAGGTCTTCACATTTGTTAATCAAACTCTTGGTAAGTGGGGTTTTCTCAAATAAAATTTTGTGGCTATCCATCAGGCGTTGAATGCCTTTCTTCAGCCCTTCACATCCATTGGGTTGTTGGGTACAACACACACAATCTTTTACACAGCCAGGGAAGATCCCAACTTTCAACATATTATTCTTGATTACATTCAGCGGAGTAGTCAGTTCTTCAACAGAGGGAACAACTTCGACAGCATTAACACCTTTGTCATGCTTCGTCATCAGAGCGGTAATTACATTCGGCGTTGGAGGAGGATCAAACTCAATAGTCTTGTTGTCAATTAAATCCTGGATCTTGTTCTTCAAGGCCCATCACTGGTCAGTCTCGTGCCCCAGGATGCTTGAATGGTAAGCACACTTAGCGTTCGGATTATACTTTGGTGATGAGGTGTTAGGGTTGGCGGGAGGATCGCGCAATGTCACTAAATTAACCTTGAGCAAATGTTGAAAGGCTTGAGACAATGACATGCCTAACCTCGTAAATTGTCTTTTTGGAGGTTCAAAACATTGATGATTTGTAGATGGTCTTGGAGTAGGAGTTGGATTGGAGATTCGGACATCATTGACATATGGGTGATCGTTCTTCTTGGTATGGGCCATTGCCCCATACACAACATTGAATTCCTTCTTTGCAGCAAAAGGTTTCTTGATAGGATTGGGAGTGGAGGTAGATGCCACATAGATTTTCCCACTTTTGATGCCACTTTCAACTCTTTCACGGGTTAAGATTAATTTGGTGAAACCAGAAGAAGAGCAGCCAACCAACAGATTAAAGAAAGGACCAGATAAAGTTCCCATGAACATGTCGATGTGCTCCCTATCAGTCAAGGGAGGTTGGACCCTACTAGCAAGGTCTCTCCACTTTTGCGCATATTCCTTAAATCCTTCATTCTTCCCCATGGTCATATCTTGCAACTAAACCCTCGTTGGCGCCAATTCGGTGTTGTATTGATAATGATGGTAGAAGGAAGTAGCTAGATCCTCCCAAGTATTTATACGAGAACCATCTAACTGATAAAACCATTCTAGTTGTGTTCCAGCCAAACTCTCTTGGAAAAAGTGAACCCATAGCTTCTTATCGGCAGTGTGCGGCTGTATCTTGCGCACATAAGACTTCAAATGGAGTTTTGGACAAGAAACCCCATCGTAATTGGCAAAGATTGGTACTTTGAATTTATGGGGGATGACTACCCCAGAGATCAAACCTAAATCATCAAAATCTAAACCAAGGACAACTTCGATTTCAACGACTTTCAACCTGTCTTATAACTGCTTGTATTTTATATCAGTGGGTGGATATTGCTTGTTGAAATAATCATCATCAGATTCTTGATCATTAGCACATTCAGCCTGAGTACTTTGACCTCATCGACCTGGTTCTCGTCCTCTTCAGATGAGTCTCCTCCTACTGGGATTTGATAGATTGTCTCCTTGAACCTTCTACCTATGTTGAGTAGAGCTTTCTTCTGTAAAGCCATCATATCTTGCTGCCCCTTGGCTAGGGCTAGTAGAGCTTCCTGAAACTGAGAATTTTGGGCTTGGAGATCCGTCACAGTCTTCTCTAGATCCATCTTGCTGAAATAAACAGCAGAAAGATAAGGAAACCTGTTATGCAAAAACCTGTCATGTTATGATGCATGGGATATGTACATGCAAATGATTTCAAGGATTAATGAAACTTAAATTTGTATAGACAAAAGAATGAACAAACGTTAATTTTCAGTAGACAAAACAAGAAATATTACATCATGCCTCTTGGGCTTACAAAATATCTTTCTAAGATAAAAAGACTGAACGCATCCTCTTTGGCGCGAGATAAGCATTCACACTTTGCTCTTCTTGTAGCTGCTTTGTAAGCTCCAAGACCCTCTTCTCACTAGCATAGAATTGAGCCTCGAAAGTATATTGTTCTTCCTTTAGTTGGATCCAAACCTTTTGTAAGTCTTCAAGAGAGGTAGGCATGTCGGGATGGAGGATAGTGTAAGGAACATCCCCTTCGACCACAGGCTCCACAATGACTGGTAAGATGGAGGGGTAAGGCATCACAAGTTTTTGAGCACGAGCTCGCACCCATTTAAGGTAAGGCTCGGGGGGAATGGAATTCTTGTGTCCTAGCGTCTTGCTATCCACCTTGTTCAACATCCTCCAAGCTCAGATAAACCTTTGATGGTAACCTTGATCGTCGCTCTCGTAGTCAAATACCAAACCTTGAATAAGCATCTCGTGTGGACCATCCCTTTGGGCGTAACCAAACTATCTTAAGGCTAACAAGGGTTGTAGGTGATACCTCCTATAATGCCAAGTAAAGGTACATTATGGAATTCTCCACAAGGTCGACGATAGTAACATTCTCCAAAGAGCGGGAACACCAATGAATATCTGAATATCTGAGCGTCATCAACCTATGTGACCACCTTGAACCTTGCTCATTCTTCAACACAGATTGGGAAGATGCAAAATAAACCATCTTTCCAAAAGAGGATTATAGCACATAAGGATACCTCTTTTCCTCATAGTACGAGTGTGAAAGGAATGTAGGATGTCCCCTAGCAAAGTAGGCACCAGGTTACGAGACATGAAGACTTTGACGGAGTTCACATCTATGAGTTATTCAGGATTTGGAAACAAAACCATCCCATAGATGAGGAGATCCATAATTTCCTCAAAGGCTTGCAGATCCAAAGAGTTCCAACAGTTTTGGGCTTTCTCAAACAAGAACTTTTCTAGGAAACCTTTGACACCACTCCTTGTTTCCCAATTAGTTGTGATATCAGATGGTTGCAAGTGTAGATCTTGAGAAATATCTTATGGCTTTGGATCTATTTTCGTACCGTAGAAAGGTAGTTGATTGAGAATGGGAATCCTCAAGAGTCAGGAGAATTCTTCCAAAGTTGGCACAAGTTGATAATCGGGAAATGTGAAGCAATGGTGTATAGGATCAAAGAACTGAAAGAGCACCTTCATCATGTCTTCATCAGTGTTGGAGGTAACCAAGTTTAGTAGGCGACCATGTCTTCCGGTAAATGGAGAATTTTCAGGAATCCTTGATGTTAACTCTTTGATTTGAGGAGGGATCCTTACGAGATTGACTTGAATGGTTTTCCTGCGGATAGAATCCATGTCCTACAAAACAGAACAAAGATAAATCCAAAAAAATCCTTGAAATGGTTAGTGAGTATGAGTATGATGTTATGATGTTTATGATGTTATGTACAAATAAATATATACAAACAAAACAAACAAGTTCTTAGGTTTAGGCTTGCATGGAGTCTCATAGGTAAGTACCCTCTTGAAGTTTAGTGGGCTCAGACTTGTACTAGTAATAGTAACCGAGTTCTAAGGAGCTAAATATCACTGGTTTGTTTCCTTGGGCATTGTTTCAGCACAAGCCTCTTAAATGGCGGCCGAAATATCCCAAAAAACCAAACCTCAATGAATGTAGTATCGAGTATTTACCAACTTCGGACTGCACCAAATCCAGTCATCTTACTACGTCCTAAAGGCCAAGTTGGTCAAGTAAAGGTTCTAAAAGTTCATTAGTGCTTCATGACATCACTCAGCGGCCCCGTATTCTCCTTGACTACTCAAGGGCTACCGGTACCCACAAATATGTTGCACTAACGTAGCTATTGCTTAGACCGTGTCGGTATACCCCACATAGTTTCCATAATGTATTGTTACTTACCTATAAGGTATCCCAAATCCAGGTAGAGGATTCAAACCCAAACAAAGAACCAAATGTAAAGCATACAAGTCAAACAAAGAAAGCAAGTAAATGTGATCTAACCTTAAGGTAACCCTACTTTAAGAATATTCCCCAGCAGAGTCGCCAGTTCTGTGATACGGTGGGAGAACTGACTTGGTTGTTTTGTGTTGTATCGCAAATGTTGCGGTTAGCAAGAGTCGCCACCGACTTTTCTTTTATCCAAATGAAAAGGTGAAAAAGCCCAGGAAAGACCTTTGAGATTGTTTCTTGAGTTCGGGGGGTAAATTATGAAAAGGGAAGGTATTAACACCCTTTTCATCCATGGTTTTCCATGGGCTCTTAGTTACTTGCTAGATCACTTGCTTTTGTTTGAAATTATGCTTTGTGTGGTTTTTGAAAGTATTTTTGAAAAGGCGCCATCGTTTAGGAAAACTTTGTAATGATTCTCGTTCGTAAGAATGTATACAAAGTGTTGATATTTTGCAAATGTTTTCAACTTTGAAAAATGTTTTTTAAAGTGTTGGTGTTTGTTTTGAAAATAGCTAGGATGTTTTGTTTTGAAAGTGAACAAGTAACTAGGAACAATCTACCTACTCAAAATTCTTTCTTGTTTATTTCCTCTTCCCTTTGACATTGTCATCTTACCATTGATTTGGTAAGTAACCCTATCTTTGGCTGTAAACGGGATGGGCGTGAGTCATCGTATAACCATGATTAGCAATGTTGCAAGGTATCTTAGCATTTTTCCTTAGGGACTAAGATCATTTTGAAAAGGAAACATAAATAGCGTCATCGAGGGACTATGATCTTGTATTTTTCTTGTTTTTGCTAAGATACCTCACATGCATGACATGGCCATTTGTAAGGCAACCAAGTGGATTTTACTCTATGGGTGCTTGTGTGCAAGTGTATTATTTTTCATGCTTGATTTGTCTTTGATTAGGGTTTGCTAATTGATTGGTTTTAGTCTTTCCATACAAACCCTAATTACTAGCATTTGTATATAAAGCGATAAATTGCAGAATTTAAAATTACTACGCTATTACAATACTTGTGGGAGGGGGTGTACAAAATACAAATGGGGATTGCAAGAAAATAGACTTAATTATCTATTACAACCATATCGAATTTGGATAAATAATGTATAAAAATGAATAAATATACAAGAATGTAAATGGAAAGAAAAATGGATTTTTGTTTGGATTTTTTTTTTAGGAAAGGGTTTGGTTTTAACCTAATTAACTAAAAGAAAATAATTAATTAAATTAAGTAAGAAGTAAACCTAAATTTGCTAGGAAAAGAATTTAAATAAAACCCTAATCTAAATATTAATTGATTAAAAAAGAAATTAAGTTTGTAAGAAGAATATTTTTGGTATTTTTGTCTTAAAAATAATTTACAGTATCATAAAATATTTTGGACTTTTTAGGTTTCAAAATAATATATTTTAATTGTGTAAAAGAGAATAACTAAAACCCTAGTTTTTAATTAAATTTACAAACCAATTAGTAAAATAAATAAAGTATGATTAAATAAAAATAATTTTTATTGTAAAAAAATAAAAATAAATAAACTATATCAAAATATAAATCTAATATTTTTATATTTTTTTCTGATTTTTTAATATTAGATAAAATACTAAAGAAAATAAATAAATGAAAAAAATGAGAAATAGAAAATAAGATGGGCCAGAGGTGTGAATTGTCCAGGGGAGTCAGAATAAGCAAAAAAGAAAAGGCCCAAAGGAGTGAAGCCCAGCGCTGCAAAAAAGGGTCAAAAAAGTGTGAAAAATGTAAAAAAAATCACAAAAGGTCACGCTGTGGCTTGAACCCAGGACCTCGTAGTGACAGGCGCGCCCTTTAACCACTGAGGTAGTGATACATCCGTTAACTTATGCAAAATCATAAATACATAACATAAAATGCACCCTGATTATACTTCATCTTCAACCTCCAGCCAGACCACCTGTAACTTGTTCATTTCTCAACCATTTGCAACAAAGTAAACATGAAACTTGTGTAAAATTTTACCACGATTCCAGAAATGTAAACAACTTAAACTAATTCTCAAGAATGAACATGAGTTTTGAATGTTACCAAATTCTAACCTAATTCTTTCAGGATGTTCAGATTCAAAATTCTAACTACTCAAGCAATATAAATGAAATCTAAACACATGGTTAGCTTCAAAACAATAATGTCTACATTTTTCATTCATAAATTAAACATTAATGATGGTTGTATGAAGAGTTCAAGGTTGAGATAACTTACCTCAAAACTGGAAGTCATGTTCTGCAAATGAGCACTCCTCAAGGTGTTGTGATGATCAGAACAGCTCCACTAAGGTCCCAGGAAACTAATGCAATGGTTACTTTGAGTTGTAAGTGCTTGAACTGGCCTAGAGAAGTCAATATACAAACCTCTGTTTTTGGAAGTGGAGGACAGTGGTGGAGGTGTTACAAAACTGTAACAGTATGAGGGATGACTTCTAAATGATGTTTAGAAGCTTTGGGAACAAAGAGGCTTGAAAACGCACGAGGGAGTTATGATTTTCAAACTTTTGGTCAGGTTATGTGAAAATGGAGGTATGAGATGAAAATATGAGTTCTTGGTGTTTTCAGGGCTCAAGCATGCATCTATTTTGTGACAAATTACTTGTGCATGTATAAGCAAAAGGCTTGAGAGGGTCAGAAGTACAAGTTCTAGACTGATTGCTATGTTACTTGATTTTGAAGAAAAGTGGGAAATATGGTTCCAAGAGGAGGTACAAGCATGGGCTGAGTGATTGTAAGTGTTTAGACAAGATTCTCTTGAGTTATGAGACATGTATGATCAGAAGAAAACAATTGCAAGGCTTAAGAACAAGTTTTATGCAAAAAGCTACTTTATCAAAATGGCATTGTACACTTTCTTCCCAAAATGGATATAAAGCATGGTCTTGCATTGAATACTTGAATTGAGACCTCTAACAGTTGTGAAAGCAATTAATTGTGGAGCGCCTAACAAGTTTGAGTCCTGTAAAGTAGATATTATGAAGCATATGTTTGAAATTTGAATCTTGTTCATCACAAAATGACCTGTAATTCAAGTGTGAAAACCCTGACTTCATCTCTTCGATTCTCCCTACTCAAGAATGATCTCAAGTAGTTCTTGGACATTTTGGAAAGCTTGTAATGTGATCTACAACCCCTCTTTGAATCACTTTTGAAATTTTCACTTGGAACTATATGAAAAAGTACCATGAAGTTAGGTCAAAATCCTGACCAAAACTAGGGCAAAATTTCACTAAATGTCCAATTTCAAGACCATGACTTTAGGAATTAATAAATTGAGATCCAAGCATTTTTATAAAAAGTTATGTAAAGAAGTGTTATAGATATCATGGAGATCTACAACTTTCATGTTGAAAATTTATTCTGAATCCTCTTGTATCATGGTGAAAAATTGGTCTAAAGTTATGAAAAAACATGAAGTTTTAAACACTTGGAAAAATTTCTAAGTTATAAACCTTTGACTTTTCAAAATGAAATCTTGAATTTTTGATTTCTTGATGAATAAGTTTCATATTTTGACATGTTTTGATGAATTGTGATCTTTGACATTGAACTTTGGCCAAAAAGTCAAAGTTTGACTTTTCAGTGTACAATTGACTTTTTGATCAGTTGATTGAAAATTCATTGTCAATCCAATTGATCTTGAGAAATATTTTAGGTCATGTCATTAGGTCAAAATGATGAAATTGAACTCTTGAAATCATGCTTCAAACCAATTGACCATTTTCTAGGTCAAAAATCAGAAATTGCCCTTTCTCAGTCAAAACCCTAATTTTGACTATTTTGCCCTTTTGATGATTTGATCAAATTTCTTGAGGAATTATGGTCCAAACTTGATAAAATGATACATATGAGTTTATAATGTTGATGTGGATCAAAAATCATGAGGTTTGACTGTAAATTGGTCATAGTTGACTTTTTCCCCAATACAGCTGATTTTAGGTCAACTGCTCAATTGACTGAGTAAAAAGTGTGATCCAAAGTTTGAAACTTGAAATGATTAATATTGGGGGTCCATAATGATCCATGAAAGTCATATGAAGCATTGAAAGTTGAAATATCCTTGTGCAATCTCAAACCCTAATTTTGGTCATCAGTGCTTGAGGAGATGTCTTGAGCTGATCAACCCTAGTGCAGTCTTGAACCAAGAGAGGTCTTTGTGAAGAAATATTTGATAAATGAGAGGGAAAATTTTGGGGTACAACAACTGTATATTCCAGGCATGAAGAGAAACTTGCTCAACATAGGGCAGTTGGTAAAAAAATTACAAAGTGATAGGGTTGTTGTAACTGGCTTTTAAATCGAGAGTCGCCAACCTTAATTTTTATCCTAAGGAAGGGAATATAAAGGTTAACCTTAAAAAGTTAGAGATTCTAGGTTTTTGACTCGGTATTAGACGAAGGGAAGGTGTTATGCACCCCTTATCTACCTTGTTCACAAGGATACTAGGGTTAGAAGCGCAATCTTTAGAGAATAGGGTTTTAATTTTTTATTAGGGAACTCACCACAATTTTAGTCGTATGCCTATGTATCCTCTTAGTAGGAATCAGAGTCCCAATTCATAGTTCGTAGTTGGTTAGTATTTTTTATGGATTACGAAGATATTTGAATTTCCTGCATACTTAGTCTTGGTGTGTCAATAGCAGAGTTTGTTAGACGAAGTGCGCAATTAATCAAAATATATTTGTAATCCTTTTTGAAAATTAATTTTTGAATTATTTTGATTTATGAAAATGATTTAGTGTTGGTTAAATATTTTTTAGTGTATTAATTGTAAAAATTATCTTATTAAATGCATGATTAAAAATAATTTAATGCAATAAAATAGATAATATTTTGGATGAATTTAGAAAATAATATTTGATTTTATGATTATAAATATAATATTATAATTTATAAATATATTAAAATATAAAATATAAAAATTATAAAAAAAGAATTAAAAAAAATGCAGGGGGTGCAAATAATATTTGGCTAGCAAAAATGGGGGGTGCAGGTATTAGGGCTCTAAATTCAAATATTGAATTCAGGCCAATAAGACAGGGGGTTTAAATTTATGCGTGTTAGTAGAATAAAATGGAAAGGGGGTTCAATGAGCAATGGGCTAGGCCCAGACTGGTTTGGGGAGTCCGCTTGGACTCCCTATGGATGGGTATACGGTAATGTCGTGGGCACGCGCATCAGGGATATTGGATTGAGATCATGTGGACGTGATGGAGAGTGTGTGATAATGAACATGGGATGGAATGTATTGGATCATTGGAAATAACATATTTTGTTTTTTAGATATAACATTTTATTTCATTATATTCTCTTCTTTATCCCTTCTCTCTGTTCTATCTTCTTCTTCTCTTAACACCCAACAACACCAAAACCCTAACCCACCCCAACTCGCGGCGGCGGCGATCGTCCCCTTCTCCCCTAAATACAACAACAAAAACAAAATAACTCACAAGTCCCAAACCCCAAATCAACACAACAACAGAAAAACATTAAGCTAAGCAATCGTTACCTCCACCGTGGTTTTCTTGCTTCTCTGTTCCAATCTCGTTTTTTCTAATCCCTTCCCCTTTTGTTTGCAGGTGACAGCGACATGGAGATGATGGCGAAGGTGATGATGCAGGCGCGACGGTGGAACTATAGATTTAGGGTTTAGGATTTCGAAACCCAAATCTCAAGCAATGACACAGACTCACGAATGGCAAGGCTCTGGATCTTCTCTTTTACTCTTCTATAGTATCTCCTTCTCCAATTTTGTCTCCTCATTTTCCTGTTTTTATTTCTTACGTTTTATAGCATTATAGAGTTATATGTTTTAGGAAGTATTTTAATGAGGTTCGTTACTTTTAGGCTATTAAGGGATTCAGAGATTTGTTCATGATTTTTGTTGTAATTGTTTTGATAAGCTTTGATTTGTTTCTGTTTTAGTTTGATTCAATATGAAGAACTGTTCATATTTTGATTTAGTTATGTTCTGGAAAAATAATGTAAAGATTTATGTTTTATTATTTGATTCTATTTACGATTTGAACAGTGACAGTTTATCCCTAAAATGTGTGTTTTTTTCCTTAATTTGCACAGTAAGCCTTTTTTGTGTTAAAGCATGCATTATTTTGATTGGGCTTGGATCTGCTTGGGTTTGGACTTTGGACCGTGCAACAAAACTTTCAACGTTTTTTCCTTTAATTAATAAAACAAATAAAATTTTCAGTTTTATAAAATAATGATTTTAATAATAATTAGTAATAATAATTATGTAATAATTTAGTACAATTTAAAACAAAAACCTGAAATGGGCCAGATGCCTAGGCCACTTATCAAAACATACCCCCTCCTTTCTGTATGTAACTGGGTCAAATGTCTTGCTTTATTAGGCTTTTAAAATGAATTGCTCGTGGCCCTTCTGATTAGAACATACACCCCATTTCCATAACTTATTCTAAATGGACCAAAACTTTGTATGGGCCTTTCTGATTTAGAAAGGCCCAAAAATATTTAATGTAGCGAAAACCCCCTTTCAATATTCGAAATAGGTTAAAAAATTTATATGGGCCCTTTCTGATTTAGAAAGGCCCACGATTTCTAAAAATAGTGTAAACCTACATAATATGATCTACTTATTCAGAAACCTAATAATAATATAACTATTTTAATGATAGGACAATTTTGGAGTATGATAGATGCCCATATTTAATTACTTTCCGGTTGAATAGTATGAGAATACGCAGGTCTCGCATGTTCTGATCAGAAGCTTATTAAATATTGGAAAACCCCAAAATTTGTCTTAAAGATTATAAGGATACATTGTACAATGTTCCCATGTGTGTGAAGAGTAGGCATAGATGATGTATCATCTTACCAGCGTTTGAACCAAAGTTTTTGATAGAACTTAGACACGACGATATGGGTAACTCGGCAGTATCTGAGAGCTTGTAGATTATTTTGCATATTTACAAAAATACAAGTTTTGGAAAAGTTGACTTACTAATTATTGGAGACAAATATAGCAAGTCTTGATTTGATTTGATTTTGTCTGTTCATCACAACCTTGGGGGTGAATAAAACAAAGTCTGATAACACATTGTTGCATGGAAACTGATGCAATGGATTACGCAGATTTATTCACATATCTATCACAACCTAGGGGATAGATATTTGAAAAGTAAATCTGTCACCTACCGCAACCTAGGGGGTAGATGATTGAAAATGATTGATAACAACATCGCTGCATGGAGACTGATGCAATGAGTTATATCACAGATTTCATACATTACTGCATGGAGACTGACGCAATGAGTTATATTGCAGAGGAGGAACCTGTGCATTTATCATAACCTGGGGATAAAAGACAACATGGGAGAGCTTACGTTATTCATCACAACCTAGGGGATGCATAACATAACCCTGAAAACTCGCATATATATCGTAAGCTAGGGGATAGATAATTGAAAAAGCTTGATAACAACATTGATGCATGGAGAGTGATGCAACGAGTTATACTGTCGACTTCGTCATGTTTATTAAAACCTAGGGAGTAAACAATCCGAGTATGAATTCACGTATTCATTGCAACCTGGGGAATGAATAATATTAACCGACAATTCACACATCTACCACAACCTAGGGGATAGATGATTGAAAAAAGCTTGATAATAACATTGCTGCATAGAGACTAACGCAATGAGTTATATCACAGATTTCACACATCGCTGCATGGAGACTGGCGCAATGGGTTATATCACAGAAAAAGCTGTTTTTGATGATCAAATCTTAGATAACTAAATCAGAGATGAGATCTGATTTTTATTGGTTGTGTCTATTCTCAACAAAGGTAATAATTTGATGAAGGGCCCGAAGATATTGGTTTCGCCCAAGTATGTTTGGAAAAAATGCCATGTGTGATGCAGGTGCATAATGTCCTAAATTAATATGGAACCCAGAGTGTATATGCATTGATTTTATGTGTATGCCCCAAATATTTACATATGTACTAAATGTGTGTATATGCCCCAAAAAAGTTATGAATTTTCTCTCTCGATATTCCCTCCTTTTGAACCATTGGTTTTTGTGTTACCAACTCCCTGATGTTGTACGTTGCATTATCGTGGTATCTTTTAATTGATTTGAACATGATGAAAAGTGTATCTAGGATCTTGATATCTGTGTCGTAGGCGCAGGCATAGGTGTGGACATAGACGTGGATGTTGGCGTGGACATAGACATAGGCGTGGACGTAGACATGGGTTTTCTTTCGATGTTTTTCTAACCAAAACAAATTTTGATGTTTTATCAAGTGCTTTTATTTGTCAAATCGCCAAAATGATTTCAACGCAGTATTCATAAGAAATAATCGTAGTATTTTGCAAACAAGTCTTGAAAAGGAAAAACACAATTGAAAGATGGAAAAAGTAAATGTTTCATTGATATTCCTCTGAATAGGAGAGAGTACAAGATACAATTCCTTAAAAGAGGTAATTACAGAAAGTTTTAAAACTGAAAAATGGCAATGAAAATGATAATTACTACTACTATTTCCCCAATTTCCTTTTGATAGCTCCAATCTCCTTTGCTTCTGAGTTGAATGATTTGGATCCATCTCTTCCTTCGTGGTTTGTAGTCGCGATTATTAGATCACAGTCTTTTTGTTTTTTATTTCTTTGAATAAGATCCCTAATTTTTGCATGGATCGCCCTTTCGCAGTTTCAATCCAGCAGGATAATTTTTTTTGCGTATGTCCCTAATTTTTGCCTAGATCGCCCTTTAGGGTTTTCAATCCACTGGGACGCTCCTTTTTGCCTAAGTCGCCCGTTTAGTGTATGAGCTTAGCGAGCTATTTATACATAGTATTTTTTTGCTGCATATGAATTTTCCAGATGTTGTAGTTCTTCCCCATCCATTGTTGTGAGGATGAGACCACCACCGGAGAATGCTGCTTTTACCACATATGTACCCTTGTAGTTTTGGGTCCATTTACCGCGTGAATCAAGGAAAGGTAGCAGAATATTTTTGAGCACTAAATCTCCTTCTTTGAATACTCGAGGGAGGACTTTCTTGTTGAAAGCTTTCTTCATCCGCTTTTGATACAATTGACTGTGGCACAAAGCTGTTAGGCGTCTCTCTTCAATGAGGTTGAGCTGATCAAGTCGTGTCTGAATCCATTCCGCTTCTTCAAGCTTTTTTTCCATTAGAACCCGGAGTGATGGAATCTCTATTTCGACTGGGGGTACTGCCTCCATGCCATATACTAGAGAGAAAGGAGTTACACACGTTGATGTGCGTACGGAGGTACGATAGCCATGGAGAGACAAGGGAAGCATTTCATGCCAATCTTTGTATGTCTTCACCATTTTCTGAATGATTTTCTTGATGTTTTTGTTGGTAGATTCAACGGCCCCATTCATTTTGGGTCTATATGGTGAGGAATTATGATGCTCGATCTTGAAATTATCACATAACTCCTTCATTATTTTGTTGTTTAGATTAGACCCGTTGTCTGTAATGATCCTGCTTGGAACCCCATATTTGCATATGAGATTTTGCTTGATGAATCGAGTAACCACTTGACTTGTCACATTCGTGTAGGATGCGGCTTCTACCTATTTGGTGAAGTAATCAATGGCAACCAATATGAACTTGTTTCTGTTAGATGTTTTCAGTTCGATCATGCATATCATATCAATTCCCCACATAGAAAATGACCAAGGAGAGCTCGTGACATTCAGAAGAATAGGTGGCTCATTCATTTTGTCGACGTGGATCTGGCACTTGTGACATGTCTTTGTATAATGGAAGAAATCGGCTTCCATTATTAACCAATAATAACCCGCTCACATGATTTTTCTAGCTATGGCATGCTCATTCATATGGGTTCCAAAAGTAGCTTCATGGATTTCTCTCATGAGCATATCTGCTTCCTATTTTTCCATACACCTGAGTAGCACCATATCATAGTTTCTTTTGTACATCACATCACCAATCAGAAAGAATTTTGAGGCTAGCTTCCACAAAGTTCGGTTGTCAATGGTAGAGGCATTTTCTGGATATTCTTGCTTTTCAAGGTACTTTTTGATGTCATAGAACCAAGGCTTGTTATCCGGTCCCTCTTCAATAGAGAGGCAGTGTGCAGGCTCTTCAAAATGTCTTATTGTAATACGCGGTTTGTGGTTTGGCCAAGTTACCTTGAACATGGATGATAAGGTTACCAAGGCGTCTGCCATATGATTTTCTTCTTGCGGGATATGACTGAAAGTGATCTCGGTGAATTCTGTAGCTAGATTTAAAACACTATCTCGATATGGAATCAATTTGGGATGCTTAGTGTCCCATTCACCGTTGACTTGGTATATGACTAGCGCGGAGTCTCCAAATACTTCGAGATGTTTGGTTTTTAGATCAATGGTAGCTTTTAAACCCATGATACAAGCTTCATATTCGACGATATTGTTGGTGCAATCAAAGCATAACCTTGCATATAAGGCTTGTGATAATTTTTCAAAGAAGTCAAAACTACCCTAATGTCATGCTCAAGTGCATTTAAAGCCCCGTCGAACATGAGTGTCCAATGTGCCCCTAGTTCAGGTCCTTCACGGCTGTAATACAGTGGGAGAAATGACTTTTATTTTGCGTTTTATCGCAATTGTTGCAGATATCAAGAGTCGCCACCGACTTTTCTTTTATCCAATAAAGGAAAGGGTGAAAAGAACAAGAAAGACCTTTTGAGAATTTTCTTAAGTTCAGGGGATAGGTTATGAAAAGGGAAGGTGTTAGCACCCTTTTCATCTGTAGTTATCTACAGGCTCTTAGCTGCTAGCTCAATTTCAAATTCTTTGTTTGAAATGTGTTTGTGATTGTTTTGAAAGTATTTTTGAAAGCACATTTTTTTAGTAGAACTTTATAATGATTCTCGTCTCTATAAGAATGTATAAAAAGTGTTTACTTTTGAAAATATTTAATTTTTTGAAAGTGTTGGTGTGTTTGAAAGATGTTGTTTTGAAAATGATTGTGAAAAAGCAACTATGAACGTTATACCTACTAAAAAATTCTTAGTTCTTTTCCTCCTACTTTAGATATTACTATCTTATCATTGATTGATAAAAAGCCCCATCATTGGATGTGAAGGGACGGGCGTGGGTCGTCGTATAGTCATAGAAGGCAGCCTATGAGATGCTTTAGCAATTTCCGTAAGGGACTAAGATCGTTTTACCAAAGGCAACATCAAAGGGTCATCGAGGGACTACGATCTTTTTTATCGAGGGTCTTTTCAAAAGCATCCCACATTCAAGGGACATGACTATTTATACGTAGGTAACAAGTGAGATTACCCTAGAAGTGTGCGTGTGAAAAGTGTTTATTTTTCATGCTTTTTTGTCTTTGAATTAGGGCTTTCTATTTGTTGATTTTATGTCTTACCATACAAACCCTAATTACTAGCATTTTATATTGAAAGCGGTAAATTGTAAAATTCTATGCGATTACATCATTTGGAGATGGGGGTACAAATTTACAAATGGGGAGGTAAAACCTAATTTTACTATTACAACCATATTTAATGAATAAATAATGTACAAGAATATAAAGATAGATAAAAAAAGGAAAATTGTTTTTTAAAAAAAAACTTTTATGCATTGACACATGCACTTATGCATTGATACAAAACTTTTATGCATTGACGCATGCGCTTATGCATTGATACAAAAACTTTTATGCATTGACGCATGCACTTATGCATCAATACATATCATTTCTTGCCCCTGGAAGTCAAAACCAACTCAGTATGAGTCAACACATAATGGTTTACATTGACTCATTTCTGTTTTGCATCGACTTATTCGTGTTTTGTATCGACTCATAACCTATTTTGTACCTAATATGTGTCGACTCATAGAGATATACATCAACTCATACTGCTGTTTTTTACTTCTAACATTATTTTGTCACACATATAAGTTATTTCTCAACACATGGTTAGTGAAAATGAAAAGTAAGCATATAGTTAGCTTCAGGGATATGATATCTACATTTTATCTTCACAAGTGAACTACTAATGATGCTTGTATGAAGAGCTCAAAGTCAAGAAAACTTACCTTGAAACTGAAATTTGTGTTTTGAGTTTGAGTTGTTGTATCATCTTGGAGAAGTCAAGTTGGAGGTGGCTATTTTTGAGTTTGGAAAATAGTGATGTTACAGAAGTTGTTCTTGTGTTTGAATAACTCCTATATGGTGTTTGGATAGTTTTTTTAGAGGAAAACTTGCAAGGTTGTACAGTGGTTTGAGGTTTTTTCTGTTCTCAGTTTTTGTTTTGTGAATGAAAATATAGTTGAAGATGAGCAGAGTTTACAAAGAATTCTGTTAGGTTTTCCAAATCCTCTTTTTTCTCTTTCTCCCCCCTCTTTTTTCTCCAAAAACCTCTCTTTTGTGTGTTGTGAAACAGATTATTTATAGATGAAATTGATTGAAATTTGGGAGGGAAATAGATAAGTTTTTGAACTGTTTAGGTACACTGTTTCATTGCTTTTTAGATGCAGCTCTTATGTGCTAAGTTTGTGTAAATATGGGACTGATATGATGCATATTTTTCAGGGAAGCGTTGCAGGTTTTGGAGCATGTTTTGACAATTTTCTTGGCATTACTGTGCAGGTTTTGGACAGTAGGATATGTAGCATGATGCAGGTCTGGTTTTATGGATAAATTTATGCAGCTTGTAACAAAGACAAGACATATTTGTGGACAGCATAGTGGCAAAGTTTGAAGATTGAGCCAAAGGGAAAATTTCAAACAAGACAAAGCTTAGGATTTGTAACTTGCAATTTTAACTTAAAAATGCAGCCTTGTTGTTTACTTGAAAACGTGTAACAACTTGAATTATCTTGAATTATGGTGAAAAGATGTCATGAAGTAATGAAATTAACATGTATAAAAAACACTTAGAAAAATTTCCAAGTCTTGCAAAGTTTGACTTTTCAAAATGACTTTTGACTTTCTTAATTTCTTGATGATCAAATTTCATATTTTGAATGTCTTGATGAAATGTGATCTTTGAAACTCAAATTTGATCAAAAAGTCAAAGTTTGACTTTTCAGTGTATAGTTGACTTTTTTCATCAGTTGATCAAATTTCATCTATCAATCCACCGGTCTCGGGAGATGAATTGAAATATGTGATTTGGTCAAAATGATGTACTTGAATTATTGAGATCATGTTTCAAACCAATAAGTCATGTACTGGGTCAAAAGTCAAAGATTGGTCATTCTCAATCAAAACACTAATTTTGACCATTTTGCCCTTTTGATGATTTGAACATTTTTCTTGGAGAATTATGATCCAATCTTGATCAAATGATACATATGACTTCAAAATGTTGATATTGGTCCAAAATCTTGAAGTTTAACTGTAGGTTGACCATAGTTGACTTTTTTCCAATACAACTGATTTTAGGCCATCTGATCAATTGACCGAGCAATTTTGTGATCCAAGACTTGAAACTTGACAGGAGAAATCTTGAGGGTCCATAATGATCCATGAAAGTCATTTGAAATATTATAAGTCCAATTGTCTTTGTGCAAACTCAAACCCTAATTTGAGGCATCAGTGTTGAGAAGATGGCCTGTCCTAGTCAATACTTGTGAAAGCTTGAATCATTGAAGATATTTATGAGAAATATCTTGAGAAAAGGGAGGGAAAATTTTGGGGTACAATAGTTTCCCCTGTTCAATCTTTTTAAACCTGAAGAGTTAGATTGGCATGTCCGCAATTCGTGACTCGAAGGTGGAAGATGATTGAACACGTAAGTGCCTAGAAATTTGCACTCGCTTGTGCATGAGGTGAAATGTTTGTTAATTATTGGGAATGGGCTTAGAGATGCCATTTGGATAGATGATGGAGAGTTTCAGAGATGGGCTTATAGATGCCATCCAAAGGTGATTGTTGATAGAAATTAGACTAAGTCTAAGCTTGACTGTAACTGGGAGAAGTATCAGAATAAATCTTTGGCCTATTTAATATGAGTTAGAAGATGTAGTGGAATGAGTGTCAGAATGACATGCGTATCTGGATCATATCTAAATTGTATCTGAGAAGTGTACAGAATGAGTGTTAGAATGACATTCATATCTAAATCGTATATGAACTGTAACTGAGAAATATACTGAATGAGTGTCATAATGACATTCGTATCTAGATTGTATCTGAACTGCATTTGAGAAATGTACTGAATGAGTGTTAGAATGACATTTGTATCTGGATCGTATCGGAACTGTATTTGAGAACTGTACTGAATGAGTGTTAGAATGACATCTGCATCTAGATCGTATCTGAACTATATTTGGGAAATGTACTGAATGAGTGTCAAAATGATATATGCATCTAGATCATATCTAAACTGTATCAAGAAATGTACTGAATGAGTGTCAGAATGATATCCGCATCTAGATTGTATCTGAACTATATCGAGGAGAAAATCTGGAATAAGTGCCAGAATGACATCTGTCTCTGGATCGTATCTGAACTATTTCTAGATAGAATCTGGAATAAGTATTAGAATGTCATCCATATCTAGATCGTATCTGAACCGCTTCTAGAGAGAATATGGAATAAGTATCATAATGTGATTTGTATCTGGATCGTATCTGAACCGTTTCTAGAGTGAATCTGGAATAAGTATCAGAATGTCATCTGTATCTGGATCGTATCTGAACCGTTTCTAGAAGAGAATATTTGGCTAATTGTATTTGACAGATGATAGACTGTTGACGAGATCTACCTGTTCGGGAACCGGCCTAAAAAGATAAAGTTAGTTTCATGCAAGGGCATGATGTATGTAATGTATTGCGTAATTATGCTCTCAGAATGAATGAAAATGTTATATGTATCTTTGTTTGGGAAAATAAATTACTGACTACTGTTGGGGAGTTTTTCTTATTTGTTTGAAGAACCTCCGTTGGGGATATGCTAATTTCTATTTGGCGAATTGACTTAAGTGTAAAATCAAGCTTCACAAATAAGCTTTTGTTTTGATGAAGACAAACCATGGCTAACAAATAAGGCAAAGATTTATGATCAAAGATCAAAGCATCTAAGGATAATATCTTCATTAAAAGCTCTCAACAACTTTAAAGGTATAATAATATTATCTACTTTGATCTTAAGATATAGATGCTCAAAAATGAAAAAGAAATGTTTAAGAATCATTACTCAAGCTTTTCAAAGATAAAATTTCATTTTTCTCTTGCATGCAATCGATTTACATCTTAGTGCAATCGATTGCACTCTTCAAAATTTCAGATCTTTTGCTTCTGTTTCTCAATGCAATCTATTTACATTGCCTATGCAATCGATTGCATACCAAAAATTTCAAAATGTTTGCTACTGTTTCTCAGTGCAATCGATTGCACTCACTTATTTTTTTGCTACTGACTTTGCATGCAATAGATTTACATTAATAATGAAATCGATTGCACACTTAAAGATTTTGAAAAAATAGCTGTTAAAACCTTGTGCAATCGATTTACACCAAGGGTGCAATCGATTGCATAATGCAAGAATTTGAAAAATTGTAGCTTTGTTCATGCCTGTTCATCATGCCTTTTCATTACATCTTTTCACTCAAACTTTACATTTGTTCATCATACATTTTCAGAACTTCATGATGTTTCAAAAGGGTGTTATGAACATATAAATATTCTATTTCAAAATCAGATCTAACACCTTCTTCCATAAATATTTCCTTAAATTTCAAAATACAAACTCAAGCATTCTTCATTTTCATGCATACGTTTTCTGCACATTTTCATACATTAACAAACAGAAAACTTTGAGCAAATATATCTTGAGTCTTTGTACAATATTATTATTGGAAGAAGAAGATTATACATTGTTAAATCACTCTAAGTGATTAATATTAATCTACTCACTCAAACTCACAAATTGATATTCACTTACTTAATTTCCAGGATTGTTGGAATTAAGTTTAAGTGTTTTTGTTGAAATCTTATCTTTCCAAAGTTGTTGGATACAAGTGTAGTTACATTGAGAGGATTGTTCTCATAGGTAACTTAGTGAAAATCCAAGAGGATTGTTCTTGGTCCAAGAGGATTGTTCTTGGTTTGTTTGGTAGTTCTAGTTTAAGTTTGCCACAATAAGGAAATCTCTTTCACGTTGAAAGGGGACTGGAGTACTCTCGGACTGTGAGGGGAGCCAGGATATATCGCCCGCGTCTCTTTATTTTTCTTCATTTTAAGCTTTCCTAAACTCTCTTATAACCAGAAAAATAAGAACCATCATCACTAAAAACCAGAATTTTTAAAGTACCTAATTCACCCCCCTCTTAGGCGCACTTCGTACTTACAATTGGTATCAGAGCAGGTTATAGGTAACCTGCTCCTAAAAGATCCAGAATGGCTTCCGCAAATCAAAATCTCGTTTTCAGAGATGGTGGTAGTAACAACAAGCCTCCTCTATTTTGTGGTGAATACTTTGACTTCTATAAAATACGCATGAAGGCACATCTAGAAGCACAAGGAGAAGAAATATGGGATGTTGTCGAAAATGGTCCATTTATCCCTATAACGGTAATCCATGGTGTCGGCTCATCAAAGCCTAAAACTGCATGGGACGATGATGATAAGAAGAAAGTTCTCTATGACAAAAAGGCAATAAACCTTCTTCAAGGTGCACTTAGCATGGACGAATTCTTCCGTGTCCCGGCATGCAAAACAGCAAAGGAAATATGGGATACCTTGGTACAAACTCATGAAGGAACGGTTGAAGTAAAAAGATCAAGACTAAATACCCTAAGTCAAGAATACGAATTATTTCGAATGCAGCCCGGAGAAACCATTCTTGACTTACAAAAGAGATTTGTGCACTTGACCAATCATCTAAGTGCTCTTGGTAAAACATTGATGAATGATGAATTGAATCTGAAAGTACTTAGGTCCTTAACTAGGGAATGGCAAACAAAGGTAACGGCAATTTCATAAAAGAAAAGTATCTCCAACATGACATCCGCGACATTATTTGTGAAACTTCAAGAATACGAAACGAAACTCGGAAGACTTGAAAAGCATGAAAATCAAGAGAAGAAATCCAAGAATATTGCTTTGAAGATAGACTCCAAGGAAGTTGAAAAGGAAAACAATCCAGAAGAAGATGAAAATTTCATGCTTCTTGTTAAAAGGCTTGGTAAGTTCTTCGGTAGAAATGACAAACCTTTTTCTCATTCAAAAGGAAAGAAACAATTTCAGAAAAAGGAAGGCTCCACATCAACACAAGAAATCACATGTTATGAATGTGGTAAGCAAGGTCATATCAAGCCGGATTATCCAAAACTCTCCAAGAAAGGTGGCTTCAAAGGCAAGAAGGGATTCAAGAACAAAAAGGCTTATGTCGCATGGGAGGACAATGAAATAAGTTCCTCATCTTATTTCGATAGTGATGAAAGCGCAAATCTAACATTGATGGCCTCACACCATGATGAAGACAATGAGGTTAGTAATGAATTTTCTCTTTTTGATAGTGATGCACAAGGTGCTATAGATGAACTATTGAATGAACGCAAAATTCTATATAAAACCATTTCATCACAAAAGAAACAAATTCCATCCTTAGAATAAAAATATGTTTCAATGGAAAAATATTTCAAAGAATAAAAACAAAAATCAAGTGATGAACAAAAACAGAATTTTGTATGCAAAAATTGTGATTAACTCTCTTTCCAAATTGTCCAATTAAAAAGAGTCATTGAAAGATATGAAAAAGGTCAAATTGGATTGGAAGGTGTTCTTAGCCAACAAAGATACTCCAATGATAAAAGTGGACTTGGATATTCAAAGTTTTCAAATCCAAGTTCTAACAAAACTATCTTTGTTAAGGCTAGTGATCAATCATCCAAAGAGAAAGTGAACAAACCTAAAATAGTTTGTCACTATCCTAAAAAGAAAACATTTCCTAAGAAGAAATCTTATCCTTCTAGATATAGAAGTAAATTTGAACCTACTTGTTTTTATTGTGGTATTAAAGGCCATACACCTAATGCTTGCTATGTTAGAAACTTCAGTGTGGAAAGTGGGCATTATGTATGGGTAAAGAAAGGCACTAATTATGAAGGACCCAAAGAAACTTGGGTACCTAACAAAACCTAATTTGTTTTGCAGGTATGCTTGAAGACCACATGCAATCTTTGGTATCTTGATAGTGGTTGTTCAAAGCATATGACAGGAGATATAAACCAATTTTCACATCTAGTGCTAAAGGCCAAGGGTTTTGTCACGTATGGAGACAATAATAAGGGAAGAATCCTAGGCAAAGGCAAAATTGGTGCTCCACCTTTCACATCCATTGAAGATGTTCTTTATGTTGAAGGACTAAAGCACAATCTTCTAAGTATTAGCCAACTTTGTGACAAAGGCTTCAAAATCAAGTTCACCAAGGATGAATGTTTGATAGAAGACGAAGTCACTCATGAGGTTATACTTAAAGGTAAAAGAATCAATAATATATTCATGATTTCCCTTGATGATCCATCTTTGAAGATTAAATGTCTCATGGCGAACAACGATGATTCATGGCTTTGCCACAAAAGAATTGCTCATATTCATATGGAACACTTGAATAAATTAATCAAGCATGATCTTGTCATTGGTTTTCCTAAGAGAAATTTCGTCAAAGATAGACTATGTGATGCTTGTCAAAAGGGGAAACAAACTAGATCAACTTTCAAATCTAAGAATGTGGTGTCCACTACAAGGCCACTACAATTGTTACATATGGATCTATTTGGTCCATCGAGAACAAGGAGTTTTGGAGGTAATGTATATGCTTTGGTTATTGTTGACGATTTCTCTAGATATACTTGGAAATTCTTTTTAGTGCAGAAAAGTGATGCATTCAAGGCGTTCAAGAAGTATGCTAAATAAATTCAGAATGAGAAGTGTCTAACAATTGCCTCAATAAGGAGTGACCATGGCGGAGAATTCTAAAATGCTCTATTTGAAGAATTATGTGGAGAACATGGAATATCTCACAACTTCTCTGCACCAAGAACTCCACAACAAAATGGAGTGGTTAAAAGAAAGAATAGGTCTCTTGTGGAACTTGCTAGAACAATGTTTAGTGACTCAAATCTTCCAAAATACTTTTGGGCGGATGCGGTGAGCACGACATGTTTTGTTAGCAATAGAGTTAACATTAGACCAATCTTAAAGAAAACTCCATATGAACTCTTCAAAGGGAGAAAACCAAACATTGCTTTCTTTCATATCTTTGGGTGCAAATGCTTTATCCTAAACAATGACAAAGATAATTTGGGTAAGTTTGATGAGAAATCTGATGAAGGTATTTTCCTTGGTTACTCACTCTCTAGTAAAGCATATAGAATTTACAACAAAAGAACTTTGACTATTTAAGAATATATGCATGTTTCTTTTGATGAAACTAACCCCTCGAAGGAGGATAATACTGTTTGTGATAATGATGATGAAATTTTAGAAGGTTCTCAAGAAAATTCTTCCAAGGATCTATCCATTCAACTCGAAGAATCACCTCAACAAGAATCGGATCTCAATGATCTACCAAAAGAATGGAGAACTCATAGAGATCATCCTATTGATAAAGTAATTGGTGATATAAGTCAAGACGCGTCTACAAGATTAAATCTCAAGGATGCTTGCTTAAACATGGTGTTTGTCTCTCAAATTCAACCTTCCAAAGTTGATGAAGCTTTAGGCGATGACCAATGGATCATAGCTATGTAAGAAGAATTGAATCAATTTGAAAGGAATCGAGTTTGGGAACTCGTCCCTAGGCCAAGCAACAAACACATTATTGGAATAAGATGGGTATTCAAAAACAAACTTGACGAGAATGGAATAATTGTTCGCAACAAAGCAAGATTGGTAGCACAAGGCTATAATCAAGAAGAAGGAATAGACTTTGAAGAAACTTTCGCTCCAGTTGCAAGGTTAGAAGTTATTCGTCTCTTACTTGCCTATGCTTGTTCATTAAATTTTCAGCTTTTCCAAATGGATGTCAAAAGCGCATTCTTGAATGGATATATCACTGAAGAAGTCTACATTAAGAAACCCCCGGAGTTCAAAGATTTCAAGCATCCATCTCATGTATTTAAATTGAGAAAAGATCTCTATGGACTAAAACAAGCACCAAGGGCATGGTATGATCATTTAAGCAACTTCTTATGCGAAAAAGGTTTCGAAAAAGGAAAAGTTGACAAAACTCTATTTATGAAGAAAATCAAAGACGACACCTTGCTAGCACAAGTCTATGTTGATGAAATCATCTTCGGTTCTTCAAATCAAGAAATGTGTGAAGAATTCTCATCAATGATGCAAGGAGAATTTGAAATGGCCATGATGGGTAAAATGAACTATTTTCTTGGACTTCAAATCAAACAACTAAAAGATGGCATCTTCATCAATCAATCCAAATATTGCAAGGAACTCTTGAAAAGGTTTGACATGGATAACTGTAAGGAAATGTCTACACCAATGGGTTCTGGTTCTTATGTTGATCAAGATGAATCAGGTGTTTCCATCGACATCACTAAATATCGAGGTATGATTGGCTCCTTATTATATTTGACGGCAAGCCGTCTTGACATAATGTTTAGTGTTTGTCTCTGTGCCTGCTTTCAAGCTAACCCAAAGGAATCTCATCTCATGGCGGTAAAGAGGATCATGAAGTATCTCAAAGGGACAACAAATGTCGGATTATGGTATCCTAAAGGTAATGTCTGCAACTTAATTGGTTATTCTGATGCGGATTATGCAGGGTGTAAAACAGATAGAAAAAGCACAAGTGGTACTTGTCACATTCTTGGTAATGCATTAGTATCATGGGCCTGCAAGAAACAAGCATGTGTTGCTCTAAGCACGACCTAAGCTGAATATATTGCAGCGGGTAGTAGTTGCGCTCAAATTTTGTGGCTAAAACAACAACTTCGTGACTACGGACTCGATCTAGGGTGCATTCCTCTAAGATGCGACAACACCAGTGCAATTAACATTATAAAGAATCCCGTCATGCATTCAAGAACTAAACACATAGACATTCGACATCATTTCCTCCGTGATCATGTTCTTCAAGGAGATGTCGAGGTAACCTTTGTAGATACTCATAATCAGCTTGTCGATATCTTCACCAAACCTTTGGCAAAAGAACCTTTCTACAAAATTCGTCGAGAGCGCGGCATACTTTACGAACGCGACTTATAAGGTGCATTCTATCCTTGATATAATTTTTATATATGTTTTATAGATGCTATATATGAATCTATGTTATGTGATACTTAAATTTTTGAGAAAAATTTGGTTTTGGACAATTTCCGTTGATGCAAATCGATTGCACAAAGAGTGTCAATCGATTGCACAAAGCGTATTTTTAGTTCTGTCCATTCTGTTTCATGTGCAAATTGATTGCACCTTTAATGCAATCGATTGCACTCTGTGCATTTTTTGGTTATTTTTTATTCTGTTTGTGTGCAAATTGATTGCACGTGGTATGTCAATCAATTGCACATACTGAAATTTGCCTTTATGACAGAAAAATAATGTTGTTCAGAATTCCTCTCTCATATTTCCAAGCCAAATACACTTCAATTCTAATAACTCATTCCCTACCTACCCAAATCACTTCCAAATCTCAGTTCACAAAAACCTTTCTCTCTCACAAAACCTAAAACCCCAAAACCCTAAAAACTCCATATCTATGGCTTCAAGAACAAAGAGAAAGGCTTCAGTTTCAGATAAATGGAAAAAGAAGGTTGATTCAACATCCAATCCACTGCTTTCAACTCTCACCGAAGAGCAAGAAGCCAGATTTATCAAAGACTTTCAAAGGAAAATTGTATCCAACCTCAAGTATGGTATACTCTCCTCCTTTCCTCAAGAATGTTTTTCCTTTCAAAATGATCTAGCTGCGTATGGTCTGGAACCCTTAATTTCTTCGTTCGGTCCATACTACCCGGATTTGGTAAGAACGTTTTTCAGCAATCTAACACCCCACAAAGGCAAAATGGTCACATATGTGCTGGACACTCGTATCTCTCTAACTCCTCAGGTTGTTGGTGACATCCTTCATATTACTTTCACTGGAAGTTTCCTATATGATCCTGAAAACGAGATATGGGATGGCTACCAGAAAAGGAGTTCCTTTACAGCATTAGGCGGTTAAGTGAAGCTGAGTTTCGCTCCAAACGGATTTGAGGTCTTGGAGGAGTAATTCCATCCAGAGAATCCTGGAGTGCAGGTAACCTCCATATAAACGATCACTTATATCATTATTTTCTGGTCTATATCTTGTTTCCAAGATCTGGAAACCATTGCACGGTTACCGACTTCGAAATGCAGCTTATTTATGCAAGGAAGAAAGGAGTAAATGTAAACTGGGCAAGGATGATCATGGTGCATATGCTGAGAGTGGATGAAAAGTCTAAATTCCTTCCATATGCTTATTTTGTCACTTTGATTATGGAAGAATTTGGTGTGGACTTTACTGGTTTTGAAAAGGTAGATATGGATCCTAATCTAAACAAAATTTCAATTAAGAATGTTGACTCCAGAATGGGCGTTCATTACAATCCGGAGACAAAGACCATCACCTACATTGGTGAAGATGTTGTTGGAAATGTAGAAAATGACCAAGAAGTCGAAGGTGGTGAAGTTATGCCTCCTCCTCCTACTGCTCCCTCTGGTCCAAGCAATCAAGAGCTCATGGATTACATGTCTCAACAGTTTGCTTCTATGAACACCAACATCAACAATCAATGGAGTGCGATCAACGACTCCACTACAACCCGGATTAATGATTTTCGCTCGGATGTGAACCAAAAATTCTCGTACCTTTATTCTCACCTTCATATCCCACCATACGACCCAAATAATCCAGCTGCACCTCCTCCACATTATACAGAACCCCCACTTCAACAACAATTCCCGCATCAAGGCTCATGGTCTTATAACCATCCAGACATGCATAACCCTTAAATGTTATGGCTAACTGTTTTTTATGCTATGTTATTTACTTGCTATTTCAATGTTTTGTTTTTTCAAATTTCTGTATAATTCTTAAACAATTTGTGTTACTGTTTTAATTCTAAATATTTGCTCAATATATTGCTCTATTATTATCTGCTTTAGGCATCTTTCCCTTCTTTTTGATAATGTCAAAGGGGGAGAAAGATGTGTGGTACTTTATGCTTGTATTTCCCGTGTCTTAATTTTTAATGTACTCTCCAATCAAGATGAAGAATTGCAAAGGATTCCAACCCTCTCCTACATAGGGGGAGTTTTGCATCTTAGGGGGATAAACTCTTTCGGAAAGTACATCGCATAAAGCAAGATTGTTTGTCATCATCAAAAAGGGGGAGAATGTAAAATCAACCTTCAATAAGCTTTTGTTTTGATGAAGACAAACCATGGCTAACAAAGAAGGCAAAGATTTATGATCACAGATCAAAGCATCTAAGGATAATATCCTCATTCAAAGCTCTCAACAAATTTAAAGGTATAATAATATTATCTACTTTGATCTTAAGATATAGATGCTCAAAATGAAAAAAAAATGTTTAAGAATCATTACTCAAGCTTTTCAAAGATAAAATTTCATTTTTCTCTTGCATGCAATCGATTTACATCTTAGTGCAATCGATTGCACTCTTCAAAATTTCAGATCTTTTGCTTCTGTTTCTCAGTGCAATCGATTTACATTGCCTATGCAATCGATTGCATACCAAAATTTTCAAAACGTTTTCTACTGTTTCTCAGTGCAATCAATTTACATTGCAAGTGCAATCGATTGCACTCACTTATTTTTTTGATACCTACTTTGCATGCAATCGATTTACATTGATAATGCAATCGATCGCACACTTAAAGATTTTGAAAAAATAGCTGTTAAAACCTTGTGCAATCGATTTACACCAAGGGTGCAATTGATTGCATACTACACGAATTTGAAAAATTGCAGCTTTGTTCATGCCTATTCATCATGCCTTTTCATTACATCTTTTCACTCAAACTTTGCATTTGTTGATGATACATTTTCAGAACTTCGTGATGTTTCAAAAGGGTGTTATGAACATATAAATATTCTATTTCAAAATCAGATCGAACACCTTCTTCCATAAATATTTCCTGAAATTTCAAAATACAAACTCAAGCATTCTTCATTTTCATGCATAAGTTTTCTGCATATTTTCATACATTAGCAAACAGAAAACTTTGAGCAAATATATCTTGAGTCTTTGTACACTATTATTATTGGAAGAAGAAGATTATACATTGTTAAATTACTCTAAGTGATCAATATTACTCTACTCACTCAAACTCACAAATTGATATTTACTTACTTAATTTCCAGGATTGTTGGAATTAAGTTTAAGTGTTTTTGTTGAAATCTTGTCTTTCCAAAGTTGTTGGATACAAGTGTAAATACATTGAGAGGATTTTTCTCATAGGTAACTTAGTGAAAATCCAAGAGGATTGTTCTTGGTCCAAGAGGATTGTTCTTGGTTTGTTTGGTAATTCTTATTTAAGTTTGCCACAATAAGGAAATCTCTTTCATGTTGAAAGGGGACTGGAGTACTCTCGGACAATGAGGGAAACCAGGATATTGTGTCTCTTTATTTTTCTGCATTTTTAAGCTTTCCTAAACTCTCTTATAACCAGAAAAATAAGAACCATCATCACTAAAAACCAGAATTTTTAAAGTACCTAATTCACCCCCCCCCCTCTTAGGCGCACTTCGTACTTACATTAAGGAACTTCGGTTGTCCATTACTCTAATGGGGAATCATAAATTTACCGGGGATAAAAGAGATGGTTAAACCTTCATCTTGGAGAGGATAGTTGACTGGTATCCAGTTGAAATCCAGGCTTTGCAGCAACTTTCTGGGAGGATGAAGCTAATTGTTATCTGATCGGTTTTCAGGCTTCGCAACAAATTACTGGGGAGGATGAAGTTAACTATTATCTAGTCAATTTCCAGGCTTCGCAACAACTTAATGAAGTTAACTATTATCTAGTCGGATTCCAGAATTCGCAGCAACTTTCTGAGGTTAACTGTTATCTGGTCGGATTCCAAGCTTCACAACAACTTTCCGAGGTTAACTATTATCTGGTCGGATTCCAGGCTTCACAACAACTTTTTGAGGTGGATGAAGTTAATTTTTATCTGGTCGAATTCCAGGCTTCACAACAACTTATAGAAGTTAACTGTTAACTGGTCGGATTCCAGGCTTCGTAGCAACTTTCTAAGGTTAACTGTTATCTGGTTGGATTCCAGGCTACGCAACAACTTTCTAAGGAGGATGAAGTTAATTGTTATCTGGTCGGATTCCAGGCTTCGTAACAACTTACTGAAGTTAACTGTTATCTGGTCGGATTCTAGGCTTCGCAACAACTTTCTGATGTTAACTGTTATCTGGTCGGATTCTAGGCTTCGTAGTAACTTTCTGAGGCGGGTGAATTTAATTGTTATCTGGTCGGATTCCAGGATTTGCAACAACTTACTAAAGTTAACTGTTATCTTGTCGGATTCCAGGCTTCATAACAACTTTATGAGCTTAACTGTTATCTGGTCGGATTCCAGGCTTTGCAGCAACTTTCTGAGGTTAACTGTTATCAGGTCGGATTCCAGGCTTTGCAATAACTTTCTGAGGTAGATGAAGTTAATTATTATCTGGTCGGATTCCAAGCTTCGCAACAACTTACAAAAGTTAACTGTTATCTGGTCGGGTTCCAGGCTTCGCATCAACTTTCTGAGGCGGATGAAGTTAATTGTTATATGGTCGAATTCTAGGCTTCACAAAATCTTACTGAAGTTAACTGTTATCTGGTCGTATTCCAGGCTTCATAGTAACTTTATGAGGTTAACTGTTATCTGGTTGGATTCCATGATTCGCAACAACTTTCTGAGGTTAACTGTTATCTGGTTAGATTCCAAGCTTCACAACAACTTTCTGAGGTGGATGAAGTTAATTATTATCTGGTCGGATTCCATGCTTCACAACAACTTACTGAAGTTAGTATCAACTCCATTGGGGACAAAGGGATTTTGTCCATTGATTTGTAATAGTCTGAGAAAAGACTTGTGTTGGGGAATTTGTAGTTTGTTGGGGAAATAAACTCTGTTGAGGAGAATATTTTGAAGACCTTATTGGGGAGATGAATTCTTTTGGGGAGAACTCCGCAAGGTTTCTTTTTTCATTTAAGACCAACCCAGCTGAGGAATGTCAGAATGAATCGGAGTCTTGATTGTATCTGAGGAGATATTGAACGAGTATCAGAATAACATTCATATCTGGATCATATCTGAACTATATCTGAAGGAGAGTCTGGAATAAATGTTAGAATAAATTTGTATTTAGATTGTATCTGCATTGTATCTAGAAGATGATAAACTGCCGATAATTTCCATTCGTTTAGGAACTGGCAGGATGTGTGCGTTCTTTGGGAGAAGATCAAACTCCTCTATCCGTTGGTGAGTTTTACTATGCCATCGGCTGGAGGATTCCCCACTTTTGTTTGAAGACACTTCTACGCTTATCATGGATAGCCTTGTAGGGGATTGTACCCTTATCCTTGAAGATTAATCTGTGGGATAACCTTATAGAGGTGGCTCTGGCGACTTCACTGGGGATCACCTTATGAAAGGGACTTTGTGGGTATTTGTCATTGTCCATAGTAGTAAGTTTTGTAGCACTGCTAGAAAATGGTTGCTTGGTCATACATGACTGTGATATGGTGGCAGAACCGACTGTGTATACTGGTTTTGGGTTTTTTATTCACAAATGTTGCAGTAAGCAAGAGTCGCCACCGACTTTTCTTTTATCCAACAAAGGAAAGGGTGAAAAGAATAGAAAAATACCTTTCGAGAGTTTTTTGAGTAAGGGGTAGATTATGGAAAGGGAAGGTGTTAGAACCCTTTCCATCCGTAGTTATCTATGGGCTCTTAGATTCTTAGCTCATTTTGAAATACCTTGTGCTTTGTGTGTTTTGAAAAGTATTTTTGAAAGCGCCTTAGTGCGGCGAATTTTGTAATGTTTCTCGGAATGGTAGAGAACGTATACAAAGTGTTTGAAAATGCTTTTGAAAGAAGTTTTGTGTAAGTGTAAAAATTGTTTGAGCAAGCATCTAACAACTATCTACTTTACTCGAAAGGTTGTTCTTTTCCTATTTTCCTTTAGGTCGTGTTATCCTACTATTTAGTGAGTAGGCAACCCTAGTCGTTGGATGTTTGAGGGACATTCGAATGAGACGTTTATACAGTCACAAAGGCAACTAGGCAAGAAACTTTAGTAATTACCCTAGGGTTTTTAAGATCATACCGAGGCAATGTCGAGAGGGTCATCGAGGTACTTATGATCTTTAAACCGGAGGGTAGCCACTAAAATCTCTCACCTTTCGAGAGATGTGACTGTTTTCCGAAAGTAACCGAAATGGGGGTACCCTAGAGGTGTGCATGTGCAATTGTGTTTGTATTCAGTTATTTTTGTCTTTGCATTAGGTTTGCTAGTGTTTTGTTTGTTATTCTTGCCATACAATCCTATTAGTCATGCATCTAAACAGTTAACAATTTGCAGTAATTAAAAGTGCGGAAATATAAATCTAACTATTACAAGGCTTCGGGGAGGGGGATTATTACAAGTCCAAAACTTGGGAGAAAATAAAGAAAGAAATAAAGTATAAAGTCATAATTATAGTCTATTACATCCCATAAGAAAATACATTAGTATGAAAAAAATGCGAAAGCAAATAACGTGTACGAAATGGAAAAGACATCTAAAAACCCTAAGACAATTCTAGGTGAATAAAGAAATCTTTTTGTTTGTTTTTTGTTTTATATAATAAAATGTTTAATTGATAATTAATTAAATAATATAGATCTAAAGAAAAAAAAGTTAATTATTAAATAAAATTTAAATTTAAAAATAAATTAATTCTACATTTTTTGTATTTTTGTTATAAAAGAAATTAAATGAATTAAATCCTAGGTCTATTTACTTTTAAATTAAATAAAAGGTTAAAGTTATTATTTAATTAATTTACCAAGTTAATTTAATTAAAAAAAGACTAACCTAATATTTTTATGATTTTTTTATTTTAATATTGTAATGAAATAAAATTGATTAAAACAGAAATGTTAATTAAAAAAATAAAAAAACATTGACACGGGCCTGCAAACAAAATGAAATGGGGGGTGCGCTTCAAAGAAGTATCAAGCCTATCAGCAAGAGGGTTCAGGCGCTGCAAAAATAGTTAGGGGGTGAGAATAAACAGAAACCCCAGACTCAATGACAAGAGGGCCCAGACGCCTGTGGGATCTGCAAAACAAAGGTTAGGAAAAATAAAAATTTGTTTCCTGCCTGGGTCGAACCCGGGACCTGGATGAGGAGTTCCCTAAGAATGGTGTTCTTGGATTCAGGTACCTAAGCTCGCATGTAACACATTAGATCTACTCAAAACATCAATAGTAATATGAGTGCATGCATAAAACTGATTTAAATTACATAATTTAGAGGGTTTGAGATTCAAAATTTTACCAAAAACCGTAGGATGGTTATGAGGAGGATCTGAGACGTGTAAGGCTTAAACCTGGGATTTGGAGTACTCCTAGGAAACTCAGGAGAGGGTTGATGATTTTGGTTTGGGTTGATAGCGTCTGGAAGTGAAGTTACAGATTTTGCAACTTTTTGATTTTTTTTAGAGTGTTGAGAAAACTTTTGGAAAGCTTTTTGAAGAGGAACTTCATGGTCCCTTTGGATTGTAATATCATGTATTTATAGAGGTAAGATAGGAGTGAACAAACATGGTAAAGAATCAATGCATTCATGGCCTTGAAGACAAGGATAAAACACATTGAAAAATGTCCATATTTGTGATATCTTTGCCTCTTTGGTCACTTTCATGAACCTGGTCCCTTTGGATGTATCTTGCACGAAAATATGGGCCTTCTAATAGATCAAATCAAACCCAAATGTCATGGCCCATTATTCTTTGTATTTTTATTTAATTTATTTGATTTAATTCATATTTAAATAAATAAACATTCAAATAAATAGAAATAAAAATCAAAATAGTGCATGGTTAGGTTTAGAGGTCCTTGGGTATGTCACAAACATGTTTGAACCCTAAAAGTTATGTCCATTAACCTAAAAATGCAATTTTTCTCAAAGTTGACTTCATGCATTTTTTCACAAATTTTCCCAACTTGTGAAAACCATAACTTGCTCAATTTTCATCTTTTGAATATGATCTTAGACGTTTTGGAAAGCCCAATATGTCCTCTACAATCTCTATGTTGATCATTTTTCATTTTGAAGACATTATCTTGATGTAAGTTATCTTGTCAGAAAGTGTCTTTTGTTGACTTTTTAAAAATGACCTCTGTAATGTATGAGCTCATATCTTCCAAATGATGAATTTCTTGAACTTAAGGATAGAAGAGAAGTTGTACAAAATTGGATTCTATTAAAAATGAGATTTGGTTTAGAGAAAATGGATGAAGTATGTGAAAGTTATGCCTGGTCAAAGTTCAGTTGACTTTTCCTATAGAAACCCTAATTTAGCAATTCTTGACTTTTGATAAATTAAGAGCATTCCTTGATGAATCATGATTAACCCTTGATCAAATGATGTATATCATTTCAAAATGTTGATGTTGAACAAAAATCTTGAAGTTTGATTGTATATTGGCCACATTTGATTTTTTACCTAGTATAGTTGATTTTCAAACACTTGAGCAGTTGACTGGGCAAATTTGTAGTGTAAGGCATGAAATTTGGCATGGACAATATTTAAGACATATTAGGACCATGGAAAACACTTGAGACCTTTGGAGCTCACACATCTTGGTGAATAGTGAAACCCTAATTGAAATGTCATTGCTTAGGAGGAGAATTTGTCTGATCAATTCTTGGTCAACCTTGAGCAATTGAAGACCTTAATGAACATGTCTTGAGTAAAATGGGAGGAAATTTTTTGGGATACAACAGCTTCCCCTGTTCAATCGTCTTAAACCTGAGGATTTAGATTGGCTCGTCTGCCTTTCGTGATTTGAAGGTGGAAGATGATTGAGCACTAGATGCCCAGAAATTTGCACTCGCATGAAGCAACGTTATTGGTTGATGATATCGGAAATGGGCTTACAGATGCCATTTGGAGAAGATAATGGAGAGTCATCGAAGATGGGCTTATAGATTCCATCCAAAGTAACTATTGATAGGAGTATCAGAATGAACCTGCGTCTAGTTTTAGCTGAATGAAATGCTGGAAAGAGCCCGTGTCAAGCCGCGTCTAGAAATGTATTAAAAGGAAATCGTGTAAGGATGCTTCAGGATGAGCCTGTGTTAGACTACACCTGGAAATGTCTTAGTAGGAACTTGTGTAAGATTTCTTCAAGATGAGCCTGTGCTAGACTACATCTGGAAATGTCATAGTAGGAACTTGTGTAAGATCGCTTCAGGATTGTAATACCCCTAATTTGTCCTACCCTCTCACTCTTATCTGGCTTATGCATTTTGCACTTTTTTTCATGTGCATAACTCCCATTAGGTAATATAACACATCATTCATTCATTAATCAATAAAGCATGGCATGTGATCAAAGATATTGAGGAATTAGGGTCTCTATATGCTTTTAAGCTCTTATCTTCACTCAGGTTTAAATCAACTGGTTCTTTCATCAATCTGGTTTTGTTTGAAGCTAGGGTTTCAATTCATTGATTTCTTTATCACCAAGCTATAGGGTTATTCTCCTCTTCCTGACACAAAATTGCAAGGCTTGGCGCATCATCTAGAGCTCCACTTCCTCAATATTCTTGTTGTGTTCTTCAGCATATGAAGCGGTTGTGATTGCTTACTACATAAGTCGTCCTATATGGTCGCCTAAAAGTTACCAGTTTAGGTATTTAGCATCTTCTTATGTATGTCATCATCATCACTCAATAAGGCTTTGTTTTCCTAAGCATGTGGACTTTAAGGAGGGGTTGCACTAAGAGTTGTTCATCAGTCGAGTCTTACATTCTCAAGGATTCAACTCATGATTCAAAAAGCTCAAGACATGGAGAGATCTTAGTGTACTTATGGTACGTCAGGGTTTTGGTTCAGGAAGTTTCAATATGCAATACAAGGCGACGATATCTTCAGAGGATCCCATCCACGGGAAATTAGAGTTTGTGAATATCTTAATGCAAGATATTTCATCTGAATTCTTGGGTTACTTGTGTTATGAGATTCTTTTGAGTTCATTCCGAATTACACTAAACCATAAACTCAATGCTTATTATGAAGGATTAACATTCTGAGTTAAGGGTTGAAGTTCTTATAATAATGATCATTCAGTCATTTTAGGATAATCAAAGCGCAATGATACATTCAAGGGATAATTCAAAGGTTGAGTTTGATTCAAAGTCCAAGTAACTCAAACTCGAAGTTTTGTGCATGATTCTTTAACTAAGGGTTTTCTTCAAAGGCGAGTTAGTGAGAATTTGAGATGGGGACATGGAGATTGAAGTTTCTTAAAATTGCAAGCATGGCGTGTAAAATGGATGCAAGCTTCTAATAGAGTTTTTGGATTCGAGTTTCAGAAAAGCATGATGTATAAAAAAAAGGAAATACCAATATCTCATTAAAATTCATCCATGTTCCAAATATTACAAAACCACATAAATACGAGTCTGGTTACTATTACATCATTTGACATTATTGCATTACATCAAAGGGAAGGATTACAAATTTCACAAAAAAGAAATAGTATTATCCTAAACCTATGTGTTGATCATCTTCATCTTCATGACATGTTTTGGATATTCACTCATTTATGACCATATACCATGCTTTGCCATTATGACCATGTACCAATTGCTTTGTACCCGTAGCAGTTCGCACAAAAGCAGCCCTACAAAAAAACAGATCAATACAAAAAACATTAAACCAATGCATACATATCCAACCATGTCAAACCTGCAAAAGAATACAATGTTCGTACAACTTGAAACCATTAATATTCAGTCCTGCATTTTGTGAAGCAGAAGCCTATAACAACAATTTAACATGAACTAACTTCCCGCTCACCTTAACTCTCCTAACTGTCATAACCAACTCCAACCAATTCTAAACATCCCTCTAACAACCCCTAAATAACCTTCTAGCAGCTCTTAACAGAAATTGCAAACAACAAACTGTCCAAACAGAACTCTATCCAAAACCATTTCCTAACTGCCTACAACTACAAAATAGAATTTCCAAACAGAATTCTAACTGCCAAAAATAGAAACCAATAGCAAAACCAACTTTTTCCAACTAACAGATTTCTAAACAAACTTTGTTTCAATTAACCAAACTATAACAAATTAACCCTCTCTAACCAATTCCCTTAACTGTCAAAAATAGAAGTTTCTAACCGATTCTCTAACCTGTAACTACCCTGCATAACCGATCCCAGTTGTCAAAACAGAAAGTCCAATTCCCTAACTGCTCTAACCAAAACAAAATTCTAAACTTCCTAAACCTCTTCTAACTACTCCCTAACAGAACTATAGATTTATATAACAGAACACCAAAAAGAAAAGAGGGATAGCAGATTATAACAGAAAGAGAGGAAGAGAGGATACAATGGTTCAAGAGCAAAAAAACAGTAAGCATAGATTAAACACACCCATAAGATAGACAACAAGAGTGGATACCGTAGAGTACTATGGGCGTGTGGGGTGCTAATACCTTCCCCTCGCGTAACAGACTCCCTTGCCCGATATCTCAGTTGCAAGACCGTGACTTCTCCCTTCTCAGGTTTTCTCGATGTTTACCTTTCCCTCCATGTGGGATAAAAGACATTTGATGGCGACTTCATTATTTAATGATTTTCAGCCGGTTGTTTCAGCTGGCGACTTCACTGGGGACAGGCTGAACAAATGCTGGTCCATCCCGGAGTCGCTCCTAGCTCTTGCTTTCTTTTCTTTGGGTGTTTATTTTTATGCTTTCAGTTTATTCACTCATTTTGTATATACTTGGGCATATGTATGAATTGAATTTTACTGTCTTCCATATACTACTGTTGTACTGGATCTGCTTCTTATTGGGTGGGTGCTACTATGAGGTAAAAGGCCCAATACCCAGACCAGAGTTGTATACCATAGGAACCCTAGGAATAGAGTTGAACATGAACGGCTAGTTGACTTAGGTCTCACTATCGCTGCCATGTCGTCCATGCTCAGATGATGTATAAATGAGGGGCTATCATTTTCACGTAGGTGATACGGCGATAGTTTTTCAGGAGTACCCTTGATTCCGAGTTACCCTTGCCTTACCTTGATCTAGTTTTCACCCGTGAGTGGGTAGGGAATTATTTTATCACAGGTACAGTTGGTGACTATGTTCAGATGGTTATTCATGTTCAGAGGTGACTATGCTCAGACAGTGACTATTGGTTCTAATGGTTATGTTTTGGATTTCTGTCAGTGACTTATGCAGATGGTGTGCTGATGGTGACTATGGGGTGCTTGGATTTATTTTTTGAGTTCCTGACTTATTTACTTGGAGGTTCATTCGAGCCTTCGATCTTGGTATTCCCAGCATGTTCAGAGGAGGCTCAACAGTATCCGATGTTCCAAAAGCCTTTATCCCATACAATGGGAGATCTACAGGGTACTTGGTTCTTGTATGTGCGGAAGCTATGCCGGACCTTTGACTTGATGATATTCATATGATTCAGAACAATGCAACAATCATATTCAGGAATGATGAAACTTTAATCCCATGTCTTTGTATACATAACATGGTTAACCACATGCTTAATATACATGTCCTGTTATCTCCAAGGAATCACATTTGCAAGTCTTGTGCTAAACTCTTCCATCCCTTACTTGCGTAAAATCAAAATCAAAGCACGTAAATTCCTTGGAAATGATAGAACATGACATGACATCCATTCATGCACCCCATGCATATTCATGCATCCATAACAGGTACTCGAAGATTGGGGATTCTTATTCAGACTTTGTGTTCTCCTCAGAGGTTCAGACTTGATTTCTTACTGTCACATGTTCAGAGGTCAGTTATGGAATAACTCTGTGCAATATGTGTGTAAACTTTGACCCGGGGTCAGAAATGTCTTCAAGCAGGAAGATAATTGATTGAAGACTCAGATGAACCAAGTCATGGAAGCTCTGATGATGATGTCAACAATCTTGCACCTACTACTACAGCAGAGGTTCCTTCTTCTCCTTATCTTTTTGGAAACGCTTTTGTGATACGGTGGGAAGAACTGACTGTTTTTCGAATGCTGGTTCACGTTTTGCGTTTGTGTTCGCAAAATGTCGCGGTGAGCAAGAGTCGCCATCGACTTTTATTTTATCCAACAAGGAAAGGAAAAAAGCACTGCAAAATTCCTTTTTTTGAGATTATTTCTGAGTACGGGGGGTAGATTATAGAAAGGGAAGGTATTAGCACCCTTTCTATCCGTAGTTATCTACGGGCTCTTAGGTACTTGCTCATCATTTTCAAAAATTGTTTTCTTTGTGCTTGTGGGTTTTGAAAAGTTTTGTTTTTAACTTCGATTTAACTCTTGCTTCGGTCTTCAAGAGTGTAATGAAGTGTTTTTGAAAACTTGTTTGTAAAAGAGTGTAAGTGTGAAAAAGTTTTGTTTTTTGGATGAGCAAGTATCTAAGAACTAATCTACCTACTCGAAAAAGGAATTGTTCTATGTTAATTTCCTTTAGACAATGCTATCCCACTATTAGTGAGTAGGTAGCACCATCGTTGGAGTTTGAGGGTCAATTCGAAATAGGGACATACGGTCACTAAAGCAATGTTAGGACGCCTTAGCGGTAACCCTAATGTCTTAGATCATTTGTTTGAGGCAACAATATCTGAGGCAACCATTTCGAGGCAACTATGATCTTTTAGACAAGAGGACGACCTCTAAAACGACCTATACTCAATGATCGTTTACCGAAGGCAACCAAGTGGGTGTGTACCCTAGGAGTGTGCATGTGCGAGTGTGTTGTTTTTAGTTATTTTTATCTTTGCACATGTTAAAGGTGATCTAATTTGATTTTAAGATTAAGCATTCATTCTTGTCATGCAAACCCTATTATCAAACATCTAGCAGTTATAATTAGCAGAATTTAAAGTGCGAAAATTAAATTACAAGGCGTCAGGTATTTACATCGCCAAAAGCAACCCTTTGAAAATAAAATAAAGCGGTAAAATAATTAAATGTCCTATTTATTTATTACAAACCGGGAGCAGATACATTAATTGGATAAAGAAAATAAAGCGCGACACGAAATTAAATCGAATGCGAATTAGGGTTTTAACCCTTTTAAAAGAACATGCTTTTTTGTTGTTTTTATTTTTAGAAAAGAAATTAAATCCAAAATTAAATACTAAAATAAATTAAATGGAAAAAATAATTAATGACATGTTTTTGGTGTTTTTGTTAATTTAAGAAAGAATTTAAAATAATCAAATTAGAATTATTACCTAATGATTTCTAATTAATTTTAAATATTTACAAAATAAGTTAAAGTTATTCTAGAATAAAAACCTAATTAATTCTAAAATAAGTTAAACTCGTCTGTAATTCAACGGAGGAACACTTTTGTCGAGATTTAGGAACTCGTCTGTACTTCAACTGAGAAAACATCTCTGCTGAGTTTTAAGAACTCGTCCGTAATTCAACTGGGGAAACATCTTCGTCGAGATTTAAGAACTCGCCCGTAATTCAACTGAGAAAATTTCTCTGCTGAGATTTAGGAACTCGTCTGTAATTCAACGGAGGAAAAAGCTTCATAGCTTTGAACTTTGTGAGAATTTAACCGCATACTTCCTGAAAGATAAAGGTTAGTTGTATGTAATGCATGATATGTATCAGGCAATGATGTTCTCAAAATAAATGAGATTGTGTTGTATGATGCATATGCATGTCATGATGTATGGAAATGTAATGTTTTTAGCTGGGGAAAATAAATCCTGGATCGCTGCTGGAGAAAAGAGTTGAATTCTTCATTTCCGCTGGGGATAGCAAATGAAGATATTTGTGAGAATAAATCTGCAGGAGAGGATAACTTCGCTGGGGAATAAAATGATGAGGAGATTACTCTGTGGGGGAGAGATGTTCTGTAGAGGATTTTGTTGATAGATTCAGCTGGGGATGAATTACCGCTGCTGGTGATAATGAACCTTGTTGGGGATTGAATTCCTGTTGGTGAAAGGAATGAACTCCGATGGGGATGATTCTTTCGATAGTGACCTTACTGGGGATAACCTTTTAGGCTCTACTGGGGACAATCTGCCAGAGTCTACTGGGGATGATTCTCCATACTCCACTGGGGATGCTTTTCTCAGACTGCGCTGGGGAAACTTTACAAACTCCATTGGGGATATTTTATACTCCGCCGCGGATGATAAGACTTTACAGTACTGATGATAGATAAACTCTGCTTGGGGAGAATATTACCAATTCATTCGTGGTTGTGAGTCTCAGCTGGGGAGGGCTAACATTACTGCCTTTTCTTACTCTACGGGGAGTGAAAGTATTTCAGCCATATCTTTCAGCTGAATTTACCTTTGTACCTGGCTGAAAGAGCAACTGTAAAGCTTGGACAATTCTTATTGCCCCTGTTTCTGATATTACGAGTAATCGTCTTTTGTTTCGCGTGTAAATATTTATGAGCAGCAATTAATGTCAAATGCATATATCAGAAATGAACATTTGACGTTTTTTGCAAAACAAAATAGATAAAGGAAAAACAGCTTGAAATTTCTTTGAAAATGAATTGTATTGACTTTGAAGTTTGGCATGTAAATATGCGTTTTTGTACAAGAGGCTGACGTCCTAGTAAGAGAACGCCACCAAACAATAGAGTTTATACAATTTGTGAAAACAAAGAAAAACAGCTATTTGAACAATCCCACTAGGTTCCAACTCTACTATTGCCTTTATGTCCTCGAGCATCTCATCACTTTGCTACTTGGTTGGAGGTAGATCAGATTGTTTAGTGTCGTCCGAGCTTGATAGTTGATACCGAAGTTTGGTTGCAAGGTGATCTAATGAGACATAGTGTTACCTTTGATCCCTAATTTTTGCCTGGACTTCCCTTTCGGGTTTTCAGTCCACCGGGAAACCCTTTTTTGCCCAAGTCTCCCTTTCGGGTTTTCAACTTGCTGGGTGTACAATTTTTTTTATTTTCATCCCTTATTTTTGCTCGAACCCTTTTGGTTCGCCGGGAAGCCCTTATTTTTGCTTAGGCCAGTCAACCTAGCGGGTCTTTGTTCATGCGTAGTATCTTTTCACTATGTCTGCATTGACGGGGTGTGGAAGGTCGTCACCGTCCATGGTGGTTAGAATTATAGCTCCTCCTGAGAACATGTTCTTAACCATAAATGGACCTTCGTAAGTAAGGGTCCATTTGCCCCTGGGATCACCTTGAGGTAAGATAATGCGCTTGATCACCAGATCCCCAACTTGATACTCTTGTCGTCTAACTTTCTTGTTAAATGCATTGATCATCTGTTTTTGATACGTCTGACCACGACAAATAGCAGCAAGTCTTTTTTCGTCGATTAAGTTCAGCTGATCAAGCTGGGTCTGGATCCTATCATCTTCGCTCAAACCTGCATCCTTCATAATCCGAAGAGAGGGTATTTGAACTTCAATGGGCAAGAATGTCTCCATGCCATAAACCAAGGAATAGGGTGTTGCCCCTGTGGACGTCCGCGCTGAAGTACGGTATCCATGAAGAGCAAATGGTAACATCTCGTGCCAGTCTTTGTATGTCACCGTCATCTTCTGTACAATCATCTTGATATTTTTATTAGCCGCTTCTACAGCCCCATTCATCTTCGGCCAGTAGGGAGAAGAATTGTGATGTTGTATCCTGAACTGCTTGCAGAGCTCGGTGATCATCTTATTATTGAGATTTGTACCATTGTCCGTAATGATCCTCTCTGGTACACCATATCGACAAATCAGATTGTGTCGAACGAACCGTGCCACAACGTTCTTGGTCACTGTAGCAAAGGAAGCTGCTTCAACTCACTTCGTAAAGTAATCAATAGCTACCAGGATGAAATAATGCCCGTTAGATTTCGTGGGTCTGATCTCGCCGATCATGTCAATGCCCCACATTGCAAAAGGCCATGGAGCCGTCAAGACGTTCAGAGGTACTGGAGGCATGTGCACCTTATCAGCATAAACTTGACACTTGTGACAGGTCCGAGAATGCTGATAACAGTCGGCTTCCATTATGGACCAATAATATCTTGCCCGTAGGATTTTCTTTGCCATGGTGTGTCCACTGGAATGAGTCCCGACAGTACCTTCATGTAACTCTACCATAATCCTTTCTGCTTCGTTCTTATCCACACATCGCAGTTAGGTTGAATCATGGTTACGCTTGTAAAGAATGCCATTGTTGATGAAGAACTTTTCCGCAAACCTCCTCAGAAACTTCTTATCATTAATAGATTCACCCTCAGGGTATTCTTGAGCTTCAAGATACCTCTTCACCTCATGAAACCAGGGTTTATCTGCTACCTCTTCGGTCTCGATGTCGCAGCAATGTGCAGGTTCGTCCAACCTCTCAATGGTAATCTGGGGAGCCTCATTGTCCCATATGACTTTGAACCTAGAAGACATCGTAGCTAGCGCGTCTGCTAACTGATTCTCCTCTCTAGGGAAGTGTTCAAAGGTTATCTCCTTGAAGTGTGGAAGCAACGTCAACATATACTCCTTGTAAGGAATAAGATTAGGGTGTTTCGTATCCCACTCGCCTTTGATCTGACTGATCATGAGAGCAGAATATCTGAATACACTTAAGAACTTAATCCTTAGGTCAATAGCTTCTCGAAGACCCAAAATGCATGCTTCATACTCCGCCATGTTGTTGGTGCAGTTGAAACATCGTCGGGCGGTGAACGGGGTATGAGAGCCTTCAGGAGATATGATCATTGGGCCAATGCCATTCCCCAAAGCGTTTGAAGCTCCATCAAAGTACATAGACCATCGGGATCCTTCCTCGGGTCCTTCATCCAGTCCAGGTGTTTCACAGTCAGTCACCAACATGATGTTCTCATCCGGAAACTCAAAGTTCATAGACTGGTAATCGTCCACTGCCTGATGTGCCAAATGATCTGCTAACACACTTCCCTTGATTGCTTTCTGGGTCGTGTATTGAATGTCATACTCATTCAAGATCATCTGCCATCTTGCTATTCTTCCGGACAAGGCGGGCTTCTCGAAGATATACTTGATTAGATCCATCTTTGATATCAATAGAGTAGTGTGAGTCAGCATATACTGTCTCAGCCGGCGAGCAGCCCATGCCAAAGCGCAACAATTTTCTCAAGCAACGAGTATCGGGTCTCGCAGTCGGTAAACGTTTTGCTAAGGTAGTAAATAGCATGCTTTTTTCGGCCAGACTCGTCATGCTGCCCCAGCACACACCCCATTGTGTTATCGAGTACTGTCAAGTATAAGATCAGAGGTCTCCCTTCAACTGGAGGCATCAGAATAGGTGGCTCTTGGAGATATTCTTTGATCCTTTCGAAAGCGGCCTGGCATTCATCGTTCCATTTTACCACTTGATCTTTTTTAAGTAACTTGAAGATTGGCTCACAAGTAGCAGTCAAGTGCGAGATGAATCGGGAAATGTAGTTCAGACGTCCCAGAAATCCTATGACTTCTTTTTCAGTTCGGGGAGATGGCATTTCCTATATAGCCTTTACCTTTGCAGGATCCACTTGAATACCTTTATCACTAACGACGAAACCCAGCAGCTTACCAGATCTCACCCCGAATGTGCACTTGTTCGGGTTTATCCTTAGCTTGTACATCTTCAACCTATTAAATAGCTTCTGAAGATGGTCAAGATGTTCTTCCTCAGTCTGGGATCTTGCAATTATATCGTCAACATATACCTCAATCTCATGATGGATCATGTCGTGGAACAAAGCGACCATGGCGCGCTGATACGTTGCCCCAGCATTCTTCAATCCGAAAGGCATAACCTTGTAGCAAAAGGTACCCCATTGAGTAACAAAGGTTGTCTTCTCCATATCTTCGGGAGCCATTTTAATCTGATTATAACCGGAGAAACCATCCATAAAGGAGAAGACCTTATGTTGTGCGGTGTTGTCAACCAGAACGTCGATATGAGGTAGAGGGAAGTCATCCTTGGGGCTTGCCCTGTTCAGATCCCTATAGTCAACACACATTCGAACTTTACCATCCTTCTTCAGCACAGGAACCACGTTGGCCACCCACTGTGGGTAAGAAGTAACTGCTAGAAAACCAGCGTCAAACTGCTTCATTACTTCAGCCTTGATTTTCTCAGACATCTCTGGGCGCATTCGGCGAACTTTCTGTTTCACTGGAGGACAGTCTTCCTTGGTAGGCAATCGGTAAACCACAATATCAGTATCCAACCCAGGCATATCTTCATAAGACCAGGCAAATATCTCAACATAGTCATGCAACATCTGAATCAAAGTTGCTTGACGCTAGGCTCCAGATTTGCACCAACCTTGACCTCTTTCTTGTCTACCTCTGTACCCAGATTTACTGATTCCACTGGATCTTCATGCAGCTTTATGGCCCTCTCTTCCTGAAGTAACAGTCTAGTAAGTTCACCAGGAACTTTGCAATCATCTTCACCTTCGTCTTCGGCTAAGTTGATCGGACTTTCGAAGTCATAACCGACAGTAGGAGATTCGTTATCAGTGGGATCCAGAGTGGATGTAGACCTGTATATGTGAGTGTGTGTAAAATAGTTATTTTGCAAGATAAAAAGAAAAACAAGGAGCGCAAAATTTGAAATGCAAGAAAATGTCCAATGATTTTATTAATGATATATGGAAATGACACACATAAAGCCCTCATAAACAAAGCCACGGTGCATCGGGTAAGACACCGGGCCATAAAGTTTAACAAATGTCTGTTACAAATTCAAAACAAAAGTCTTATTACTGGGTAATATAAGAAACTGGCATGGAATCATTTGTCGTCCAATTGCTCAGGCCACCATCGGTAGTTGGGTAAATTCAACTATCGAAATCAAACTCTTCAACATCATCTTCCCCAATAGCATTTACTCCCGCGTCATGTTTTGGCATAAGATCCGTTATGACATTGGGATTTCCAGGCACTTCGAACTCAATTTCCTCAGCATCAATCAGATCCTGTACCTTATTCTTCAGGACCCAACAATCATTCGTATCATGCCCCGGGCTATCAGAATGAAAAGCACAGCGGGCGTTCGGATTGTACAGCGGTGATGTTGTATTGGGATTCTTCGGGGCTTCCTTCGGAATCACCAAGTTGGCCTTTAGCAACTGCGGCAGAATCTGAGACAGGATCATATGGAGCTGAGTGAACTGTCTTCGCGGCCTCTCGACTCTTGGCTGATTGTTGCATTGTGTGGCAACAGTTGGTCTTGATATAACAACCGCATTGACTGCTTGGCGATGCTCAGGTCTATTCTGGCCTTTTGAACTGTAAACTGCACTGGACTCCTTCTTAAAAGGCTTCTTCTCTGTACTTGACGAAGCACCCTTATGTATATTGCCGCTCTTAATACCGGCTTCAACTCTTTCCCCGATCATAATCAGCTCAGTAAACCCGGACAATGAACTTCCAATCAGATGGTTGAAATACGGATCAGACAAAGTCCCCAGAAACATATCCACTAACTCCCTGTCAGCCAGCGGGGGTTGTACTCTTCCAGCAAGGTCCCTCCATTTCTCAGCATAGTCTTTGAAACCTTCGCTCGCACCCATAGACATACCCTGAAGTTGTGTACGCGTGGGAGCGAGGTCGGCATTGTATTGGTACTGCTTGTAAAAAGCAGCAGTAAGGTCTTCCCAATTACGGATACTAGCTCCTTCCAGCTGGTAAAACCATTCAAGTTGAGTCCCTGAAAGACTATCTTGAAAGAAGTGGATCCAGAGGTTCTTATCAGCAGTGTATGGCTGAATCTTTCTAACATACGAACGGAGGTGCAGCTTTGGACAAGAAACCCCGTCGTATTTAGCAAAGATTGGTGCCTTAAACTTGTGGGGAATCACCACCCCAGATGACAAACCCAAATCACCAAAGTCCAATCCAAGTACCTTCTGGATCTCCATCACACTTAACCGGTGTTCAAGCTGTTTATACCTATCCTCAGCCGGAGGATACTGGTATTCGTCAAAGTCAGCCTCGTTGTCAGAAACCACAGGGCTAGGAGCCCTCCTTTCTTCCTGGTTTTCTCTCCCTTCAGGTGAGTGAGATACATCAACATCTTCCCGCATATTGTTCCCAAATCTGCGACCCATGTTCAGGAGGACCGTCTTCTTCTTCTTCTTCTTTTTATCCTTTAAGATAAGAGTCTTCAGATCTTGCTGACCCTTGGCCAGGTTCATGAAAATTTCCTAGAACTGGGTGTTCTGAGCATGTAGAGCCTTGATAGCTTGATCAGTTGATGTTTCAGAAGACATGATGCTGAAATAAACAGCGAAGAAGATGAGAAACCTGTAAGGGTACCTGTAATGAGGTGCATGGAATGAAATGCATATGATATGATTTCAAAGACGTCGAAAGATTCAAATTCGTAAACCAAAATGAAACACACTTTTATTAGATAAACTTGAACCAATGTTTGACAAATGCCCTTAAAGAGTTACAAAAAGAAATACTGAAAATTAAATCAAAACTAGAAATAAGCAAAAGACATCAGCGCTCCCATGGTCGTTTCTCGTTGGTGTTGACATAGTCGCTGAAGACCTTCTCATTCTCCAACTGTCTTGTAAGCTTTAGAATCTTCCGCTCCTGCTCGTGATACTTTTCTCTGTAAGTATCCCGCTCTTCTCTCAATTGGATCCACGGCCTCTTTAATGCCCCAATGTCAGTTGGCATGTACAGATGTAGGACAGTAGGAGGAACTCCTTCTTCATCAGCATTCTCAACAATTACTGGTAAGACAGCTTCGTACGGCATTCCCAGCTTTTGGGCACGGATTTGAATCCATCGGAGATATGGTTCCATTGGAAGAGAGGTCTTCATCCCTAACTCGTGTGGATCAGACCTGTGTACCCTGTTCCAAGCTCGTATGAACCTGCGGCGATGCTCCTCACTATCCCCTTGGAAGCCAAAGACAATGCTCGGAATCAGCAACTCATGAGGACTGTCCTTTCTAGCTCGCCCAAACTGTCGCAAGGCCAAACAAGGATTATAGGTGATCCCTCCCCTAATTCCAAGTAAAGAAACATTGGGGTATTCTCCGCACGGGTCGATAACAGCTACCTCTTCCATGTCTTTAGTGCTCCAGAGGATGTCTGTGTGAGCCAGGGACATAATTCTGTAGGCCCATCCCATACCTTCCTTGTTCTTCAAAACAGATTTGGGGAGGTGAGAAATAAACCACCTCGCCAGCAATGGTGCACAGCACATAAGGGTTCCCCGTTTCCTAGCAGTAGGGGCATAAAGAGCATGTAGAATATCCCATAAGAGAGTGGGCACAAGATTACGGGACATGAAAATCTTCACTGCGTTCACGTCGATGAAAGAATCTGAGTTAGGGAACAAAACCAAACCATAAATGAGAAGATCCAGGATGTCTTCGAATGCTTGAAAATACAAATTGTCCCAAAACTGATTAGCCCGATCAACCAAGAACTTAGCTAAGAATCCTTTTGTCCCACTCCGAGTTTCCCAGTTAAACATTACCTCAGCCTTTGTTAGATGTAGGGTTGTAGCAACATCTTCTGGCCTAAGAGCCTTCTCCCAACTGTAAATGGCGTCTGCTCTAGAATAGAAATACCAAGTAGATCATAGAACTCTTCCAAGGTAGGGACCAACTGATAGTCCGGGAAGGTGAAGCAGTGGTATAATGGATCAAAGAACTGGCACAAGACACTCAACATCTGCTCATCCATTTTGGAAGTGACCAAACCAAGGAGGTGACCATGTCTTCTGATAAAGGAGGAAGTATCTGGAACTTTGGAAACCAAATCTCTAAGCTGAGTAGGAACCTGAACAAAGCTGATCCGAATAATGTTTCTGCGCATAGAGGCCATGACCTACAAAATAGAACAAAGATGAATCCCCTCTGCCTTTGAAATAGGTTAGTCTGATGCAATATGCATGCAATGTCATGATGTCATGATGTCATGATAGAAACACACCACAAGTATTCACAGATAGCAAATATGGTAAGGGCAAGCAAGTCACACAGTAGCCCTTAAATTTCAGGCTGGCATGGAGTTTAGGTATTACCCTCTTTCAGTTTAGTTGGTTCAACCTGTCCTAGTAATAGTACCCGGGATCTAGAGGATCTCAATATCACTGACCACCCTCGATTAGTCATAATTCCAGTTTGGCAACCTTTTCTTGCGGCCGGAATCATCGCGAGAGTTTGGTCTCAATGAGTGTAGCATATTGCTACTTTTCTATGGCCAAGTTGGTCAATTATAGGTTCTAAGGTCAGTTGGTGCTTAATGACCCCTTAGAAGACTCATATTCTCCTTGTTCCACCATAAGGGATATCGGTACAAACTAAAGTGCCACACCAACGTATCTACTGCTTCAACCGTATCGGTCTACGTTGTACAATTCCCTCACAGTCTATTGCTACTTACCTAAAAGGTATCCCCAGATCCGGGTTAGGATCTATAGTAACTCCGATTCAAACCCACAAAGATAAAGCATACAAATCAAGCAATTGAAAACATTATTATGAACTATTCCTAAGGTACACCCCACTAAAAAAATTTCCCCAGCAGAGTCGCCAGTTCTGTGTAACGGTGGGAAGAACTGATTGTTTTTAGAATGCTGGTTCACATTTTGTGTTTGTGTTTGCAAAATGTCGCGGTGAGCAAGAGTCGCCACCGACTTTTATTTTATCCAACAAGGAAAGGAAAAAAGCACAGAAAAATTCCTTTTTTTGAGATTATTTCTGAGTACGGGGGTAGATTATAGAAAGGGAAGGTATTAGCATCCTTTCTATCCGTAGTTATCTACGGGCTCTTAGGTACTTGCTCATCATTTTCAAAAATTGTTTTCTTTGTGCTTGTGGGTTTTGAAAAGTTTTGTTTTTAACTTCAATTTAACTCTTGCTTCTGTCTTCAAGAGTGGAATGAAGTGTTTTTGAAAACTTGTTTGTAAAAGAGTGTAAGTGTGAAAAAGTTTTATATTTTGGATGAGCAAGTATCTAAGAACTAATCTACCTACTCGAAAAAGGAATCGTTCTATGTTAATTTCCTTTAGACAATGTTATCCCACTATTAGTGAGTAGGTAGCACCGTCGTTTGAGTTTGAGGGTCAATTCGAAAGAGGGACATACGGTCACTAAAGCAATGTTAGGATGCCTTAGCGGTAACCCTAATGTCTTAGATCATTTGTTTGAGGCAACAATATCCAAGGCAACCATTTCGAGGCAACTATGATCTTTTAGACAAGAGGACGACCTCTAAAACGACCTATACTCAATGACCGTTTACCAAAGGTAACCAAGTGGGAGTGTACCCTAGGAGTGCGCATGTGCGAGTGTGTTGTTTTCAGTTATTTTTATCTTTGCACATGTTAAGGGTGATCTAATTTGATTTTAAGATTAAGCATTCATTCTTGTCATGCAAACCCTATTATCAAACATCTAGCAGTTATAATTAGCAGAATTTAAAGTGCGGAAATTAAATTACAACGCGTCGGGTATTTACATCGCCAAAAACAACCCTTTGAAAATAAAATAAAGCGGTAAAATAATTAAATGTCCTATTTATTTATTACAAACTGGGAGCAGATACATTAATTGGATAAAGAAAATAAAGCCCGGCGCGAAATTAAATCGAATGCGAATTAGGGTTTTGACCCTTTTAAAAAAACATGCTTTTTTGTTGTTTTTATTTTAAGAAAAGAAATTAAATCCTAAATTAAATACTAAAATAAATTAAATGGAAAAAAATAATTAATGACATGTTTTTGGAGTTTTTGTTAATTTAAGAAAGAATTTAAAATAATCAAATTAGAATTAAAACCTAATGATTTCTAATTAATTTTAAATATTTACAAAATAAGTTAAAGTTATTCTAGAATAAAAACCTAATTAATTAATTAAAATTTATTAAAGAAAAATAAAGTCCTGAATTTTAATTGGACAAAAATATTTTTTTATGATTTTTGGTAAAAAAGAAAATTAGTCCATTGGTTAGAAATTAATTAAATAAAATAAAATAACTAAAATAAAAAAAATAAATGTATGAGAAAGAGTGAGAATGGGCCTTATTATGAGGTGTGTAAATAGCAAGAGATCTGGCCCAAATATGCTGATCCATTCTGACTTTTGGGATCCTGTACACGTGTGTTGACCAGCTTATGGTACGCCTTCCAAGCTTGACCACCAGATCTGGCCATCTGGCCATCTGGCACGTTAATTTGTGAGGGAGTATGATGGTCCCTTGGCTTGCACGTACACCAGATTTCCTGAAAGAATTAAGAAAAATAACAAATGCTGGAGGCAGGGGTCGAACCCCTGACCTCCAGCCTTCAACGCTTTGAAAGTCCCCCTTGTGGCCACTACACCATTTGTTTCTCTTTGTTAATATAACACAAATTAATAATAATATAATAAAACAAGATTAATGGCCATAAAATAAAAAAAAGTGTGCAATTATTTGAATGGTCAAATGGGTGGACGACAAGTCTTTGTCCCTGCACTCTAAAACTGTAACTTTTACCTACGGATTTTTATCCGCAGCTAAATGCGCAGCTTTGTTCTAAAATTTTCTCCAGGCCATATAAATGCATTCTAAAACCATGGTTGAGTTCGTCTCAACCTGCTGATCATAACCATAGCCATTATCATGGCCAATTTTCCCTGAAACAAAAAGCCCCAAAAACACGAACTAAACCCTAGTAATGGTGGATCTCCACATAGGTCAGATAAATGCAATTGGTTATTACAAAAAGCTTGCAAATAACTTGTAGATTCAAAATATGCTATCAATTCATGCTAACTATTCTTAATTTCAAAGATACGAAATCAAGAACAGGGCCATGTTACGAATGACTTACAGTGCGTATGGAAGCTTGAAAACGCCTGATTGTGATTCGTTTTGCTTGTGGAGATGGTCAGGAAGAGATTGAGACCAACACCAAGTCTTGAAAATGCCTTTATGATTGATTTCGACCTCACACTTTTTCTGGTTTTTTGCAAACTTTGTTCTGCCTTTCCAATTGATCTCCAACCCTTATTCTTGCCTGCCCACGACCTTTATGTATTGCTCAATGTATTAGGGTAACAAACTTTATCCAAATCTTCCTACATTGATGATTGAATATTTGATTTGATCTTCTTTTACAACCTTCCAATTTTGGCCTAAATCCAATTTCCTTGTGCATAATGACCTTGATACGAGTTTGATTGCAATGCTAGCTGTAGTTGGAGCCTGAAATGATCACAAGATCTTTAGTTTTCAATGTTTTTGATTTTATGTGATTTTATTTGATTTAAAATGAATTAATTCAAATAAAAATCAAATTAAATGATAAAAATATGATATGGACACATGGGCAAGGCTAGAGCACGTGGGCAATAATTCAAACTTAAAACAAGTGAAAAAGAATGGGCCCATTTGGCAAAATTTGAAGTTTTGGGGATAGTTGACTTTTGGCAATTTTGCAAAAAAGTCCAACTTCAACAATGCATAACTTCCTCAATTTTGACTCTTTGGAGGTGTTCTTGGACTTTTTAGAAAGCTTGAGATGTCCTATAATAAACCCTTTTGGTCTCATCTCAATTTTATATTTCATGCTCAAGTTAGGAGCTTTAACAAAAAAGGTGTTTTTGTTGACTTTCAAAAATGACCTATAATGTCAAAATTCATAACTTCTTGTGAGTGCATAATTTGATCTTGGGGTATGAATATGGATTATGAGAAATTGCATCCTCTTCAAAATGATCTTTGGATAGGTCATTTCTCATAAAGTATGTAAAAGTTATGCTTGGTCAAAGTTGAGTTGACTTTTCCTACAAAACCCTAATTTAACAACTTTTGAATCTTGATGAATTTTGAGCAATCCTTGATGAATCATGATCAACCCTTGATAAAATGATGAAATATCCTTCAAAATGAGAATGTTGGAAAAAAATCTTGAAGTTTGACTGTATTTGGGTCACAGTTGACTTTTGCCCTAGCACAATCGATTTTTTGGACCTTTGAGCAATTGACTGAGCAAACTTTCTCTGCAAGGCTTGAAACTTGACATGGATGATCTTGAGAACCTATTAGGACATTTGTGAGCACTTGGGTTCACTTGGACTCAAGGATCTTGATGCAACACAAAACCCTAATTTGGGGTAGACTGCCTTAGGAGATAGCTTGTCTGGTCAATCCTTGAGCAACCTTGAGCAACTTGGAGATCTTTCTTGCAATGTTTTGAGAAATATGGGAGGGAAAATTTTGGGGTACAACAACTTTAAACCAGGGGGTGTTATATAATCTTGAGTTCTTGGAACATCTTATCAGCAGATGGTTCCCATTTACTGTGGGATCTTATATCAGTGCTTTGTTCTTGTTGACTGTGATCGGTGGAAATAGAACTGACTGTTTTTAAAGCTGGTTCGCGAAATGTCGCGGTAAGCAAGAGTCGCCACCGTATTTTATGTTCTCCAACAAGGAAAGGACAAAAGCACAGCAAAATTCCTTTTCGAGATGTTTCTCGGTTCGAGAGGTAGATTATAGAAAGGGAAGGTGTTAGCACCCTTTCTATCTGTTGTTATCCACGGGCTCTTAGGTACTTGCTCACTATGTTTTCAAAAAATGTTTGCTTTTCTTGTGTTTGTGGGTTTTGAAAAAAGTTTAGTTTGGAAAACTTCTAGATAACTCTTGTATCAGTCCTCAAGAGTGTATGAAGTGTTTGTTTGAAAACTTTTTGAAAGTGTAGGTGCGAAAAGTTTGTTTTTGTTTTTGAAAGAGAGTAAGTACCCAAGAGAAATCTACCTACTCTAAGGAATTAAGATGTGTAAGAGTCCTTTAGACAGTACTATCCCACTATTGAGAAGTAGGTAGTACCGTCGTTGGAGTTATTCGGGTCAATTCGATTATAGGGACATGTGTGGTCACCAAAGCAATAGTAGGACGTCTTAGCGGTAACCCTAATGTCCTAGATCCTTTTTTATCCGAGGCAACCGTTTCGAGGCAACTGGATCTTTTAGACAGGAGGGCGACCTCTAAAACACCCTATACTTAATGGCCACGTTGAGGTAACCAAGTGAGGCGTACCCTAGGAGTGGCATGTGCATGTGTGTCAGGTTTCAATGTTTAAATTATCTTTGCACATGTTATTGCGAGCTACGAGTTGATTTTATTTTTCAGATAACTCTTGCATGCATAATTAACAGTTAATAGTTGTGCGAAAGATAAATTGCGGAAAGTGAATCTACGCTATTACAAGGCGTCAGGTATTTACATCGCCAAAAACATAACCCTTGAAAATAAATGCGAGAAAAATAACTAAAGCGATAAAAGTCCTAATTATCTATTACATTCTCGGAGCAGATACATAAATATGATCAAAATAAATAATAATGCGCGAAAGAAATTGAAACGGGGACGTCCTTAGGGTTTTGACCCTTTTTGAGAAAAGAAAGCAATTTGGCCCTTTTTGCAATTTAATTAAATATTAACCCTAAAACTAATTAATCAATTAATTAAAAGAAAAAGTATTTTTTTTAGTTTTTATGTTTTAATGAAAATAAAATAAAAATAAAATAAAGTCAAAAGTTAGTAAAACCCTAATTTCTATATTAATTTTATTTATTGTGGAAAAAAATTAAAGTTAACCTAATTAACTAAATTAATTATATTTAGAATTTATTTACAAAAATAACTAATTAAATTTAATCAATAAAAACATTATTATTTTTTATGTTTTCTGGATTTATTATGGAAAAATAATTATTTAGTTAATAGTTAATTAAGAATTAAAAAAAAAAAATATAAAAGAAAAATAAAGAGGCAAACTCATGGGGGTTTGGGCCATTTTTGAAGGTGTATTTGGAATTCCTTGGCCCAATCAATATTCCAGCCTGTTTGACTTTGTGGTTTCTCCATGGCACGTGTTGACTGGGCGTATGGTGGTCATCCACTCTAGGCCATTGGATCTGGGTTTGAGGCCACTTGGCGCACTGATTTGTGAGGTGTATGATGGACCCTCTTTGGCAAGCCTCACAGGAACACCTAAAAAATAAAGGCAACAAGGTTTTTGGGGGACCTGGGATTTGAACCCAGGTCCCAAAGGTTTATGCATGCTCGCCCCAGCCACTGAGCCAATCGCTTCAATTGACATAATAATAATAAGTGGTTAATATATTAGTAAATCAACACATATGCCTAACAAAAAATAAAAAAAAGCGCGCGATTGTTTAAAAGGGCGAATGGGAGAGCGACGTGTGGTCGTCTTCTCCAAATCCCTGGTTCAATTACCTGCGGATTTTTATTCGCAGGAAGTTCCGTAGGCTCTTTCCTAAAACCATCCCTAGGCTGCAAAAATGCCATCCAAGCCCATGGTTATGATCGTCCATGTCCCCTGAGTCCATCCATGCTCACGATTTATTCTAATTTCACCTGGAAACAAAATACCTAAAAACAACACAAACAAACCCTAGGTACGGGTATCATCATGTAAGGCCTAAAAACGAAATTGAATATTGCCATTAGGTTAGAAATCAAACAAGAAACATGAATATGCCAATGTTTTTGAGAAAAAGTGCAAGAATGGAGAATCACGATTCCATGTCCAGGGGTGACTTCATGATGACTTACAGCGCTTTGTAGGTGGTCTAAGGACGTGTTTGTGATCGCTTTAGCTTCAGTGGATAGCAAGGAAGGGAACCACATTCTTAGTTTTGTCTGAAAACGCCTCCAATAGTGTTCTTGATCTCCCACTTTTCCAACACTTCTTTCAATTTTGCCTTGGCCGTTTTAGCAATTCTTAGCTCGTGAATTAGGTTTAGCCTCCTTTCATATGTATATGGCAATCAGTCTAGGTCCAAATTTGGGCTTGTATCTTTGTGTATTGAAGTTTGGAGATTTGATTGACCACCATTGAAAACCTTTCCAAATTTGAAGCAAATCTAAAATTTTATGCACAAAAAAAGCTTAGCACGAATTGGTTAGTTGGCACATGATATATGAAAGCTGTTCAAATCATAAAGATACTATTCCATTGATTTTTAGATTTTATTTGAATTATTATAGATTTAAAATGAATTAAATCAATAAAAATTAAATAAAAATAGAAAAATAAATGTTTGATCTTGAAATTAATCATGGGACACGTGTGTGGCATGACAAGGCTGAATCAAGTGGAAGAAAGTGGGCCCTTTTGTCAAAAATTGAAGTTTTAAGGATAGTTGACTTTTGCAATTTCACAAAAATTTTCCAACTTCTCCAATGCATATCTTGCTCAATTTTGATCATATGAACATGTTCTTGGACATTTTGGAAAGGTCTTGAAGTCCTATAACCAATGCCTTTTGTCCCATGTCATTTGGATTTACCAATCTCAAGTTATGGTCTTTGACTTAAAGTGCATTTTTGTTGACTTTTGAAATTGACCTATAATGTAGAAATTGATAACTTTTTGTGAGAGCATTTCTTGGACTTGGAATGTGAATGTGAGTTGTAGGAAATTTCATCCCCTTCAAAATGAGCATTGGATGGAATTTTTCTGATGAACCATGAAAAAGTTATGCCCTGGTCAAGATATAGTTGACTCTTCTACTGTCCAAAAATAGCAACTTTTTGCATCTTGATGATCTTTGAGCCATGCTTGTGGAATCATGATCAAGGCTTGATCAAATGATGATTGTGGACTCAAAATAAGATGTTGACCAAAAAATTTGACTTTTGACTGAAATGACCATTTTACCCCTGCAGTTGATTGTGAAGCAAATGGAGCTTTTGACTGTGCAATTTGGCACTGTGAGTCTTGCAACTTGGCATGTAGATGCTTGACAATGTATATAGGCATATGAGACTTGACTGAGCCATTGAAAACCTCAAATTCACTGAAGGAACCAAAACCCTAATTTTGACTGGCTTAGGAGGCATTTGGACTATGCAATCTCTTGAGTAATCTTGAACCATTTGAAGATGATTCTTGACAAACTTTGAAGAATATGAGAGGGAAAATTTTAGGGTACAACATTGACCAACATCAGATGTGGTTGCCACACTGGGGCATCAGACTATTCAATCAGGGGCACTCCCCACAACTTTGCATTCCTTGATCTGTTCAACAACAATCAGTCTTTTTTCCCCTAGTGAATTCATGGAAAAAAGCTTTTAAGAAAAGATAGAAGAATCCTGATAAGCATGGTTATGCGACTCCAGCGCATTACATCCAGTTATTTCCTCTCCTGGTGGAAGTTCGACAAAGCTCTGATCTTTAGGGTCCTCTTCCCACAAATATCCCTTCTGATTTCTATACACATGCTAGATGTATCCCCTATTCTGAGCCACCCGATTTTGATATTGAAAACTATAAAGTGGTTGAAGTATAAAGCCCAACACCTGTCTGGTGTCTCTTCCAAATTTCTAATTCCTATTTGGCCAACTGTTGAACTCTTTTTTGCCAGCTAGATGTCTCTGTTGTTCTGATAGAAGAAGAACTATATTATTTCTTTGGGGTGTAATATGCTTGGTGGTTCACTTTATACCAATTCACTAGGTAAATCACTCATTCGTTCTCCTGAAAGAATCCTCTATGCATATTATACTGGGGCACCTGGCCATTCGATTGAAGGTATGTCATCCAGAGACAAAGTCTAAGACAAGATCAATTCAAAGACTGTCATGTTCACATCAGATCTGAAGGGGAATTCTCCCTCCCACTCAAGCATCAAGACTACAGAAAGTCCTCAGAATAAAAAAATCCATACGAAGTCAAGTCTCCTCAATGATGGCAACCATTGGTTCTTTATTGCATTTTCATTCGCATTCTTACTTGTTTGTTTAAACATTGCTTGTATATATAAACTTTTCTATTTTTGAATGAAAATCTTAATGCAATAAGTATGCTTGTCTTGAAGTGTTCTTTTCGTTTTTATTCATTAATTCGTTATCACTCTTTAAATGTTTTACTTGCATTTGATGCCAAATTTCCTAGTCTTATGCTTAGGTAAAGATTGGAAGGAGGATGACGATAATATAAAAATGCAAAATATCTGGTTGGTATGCTTTTGAGTAAGACCCTGCTGACGATGTACATGACTTGTTTCAATTCCTAAACACCGGAGATATAAGGGAGATAGACCCTCGTTAACCCCTCTGAGCCTTCAAAGTAGGAGTTCTTTTCTGTTCAGAAAAAACCCTCATTTTAACCCTGGGGAGGGTAGTGTCCAGTTAATCTGATCAAGTGTTTAGAACTCATCAAGAGTGTGCATCCAAGGATACAACAATGATTATCCATCAAAAGGTTGAGGAAAGTCAAAACCACAATGGTTAACCCTCATCTATCAGCAACGTGCGTCTATTGACAATATCCCAATGGGTATCTCTTACACATCAGGAGGTCAACAGATGACGATACAACAATGGCTATCCCTCATCTACTAAAGAATCAGACAGTCAGGATCACTTCTGACAAATCAAAGACAACGCAAAGATCAATGACTTGTTAAAAATGGAAATACGAATAAGAAAGAAACAAAAATCCCCGCTAAGTCGAAACTTGAAAATACGTCGCTTAGGCAAAAGTTGGGACATCCCGCTGGACTTCCAAATCGAAATTCAAAAGAATATGTCCAGGAAAAAGCAAGAAGGAAATTGAAAAGCCTAAAAGGCGAGGAAAGGATAACCAATGAAAATCTTCATCAAAGAACAAAGTCATCTGATCAGGCACCAAAATCAGAAGTTAGTGACTATTGTGTCCAAGAGGCCTTAGTGGTTCCTCAACCATCGCAAACTCTTCGAGAGAGATGAATGCTTGTATCGGGTCAATTGAACATAGGAATGGAGAATATCATGGAGAATGGGTGGGCACCAAATAATTTTGAGCCTTAAATCCTTTTTTCTAAAACCATGAACCAGGCCACGTTACAACCCATAAAAGTACTAATTGAAGCATGGGTCAATTCGAAAGCGTGCTACAATGAGATAGCGTTTAACTGACTCCTAAGAGGTACGTTTGAATATCTGTATTGGCATCATATGCTTACATTATCTTTTATAAAAAATAATTTGCAAATGTTTCTCTCTAGCTAGTGACTCGTTCACAACAGAGTTGTGACATCATTTCATTTAAAGTTTTTTCAAACTTCAATACTTACATATGTGTTGCATTAGAATCATCATTCTCATAATAAACATTCTTCTGCATACAAAACAACTGATCGATATCAATTAAGTTTACACAATGAACAATCAGTAAAGAGCTCAATCTTGTCAGAGAAGAGAGGCTTGAATACCCTGTTAAAGCAAGAGTTAGCCGTCACAAGAGAAATGAATTATCTAAGGGCATGTTAACCAGTGTTTCTATCCAGAGAAAACATCTTGGTGCTTCACAGTCCGAGTACTCTTCAGGGATGAAGTTAGCAGATTCCGCCAATCTGGGGCAATCAAGTCGAGCGTCGATCTCTATGAGGTCATCCAAATCTGGGGCATTCCCTCAAAGCTATCAATCAGAGGCTATCATGTCAATAAATCTCTTCAAGATCAACCAATCAGAGGTTATCACGTCGATAAATATATTCAAGCTCGATCAATCATAGGCTATCACGTAGAGAAATCTATTCAGAATCCATTCAACCTGGGGAAGTTACATCGAGATTAGACAAATCTCTCCATGAAAGTTGTAATCAAAGCAGTTTATTTCGTGACTCAAGACATTGGGGCAGGCCACCTCATACCGTATCATGGCATGGATATTCTGGTCTTCTATTCAGCACAGATTCTCATAGATCCCACAGACAGGGGCATCCTTCATCCATACTTTCAAAGTTGCTTAAGCTAATTATGTTGTACGAAACTACAATCAAGATAAAAGCGACATAACAATCACCCTGACCTAGCCAGCACATGAAGCTGCCTTCATCTACTATAGACGATTTCGAACCTGATTCCCCAAGTGAATTCAGAAAGTCCATAGTCATCGTTTGACTCAGCACGCGCAAGTTCATCCCCAATGTAGTTAATCAAGACATCCCCAATGGAGTTAAATCGGGACATTCGTGAAGCTAAACCGGGGCATTCGTAGGTGTCTGTGCCCGTCTCTTGCCCCCAAGTGATTTAAGAGATAATTCCCCAGTGTGCGTAAACTTGGGGCATGTATTCAAAGAGATCCACATGGTGTTCAGTATCCATTCTTCAGCATATTCAGCTCTACCATCCTCTCAACGGTTCAGGATGTATGAAAGTCTATCCAGATTATCTCCTTCCCAATAACACAGTTCAGAATTAGGTGGTGTACCGGTAAATTTGCTTCGTTGGCAATTCAATCTTCAGCGGAGTCATCAACAATCTTTGGTATCATGGGCTCCCCAGTGCAAATTCTTGTCAGCATCCCCAACAATCTTTGGTACTGCAGGCTTCCAACGCCAATATGAATTGGCATCCCCAGTGATGAGAAGCAACTCCTAACGAGCCTCCGCTTATACCCATGAAGTTTGTTTCTTTTCATTGCTTACAACTATCATTGTATAACATTGCATCCTCAAAGGCGCGTAGCCGATCCATCAGAATGGATCTTTGCGGCAAAAGAAATCCAAACATGTATATGAAGCATAATCCAGATCAGGTACCTCGCACGAAAGATCTGAATCATCCAAGGACGATAATACATCCCCACAAGAGGGTATCACTTCCAAAATCCCCAGTTGATGACCTTCATATTTTTAATGCCCAGCAAAATCAATACACCAAGTCTAAACCCAACACTCGTCTGTGTCGGTCTCCAAACACTCATCTGTGTTAGCCTCCCAAGCACTCGTCCATGTTTAAACTTTCCTTGGTATTCGTCTGTATCTTTTCTCAATACTCGTTCGTATTGATCCAAACACTCGTCCGTGTTTAACCTTTTAATACTCGTCTGTATCTTCTTTTGATACTCGTCCATATTGATTCAAACACTCGTCCGTGTTTAACCTTTTGATACTCGTCTGTATCTTCTTTCGATACTCTTCCGTATTGATTCAAACACACATTTGTGTTTAACCTTTTGATACTCGTCTGTATCTTCTTTCAATACTCGTCCATATTGATTCAAACACTCGTCCGTGTTTAACCTTTTGATACTCGTCTGTATCTTCTTTCGATACTCGTCCATATTGATTCAAACACTCGTCCGTGTTTAACCTTTTGATACTCGTATGTATCTTCTTTCAATACTTATCCGTATTGATTCAAACACTCGTCCGTGTTTAACCTTTTGATACTCGTCCGTATCTTCTTTCAATACTCGTCCGTATTGATTCAAACACTCGTCCCTGTTTAATCTTTTGATACTCGTCCGTATCTTCTCTCAATACCCGTCCATATTGATTCAAACACTCATCCGTGTTTAACCTTTTGATACTCGTCCATATCTTCTTTCAATACTCGTCTGTATTGATTCAAACACTCGGTCGTGTTTAACCTTTCTTGATACTCGTCTGTGTCTTCTTTCGACACTCGTCCGTATCGATTCAAACACTCGTCTGTGTTTAACCTTTCTTGATACTCGTCTGTATCTTCTTTTGATACTCGTCCGTATCTTCTTTCGATACTCGTCTGTATCGATTCAAACACTCATCCGTGTTATATCTTCCTTGTATTGGTATCATGCTACGTTACAAGTCCGATCTCTTCCTTGTATTGGCATCGTGCTACGTTACAAGTCCGATCTTTTCCTTGTATTGGCATCATGCTATGTTACAAGCCAGATACCTTCCTTGTATTGACATCATGCTACATTACAAGTACGATCTCTTCCTTGTATTGGTATCACGCCACATTACAAGTCTGATCTTTTCCTTGTATTGGCATCGTGCTACGTTACAAGCCAGATCCCTTCCTTGTATTGGAATCATGCTACGTTACAAGTCCGATCTTTTCCTTGTATTGGCATCATGCTACGTTACAATCCAGATCCTTTCCTTGTACTGGCATCATGCTACGTTACAAGTCCGATCTCTTCCTTGTATTGGCATCATGATACGTTACAAGTATGATCTCTTCCTTGTATTGGAATCATGCTACGTTACAAGTTCGATCCCTTCCTTATATTGGCATCACGCCATGTTACAAGTCTTCTTTGTCCTTGTGTTTACATCATGCTACCTTCCAACACTCATCGTGTCAGCTTCTAAATACTCATCGTGTCACCTTTCTAAACACTCGTCATGTCAGCTTTCGACACTCGTCGTGTCAAGTTCTAAACACTCGTTGTGTCACCTTCCAATCTTCGTCTCTTCACTAGAAAACAAAAAATTCTTTCCCCAGCAGATACCAAAAAACTAAATAAACACCCACACTTTCTCCCAGAACAAATTTTTGGCATTAATATTTAATCATCTTCAACCTTGAACTTTCGAAAGGCACATGCCAATCGTACTTTCAGCTTTAAGACGATTAAATAGGGGCAACTGTAATACCCCTAACTTGTCCTACCCTCTCACTCTTATCTGGCTTATGCATTTTGCACTTTTTTTTTCATGTGCATAACTCCCATTAGGTAATCTAACACATCATTCATTCATTAATCAATAAATCATGGCATGTGATCAAAGATATTAAGTAATTAGGGTCTCTATATGCTTTTAAGCTCTTATCTTCACTCAGGTTTAAATCAAATGGTTCTTTCATCGATCAGGTTTTGTTTGAAGTAAGGGTTTCAATTCATTGATTTCTTTATCACTAAGCTATAGGGTTATTCTCCTCTTCCTGACACCAAATTGCAAGGCTTGACGCATCATCTAGAGCTCCACTTCCTCAATATTCTTGTTATGTTCTTCAGCATATGAGGCGGTTGTGATTGCTTACTACATAAATCGTCCTATATGGCCGCCTAAAAGTTACCAGTTCAGGTATTTAGCATCTTCTTATGTCTGTCATCATCATAATTCAATAAGGCTTTGTTTTCCTAAGCATGTGGACTTTAAGGAGGGATTGCACTAAGAGTTGTTAATCAGTCGAGTCTTACATTCTCAAGGATTCAACTCATGATTCAAAAAGCTCAAGACATGGAGAGATCTTAGTGTAATTATGGAACATCATGGTTTTGGTTCAAGAAGTTTCAATATGCAATACAAGGCGACGATATCTTCAGAGGATCCCATCCACGGGAAATTATGGTTTGTGAATATCTTAATGCAAGATATTTCATCTGAATGCTTGGGTTACTTGTCTTACGAGATCCTTTTGAGTTCATTCCGAATTACACTAAACCATAGACTCAATGCTTATTATGAAGGATTAAGATTCTGAGTTAAGGGTTAAAGTTCTTATAATAATGATCATTCAGTCATTTTGGGATAATCAAAGCGCAATGATACATTCAAGGGATAATTCAAAGGTTGAGTTTGATTCAAAGTCCAAGTAACTCAAACTCGAAGTTTTGTGCATGATTCTTCAACTAAGGGTTTTCTTCAAAGGCAAGTTAGTGAGAATTTGAGACGGGGACATGGAGATTGAAGTTTCTTAAAATTGCAAGCATGGCGTGTAAAATGGATGCAAGCTTCTAATAGAGTTTTTGGATTCGAGTTTCAGAAAAGCATGATGTATCAAAGAAAAAAGCAAATACCAATATCTCATTAAAATTCATCCATGTTCCAAATATTACAAAACCACATAAATACGAGTCCAGTTACTATTACATCATTTGACATTATTGCATTACATCAACGGGAAGGATTACAAATTTCACAAAAAAGAAATAATATTATCCTAAACCTATGCGTTGATCATCTTCATCTTCATGACATGTTTTGGATATTCACTCATTTATGACCATATACCATGCTTTGCCATTATGACCATGTACCAATTGCTTTGTACCTATAGCAGTTCGAACAAAAGCAGCCCTGCAAAAAAATAGATCAATACAAAAAAACATTAAACCAATGCATACATATCCAACCATGTCAAACCTGCAAAAGAATACAATGTTCATACAACTTGAAACCATTAATATTCATCCCGTGTTTTGTGAAGCAGAAGCCTATAACAGCAATTTAATAAGAACTAACTTCCCGCTCACCTTAACTCTCCTAACTGTCATAACCAACTCCAACCAATTCCAAACATCCCTCTAACAACCCCTAAATAACCTTCTAGCAGCTCTTAACAGAAATTGCAAACAACAAACTGTCCAAACAAAACTCTATCCAAAACCATTTCCTAACTGCCTACAACTGCAAAATAGAATTTCCAAACAGAATTCTAACCGCCAAAAATAGAAACCAACAGCAAAACCAACTTTTTGCAACTAACAGATTTCTAAACAAACTTTGTTTCAATTAACTAAACTATAACAAATTAACCCTCTCTAACCAATTCTCTTAACTGTCAAAAACAGAAGTTTCTAACCGATTCTCTAACCTGTAACTACCCTGCATAACCACTCCCAGCTGTCAAAACAGAAAGTCCAATTCCCTAACTGCTCTAACCAAAACAGAATTTTAAACTTCCTAAACCTCTTCTAACTGCTCCCTAACAGAACTTTAGATTTATATAACAGAACACCAGAAAGAAAAGAGGGATAGCAGATTATAACAGAAAGAGAGGAAGAGAGGATACAATGGTTCAAGAGCAAAAAAATAGTACGCACAGATTAAACACACCCATAAGATAGACAACAAGAGTGGATACCATAGAGTACTACAGGCGTTTGGGGTGCTAATACCTTCCCCTCGCGTAACAGACTCCCTTACCCGATATCTCAGTTGCAAGACCGTGACTTCTCCCTTCTCAGGTTTTCTCGATGTTTACCTTTCCCTCCATGTGGGATAAAATATGTTCGATGGCGACTTTATTGTTTGATGATTTTCAGCCGGTTGTTTCAAGGATGAGCCAGTGTGAAGCTGCATCTGAGAGGTTATTAGAGGGAACCCGTGTAAGATAGCTTCAGGAAGAGCCTGTGCAAAGCTGTATTTTAGGAGGAGAAGGAATCCGTGTAAGATTTCTTCAGGATGAGCCCGTGTAAAGCTGCATCTAAAAGGTTATTAGAGGGAACCCGTGTAAGATTACTTCAGAAAGAGCCTGTTGTAAAGTTGCATTTAAGGAGGAGAAAGAATTTGTGTAAGATTGCTTCAGGATGAGCCAGTGTAAAGCTGCATCTGAAAGGTTATTAGAGGGAATCTGTGTAAGATTGCTTCAGGAAGAGCCCGTGTAAAGCTGCATTTCAGAAGGAGAGGGAATCCGTGTAAGATTGCTTCAGGATGAGCCCGTGTAAAGCTGCATTTGGAAATTGTGAGAAGGAATCCGTTTAAGATTGTTTCGGGATGAGCCCGTGTAAAGCTACATCTAGAAATATATTAGAAGGAGCCTGGGTAGGGATGCTTCATCTGGTCCTGTAGATAGTTTCCCCACCTTGTTTCGGGAGTTGATCCATAATTAGCTGTTCGCAGATAGTTGCCCTGTCTGGTTTCGGGCATTAATTTGTAGCCTGTTTTTGGCTAGTCACATAGACAGTTTCCCTGTCTGGTTTTAGGCATTAATCTGTGGCCTGCTGTATTTGTTGGTAAACCTGTCCTGCTCTGGGAGTTCATACCACTTGGTTGTGTAGATAGTTTCCCCGTCTGGTTTTGGGCATTAATCTTTGACCTATTATTTATAAGTTAATAGTATTTGTTAGTCTGCGAATTTAACCTGAAAAGGTAAAGTCAGTTTCATGCGATGTCATGATGTATGAATTGCATGATGCTCTCAAAATAAATGAGAATGTTATATGCGTTTCAGTTATGCATATGCTACGGTGTATTGTAAATGTTGTATGACTATAATATGTGAGTGTATCAGTTGCTCTTTATGGTGTCATTGTACTAAGAGAAGATAAATCTATGGCTGGTCTGGGGATGAAGAATGTGATTATTCAATATTTTTTGAAGTTGAATTGCTGGGAGATGAACTTCTGTGGCTAGAGAAATAAACTCTAATAGGGAAAGAAAACTCTGTAAACTGCTTGGGGATTTTTATGAAGCCCTATTGGGGAACCTAAGAAGTTTATGAACCAAGTCGAAGAAATCTCCAAGATGTTGGGGAGATGATTGAAGCTTTTGATCTATTAAGAAGATGCCGAAATGTCTGAAATTGTTAGGTTATATACCGAAGACATGACAGTGACTTTGCGGGAGGACGTCTTTATCTCCATACCTATCGGGGAACGTATCCTTACTGATGACGAACTCTGCAAAGATAGTCCCCTAGGGGTGGTTACTCTGTGGAGATTTTTTATATGGCTTGAATGTTATCCCAACTCCTGGAGTCTTGAGTAAATGTTGATCAAGGTGATAAGCCTTCTACTGATAGACAAGTGACGAGATGACGGGACATAGTCGTACGCTTTAATCCCTAACTTTTTCCTGGACTGTCCTTTTAGGTTTTCAGTCCACCGGGATACCCTTTTTTGCCCAAGCCGCCTTTTCAGGTTTTCGACTTTCTGGGTGTACATTTTTATTTATATATCCCAAATTTTTTCCCGAACTCCTTTGGTTCGTCGGGATGCCCTTACTTTTTCCTAGGCCAGTTAACCTAGCAGATCTTTTTTCATGCGTAGTATTTTCCGACTATGTCCACATTCACATGATGCAGAAAAATGTCACTATCCATAGTAATAAGTGTTGCAACACTGCTAGAAAATGTTTTCTCGATCGATCGTGGGCCTTCCTGTTCAATGCCCCAAGTAATTCAGATGGAGGTATGCCTCTGGCTATTCGACGCTTTTGAGGGATTCCTTGGATCTTGACTCAACTGCCCCCAGATCAGTTTAGACACCATCTCATGTCTCTTGATTATGAAAGGTCTATTATTGGAAATGTGTTTCCATATGAGGTGATTTTGTTCATTGAGAGGAATTTTTGTTCATTGAATATTCGTCATGCTAATTTCTCTGTTGTTGAACAATTAGTTATATGCAAACTGTGGTATTAAAAATGCAAAGCTTATGTCTGTCTTGAAGTTTTTGAAAATTCATTTTTTATTAAAACAAAACTTGAAATAATGTGATATGAACTCAGGATTTATAGCAAACCTTGCAGGAGTCAGGATACCTTTTTGTAACAATATGCTTTCAAACTAACCCATGCTTCATCTAGGACTTTTAGGGGTTGTAACGTGTCCTGGTTCATGGTTTAAGAAACAAATGTTAAAAGCCTCGAAATTTATTTGTACCCAACCCGTTCTTCATGATGTTCTTCAGTCCTATACTTAGTTAAATGTGTGTTTATATCTCAATTGAGTTCTGGAATCTTGGCCTTGATATTCCTGTGATGGTTCGGATACTGAAAGTTTATTTGAGAAGGCAGTCATTTTTGTAACCTTTTCTTTTTGTTGATGATTTATAGCGACCTCTTTTTTATTTTATTTTATTATCCGTACTTTTTTCCCGAACTGTTTCTTTTGTGATTACAGTCAACAGGATGCCCGAGTTTTTTCTTAAGTCTCCTTCATAGGTTTTGACTTAGAGGGCTTTTCTTTTGAGAGATAATGACTGCCTGTTTTAATGATTATGCGGAATCATCACCAACTTTTGTTTTGGAATGATACCTCTGACACTACTTGTCGTGTACGAGGCGAAGTTTGTGATTGAGTGCACTATTGAATTAACTGAGAAACTACCATGCCCCAGGTTATGATTAAAATTTTCAATTTGTATGAAAAAGAAAACTCCTACTTCTTAGGCTCAAAGGGTTTGACTAAGGATTATCTTCCTTATAACTCCACTGTTTAGGATTTGAAACAACGCTCATACATCGTCAGCAAGGTCTGTTCAAAAGCATATTGTAGAGATTATGGTATCTTTTTCGTATCCTCCCTCTAAAGTATTACAGCTTTCAATCAAGAGTTGAATATCACAAAAAGGAATTAAAAGCATAGTTTTAGTATAGTGACAACGAATGGATTAATTCAAGACAAACATATGCAAGGCATTAATGGAATAACAAAGTTTGACATGAAATAAGTGTTCGAACAATCAAAAGAAAATTACAACTTGAAAATTCTAATGAACAAAAAAGCCTCTTTGTCTGAAATTGTCACTTCAGATGGTGTGCCTTTGAGAGATGGCAGAAGAATTTAGTCTGACCATCTTGTGTGAACTCTAGCACCCCTTTGTCGATCAAGTCTTGAATCTTATTTTTCAATGCCCAACAACTATTCGTATCATGTCCAGGACTATTTGAATGGTATGCACACATTGCATCAAGATGATAACTAGGAGCGGAGGTATTGGGATTCAGAGGAGGATCCCTAAATGTAATCAACTCCATCTTCAACATGTGTTGCAATACTTGAGCCAAGGACATGTTGATTTTAGTGAATTGCCTTGTGGGTGTGTCCTGCTTATGCTGATTGCCTTATTGTTATTTCTGCATCGATGCTAGATTAGAGATATGCACTACCCCCACAGATTGGTTGAGATTACTCTTATTGCGGCCCTTCTGGTCGTACACAATACTGGACTCCTTATTTACATGGTATAGTCTCTTCTGAGTACTTGAAGATGCAGTCCCTTGAATTTCACCGCTCCCGAGTTTATTTTCGACGTGCTCCCGCATGAACATGTCACCCAATTCCCTATCTGCCAAGAGAGGTTGATCATTGATTAGGCCCCAAATTCTAGTAGTTTGCCCCAGACGGTCGTATCTGTCCTGATGAAGCTTACTGATGACAATCCTCAACTCTTCTTGTCCCCAAGCTAAATTTTGGATAAGAGCCATCTGATTATTCATATGGATTCTCATCCTTTCCATCTCAGCTTGCAGTTGTTCCAACTGGTCATCCTTGTTGTCGTTAGGATTTTTCTTGGTCAAATTCCCAGTGAGGAGTGCTTTCAATTCTTCTTACCCCTTGGATATATTTAGGAACATTTCTTCGAACTGAGCATCTTGAGTTTGGAGATCTCTGTCGTTCTGTTTGAGAGCCATTTTTCTAGCTGAAATAAACAACGAGAAAATGAGAAACATGTACTGGAAGACCTGTTATGTAATGACATGCATGCAATGTTTTCAAGGATCTCGTAGGGTAAACACAAGAAGCTGTTAGAATCTGACTGCAGCTTTGATTGAAGAACTTCATATCGTTGAAGGTCCTTCTACGAGAATCAAGCTCACCATGTCGAGTGGGTCATAGCCTCTGACTCAAGTTGTTGTGCTTTGGTCTTTTGACGGCATTGGCTAGAGGAAAATAAATCCCCTTTCTAGACGTCTGATTTATCATAACCTGAACCACAAGCCCTTCAGATCCTTGAAATGGTTAGTGAAATGAGAATGATGTTATGATGCATGATGTTATATTTGAACAATTAATCACACACAAGAAAAACACATAAGACCTTAGGTTTAGGCTTGTATGGGGTTTATAGGAAAGTACCCTCTTGAAGTTTAGTTGGTTCAACCTGTCCTAAAAAAGTAATCGGGTTCTAAGGAATCTCAACATCACTGATCTTTCTTCATCGGGCATTGTTTTAGCGCAAGCCTCTTTATTGGCGACCGAAATATCCCGAAATTCCATCACAATGAGTGTAGTATCGAGTATCAACCAACTTTGGATTGCACCAAAGCCAGCTATCTCACTACTTCCTAATGGCCAAGTTGTTCAATTAAAGGTTCTAAGGTCAGCTAGTGCTTCATGACACCACACAGCGGCCCTGTATTCTCCTTGACTAAACTCAAGGGCTATCGGTACCAACAAATGTTTCAAACTAACATAGCTATCGCTTCAACCATGTCGGTATACCCCACACAGTCCCCACGATCTATTGCTACTTACCTAATAATGTTCCCCAGATCCGGGTGTAGGATCTTTTAGTAACAACCCAAACAAGCCCTCAAAAGTAAAGAATATAAAACACACAATGTAAAGCAATTTAAAATGAACTAAACTCTAAGGTAACCCCACTTTATAAGTCTTTCCCCAGCAGAATCGCAAGTTTTGTGATACGGTGGCAAAACCGACTGTTTATACTAGTTTTGCGTTTTTTATTCGCAAATATTGCGGTAAGCAAGAGTCGCCACTGACTTTTCTTTTATCCAACAAAGGAAAGGGTGAAAAGAACAAAAAAGTACCTTTTGAGAGTTTTCTGAGTAAGGGGGTAGATTATGGAAAGGGAAGGTGTTAGCACCCTTTCCATCCGTAGTTATCTACGGGCTCATAGATGCTTAGCTCATTTTGAAATACCTTGTGCTTTGTGTGTTTTGAAAAGTATTTTTGAAAGCGCCTTAGTGCGACGAACTTTGTAATGTTTCTTAGAATGGTAGAGAATGTATACAAAGTGTTTGAAAATGTTTTTGAAAGAATTTTTGTGTAAGTGTAAAAATTGTTTAAGCAAGCATCTAACAACTATCTACTTTACTCGAAAGGTTGTTCTTTTCCTCTTTTCCTTTAGACAGTGCTATCCTACTATTTAGTGAGTAGGCAGCCCTAGTCGTTGGATGTTTGAGGGACATTCGAAGGGACATTTATACATTCACAAAGGAAATTGGGCAAGAAACTTTAGTAATTACCCTAGGGTTTTAAAGATCTTACCGAGGCAACGTCAAGAGGGTCATCGAGGGACTTATAATCTTTAAACCGGAGGGTAGCCACTAAAATCTCTCACGTTTCGAGAGATGTGAATTTTTCCCGAAGGAAACCGAAATGGGGGTACCCTAAAGGTGCGCATGTGCAATTGTGTTTATATTCAGTTATTTTTGTCTTTGAATTAGATTTGCTACCGTTTTGTTTATTATTCTTTCCATACAATCCTAAGAAAATTCTAGGTGAATAAAGAAATATTTTTGTTTGTTTTTTGTTTTATGTAAGAAAATGTTTAATTTATAATTAATCAAATAATCTAGATCTAAAGAAAAAATGTTAATTATTAAATAAAAATGAAATTTAAAAAGAAATTAATTCTAAGTTTTTGTATTTTTGTTATAAAAGAAATTAAATGAATTAAATCCTAGGTCTATTTATTTTTAAATTAAATAAAAGGTTAAAGTTATTATTTAATTAATTTACCAAGTTAATTTAATTAAAAAAAGACTAACCTAATATTTTTATGATTTTTTTTATTTTAATGTTGTAATGAAATAAAATTGATTAAAACAGAAATGTTAATTAAAACAAAATAAAAAAAAATTGAAATTGGCCCGCAAACAAAATGAAATAGGGGGTGCGCTTCAAAGAAGTAGCATGCCTATCAGCAAGAGGGCCCAGGCACTTCAAAAATAGTTAGGGGGTGAGAATAAACAGAAATCCCAGACCCAATGACAAGAGGGCCCATGCGCTTGTGGGATCTGCAAAACAAAGGTTAGAAAAATAAAAATTTGTTTCCTGCCTGGGTCGAACCAAGGACCTGGCAGAGGAATGCCCTAAGAATGGTGTTCTTGAATTCAGGTACCTAATCTCGCATGTAACACATTAGATATACTCAAAACATCAATAGTAATATGAATGCATGCATAAAACTGATTTAAATTACATAATTTAGAGGATTTGAGATTCAAAATTTTACCAAAAACCGTATGATGATTATGAGGAGGAACTGGGACGTGTAAGGCTTGAACCTGGGCTCTGGAGGACTCCTAGGAAACTCAGGAGAGGGTTCATGATTTTGGTTTGGGTTGATAGCGCTTGGAAGTGAAGTTACAGATTTTGCAACTTTTTGATTTTTTTAGAGTGTTGAGAAAACTTTTGGAAAGCTTTTTGAAGAGGAACTTCATGGTCCCTTTGGATTGTAATATTATGTATTTATAGAGGTAAGATAGGAGTGAACAAACATGGTAAAGAATCAATGCATTCATGGCCTTGAAGACAAGGATAAAACACATTGAAAAATGTCCATATTTGTGATATCTTTAGCTCTTTGGTCACTTGCATGAACCTGACCCCTTTGGATGTATCTTGCACGAAAATATGGGCCTTCTAATAAATCAAATCAAACCCAAATGTCATGGCTTAATATTCTTTGTATTTTTATTTAATTTATTTGATTTAATTCATATTTAAATGAATAAAAATTCAAATAAATAGAAGTAAAAATAAAAATAGTGCATGTTTAGGTCTAGAGGTCCTTGGGTATGTCATAAACATGTTTGAACCCTAAAAGTTGGGTCCATTAACCTAAAAATGCAATTTTTCTCAAAGTTTACTTCATGCATTTTTTCACAAAATTGCCCAACTTCTACAAACCATAACTTTCTCAATTTTCATATTTTTGAAGATGATCTTGGACTTTTTGGAAATACCAAGATGTCCTCTACAATCTCTATGTTGATAATTTTTTATTTTTAAGAAATTATCTTGATGTAAGTTGTCTTGACAAAAAGTGTCTTTTGTTGACTTTTTGAAAATGACTTGTAATGTATGAGCTCATATCTTCCAAATGATGCATTTCTTGAGCTTGAAGATAAAAGAGAAGTTGTAGGGAATTGTATTATCTTCAAAATGAGGTTTGGTTTGGGGGAAATGGATGAAGTATGTGAAAGTTATGTCTGGTCAAAGTTTAGTTGACTTTTCCTATAGAAACCCTAATTTAGCAATTGTTAACTTTTGATAAATTAAGAGCATTCCTTGAGGAATCATGATCAACCCCTGATCAAATGATGGATATCATTTCAAAATGTTGATGTTGACCAAAAATCTTGAAGTTTGACTGTATATTATTCACTGTTGACTTTTGACCTAGTATAGTTGATTTTCAAACACTTGAGCAGTTGACTGAGAAAACTTATAGTGTAAGGCATGAAATTTGGCATGGACGATATTGAAGACATATTAGGACCATGGAAAACAGTTTAGACCTTTTTAGCTCACACATCTTGGTGAAAAGTGAAACCCTAGTTGAAAGGCCATTGCTTAGGAGAAGAATTTGCCTGATCAATTCTTGGTCAACCTTGAGCAATTGAAGACCTTAATGAACATGTCTTGAGTAAAATGGGAGGGAAAATTTTGGGATACAACAATGACCCTTTACTAGAATTCATGTTCAATTCCATAAGTTATTCTGATGGAAACCTGCCCCTGGCTACTCAGGACTTTATGAGAGATTTCTTGGAATCTTGACTTGACTACCACAGGTGAGTCGGACAATAACATGTTATACTCGTTGACTATAGAGGGTTTGTAATTGGATTTGAAGTGATTCTGTTCATTGAGAAATTTTTTGTTCATTGGGTATTCGTTGTGCGAATTTCTCTGTTGTCAAACAATTAGCTATATGCAAACAGCGGTTTTTCAAATAATGCAAAGTTTATGTTTGTCTTGAAGTTTTGAAAATGCATTTTTAGCAGATCAAAGAATTTTGTAAAAATATGAATTCAACTCAGGATTTACAGTAAGCCTTACAGGGAGTTAGGATACCTTTTTTAACAATATGCTTTTGAACTAACCCATGCTTCATTTAGGACTTTTAAGGGGTTGTAACGTGGCCTGGTTCACAGTTTAAGAAACAAAGGATAAGGCTCAAAGTTTATTTGTACCCACCCGTTCTTCATAATGTTCTATAGTCCTAAACTCAGTTAATTATGTATTTGAACTCCTATTGAACCTGGAATGATATTTTGGTGATGGTTCGGATAAGTTAAGTTTATTGGAGAAGGCAGTCATTTATGCAACATTTTTCCGTTGTCCAGTGTTGTACCCCAAATTTGCCCTCTCATGATTTCCAAGATCTTCCCTTGCATGGGTGGATACCAACACTTGCTTAAAGAAAATATAAAAAAAAATTGAAGCTAATCAAGTATCTTTAGATTGGCATCTGATCAAAGTCTTTGATTGGGCATATGAACTCCTTCAAGTTAGCCTTGATTTCAAAGTCTTCGATTGGGCATCTAAAATCCTTCAATCAAGCTTTGGTTCACCAGCTTCGATTGAGCGTTGGGTTCCTTTCGATAAAGCTTTGGTCCACAGGTTTCGATTGAGCAATGGCCTCCTACAGGTTTGTTTTAATTCACAAGGAAAAAGGCCTCTTCATGCTTGCGTTTGATTCACAAGGCAAAAGGCTTCTTCATGCTTGCCTTCAATTCACTAGGCAATAACTTCCTACATGCCTACTTCGACTCACAAAGTAGTAGTCCCCTGCAGACAAGCTTCAATTGGACATCTAAAAACCCTTTGATCAAGCTTTGGGTCCACAAGTTTCATTCCAGCAGTGGTCTCCTGCATACAAAACTCGTCTAGGCGAAGGCCTCTTCATGATTGCCTTCGACCCACTAGGAAAAGGTTCCCTCCTCATGATTGCCCTCAGCGCACTAGGAAAATACTCCCTCTATGTGTGCCTTCAGTGCACGAGGAAAAGGCTCCCTCTTCAATTTATCTTCGATTCACAAGGACAAAACCCTTTCACCTGGCCTTTGATTCACAGAGGAATGGCCTCCCTCATGCTAGAATCCACAAGGGATTGACTTCCTTTGTGCTAGTTTCGACTGGGCAATGGTTCCCTTTGAAACTGCTTGCTTCGACTCTATCTCTGAGCCCTTCAGCACATGATTGCCACACTATGAGCACACATTGGTGGCCCATTCAAAGAATGCACAAGGCATATGTATGGGCTATTCGAAAGACACACGAAAGGGTCATTCGAAGGATATACATGTGGTCCATTCGAATGAGACACATAATTATTGAAAATAAGTTTGTCTTATGATGAGTCTTGGTCCAAGTTGCTTGTTGGCCCAAAATCCAACATGTTGCCAAGCCCAGGCCTCCTGCACAATTGCATTCGAAGGAGGTAACAAGAGAAGTTTCGACTGGACAGAAAGGAGTTTTTGTTTGAGCTAGTTGAAGAGTTTCAGATCAAGCTACCAAGGCAAATAGGGACTCAATCGAAGAAGCCCCAATGATGATAATTGGAGCCATTCAAAGGAGGCAACCCTGGGCCAATCGAAGAGTAAAGATTGAGGGTATTTGAAGGAGTCAAATGTGTCCAGGTTCACCCCAAAGCTCAAAGGGGTAGGAACTTATCAAAAAAGGCAATCCCTTAATGTGTCTGATTTTGCCTTTAAAGCCTAGTTAATGGCTGTCCCTTGCCATTTCTATGCTATGACCCTCTCTCCATCTCCTATAAATACACAACACTTCTACAAGCCAAAGACGACATACTACACGCACACGCTGCCAAATAAGCCACACCAAAGTTATCAAAAATCTCATAAGTGATCCAAAATCTAAGCAACCTTCAACAAACGCTCCACTCACTCCCTGAAGTTTGCAGGAGGCGTTCCCAAGCACTAGGCAGATCCAACATACATTGGAGCATCACTCACATAATCTGCCCGTTGGTAATTTTCTTTCGATCTCAAACTAGCTAAGTATGCAATTTTTAAATTCATGTTAATCATACATTCATGTTATTACTAATGTTTGTTATTCCTTTCATGCGTTACATGCAAGATTAAGCACAGGGGTGAGATTGTGCCATTTCTTGGGCACGATCTATATTTTCTTTTGAATCTCAAGATTCATGATGTTGCAAGATAAAGTGGCTTTCGATTCAGACCCAGGGGATTCTAATTAGGATGATACAACCATAGGTTGTCGACTCCAAGACTAGATTCGATCCAAATCTAGATTTTTGTTTTGTTTCTCTAATAGATTTTTTTTTGCAGATCGAAGGAATATATCATTCACCTTCGACCAGTTTCCTCATTGGATCGAAAGGCAGCTCTAGGCTCCTTTTCGATCCATGCCTGCATGCTACAATTTGCATAGTCTCCTGCACCATCCTGCCCTTTTGAATTTTGTTTTGCGTTATTTCCTTTTATTTAGTTTTATTTACTCAGCAAAATATTTATAAAAAATCACAAAAATTAGGTCTAGTCTTTTATAATTAAAATTAATTCTATTAACTAATTAATAATTATTGTAACCTTTTCTTTAATTTAAAACTAAAATAGACTTAGTATTTTAATTAAATCATTTTCCCAAAAATAAAAACAAATAAAAAAAGATTTCCTTTCATTAGGATTTAGACATTATTTTCAATTCGCGCGTTTACTTTTACTTTCGCACTTTTGCATATTATTGTATCTGTCTACTGGATGTAATAGAATTAACTAGGACTTTACTTTACTGCCTTTTAAATTTTCCCCAAGTTTTGGACATGTAAAAAATTCCCCCTCCCCAAAGCCTTGTAATAGCTAGGATTTACAATTCCCACATTTTTAACTTCTGCAAATTATTAACTGCTTAGATGTATGATTAATAGGATTGTATGGCAAGACTAAAAGCAAACATTAGCAAACTTAACACAAGATAAATAACTGAATATAAGACAATTGCACATATACACCTCTAGGGCACTCCCACTTTAGTTGCCTTCGGAAAATGAAACAGTCATGTCCCTTGAAAGTGGGGACACTTTAACAAATACCCTCGAATCAAAATATCATAGTCCCTCGATGACCCTATGGTGTTGCCTTTCGGTAAATGATATAGTCCCTTAAACAAAATTTCTAAAGCGTCTCTATATGTTTCCTTTATGACTGTACGATGACCCACGAATGTCCCTCAAACATCCAAGCGACTATGGCTACCTACTCACTAATAGTAGGCTAGCCTTGTCTAAAGGAAAGGAGGAAAGGAGGAAAAGAACAACCCTTTTGAGTATAAGTAGATAGTTCCTAGATGCTATGCTCAAAAAACAAATTTTCACATTTACACAAAACAAATTTCAAAAACATTTTCAAATGCTTTATCAACACTCTTGAGGACTGATACAAGAGTTATCATAAAGCAAATCTCCGCACTAAGGCATTTTCAAATTACTTTTCAAAACACACACAAAATCGCAACATATCCTTCAAATTAGCTAAGCATCTAAGAGTCCGTAGAAAATTACGGATAAAAAGGGTGCTAACATCTTCCCTTTCCAGAATCTACCCCCCTTACTCAAAAATAATCTCGAAATATCTTTTTCTGTTCTTTTCACCCTTTCCTTTGTTGGATAAAATAAAAGTTGGTGGTGACTCTTGCTTACCGCAACATTTGCGAATACAAATGCAAAACCAGTATAACGGTCGATTCTTCCACCATATTACAGAACTGACGACTCTGCTGGGGATAATAAAAATTGGGGTTACCTTATAGCTTAGGTCATGTTTAATTTGATTTCCTTGTATGCTTTGTGTGATACAGTGGGAAAGAACTTACTGTTTTTGGAATGCTGGTTTGAGTTTTGCGTTTGTTTTTGCAAAATGTCACGGTAAGCAACAGTCGCCACCGTCTTTTATTTTATCCAACAAGGAAAGGAAAAAAGCACAGAAAAATTCCTTTTTCGAGATATTTCTCGGGTTCGGGGGGTAGATTATAGAAAGGGAAGGTGTTAGTACCCTTTCTATCCGTGGTTATCCACGGGCTCTTAGGTACTTGCTCAATTGTTTTCAAAATTGCTTTTCTTTGTGTTTGTGGGTTTGAAGAAGTTTTTGTTTGAAAGGTGTAAGTGTGGAAAAGATTTTGTTTTTGAAAGAGCAAGTACTTAAGAACCATCTACCTACTCGAAAAAAGAATTGTTCTATGCTATCTTCCTTTAGACAATGCTATCCTACTATTGATGAGTGGGTAGCACCGTCGTCGGAGTTTAAGGGTCAATTCGATTTTAGGGACGTGCGGTCACTAAAGCAATGTTAGGATGCCTTAGCGGTAACCCTAATGTCTTAGATCATTTTATCCGAGGCAACCGTTTTGAGGCAACTATGATCTTTGGACAAGAGGGCAACCTCTAAAGTGACCTATACTCAATGACCACGTTACGAAGGCAACCAAGTAGGGTGTACCCTAAGAGTGCGCATGTGCGAGTGTGTTGTTTTCAGTTATTTTATCTTTGTACATGTCAATGGTTATCTATGTTGATTTTAAGTTAAACATTCAATCTTGTCATGCATACCTATTATCAATCATCTAACAGTTATATAAGTTGCGGAAATTAAATTGCGGAAATTTAACTAACTATTACAAGGCGTCGGGTATTTACATCACCAAAAGCAACCCTTTGAAATTTAAATGCGGAAAATAAATAAAGTGATAAAATAATTAAATGGTCCTAATTATCTATTACATTCCGGGAACAAATACAATATTGGATAAAAGAAAGTAAATAGCGTGCGGAAATTAAATCGGGTGCAAGTTTAGGGTTTTGACCCTTTTTTGAAAGAAAGTATCTTTTTTTGTTATTTTTGAATTAAGAAAGAAACTATCCTAAATTAATTATTAAATTAATTAATTAATTAATTAATTAATTAATTAATGAAAATAAATATTTTTTGGATTTTTGATATTTAAAGAAAGAAAATAAAATTAATCAATGTTAATAAACACCTAATTAAGTCTAAGTTAATTTTAATTATTTTACAAAAATGTGAAAGTTATTCTAATTAAAATTCTAAATCAATTAATTAATGTTTATTAACAAAAATAAAAGTTAGAATTTAATTAGATAAAGAAAATGTTTTGTTGTTTTTATTTATTTTTTTTAAGAAAAGAAATTAAGTCCTAAAAATTAAATGCTAAATTAATTATTAAATAAATTAATTAATGAAAAATATTAAATGACATATTTTTGGAGTTTTGTTAATTTAGGAAAGAAAATAAAATGATTAAATTAGTGTTAAAAACCTATTGATTTCTAATTAATTTTAAATATTTGTAAAAATCATTTAAAGTTATCTAACATTAATATCCTAATTAAATTAATTAATATTTATTAATAAAAAATAAAATTCTGAAATTTAATTGGACATAAAATATTTTTGTGATTTTTTGATGAAAAGAAGATTAATTATTTGGTTAGTAAAATAAATAAGAAATAAATAAATTGAAAATATAAAAAAAATAAAGAGTGAGAAATGGGCCTGAAACAGCTCTTTTGGAAGGTGTAAAGAGCATTCCTGAGCCCGGATCTTCGAAAGCTTCATGCTCTAACTATGGTATTTTTTTAATTCTTGCGTGGTACCTATGATTCAACCATCCATAACTGTTCTACATGAACTCAAACAAACATTAACATACCATAAAATGTGATTAAAATTAGAGATTCGAAATTTAAAATTTTACCAAACCGGTGGGCGTGCTAGGCGTGTGATGGATTGCTCTTGGGTCTTGTAAGACTCATGAGGACTTCAAGAGGATGGTTTGAGGCTTGATGTCAATTGAGAGAGGCCGGAACCTCGAGATATGACTTGCACCAATTCTTTGATCTCTGGAGAGCTTTTTGAAGAGCTTTTAGAGAACTTTTTGAAGAGCTTTTTGAGAGCTTTTTAGAGAGGATTTTCGTCCCTTTCAAGCTTGTATGGCTCTATATTTATATCGGAGAATGAGGAGACAAGAAATCATGGAAAGAATCTCCCTCATAATGTTGTGTTTTAAGACCATGATCAAGATTTGAAAAAAATGCCATATTTGATGATTCTCCATTATTAAACCTTCCAAATTTGATTTGATTCAATCTTTTTGCACATGATTATTCTTGATACAAATTTGATGGTGGTGCTAGCTGTAAAAAAAAGCCTAAAACAATCAAAAAATCAAGAGTTATTAATTATTTGGATTTTCTATGATTTTATTTGATTTAAAATGAATAAATTCAATTAAAAATCAAATTAAATAATAAAAATGAAATATGGCCTCATGGCTGAAGCTAGGACACGTGGTAAACTATGAAATCTCAAATCAAGTGGAAAAGAATGGGCCCATTTGACAAAATTTGAAGTTTTGGGGATAGTTGACCTTTGGTAAGTTTGCAAAAAAGTCCAACTTCAATAATTCATAACTTCTTAAATTTTTACCTTTTGGAAGTGTTCTTGGACTTTTTTAGAAATCTTGAGATGTCCTCTAACCAACCCTTTTGGTATCATCTCATTTTGATATTCCATGCTCAAATTATAAGCTTTGGAAAAAAAGGTGTTTTTGTTGACTTTCAAAAATGACCTATAATGTCCAAATTTATAACTTCTTGTGAGTGCATTTTCTGATCTTGGGGTATGAAGATGTATTGTAGGAAATAGAATCCTCTTCAAAATGAGCTTCTGATGGGTCATTTATAATAAAGTATGAGAAAGTTATGCTTGGTCAAAGTTGGTTTGACTTTTCCTACAAAACCCTAATTTAGCAACTTTTGAGTCTTGATGAATCTTGAGCAATCCTTGATGAATCATGATCAACCCTTGATCAAATGATGGAATATCCTTCAAAATGAGAATGTTGACAAAAAATCTTGAAGTTTGACTGTTTATAGGTCACAGTTGACTTTTGCCCTAGCATAGTCGATTTTTGGACCCTTTGAGCAATTGACTGAGCAAACTTCCTCTGCAAGGCTTGAAATTTGACATGAATGATCTTGAGAACATATTAGGACATTGGGGATCACTTGAGGTCATTTGGACTCAAGGGTCTTGATGCAACACAAAACCCTAATTTGGGGTTGACTGCCTTAGGAGATAGCTTGACTGTCCAACTCTTGAGCAATCTTGAGCCACTTGGAGATTTTTCTTGCAATGTTTTGAGAAATATGAGAGGGCAAATTTTGGGGTACAACACTTTGACTTCTTTATCTTTAAGGGTTTTTCTTGGGTTTACTTGTAAAGATCCTACACCGAGATCTAGGGCACATTTTTAGGTAAGCAGCAATAGATCGTGGAGACTGTACGGCGTAAACCGATATGGTTGAAACAATAGCTGCATTGGTGTGATACTTTGGTTGGTACAGGTATCCCTTGTGTTAAATCGAGGAGAATACGGGGCTGATGCATGGTGTCATAAAGCACTAACGAACCTTGGAATCTTAGTTGAACAAACTTGGCCATTAGAAAGTAGTGAGATAGCCAGCCTCAGTATAAAGCTGAGGATTGGTTGATACTCGATGCTACACTCATTGAGATCAGACTTTCTGGATATTTAGGCCGCGAGAAAAGATCTCCTGAGCTGAAACAATGCATGATAAAGAAAGACCAGTGATATTGAGACTCCTTAGAACCCGGTTACTTTTCTAAGACAAGTTTAACCAACTATACTTCAAGAGGGTATTTGCCTATAAACCTCATGCAAGCCTAAACCTAGGGTCTTGCGTGTGTGCTTGTGTGTGATTAAATTGTTCAAACATAACATCATGCATCATAACATCCATATTCATTTCACTAACCATTTCAAGGATTAGGGGAATTTATCCTTGTTCTGTTTTGCAGACCATGGTTACTGTTCATAGAAATACCATCTGAATCAGCTTTGTGAGAATACATCTCCAACTCAAAGAGCTGGTATCAAGGGTTCCTGAGACTTGCTCGTTCACCAAGAAATATGGTTGACTTCTCAACCTGGTTACCTCAAACATTGATGAGAAGATGATTGGGGTACTCTTTCAGTTCTTTGACCCCAAACACCATTGCTTCACATTTCCAGATTATTAGTTGGTACCCACCATGGAAGAGTTATCTCAATTATTTGGTGCACCCATTCTGGATCAGATGCCTTTCACCTATTTAGAGGAGGCTCCAAAACCAGAGGTTATTGCAGCAACCTTGCATCTGAAACGGTCTGACATTATATCCAACTTGGAAACAAGAAGCGTAGTTAAGGGTTTCCTAGTCAAATTCCTACTAGAAAAGGCTCAATTGTTTTGGGATGATTTGGATTTCCAAGATTTCGAAGAAGTCCTAGATCTTCTAATATATGGGATAGTATTGTTCCCCAATTCGGACATACTCATAGATGTGAATGTTGTCAAGGTTTTCCTCTCCCATAACCATGAGCCTACTTTGCTTGGAGATATCTTGCATTCCCTTCACACCCGTACAATGAAGAGGAGAGGGGTTCTTATGTGCTACATGCCATTGCTGTCTAGGTGGTTTATTTCACACCTTCCTCAATCAGTATTGAAGAATGAACAAGGTTTGAGTTGGTCACAAAGGATAATGCCACTTTCTCACTCAGATATTCTTTGGTACTCCCGGTCTATGGGAGATATTTCTATCATTGACCGCTGTGGGGAATACCCTAATGTCCCATTCCTAGGTATTAGGGGAGGTATCACTTATAATCCTTCTCTAGCTCTACGATAGTTTGGTTATGCTCGGAGGGATGGTCCCCATGATATGCTTATCCATGGCATTATGTTCAATTACGAAGATGATGCTCAAGGGTATCATCAAAGGTTCATACGAGCCCGGGGCATGGTAAATAAGGTGGATAGTAAGGCTTTGGGGAACAAGAATTCCATCCCTACGGAACCTTATCTTAGATAGGTATGAGCTTGCGCCCAAAATCTTATGATGCCATATACAACCATCTTACCAGTGATTGTGGAACCGGTCGCCGAAGAGGATGTTCCTTATACAGTTCTCCATCCTGATATGCCCACTGATCTTGAAGAGCTATAGAGGTCTTGGATTTAGCTGAAGGAAGAACGAGATACCTTTAGAGATCAATTCTACACTAGTGAGAAGAGAGTGTTGGAGCTCACAAAGAAACTTCACAAAGAAGAGAGTCTTAATTTCTACCTCGGAACAAAGAGGAAGCGCCCCTGGGAGATGTGATTCTTAGATTTCAAGAGTTTTTTATTTTTCAATTGTAAGCCTAAAAGGCAATTGTAATTTGAATCTTATGAATAAAATATTTGTTTCATTTTGGCTCGCAAATTTAAACTTCCCGAAGTCCTTGAAAATATCGCATAAGCATATCATACATTTCATTTCATAAGCAGGTATTTCAAGAGAGGTTTCTTATTCTTATCACTGTTTATTTCAGCAAAAGAAATGGCTCTTGAACAAACAGTAAAGAATCTTCAAGCTCAAAACGCTCAGTTTCAGCAAATGTTCCTGGCTCTGGCTAAGGGGCAAGAAGATCTGAAAGCTCTGATCATCAAAGATAAGACCAAGAAGGCAAAGAAACCAGTTGGTGTCTTGAATTAGGGTAGAAGGTTCAGAGGACCGGCTAAGCAAGCTCTAGATTTCGCAACCCCGTCAAATGAAGGGGACAATCAAGAAGAGAAGCCAACAGAAGAAAACAACAACCCAGGGTCTGAGGAAGATGAAGCTGACTATTCTGAGGAGCAGTATCCTCCTGCTGATGATAAATACAAACAGCTGGAGGATCGTCTCGATGCTATGGAGATCCAGAGGGCACCCGGGCTGGATTTTGAAGAGCTAGGACTGGTCTCAGGGGTGGTCATCCCGCAGAAATTCAAGGTCCCCACCTTTTCTAAGTATGATGGTGTCTTCTATCCTAAGCTGCACTTAAGATTATATGTCAGGAAGATTCAACCCCATACTACTGACAGGAATCTTTGGGTACACTTATTCCAAGAAAGTTTGTCGAGGACTCAGCTGGAATGGTTCTATCAGCTCGAGAGAACCAACATCCGCAATTGGGAAGATCTGGCTGCTACTTTTTACAAGCAGTACCAATATAACGCTGACCTCGACCTAACTCGTACACAATTGCAAAGTATGTCTTTGTGTTTCGATGAAGGTTTCAAATATTATGCCCAAAAGTGGAGAGACCTTGCGGGAAGAGTCCAACCTCCTTTGTCTGATAGAGAGCTGGTGGACATGTTCTTGGGCACGTTATCTGGTCCATTCTTTAACCATCTGATTGGAAGCTCATCTGTTGGGTTTACTGAATTGATCTTGACTGTTGAACGGGTAGAAGCTGACATCAAGAGTGGTAAAATCCAGAGAGATGCATCCTCCAGTATGGAAAAGAAACCCTTCATTGGAAAGAAGGAGGTTAGTGCTTCTTATGGCCAAAGAAATCAAAACAAAACTGAACATCGTTCGATGGTAGGGGCTGTTATGATTTCCAATCCGGCTTCAAACAAACAACGAAACAATCAGTGCAGACCAGATGCCCAGAAGATAGTTTACCGGATCAACATGACCTTATCCCAGGTATTGCCACACCTGCTGAAGTCCAACTGGGTGACCCTAAAGGAGGCTCCTAAGAATCTCAATACTACATCTCCCCTCTACAACCCAATTTCTCGATGTTCCTACTATTCCGAAAGCTTGGGGCATGATACAAATGATTGTTGGGCTCTGAAAAATAAGGTGCAGGATCTTATCGAAGCAAAGGAGATTGAGTTTGACCTTTCAGAGACACCTAATCTAATAACTGTGTTGATGCCCAAACATGGCCAGAGTGTCAATGCTGTCAACGACGACTGATTTGTCTCTTCTATGGATGAATTAACTACTCCTCTTCTAATTGTCAAAAGGAATCTGTTGCAAGTCGGTTTATTTTCGGACTGTGGTGAAGGTTGCCACTTATGTATGTCTCTAACAGATGGTTGTTTGTTGTTGAAAATAGGTGTCCAGCGCCTGATAATTAATAAAGAAATTTTGTTTGAGAAGGTTCCCTTTTCAAGAAATTTGTGTGAAGATGTCTCAATAATTACCATTTCCGACAATCCTCCCATGGTCTCCTCCAAAAGACCCGTTAGGATTACATCCGTTCTCAAGTTTGCTCCCTTGATCATCACCCTTCCTGGGCCAGTACCATACTCCTCTAATAAAGTTGTTCCTTGGAATTATGGGGCTGACGTCTATTACCTTGGAGTCAAGCAAGACCTATTGGCTGTTGAAGATAAAGTTGCTTAAGGTACTGATCCTGACATCGACAACATCGTTGGGACCAGTAAAATCACGAGAAGCGTAAAAGTTTTCTCTCCTGAAATCTCTATAAAGACTGTTGCTACTCCTGTGATTATTCCTGTTGCTACTCCTGTTAGTACTCCCATTGCTACTCCTACTGCTATCCTTGTTGTTATCCCTGCTACTGAGTCGGTCGAGACTCGGGCCAAAGAAGTAACGGTTGAGCCTGTCCAAACAAAGGCGCACAAAGAAGTCATTCCAGAGGCTTCTAAAAAAGAAATGGAAGAGATACTAAAGATAATAAAGAAAAGTGATTACAATGTCGTGGAGCAGTTGGGGCATACCCCTTCAAATATCTTACTGCTGGCCTTACTTTTATGCTCTGAAGCCCATGATAAGGCTTTGGTAAAATTCCTAAAGTCTGCCCATGTGCCTTAAGAGACTTCTGCTGGTTAATTTGAGAACTGTGTTGCTAGCTTGACTGTTGATAATGGACTAGGTTTTTCCGGTGCTGATCTAACTCCCAAGGTAAGGAAACACAATGATGCCCTACATGTCTCCATTGAGTGCAGGGGCACAACCCTAGATCATGTTCTGGTGGATACAAGTTTGTCTCTGAATGTCTTATCCAAGAATGCTCTGGACAGGTTAGATTGTGAAGGACTCACACTGAAGCTCAGTAACATTTTGGTGAGGGCCTTCGATGGTTCCAAAAGAATGGTGCACAGGGAGGTGGACACCCCTATCAAAGTTGGTACTCAGACTTTTGACTCAACTTTCTACGTGATGGACATCCGCCCGTCTTATTCCTGTTTATTGGGTCGACCCTGGATCCATGGGACTGGTGCTGTTACTCTACCCTGCATCAGATGTTGAAGTACCCAGTCAATGGAAAGATTATCACAGTCCATGGTGAGGAGGAATACATGGTGAGCCACCTGAACTCTTTCAGGTATGTTGAAATGTACGGCGAGTTCATTGAGACCCCATGTTAGAACTATGAGGAGGTTCTATAGATAGTTGTTGCGAACAAGACTGCTGCCAGTGTTCCAAAGACTACCATACCTCTGCTGAAGATGGCTTCTCTGAGGGATTCCAAAGCAGTAGTTGAAGAAGGTGAATGTACGATTTGGGGCCAGCTTCCAGACATTCCCTACAAATCTGACAAGTTTGGTTTGGGTTTTACTTCAGGAGCCCAGAGAGTTGTTTGTCGTGCTCGCACCGGGGGACCACCATTACGGATCAACAACCATGGAGTCAATGCTCTGGAGGACAATGATAGCGACTGAGACATGGAAAAGTGGATCTTCCCAACTACCAGCGGTGGACTCACCAATTGGGAGGTCAAAGATTTTGTGCCTATTACTTTTATTCAAGAGTAATTGTCTTTTTGTTTTTTGGGATATGTAATATTTGAACAATTGAAACTCTAAAGCCTTGTGTCTTGTCAGAGGCACAATGATCTATTTTTTTAGGGTTATTACTTCATATTCATATGTCATTAATAAATCATTGGACATTTTGCATACAAATTTTACGCTCTCTGTTTTTCTTTTCTACTTTTTTACTTTATCAAAAATATCTATGCCCTTACACACACCCACATGTCAAACTGCAGATCCACTCTGGATCCCATTGATAACGGTTTTTCTATTGCCAATTATGGCTTTGAAAATTCGATCTACCCAGCCGAGGACGAAGGTGAGGAAGATTGTGAAGTACCAGGAGAACTTGCCAGACTGCTACAATAGGAAGAAAGGGCAATACAGCCCCATGAAGAGCCAGTTGAGACAGTAAACTTGGGTACCAAGGAGGATAAGAAGGAAGTCAAGATAGGTGCCGATCTGGAGCATAGTGTCAAAGAGAGGTTAATTCAGATGCTACATGACTATGTTGAGGTCTTTGCCTGGTCATACAAGGACATGCCAGGACTTGACACTAATATTGTGGTTCATCGCCTACCAACACAAGAGGACTGCCCTCCAGTGAAACAGAAGGTTCGTCGCATGCGGCCAGAAATGTCAAAAGAGATCAAGGATGAAGTCATAACACAGTTCAATGCAGGTTTCTTAGCTGTCACCTCTTATCCATAATGGGTTACCAATGTTGTTCGAGTACCTAAGAAGGACGGTAAAGTACGTATGTGTATGGATTACAGAGACCTGAATAGGGAAATCCCCAAGGATGACTTTCCGCTTCCCCATATCAATGTTCTTATTGACAACACCGCACAACATAAAGTATTCTCCTTCATGGATGGTTTCTAAGGATACAATCAGATCAAAATTATGCCTGAAGATATGGAGAGAACAACCTTCGTCATGCAGTGGGGAACTTTCTGCTACAAGGTTATGCCATTTGGGTTAAAGAACGTCAGGGCAACCTATCAGTGTGCCATGGTAGCTTTGTTTCATGATATGATCCATCACGAGATAGAGGTCTACGTTAATGATATGATAACCAAATCTCAGACTGAAGAGGAGCACCTTGATCACATGCAGAAGCTGTTTGAAAGGCTGAAAAAGTACAAACTGAGGCTGAACCCGAATAAGTGCACCTTTGGAGTAAGATCCGGTAAGCTCTTGGGCTTCTTTGTCATCGGCAAAGGTATTGAAGTAGACCCTGCAAAGGTTAAATCTATACAATAAATTCCAACTCCTTGCACTGAGAAGGAGGTTTGGGGATTCTTGGGACGTCTAAACTACATTGCCAGATTCATTTCCCATCTGACCGCTACTTGTGAGCCAATCTTCAAGTTACTGAAGAAAGATCAAGCAGTGGAGTGGAATGATGATTTCCAGAATGCCTTTGACAAAATCAAGGAATATCTTCAAGAGCCTCCAATCTTGATGCCACTAGTTGAAGGAAGACCCCTGATCATGTACTTAATAGTATTAGAGAACTTAATGGGGTGTGTGTGGGGCAGCATGACGAGTCTGGTCGAAAAGAGCATGCAATATACTACCTTAGCAAAAAGTTTACCGACTATGAAACAAGATACTCACTGCTCGAGAAAACTTTTTGCGCTTTGGCATGGGTTGCTCGCCGACTAAGATAGTACATGTTGACTCACACTACCTTATTGATATCTAAAATGGACCCTATCAAGTAGATCTTTGAGAAGCTCTCTCTCTCCGGAAGAATAGCAAGATGGAAAATGATCCTGGCCGAATACAACATTCAATATACAACCCAGAAAGTAATTAAGGGAAGTGTATTAGCTGATCATTTAGCTCATTAGGTTGTGCATGACTACCAATCCATGAATTTTGAGTTCCCAGACGAGAACATCATGTTAGTAACTGATTGTGAAGAACCTGGACCGGATGAAGGACTTGAAAAAGGATCCTGATGGACTATGGTTTTTGACGGAGCTTCCAACGATCTTGGCAATGGCATCAGTGATGTGATCATATCTCCCGAAGGTTGTCATACTCCTTTCACTGTCAGGATATGTTTCAATTGTACTAACAATGCGGATGAATATGAAGCATGCATCATGGGTCTTGTTGTACCCCAAAATTTTCCCTCTCATTTCTCAAGTAATCTCTCATAAGATCTCCTTTGGTCCAAGACTATACAAGGTTTGATCAGCTCAAGACACCTCCTCTAGCATTGTTGACTCAAATTAGGGTTTGAGTTTGCACAAGGACAAATGGAATTTTAATGCCCCATATGACTTTCATGGATCATTTTGGACCCTCAATATTGCTCATGTCAAGTTTCAAGTCTTGGATCACATTTTTGCCCAGTCAATTGATCAGTTGACCTAAAATCAACTGTATTGGGGAAAAAGTTAAATGTGGTCAATTTACAATAAAAATTCATAATTTTTTATCCATATCATATCATGAACTCATATATGTAATTTGATTAAGTTTCTATCACAATCCTTCAAGAAATTTGATCAGAACATCAAAAGGGCCAAATGGTCAAAATTAGGGTTTTGACTGGGAAGGTTCAATTTCCGATTTTTTGACCTAGAAAATAACTTATTGGTTTAAGACATGATCTCAAGGATTCAAATGCATAATTTTGACCTAATGGAATGGCTCAAAACATTTCTCAAGATCAATTGATTGACAGATGAATTTCAGTCAACTGATGAAAAGTCAACTGTACACTGAAAAGTCAAACTTGGACTTTCTGATAAAAATCAAGTTTCAAAGATTAAAATTCATCAAGACATGTCAAAATATGAAATATGTTCATAAAGAAATCAAAAAGTCAAGATTTCGTTTTGAAAAGTCCAAATTTCTAAACTTAGAATTTTTTGTGTTGGAAATTTACATTTTTTTACAACTTTGAGCCAAATTTTCACCATGATGCAAGATGATTCAAAGGAAACTTCCAACATAAAAGTTGTATATCTCAATGAGATCTAAAACATTTTAATGCATAACTTTTTCTAGAAATGCTTGGATTTCAAGTTATGGTTTTGTGAAGACATGTTCATGAAACTTGAAGACTTAGTGAAATGTTGCCCTAGTTTAGGCAGGATTTTGACCTAACTTCATGGAAATTTTTCACCTAGTTCCAAGATGAATCTTAAAAAATGTCTAACATAGAGGTTGTATAGGATGTTATAAGCTTTCCAAAATGTCCAATAACTCATTGAGATCTTACTTGAGCAAGGAGAATCAAAGGCAAGAAATTAGGGTTCCATTCTTGTTTTACAAGGCGGATTTTTAGGATGAACATGAACCAAATCCATGCTAGGCTGCATAATCTTTGCTTTGTAGGCCTCAAACTTGTTTTTCACTCCATAATTAATGTTTTACACAGCTTCTAGAAGCTTTAATCCAAGCATTCAATGCATTTCCCATGCTTAATACCATTTTAGGAAGAAAGGCAACATTGTCATTTTGGAAAAGTGGCTTTTATGCACAAAGTAAATTCTTGAGCCTCTCACTTGTTACCTCTGATCATACTCCATCTACAAATTAAGAAACAATGTGATAAAAGTGATTCAACCACTCTACATTGTTGGTACAAACCTTGAAACTTGAATTTCTCACTTTTCTTCAAAAACAAGCAAAGTTGCCACAACTTGGGATTTCAAATCTTGAGTTGTTGTAACACTTGAAACCTCTTGCCTATAAATATATGCATTATTTGCAAGATAAAGAAGAAATGCACAAGCCCTCAGACTCTCCCAAACTCAGAACTGAATAATAAACCTCCATTGTTGCACATTCTGACCTAAAACTCCAAACTCAGAATCCACTCGTGCGTTTCTTGGCTTTTCACTTCCAAAAGTTCCTAAACATCATCTACAAACAGTCCCACACCCTGTTACATGACTGTAACACCATTTTCATCAACCTCTATAACCAAAAACATATCATTGCAAGTTGACTTCTCCAAGCCATTCCATCCATCCATTGCTCAAGCTAATCATTACATTAGCTTCCTAGGAACTTGAGGAAGCTAACCTGATCATTACAACACCTTGAATCAAGATCATTTGCATTTCACGATTTCCAGTTTTGAGGTATCATTTCTAAACTTCTATCTTTTCATTTAGGCATTATTAGGCTTGTATTTGTGAAGATAAAATGTAGATATCATTACCCTGAAATTGTACATGTCCATAGATTTCATTTATATTGATTGAGCTTAGAGAATTTTAGGTTTGAATCTCTGAAAAAAGTTAGGTCAGAATTTGGTACTTGTAGAAATTCTCATTCATCTTTGGTTTATAGCTTATGATATTTATATGGTTGGATTCGTATAGAAAAATGGAGCAACTTTTATGTTTGCATCTTTCATTTTTATTGAGAAATGAGCAAGTTACAGGAGCCATGGCTGGAGGTTGAAGATGAAGTCATTTTCAGGACATGACTTATGTTATGTATTTATTATTTCACTTATGTTAACGGATGTACAGCCACCCCAGTGGCAAAGGTAGCGCGTGTGTATGGTGAGGGTCTTGGGTTCAAGTCTCAGCGCTACCTTTTGTTCTTTTTATCACATTTTACTTTCCTTTTTGTTTTAAACAGCAACGCTTGGGCCTCCAATCAATGTGCCTTCCTTTTTTGCTCCATTTTCACTCCCTGCCTACTTTTGCATACTGACCCAAACTTTCTTTTTTTATTTTAATTTGATTTATTTTCTTTTATATTTTATATTTTATTTTATTTTTATTTATTATTTTATTATTACTATTATTATTATTTATTTTTTTAATTAAAAATCCAAAAAAATATTTTATTTATTATTTTCACATTTTTATGTTTATTTTCTTTATAAAACAAAAAGAACAAAAATATTTTCTTAACAATTTAATTTCTTTTTTAATAAATAATAATTAGATTTAGGTTTTGTTTTTTTTTTCTTTTTTTCTTAATTAAAATTAACTTAGAACTTAGATTTCTTTTAATTAATTAATTTCCATACCATTTTTATTAACTTAAAACCTTTCATATAAAAAACCCTAAACAATGTTTTTAACTTAATTTCTTTTCTTAATTAGTTTAGGTTTAATTTTATTTTATTTTAATTAATCATTTTCTTAATTAGGTCAAAACTAAATCCTTTCATTAAAACCAAACAAAAATCATTTCTTTTCCATTCACTTTCTTGCATTATTTTATTTTCAATTCTTGTATATTATTCAATATGATTGTAATAGATAATTAGGTTTAATTTTATTACAATTCCCATTTGTAAATTTGTATACCCCCTCCCCTAATGATGTAATAGCGTAGTATTTTTAATTTCCGCAATTTACCGCTTTCAATATAAATGTTAGAAATTAGGGTTTGTATGGAAAGACTAAAATCAACAATTAGTAAACCCTAATTCAAGATAAACAATGCATGTAAATCAAACACACTTGCACACTTGCACCCTTAGGGTAATTCCACTTTGTTGCCTTAGAAAAATGGCCATGTTATGCATGTGGGGTATCTTAGCAAAACTAATCAAAAAATACAAGATCATAGTCCCTCGATGACGCTATAAATATTGCCTTTCAAAATGATCTTAGTCCCTCAAAAAGAAATTCTAAGATATCTTACAACATTGCTATCATGACTATACGATGATCCACGCCCGTCCATTTACATCTAAAGATAAGGCTTCTTACCAATCAATGGTAAGATAACAATATCAAAGGAAAGGAAGAAATGAACAAAGACTTTTGAGTAGATAGATTGTTCCTAGTTGGTTGCTCACTTTCAAAACAAACATCCTTGCTTATTTTCAAAATAAACACCAAACACTTTCAAAAATAAACTTTCAAAACATGAAATATTTTCAAAAGTCCAACACTTTGTATACGTTCTTACAAACGAGAACTATTACAAAGTTTGCCTAAACAAAGGCGCCTTTTCAAAATACTTTGAAAACCACCACAATGCACATTTTCCAAACAAAGCATATTTTCAAACAAAAGCAAGTGATCTAGCAAGCAACTAAGAGCCCATAGATAACTATGGATGAAAAGGATGCTAACACCTTCCCTTTTCATAATCTACCCCCCGAACTCAAGAAATAATCTCAAAGGTCTTTCCTGTTCCTTTCAGCCTTTCCTTTTGGATAAAAGAAAAGTCGATGGTGACTCTTGCTAACCGCAACATTTGCGATAAAACGCAAAACATCCAAGTCAGTTCTCCCACCGTATCACAGAACTGGCGAGTCTGCTGGGGAAATAACCTTAAAAGTTGGGTTACCTTAGGGCTAGATCATCTTTACTTTCTTTCATTGTTTGACTTGTTTTCTTTACATTTTGGTTCCTTGTTTGGGTTTGTTTTAAATCCTCTACCCGGATTTGGGATACCTTATAGGTAAGTAGCAATACGTTGTGGAAACTGTACGGGGTATACCGACATGGTCTAAGCAATAGCTACGTTAGTGTGACATGTTTGTGGGTACCGGTAGCCCTTGAATAGTCAAGGAGAATACGGGGCCGCTGTGTGGTGTCATGAAGCACTAACTGACTTTTAGAACCTTTACTTGACCAACTTGGCCATTAGGAAGTAGTGAGATAACCGGCTTTGGTGTAGTCTAAAGTTAGTTGATACTTGATACTACACTCATTGAGATCAGACTTCTCAGGATATTTCGGTCTCTGTTAAAGAGGCCTGCGCTGAAACCATGCTCGACAATAAAGATATGTGATATTGAGATCCCTTAGAACCCGGTTACTATTTCTAGGACATGTTTGAGCCAACTAAACTTCAAGAGGGTACTTACCTATGAGACTCCATACAAGCCTAAACCTAAGGACTTGTTTTCCTTGTTTTTATATGTTTATTTGTACATAACATCATAAACATCATGATATCATACTCATTCTCACTAACCATTTCAAGGATTTTTGGGATTTATCTTTGTTCTATTTTATAGGACATGACTTCCATCCGCAGGAAAACCATTCAAGTCAATCTCGTAAGAATTCCTTCTCAACTCAAAGAGCTAGCATCAAGGGTCCCTGAGAATTCTTCATTCACCGAAAGACATGGTTGCCTCCTAAACTTGGTTACCTCAAGCACTGATGAAGATATGATGAAGGTGCTTTTTCAGTTCTTTGATCCTCTACCCCATTGCTTCACATTTCCTGATTATCAGCTTGTACCTACTCTGTAAGAATTCTCTCAACTCTTGAGGATTCCTATTATCAATCAACTACCTTTCAACGGTACAGAAAGAGATCCAAGACCTGAAGAGATTTCCTGAGCACTACACTTGCAACAATCTGATGTCACGACTAATTGGGAAACAATGGGTGGTGTCAAAGGTTTCTTAGTCAAGTTCTTGTTTGAGAAAGCTCAAGATTGTTGGAACTCTTTAGACTTACAAGCTTTTGAAGAGATCTCGACCCTTCTCATCTATGGGATGGTTTTGTTTCCAAACCCTGACCAACTCATAGATGTAAATGCTGTCAAAATCTTCATGTCTCACAAATCGGTGCCTACTTTGTTGGGAGAAAGCATGCATTCTTTTCACACTCGCACTATGAGGAAGAGAGGGGCCCTCATATGTTGCACTCCTCTCTTTTCTAGATGGTTTATTTCGCATCTTCCTCGATCTATGTTAAAGAACGAGCAAGGTTCGAGGTGGTCCCATAGGTTGATGACGCTTAGACATTCAGATATCCATTGGTGTTCTCGATCCTTGGAGAATGTTACTATCATTGACCGTTGTGGGGAATTCCCTAAGGTCCCTTTTATTGGCATTAGGGGAGGTATCACTTACAACCCTTGCTTAGGCTTACGAAAGTTTGGGTAGACCCGAAGGGATGGTCCTCATGAGATGCTCATCCAAGGAGTGGTTTTCGACTATGAGAGCGATGATCAAAGCTTCTGTCAGAGATTTATACGAGCTTGGAGTATGGTAAGAAAAGTGGATAGTAAGACGCTGGGACCCAAGAATTCCATTCCTCTCGAGCCTCCTTACCTTAGGTGGGTACGAGCACGTGCTCAGAAACTTGTGATGCCTTATCCCTCCATCTTACCAGTTATCATGGAACCTGTGGTTGAAGGAGATGTCCCGTACACTGTCCTCCATCCCGACATGCCTACTTCTCTCGAAGACTTGCAAAAGGGTTGGATTCAACTGAAGGAGGAACGAGATACCTTCGAAGCTCAATTCTATGCTAGTGAGAAAAGGGTCTTGGAGCTTACAAATCAGCTACATGAAGAGCAAAACGTGAACGCCTATATTGCACCAAAGAGGATGCGTTCGGTCTTTTTGTCTTAGAGATTTATTTTGTAAGCCCAAGAGGCGTGTTGTAGTCATTTTGAACTAATTAATGAAAATTGATGTTTGTTCATTCTTTGTCTATACAAATTTAAATCTCATAAATCCTTGAAATCATTTGCATACACATCTTCCATGCATCATAACATAATAGGTTTTCACTCAACATGTTTCCTTATCTTTATGCTGTTTATTTCAGCAAGATGGATCTAGAGAAAACTGTGAAGGACCTTCAAGTACAAAACTTGTAGTTCCAAGAGACTCTACTGGCCCTAGCTAAGGGGCAACAAGATATGATGGCATTGCTGGCAGCCAAGAAGAAAACCAAGAGGAAAGCTCTGGTCAACATGGGTAAAAGGTTCAAAGAGTCGGTCTGTCAGATCCCGATAGTGGAAGACTCGTCTGAGGAAGATGAGAATCATATTGGAGAAGCTAGAAGTACCCAGACTTGGTGCATCAATGATCAAGCATCTGATGAGGATGATTATTTTGACGAGCAGTATCCTCCCTCTGATGTCAAATGCAAGCAGTTAGAAGACAGATTGAAGGTCATTGAGATCCAAGCCGTTCGCGGTTTAGATTTTGATGATTTGGGTTTGATCTCTGGGGTTGTCATTCCCCACAAATTCAAGATACCGGTCTTTGAAAAATACGATGGGGTTTCCTGTCCAAAACTTCACCTGAAATCTTATATGCGCAAGATACAGCCGCACACCACTGATAAGAAACTTTGGGTTCACTTTTTCAAGAAAGCTTGGCCGGGACGCAACTAGGTGGTTTTACCAGTTGGATGGTTCCCGTATCAATACATGGGAGGACTTAGCTACCTCCTTCTACCACCAATACCAGCATAATGTCGACTTGGCGCCAACAAGAGTTCAGTTGTAAGATATGACAATGGGGAAGAATGAAGGATTCAAAGAATACGCACAAAAATGGAGAGACTTTGCCAGTAGGGTTCAACCACCTTTGACTGATAGGGAGCATATTGACATGTTTATGGGCACTTTATCTGGTCCATTCTTTAACTTGTTGGTTGGCTGTTCTTCTTCCGGTTTCACCAAGCTGATCTTAACCGGTGAAAGAGTTGAAAGCGGCATCAAAAGTGGGAAGATTTCCATGGCATCTGCCTTCACCTCCAATCCTGTAAAGAAACCTTTTGTCGCAAAGAAAGAAGTCAATGTTGTGTATGGGGCAAGGGCCCGTACCAAGAAGGATGACTGCCAGTCTGTTAACACCGTCCAAATTTCCAATCCAACTCCTGCTCAAAGACCATCTTCTAGTCACCAACGGTTTGAGAGTCCGAGAAGACAATTCACGAGGTTAGGCATGTCACTATCTCAAGCCTTACAACACTTACTGAAGGCTAATTTGGTGACATTGTGTGATCCTCCTCCCAATCCAGATACCTCTTCACCAAAGTACAACCCGAACGCCAAGTGTGCTTACCACTCAAGTAGCCTCGGGCATGAGACTGACCAATGTTGGGCGTTGAAGAATAAAATTCAAGACTTGATTGATAACAAGACCATTGAATTTAATCCTCCTCCAACTCCGAATGTTATCACCGCGCCTATGCTGAATCATGGCAAGGGTGTCAACAAAGTCAATGATGTGGGTGATTCTGATGATGAATGTATATTTGAGGCTTGGGTGTATCCTACTACAACGGAACTTAACAATTGGCAAGCAAAGGACTTCGTCCCCATCTCCTTCATTGAGGAGTAATCACCTGTTTTTTTTTCTTTCTTATTAACTCAAGAATGTTTTGTCTGTAATAGTTAACAATGACTTTTAAGCCATGTGCCTAGCCCATAGCACTTTGGTCCATTTGTCAAGGGTTTTATTTATGTTCATCTTATCATATGATCATTCAATACAAATCATTGGACTTTGTTGCATTCAAATCTTTGTGCTCATTGTCTTTCTTTTTCCTCAAATACATTTTTCAAAATAGCCATGTATCTTACATGCACACACACACACACACACACTCTTGCAGGTCCTCATCCACTCTGGATCTCATTGCTAATGACTCTACTATTGCCGATTATGATTTTGAATGTCCGGTTAACCAAGCCGAAGAAGAAGGCGAGGAAGACTGTAAAATACCGAGAGAACTAGCCAGACTTCTTTTACAAGAGGAAAAAGCTATTCATTCGCGTGAAGATTCAGTTAAAGTCATCAATCTGGGTACCGAGACAGACAAGAAAGAAGTCAAGATAGATGTTAACCTGGAAAGCAGTGTCAAAAGCATATTGGTTCAGGTGTTGCATGATTATGTGGAAGTGTTTTCTTGGTCGTATGAAGATATGCCAAGGTTGGATACCGACATTGTAGTTCATCGTCTGCCGACAAAGGAAGATTGTCCTCCTGTTAAACAGAAAGTTCGTCGCATGAGGCTTAACATGTCTGAAAAGATAAAAGCTGAAGTGATGAAACAATTTGATATCGGATTCCTAGTTGTGACATCTTATCCCCAATGGGTTGCAAATGTGGTTCCAGTGCCAAAGAAAGACGAAATTTTTTGCATGTGCATAGATTATAGGGATCTGAATAGGGCAAGCCCCAAGGATGACTTCCCTCTACCTCATATTGATGTCTTGGTCAATAATACTGCTCAGCATAAAGTTTTCTCTTTCATGGACGGTTTCTCCGACTATAATCAAATTAGGATGGCTCCCGAAGACATGGAAAAGACCACTTTCGTTACACAATGGGGCACCTTTTGCTACAAGGTTATGCCATTCGGATTGAAAAATGCAGGGGCAACATATCAATGGGCTATGGTAGCTTTATTTTATGACATGATTCATCATGAAATAGAGGTATATGTGGATTATATGATTTCCAGATCACAAACTGAAGAGGAACATCTCTATCACTTGTACAAGCTATTCTAAAGGTTGAAAAAGTACAAGTTGAGGTTAAACCCTAACAAGTGCACATTTGGAGTACGATCTGGAAAGCTTCTAGGTTTTGTTGTCAGTAATAAAGGCATTAAAGTTGATCCTTCCAAGGTAAAGGCCATCCAAGAAATTCCAGTCCCCCACTCTGAAAAGGAAGTTAGAGGATTCTTGGGTCATCTCATTTACATTGCCCGCTTCATATCTCACTTGACTGCTACTTGTGAGCCAATCTTCAAACTCTTGAAGAAAGATCAAGTAGTCAGATGGAATGATGAATGTCAAGCTGCCTTCGACAAAATCAAAGAATATCTGCAAGAACCTCATATTCTCATGCCTCCAGTTGAAGGAAGACCCTTGATCATGTACTTGACAGTACTAGAGAACTCTATGGGGTGTGTTTTGGGCCAACATGACGAGTCTGGCTAAAAAGAGCATGTTATTTACTACCTGAGCAAAAAGTTTACCGACTGTGAAACCATATTTTCACTGCTAGATAAAACTTGTTGCACTCTGGCATGGGCTTCTCGCCGGCTAAGACAGTATATGTTGACTCATACTACTCTGTTGATTTCCAAGATGGGCCCGATCAAGTACATCTTCGAGAAACCTGTATTTCCGGACAGATAGCCGGATAACAAATGATCTTAACTGAGTACAACATTTAATACACAACGCAGAAGGCCATCAAAGGAAGCATATTAGAAGATCATTTGGCCCATCAAGCTGTTGATGATTATCAGTCTATGAACTTTGACTTCCTGGATGAGAACATCATGCTAGTGACCGGTTGTGCGAAACCTAGACCGTATAACGGACCTGAACAAGGATCCCGATGGACTATGGTCTTCGATGGGGATTCCAACTCCTTGGGCAACGGAATTGGTGTTGTGATCATATCCCCTGAAGGTTTCCACAATCCTTTCACTGCCAAACTATGATTTGATTGTACGAACAATATGGCTGAGTACGAAGCATGCATTTTGGGTTTGAGGGCTGCCATTGACTTGAGGATCAAGCATTTGAATGTGTTTGGGGATTCTGCTCTAGTGATTAGCCAGGTAAAAGTAGATTGGGACACTAAACACCCTAATCTCATACCTTACAAGGAACTTGTGCTATCCCTGATTCCCTACTTCGAAGAGATCACTTTTGAACACTTCCCTAGGGAAGAAAATCAGTTGGCTTATGCTTTGGCCACCATGTCTTCTATGTTCAAAGTCAGATGGGACAATGAAGCTCCCATGATTACAATTAAGAGATTCGATGAACCTGCACACTACTGTGAGCTTGACACTGATACAGAAAAGCCATGGTACCATGAAGTGAAGAGATACCTTGAAGCACAAGAGTATCCCGAAGGAGCATCCATCAATGACAGAAAGTTCTTATGAAGATTTTCAGCCAAATTCTTCCTAAGTAACATAATATTATACAAGCGCAATCATGACTCTACTCTAATCCGATATGTGGACAAGAAAGAGGCAGAGTAAATTATGGAAGATATGCATGATGGTCTCTTTGGCACTCACTCAAGTGGACATGCTATGGAAAAGAAGATCATGAGATCTGGCTACTATTGGTCAACGATGGAGACTGATTGCCATCAACACTCAAGAACTTGCCACAAATGCCAAATCTATGCTGACAAGGTCCATGTGCTTCCTATCCCTTTGAACGTCATGATTGCTCCGTGGCCATTTGCAATGTGGGGCATTGACACGATTGGAGAGATCAAGCTCACCGCTTCCAATGGACATCGCTTCATTTTGGTCGCTATTGATTATTTCACCAAATGGGTCGAAGTCGTTTCATTTGCCTCAGTCACCAAGAATGTGGTAGCCAGATTCATCAAACACAACCTCATTTTCCGCTATGGTATCCCCAAAAGGATCATCACCGACAATAGGACTAAACTCAACAATGCTATGATTACCGAGCTTTGCACTCAGTTCAAAATCAAGCATCACAATTCTTCTCATTATCAACCTAAAATGAATGGCGCAGTCAAAGAGGCCAACAAAAACATTAAGAAGATTGTGAAGAATATGGTAGTAACCTACAAGGACTGGAATGAGATGTTACTGTTTGCTCTACATGGCTACCGTACTTCATCTAGAACGTCAACTAAGGCAACTCCCTTTTCTCTAGTCTATGGCATGGAAGTTGTTCTACCAGTGGAAGTTCAGATTCCCTCACTAAGGATTATGAATGAGGCAGGCCTATGCAAAGACGAGTGGATCCAGAAAATATTGGATCAGTTGAACTTGATCGATGAAAAGCGACTAGCTGTTGTTTGTCACGGTAAGATGTACCAAAAGCGCATGATCAAGGCCTTTAACAAAAAGATCAAGCCTCGAGTATATCAAGCTGGTGACTTAGTGATAAAGCGCATCATTCTGCCACAAGGAGTCCCCAGGGGAAAATGGACTCCCACCTACGAAGGGCCATTTTTGTCAAGAGAGTGTTCTTTGGAGGTGCCATGATGCTGACTACCATGGATGGTAAAGACTTCCCACATCATGTGAACGCGGACATAGTTAAAAAATACTACGCATAAAGGACCCGCTAGGTTGACACACGTAGGCAAAATAAGGGCATCCCGACAAACCAAAAGGTTTGGGCAAAAATTAGGGATATATGCAAAAGAACACCCAGCAAGTTAAAAACCCGAAAGGGCGACTTGGGCAAAAATGGGTATCCTGGTGGGATGAAAACTCGAAAGGGAGGTCCAGCCAAAAATTAAGGATTGAAAGTGTGTGACTATGTCCCGTGGAATAACCACAGTCAACTTTATCACCAAGGTCCGAGTTCAAACGGTCCGAGATCAATCCAATCAACTTCTGTCAACGGCAAGGGGAATTCGAAGACATTGGGGCAATAGTAGAGTTGGAATGCAATGAGATCACTTCCACATGGCTATTTATTTATTTTTTTCAATTTTGTTTTCCTTTCGACAATTTCCTCTTACTAGGATCTATGTCTCTCCGTAAATAAAAAACGCTTGTTCATGGGCAAAATATCGATACAAACATACTTTAAAGTGCAAATTGTCTGTTTTTGTTTTGAATGTAAAGTTTTCCAATGACTAAAATTGAACGAACATATGCATATGAACATAATTAAAACTATTTGGAACATGTGTCCTGCTAAGCAGCAAGCATCTCTTTAATATATATGGAATATCCCCACAGAGTTATTTCATTAGCATTATCCCCACAAGAACGGCTACAATAAACCAATCCTCAACAGAGTTACCCACGAAGTCTCTTTGCATAGGTTGATTCCCAACCAGAGTCTCAAACTCTTGACGGCTCTCTCCCCAGCTAAGTTAATCCTACAAGAAGAAGAACTCACCTCATCGGCAGTTCATCAAATATTCATCAACATGGCTTATTTCCCCAACAGGGTTTATTTCCCTAACATACAACAATCATTGAATAGCAAAATTCCCCCGACATAGTCTATCCTCCCCAAGCTGAGTTTGTCTTCCTCGACTAAGTCTATCTTCTCCATCTTGAGTTTTCCTTTTCAGATTATTACAAATCAGAGGGCCACAACCCCTAATCCCCACTAAAGTCATCAACAAAGCCTTTACTATCTCTACAAGCTACTATGAAGCCTGGACCCGACCAGATATAGTATAATTTTCAAGCTGCTATAGAACCTGGACCCGACCAGATAATAGTGAAAACCTTTCAGATACTATAGAGCCTGGACCCGACCAGATAATAATACAAATTTCAAATACTATGAAGCCTGGACCAGACAAGATAATAGTTTAACTCTCGAGACTTTGAAGAACCTGGGCTCAACTAGACCGGGGTTAACTTCTTTTCCCCAATAGAGTTTGCCTTTACTCCATCAAGTTACTGTAAAGCCTGGGTCCGACCAGATATCAGTTTTCAATTTCATCTTTTCAAGCAAGTTATTGTGAAGCCTGGATCTGACCATATAGAAATTCCACTCAGAAGTTCGTTGTGAAACCTGGAATCCGACCAGATAACAACTAAATTGCAAGAAAGTTATTATGAAGCCTGGACTCGACTAGATATTAGTTCAACTTTATCTCTTCAGACAAGTTTATTGTGAAGCCTGGACCCGACCAGATAGTAATTAACTTCATACACCTCAAAATATGTGAAGCCTGGAATCTGACCAGATAGCGATTTAATGTCGTCAAGTTACTCTGAAGCCTGGATCCGGCCAGATATCAGTTCAACTTTGTCTATTCAAGCAAGTTATTATGCAGCCTGGAGTTCGACCAGATAACAACTAACTACAATTCCCAGCAAGACACTATGAAGCCTGGACCCGACCAGATAATAGTATAACTTTTCAAATAAGAAACTATGAAGTCTGGACCCGACCGGATAGTAGTTACCACTTCAAGTTATTGTGAAGCCTGTACCCAACCAGATAACAGTTCAAGTTCAAGAAATTTTCTACGAAGCCAGGAATTCGACCAGATAACAGTTAATTCATTCCTCCCCGGTAAGTTATTGTGAAGTCTGGATCCGACCAGATAGCAGTTGACTTCCTTATCCTTAGAAAATTATTGTGAAGCCTGGACCCGACCAGATAACAGCTAACATTCAAGAGATATTCCCCAGCGGAAGCATTCTTTTAACAAATTTGAAGATGTGTATATTCTTCCTCCCCAACAACAATCCGGGATTCAACTTCCCAGGAACTCCTCAGCAGTAGTCAGGGATTTATTTTCCCAGACAAACATGCATCTCACATTCATACATCATATCATATACATACAAAATGCATTTAGCATGATCTCATTCATCTTGTGAACATCAAGCATACATCTGCATTTAGCTAACCCTTTTTCCCACAGGTAAAACATCGAGTTTTAGTATAAATCGACCAAAGATTTGTGCTCATACTTTTTCCAGTATTTACCATCATTCCTCCAAATGGCATCTATAAGTCCATTCCCAATCCACTTTCGAGTGCAAATTTCTGGGCATTCTAGTGTTCAATCATCTTCCACCTTCAAGTCATGAATGACGGATCCGCCAATCTAACTCTTCAGGTTCAAGAAGATTAAACAGGGGAAGTTGTTTTACCCTAAAATTTGCCCTCTCATTTCTCAAGTAATCTCTCATAAGATCTCCTTTGGTCCAATACTACACATGGTTTGATCAGCTCAAGACACCTCCTCTAGCACTGTTGACTCAAATTAGGGTTTGAGTTTGCACAAGGACAAATGGACTTTTAATGTCCCATATGAATTTCATGGATCATTTTGGACCCTCAATATTTCTCATGTCAAGTTTCAAGTTTTGGATCACATTTTTGCTCAGTCAATTGATCAGTTGACCTAAAATCGGCTGTATTGGAGAAAAAGTCAATTGTGGTCAATTTACAGTCAAACTTCATAATTTTTTATCCATATCAACATCATGAACTCGTATATGTCATTTGATCAAGTTTGGATCATAATTCCTCATGAAATTTGATCAGAACATCAAAAGGGAAAAATGGTCAAAATTAGGGTTTTTACTGGGAAGGTTCAATTTCTGATTTTTTGACCTAGCAAATGACTTATTGGTTTAAGATATGATCTCAAGGATTCAAATGCATCATTTTGACCTAATGGGATGGCTCAAAACATTTCTCAAGATCAATTGATTGACAGATGAATTTCAGTCAACTGATGAAAAGTCAACTGTACACTAAAAAGTCAAACTTGGACTTTCTGATCAAAATCAAGTTTCAAAGATTACAATTCATCGAGACATGTCAAAATATCAAACTTGTTCATCAAGAAATCAAAAATTCAAGATTTCATTTTGAAAAGTCAAAATTTCTAAACTTAGAATTTTTTCTAAGTGTTGGAAATTTACATTTTTTTACAACTTTGAGCCAAATTTTCACCATGATGCAAGATGATTAAAAGGAAACTTCCAAGATGAAAGTTGTAGATCTCAATGAGATCTAAAACATTGTAGAGCATAACTTTTTCTAGAAATTCTTGGATTTCAAGTTATGATTTTGTGAAGACATGTTCATGAAACTTGAAGACTTAGTGAAATTTTGCCCTAGTTTAGGAAGGATTTTGACCTAACTTCATGGCAATTTTTCACCTAGTTCCAAGATGAATCTTCAAAAATGTCCAACATAGAGGTTGTAGAGGATGAAGCTTTCCAAAATGTCTAAGAACTCATTGAGATCATACTTGAGCAAGGAGAATCGAAGGCAAGAAGTTAGGGTTCCATTCTTGTTTTACAAGGCAGATTTTTAGGATGAACATGAACCAAATCCATGCTCGGCTGCATAATCTTTACTTTCCAGGCCTCAAAATTATTTGTCACTCCATAATTAATGTTTTACACAACTGCTAGAAGCTTTAATCCAATCATTCAATACATTTCCCATGCTTAGTATCATTTTAGGAAGAAAGGCAACATTGCCATTTTGGAAAAGTGGCTTTTATGAACAAAGTCAATTCTTGAGCCTCTCACTTGTTCCCTCTGATCATACTCCATCTACAAAGTCATAAGAAATGTGATAAAAGTGATTCAACCACTCTACATTATTGGCACAAACCTTGAAACTTGATTTTCTCACTTTTCTTCAAAAACAAGCAAAGTTGCCACTACTTGGGATTTCAAATTCTGAGTTGTTGTAACACTTGAACCTCTTGCCTATCAATATATGCACTATTTGCAAGCTAAAGAAGAAATGAAAAATCCCTCAAACTCTCCCAAACTCAAAACTGCATAGCAAACCTCCATTGTTGCACATTCTGACCAAAAACTCCAAACTCAGAATCCACTTGTGTGTTTCTTGGATTTTCACTTCCAAAAGTTCCTAAACATCATCTACAAACAGTCCCACACCCTGTTACATGACTGAATCACCATTTTCATCAACCTCCATAACCAAAAATAGAGCACTGCAAGTTGACTTCTCCAAGCCGTTCCATCCATCCATTGCTCAAGCTAATCATTGCATTAGCTTCCTGGGAACTTGAGGAAGTTATCTTGATCATTGCAGCAACTTGAATCAAGCTCATTTGCATTTCACGATTTCCAGTTTTGAGGTATCATTTCTAAACTTCTATCTTTTTATTTAGGCATTGTTAGGCTTGCATTTGTGAAGATAAAATATAGATATCATTGCCCTGAAACTGTACATGTCCATAGATTTCATTTATATTAATTGAGCTTAGAGAATTTTAGGTTTGAATCTTTGAAAAAAGTTAGGTCATAATTTGGTACTTTTAGAAATTCTCATTCATCTTTGATTTATAGCTTATGATATTTATATGGTTGGATTCGTATGGAAAAATAGAGCAACTTTCATCTTTGCATCTTTCATTTTTGTTGAGAAATGAGCAAGTTACAGGAACCATGGCTGGAGGTTGAAGATGAAGTCATTTTCAGGACATGACTTATGTTATGTATTTATTATTTCACTTATGTTAACGGATGTACAACCACCCCAGTGGCAAAGGTAGCGTGCGTGTATGGTGAGGGTCATTGGTTCAAGTCCCAATGCTACCTTTTGTTCTTTTTTTCACATTTTCCTTTTCTTTTTGTTTCAAACATCAACGTCGGGCCTCCAATCAATGGGCCTTCCTATTTTGCTCCATTTTCACCCCCTGCCTACTTTTACATACTGACCCAAACTTTCTTTTTTTATTTTAATTTGATTTACATTCTTTTATATTTTATATTTTATTTTATTTTTCTTTATTATTTTATTTATTACTATTATTATTATTATTATTATTATTATTATTATTATTATTATTATCATTATTATTTTATTAAAAATCCAAAAAATATTTTATTTATTATTTTCACATTTATATGTTTATTTTCTTTATAAAACAAAAAGAAAAAAAATATTTTCTTAACAATTTAATTTCTTTTTTAATAAATAATAATTATATTTAGGTTTTGTTATTTTCTTTTTTTCTTAATTAAAATTAACTTAGAACTTAGATTTATTTTAATTAATTAATTTTCATACTATTTTTATTAACTTAAAACCTTTCATATAAAAAACCCTAAAAAATGTTTTTAACTTAATTTCTTTTCTTAATTAGTTTAGGTTTAATTTTATTCAATTTTAATTAATCATTTTCTTAATTAGATCAAAACTAAACTCTTTCATTAAAACCAAACAAAAATCATTTCTTTTCCATTTACTTTATTGCATTATTTTCTTTTCAATTCTTGTATATTATTCAATATAGTTGTAATAGGTAATTAGGTTTAATTTTCTTGAAATCCCCATTTGTAAATTTGTATACCCCCTCCCCTAATGATGTAATAGCGTAGTAATTTTAATTTTCTCAATTTACCGCTTTCAATATAAATATTAGTAATTAGGGTTTGTATGGCAAGACTAAAATCAACATTTAGTAAACCCTAATTTAAGATAAACAATGCATGTAAATCAAACACACTTACACACTTGCACCCTTAGGGTAATTACACTTTGTTGCCTTACAAAAATGTCCATGTTATGCATGTGGGGTATCTTAGCAAAAACAATCATAAAATACAAGATCATAGTCCCTCGATGACGCTATCAATGTTGCCTTTCAAAATGATCTTAGTCCCTCAAAAAGAAATGCTAAGATATCTCACAACGTTGCTATCATGACTATACGATGACCCACGCCCGTCCCTTTACATCCAAAGATAAGGTTTCTTACCAATCAATGGTAAGATAACAATATCAAAGGAAAGGAAGAAATGAACAAAGACTTTTGAGTAGGTAGATTGTTCCTAGTTGCTTGCTCACTTTCAAAACAAACATCCTTGCTTATTTTTAAAACAAACACCAAACACTTTCAAAAACAAACTTTCAAAACATGAAATATTTTCAAAAGTCCAACACTTTGTATACGTTCTTATGAACGAGAACTATTACAAAGTTTTCCTAAACGAATGCTCCTTTTCAAAATACTTTCAAAACCTCCACAATGCACATTTTCCAAACAAAGCACATTTTCAAACAAAAGCAAGTGATCTAGCAAGAAACTAAGAGCCCATAGATAACTATGGATGAAAAGGGTTATAACACCTTCCCTTTTCATAATCTACCCCCCGAACTCAAGAAATAATTTCAATGGTCTTTCTTGTTCTTTTCAGTCTTTCCTTTTGGATAAACGAAAAGTCAGTGGCGACTCTTGCTAACCACAATATTTGTGATAAAACGCAAAACATCCCAAGTCAGTTCTCCCACTATATCACGTGTCTCAAGGCTACTATCGACTTGAGGATTAAATTCTTGAGTGTATTTGGAGACTCGGCCTTAGTAATCAGTCAAATCAAGGGAGAATGAGACACAAAGCATCCTAATCTCATCCCTTACAGAGAGCATGTGTTGACACCAATTCCATACTTTGAAGAAGTTACCTTTGAGCATTTTCCACGAGAGGAAAATCAACTAGTAGATGCGCTAGCTACCATGTCATCCATGTTCAAGGTCAGGTGGGATGATGAAGCTCCTCAGATCACTATTGAGAGAATGGATGAACCAGCATACTGTCATGAGGTTGATACTGAAGAAGTAGTGGACAAACCTTGGTCCCATGAAGTCAAAAGATATCTCGAAGCCCAAGAGTATCCTGAAGGAGATTCAGTCCATGATAATAAGTTCTTAAGGAGATTCTCTTCCAAGTTCTTCCTTAGTAACGGAATCCTCTACAAGCGCAACCACGATTCCACCTTGCTTTGGTGTGTAGACAAGAGCGAGGCAAAAAAGATTGTGGCAGATCTACACGAAGGTACCTTTGGCACCCATTCTAGTGGGTACACAATGGCTAAAAAGATCCTACGGGCAGGATACTACTGGTCCACTATGGAAGCAGACTGTTATCAGCATTCATGAACTTGTCACAAATGCCAAATCTATGTTGATAAAGTACATATACCTCTGGTTCCTCTAAACATCCTGACTGCTCCCTGGCCATTCGCAATGTGGGGAATCAATATGATTTGGGAGATTAGACCTATAGCTTCTAATGGGCACCGCTTCATCCTGGTTTCCATTGATTATTTCACGAAGTGGGTTGAGGCAGCCTCATTTGCTTCTGTTACCAAGAATGTTGTGGCCCGATTCATCAGACATAACCTTATCTGTCGGTATAGTATTATAGAGAGAATCATTATGGATAATGGTACCAATCTCAATAATACTATGATCACCGATGTTGTACCCCAAAATTTTCCCTCCCATTTTTACTCAAGACATGCTCATTAAGGTTCCCAATTGCTCAAGGATGACCAAGAATTGACCAAATAAATTCTCCTCCTAAGCAATGAACCTCTAATTAGGGTTTCACTTTTCACCAAGATGTGTGAGCTCCAAAGATCTCAAATGTTTTCCATGGTCCTAATATGTCTTCAAGATTGTCCATGCCAAATTTCATGCCCTGCACAATAAGTTTGCTCAGTGAACTGCTCAAATGCTTGAAAATCAATTGTATTAGGTCAAAAGTCAATTGTGGCCTATATACAGTCAAACTTCAAGATTTTTTGTCACCATAAACATTTTGAAGTGATATCCATCATTTGATCAAGGGTTGATCATGATTCCTCAAGAAATTCTCTTAATTCATCAAAAGTCAAAAATTGCTAATTAGGATTTTTATAGGAAAAGTCAATTGAACTTTGACCAGCCATAACTTTCTCATACATTATCATAAAGTTTTCCACCAAGGTTAATTTTGAATAGAATCCAATTCCCTACAACTTCTCTTCAGCCCTCAAGTTCAATAAATGCACCATTGGAAAGATACAAGCTCATACATTACAGGTCACTTTCAGAAAGTCAACAAAAGACACTTTTTTCCAAGACCATTTACATCAAGATAATTTCTCCAAATGCAAAAATAGTTAACATAGAGGTTGTAGGAGACATATTTATATTTCTAAAAAGTCAAAGATTATCTCCAAAAGATAAAAATTGAGCAAGTTATGGCTTGCACAAGTTGGGAAATTTTTGAGAAAGTGCATGAAGTGCAAATTGAGAAATATTGAACTTGTGGACTAATGGGCCTAGGTTTTAAGGGTTGAACGTGTTTATAACATGATTAAGAACCCCTAAACCTATCCATGCATTATTTTAATTTTTATTTCATTTATTTTTTATGTTATTCATTTAAACTCAAATTAAATCAAATAAAATGCAACATCAATGCACAAGGCATGTAAGGCTTAAGATTTGAATTTCTTAGGGTCCAAATAGCTCATAGAAAGCTGTCAAAATCGTGACAACCAAGAAAATATCATTAAGACAAGATTTTCACAAGTTTGGAAAGTTTTTCAAATGAATTTTGGAAACAAATCATGCAATTGATGCCATGAGATTTCTTCCATTATTTTTGACTTAAATTCCTCCTCTATATAAACACAACACCCTCATACACTAGAGGGAACGAAATTGGCTTCCCAAGAGCACTCTCTAAAAACCTCAAATTTTGTCAAAACTAGGGCAAAGTCAAAACTAAAGATCCAGCCACTTTCAGTCCAAGCCATCAATTACAAATCATTCCTGGGGTATCTAAGGGTAAGAATAGGTCGAAAGTCATGGTCATTGATTCTTGAAACAAGCATACTCATCTTCTCTGATTTGCTTTTCTTTCAAACATTCATATAATTAATTTCATGCATTGTTAATGTTTATTAATTGCCCAAATGAGTTCTTGTTGTTACGTAGAACAAGTTTGAATCATAAACAATAGCTTGGCTTGGTGGATGAGGCACCTGATTGTGACCCAAGGGGCATGGGTTCAACAACCACCCCATGCATTTTTCACTTTTTTGACTATTTTCTTTTCTAACCCTTTTCATGTATTTATTTTTCACTTAATTTGTTTTCTATCATTAATTTAATTAACATATAAAATCACAAAAAAATCATTAAATATTAGTTTTAGGATTTTAATTAATTAAAATAATTTTTGACATAGAAGTTGTTTTGATTTAATCAATATTGATTTTATTTCATAATTAACTTGTAAATTAATCAGAGTTAGGTTTTTTTAATTATTAATTCACACTTTTATTATTTTCCAAACAAAAAATACCAAAAAATATATTTTCTAACACTTAGAATCTTAGGTTTTAATTATTTTCTCAACATTTTTCTTATTTTTATTTCTATTCATTTGCTATTTATATTTATTAGACAAATTGTATAGGTCGCATAATAATTGTAATAGCCGTAGTTTAAATTCTCGCAGTTTCATTATTTATGTAACTACACCAAAGCCCTGTAATAGCGTAGGAACTTTATTTCTCGCCTTTACATTTCTTGTAAACTTGTATATATTTAACTGCTAGGAATTAGGCATGTATGGCAAGATCTAAAAAGAAACAGTAGAAAACCCTAATTTCAAGATAAATATAATTGAATTGAACACACTTCTCACACTTGCACCTCTAGGGTAACCTCTCTCGTTGCCTCATAAAATAATGATCATGTCCCTCGATTGCAGGGATACCATTAGCAAAGACCCTCAGTATAAATCATCATAAAAGATCATAGTCCCTCGATGTCCCTCAAAGTTGCCTATGGTATATGATCTTGTCCTTCGATGTTTCCTACGAATATATGATGATGTCCCTTCAAATTGCTAAAGGTATCCCTACATGTTATCTTCAATGACCATAATGACGACCCTACGCCTGTCCCTCAAATATCCAATGACTAGGGCTACCTACTCACTAATAGTAGGATATCACTGTCTAAAGGAAAAGAGGAAAAGAATGACCTTTCGAGTAAAGTAGATAGTTCATAGATGCTTGCTCAAAAATAAACCATTTTTCCATATACACATTTAAAAAAAACAACTTTCAAAAACATTTTCTTTATAAACACTCTTGAGGACTGATACAAGAGTTATCATAGAGCAAATCGCCGCACTAAGGCATTTTCAAAACATTTTTCAAAAACACAAAGCACAAGATATTTACAAAATGAGCTAAGCATCTAAGATCCCATAGAAAACTACGGATGGAAAGGGTGCTAACACCTTCCCTTTCCATAATCTACCTCCCTTACTCATAAAATTCTCGAAAATGTCTTTTTCTGTTCTATTCACCCTTTCCTTAATTTGGATAAAATAAAATTCGGTGGCAACTCTTGCTTACCGCAACATTTACGAATACAAATGAAAAACCAATATAACAGTCGGTTCTTCCACCATATCATAGAACTGGCGACTCTACTAGGGACTTATAAAAAGTGGGGTTACCTTAGAGTTAGTTCATTTTAAAACTATTAATTGCTAGCTTTGTATGCTTTATCCTTGGAGGGTTGGGTTGTTACTGTAGATCCTACACCCGGATCTGGGGCACCTTTTAGGTAAGTAGCAATAGATCGTGGGGACTGTGCAGGGTATACCGACACGGCTGAAGCGGTAGTAACTTGATGTGACACTTTGGTTGGTACCAGTAGCCCTTGAGTAGTCAAGGAGAATACGGGGCCACTGCATGGTGTCATGAAGCATCAACTGACCTTAGAACCATTAATTGAACGACTTGGCCATTAGGAAGTAGTGAGATAGATTTCTTTGGTGTAGTTCTAAGTCGGTTGATACTCGATACTACACTCATTGAGATTTGACTCCCGAGTTTTGTTTGGTGGCAATTCAGTTATCGATCAGAACGAAACTTGTGGGAAAAATCAATGATATTGAGATTCCCAAGAACCTTGTTACTATTGATAGGACAGGTTGAGCCGACTAAACTTCAAGAGGATACTTACCTATGGAACTCATGCAATACTGAACCTAAGGCTATTTGTGTGACTTGCTTGCTTTCACTATCTAACGACTTGAACTCTTTGCAGGGTTGTGTTTATTATCTGATGATATGAGTCATTGTCCAATAACCTAGATTTCTAGCAAGACATACTTGTCTTCATCACCCTAAAAATTTTCTTGACGCATAGCATAGACATCATACCATCATACCATAGAATTTCCTTAACCATTTCAAGGATCTCGAGGGCCTGTGATGCAGGTTATGATGAACCAGACGTCTAGCAAGGGGCAAGGGGATTTATTTTCCTCTAGCCAATGCCTCAAAAGATCAAAACACGATAACTTGAGTCAGAGGCTATGACCCACTCGATATGGTGAGCTTGATTCTCGTAGAAGGACATTCATCAAGATGGATGCAACCGTATGAAGCAAACAGTCGAGACTGAGGATCAAATCATTAATCAGCCCCTGGTGAGACAAGAAGTGGGTTTGGTGGAGAGTGGATATTTCCAAATTGATGCTATCTCATGGATCCAACCACAACCTCGCCAACCACAACGGGGTAATCAGGAAAGGCACGACAAGCCCAAGAGGCAGTTTACCAAAATCAACATACCATTGTCTTAGGCATTGCAACATATGTTGAGGATGAATTTAGTTACGTTGATAAGACCTCATCCAAACCCCAAAACTTCTTCCCCTAACTACAATCTTGATGTAATATGTGCCTACCATTCCAATAGTCCTGAACATGATACGGATGACTGTTGGACATTGAAAAATAAGATTCAGGACTTGATCAACGAAGGAGTGCTGGAGTTTACACAAGATGGCCAGACTGAGTTCTTCTGCCATCCCTCAGAGGCACATCATCTGGATTGACAAGTTCAGACCAATAGGCTTTTGTTCATTAGAATTTTCAATTTGTAATTTCTTTTGATTGTTTGAACATTTATTTATGTCAAACCTTGTTATTTCATCAATGCATTGCATATGTTTGTCTTAAATTATTTCATTCGTTTTCACTATGCTGAAGCTATGATTTTACTTCCTTTTTGTGATATTCAACTCTCGATTGAAAGTCGTAAGCTTTTAGAGGGAGGATGATGAAAACGATACCACAATCTCTACAGTATACTTTTGAACAGACCCTGCTGACGATGTACACGCGTTGTTTCAAATCCCAAATAGTGGAGTTATAAGTAAGATAATCCCTAGTCAACCCCTTTGAGCCTAAGAAGTAGGAGTTTTTTCTTTTCACACAAATTAAAACCCTTAATCATAACCTAGGGCAGGGTGATTTTCTCAGTTAATTCAGATGTGCATTCGGTCGCAATCTTCCACTTCATACATAATGAATGGCATCAAAGACGTCCTTCCAAATCAGAAGATGGTGATGGTTCTGCATAATCATTAAAGTAGGCAGTCATTATCTCTCAAAATAAAAGCCCGCTAAGTCAAAACCTATGAAGGAGACTTAAGGAAAAAAACTGGGGCATTCCGCTGACTGTGATCACTAAAGAACCAGTTCGGGCAAAAGTAGGGATAACAAAAACCAAAAAAGAGGTTACTATAAATCCTAGACAAAAAAGGTCACAAAAATAACTGCCTTCTCAAACAAACGTTCAATTTCTGAACCATCACCGGAATATCGGGGCCAACATTCCAGAACTCAACTGGGATTTGAGATGCACAATTAATTGAGCATAGGAATGGAGAATATCACGAAGAGCGGGTTGGGTACAAATAAAATTTGAGCCTTTATCCTCTGTTTCTTGAACTGTAAACCAGGCCACGTTATAACCCTTAAAAGTCCTAGCTGAAGCATGGGTTAGTTCGAGAGCATACTGTTACAAAGGTATCCTGACTCCTATAAAGTTTGCTATAAATCATGAGTTGATATCACATTCTTGAAAATTTTGTTTTACTAAAAAAATGCATTTTCAAAAAATTTCAAGACAGACATAAGTTTTGCATTCTTTAAATGACATTGTTTTCATATGGTTAATTGTTCAAATGGCAGAGAAATTCACACAACGAATATTCAGCAAAGGAAGACCCCCTTAATGGACAGAATCACCTTAGACAGAAAAAATATTCCCAATAACAAGCCTTTCATAATCAAGGGGCATGACATGGTGTCTAATTAATCTGGGGCAGTCAAGCCAATAGGAAAAGAATCTCTCCAAAAATGCTGAATATCCAGGGGTAGATCTCCATCTGCATCACTCGGGGGCTGTTACATTGATCGGGGATTCCAGTAGAAAATCACAGTGAAATTTGAATCTTTGGTACCACCAAATTGCTTGTATGTGCCAATAGTATCAGATGGTGTCAATATCATGTCTTTGAATCCTTTCATGATAGTTCTTAGAAAAGTTACCTAGGAAATTCAAGACTATCAGAAACTTGATCAAACATCAGGTGCACCAGATTCATCCTGAAGTATCCCCACACAAGCTCCCACGTATGAAAGGGCACATGCAATCACATAAACATTTTCTGGCATTTCTACAACACTTATTGTCATAGACGGTGACAACTCTCCACATCCTATGAGCGCGGACATAGTCAGAAAATACTACGCATGAAAAAGACATGTTAGGTTGACAGGCCTAGGTAAAATTAAGGGCATCCCGGCGAACCAAAAGAGTTCGGGCTAAAATTAGGGATATATACAAAAAAATTGTACACCAGGCAAGTCGAAAGCCTGAAAAGGAAGCTTAAGCAAAAAAGGGTATCCCGGTGGACTGAAAACCCGAAAAGGCGGTCCAGGAAAAAGTTAGGGATTAAAAACGTACGACTATGTCCTGTCATCTTGTCATTTGTTTATCAATAGAAGACTTATCATCTTGATTAGCATTTACCAAGCACTCCATGAGTTGGGATGACACTCAAACCATCCAGAAAGTCTCTGCAGGTACTTTCTTCAGCAAGTACAGAGGCAGACGCATCTTACTAAAAAGTTGCTGCCATATCTTCAGCTTACAACCTAGTGATGTTCGGTGTTCCTGTATCCCCGGCAGAACAGGAATTTCCAACTACTGCTTCGAAATCAGGTGTTCCCAAGTAAAGTCATCAAACTTCTCAGGATTCCCCAAAATCCTCAGGCAGTACATAGAGCTTTCCTTCCCTAACAGAGTTTATTTCTCTAACAATGGAAGATCATCTCCCAGCAGTTCAGCTTCAACAAAATCTAAAGACCTACATTCTTCATCGCCAGCTGCAATCAGTGATTTATTTTCCCTAATTCAATAGCGCTGAAATAGAACAACTGATACATTCACATATTTCATTCATACATCATTCTACAAATGTCATAGCATCTGCAGTACAAATGCATATATCCCAATCTCATTTATTTTGAGAACACCATTACACAATGCATTTCATACATCATGATATTGCATACAACTAACGCTTTACTTTTCAGGAAAGATCAATCAACAAATATTTATCTTCAACAACTTTCAACAGGTCCAGGATTAGCTCCTGAAACAAAACAAAATAATTATATGTTCGACTAAATACAGCTTTACACGGGCTCATCATGAAGCAATCTTACACATGTTTCTTCTGACTTCCAAATACAGCTTTACGCGGGCTCATCATGAAGCAATCTTACACGGGTTTCTTTTGACTTCCAAGTACAACTTTGCAATGGCTCATCATAAAGCAATCTTACACGAGTTTCTTCTGACTTCCAAATACAGCTTTACACGGGCTCAACATGAAGCGATCTTACACAGGTTTCTTCTGACTTCCAAATAAAGCTTTACACGGGATCATCATGAAGCAATCTTACACGGGTTTCTTCTGACTTCCAAATACAACTTTACACGGGCTCATCATGAAAGAAATCTTACATGAGTTTCTCCTGACTTCCAAATACAGCTTTATACGGGCTCTTCATGAAGCAATCTTACACGGGTTTCTTCTAACTTCCAAATACAGCTTTACACGGGCTCAACATGAAGCGATCTTACACAGGTTTCTTATGACTTCCAAATACAACTTTACACGGGATCATCATGAAGCAATCTTACACGGGTTTCTTCTGACTTCCAAATACAACTTTACACGGGCTCATCATGAAAGAAATCTTACATGGGTTTCTCCTGACTTCCAAATACAGCTTTATACGGGCTCTTCATGAAGCAATCTTACACGGGTTTCTTCTAACTTCCAAATACAGCTTTACACGGGCTCATCATGAAGCAATCTTACACGGGTTTCTTTTGACTTCCAAATACAGCTTTACACGGGCTCATCATGAAGTAATCTTACACGAGTTTCTTTTGACTTCCAAATACAACTCTATATGGGTTCTTCATGAAGCAATCTTACACGGGTTTCTTCTGACTTCCAAATACAGCTTTATACGGGCTCTTCATGAAGCAATCTTACATGGGTTCCTTATCCCTCCTTCTGAAGTTTTACACGGACTCATCCTGAAGCAACCCTACCTAGGTTCCTTCTTACAATCTCAAGATGCAGTTTTACACGGACTCATCCTAAGGCAACCCTACCCAGGTTCCTTCTATTGAATTTCCAAATATAGTTTTACAGGAACTCATCCTGAGGCAACCCTACCCAGGTTCCTTCTCTTGAATTTCCAAATGCAGTTTTACACGGACTCATCCTGAGGCAATCCTACCTAGGTTCCTTCTCTTGAATTTCCAAATGCAGTTTTACACAGACTCATCTTGAAGCAACCCTACCCAGGTTCCTTCTCTTGAATTTCCAGATGCAGTTTTACACATACTCATCCTGAAGCAACCCTACCCAAGTTCCTTCTCACAATTTCCAGATGCAGTTTTACACAGACTCATCCTAAAGCAACCCTACCCAGGTTCCTTTTCACAATTTCCAGATTCAGTTTTACACGGACTCATCCTGAAGCAACCCTACCCAGGTTCCTTCTCACAATTTCCAGATGCAGTTTTACAGGGACTCATCCTAAGGCAACCCTACCCAGGTTCCTTCTCATAATTTCCATATGCAGTTTTACACGGACTCATCCTGAGGCAACCCTACCCAGGTTCCTTCTCTTGAATTTCCAGATGCAGTTTTACACGGACTCATCCTGAGGCAACCTGTGATACGGTGGGAGAACTCACTAGGGTGTTTTGCGTTTTATTGCAAATGTTGCGATTAGTAAGAGTCGCCACCGACTTTTCTTTTATCCAAAAGGAAAGGCTGAAAAGAACAAGAAAGACCTTTGAGATTATTTCTTGAGTTCGGGGGGTAGATTATGAAAAGGGAAGGTGTCAGCACCCTTTTCATCCATAGTTATCTATGGGCTCTTAGTTTCTTGCCGGATCACTTGCTTTTATTTGAAAATATGCTTTGTGTGGTTTTTGAAAGTATTTTGAAAAGGTGCATTCGTTTAGGCAAACTTTGTAATAGTTCTCGTTCGTAAGAACGTATACAAAGTGTTGAGCTTTTGAAAATATGTCATGTTTGGAAAATGTTTTGAAAATGTTAGTGTTGGTTTTGAAAATGAGCAAGGATGTTTGATTTGAAAATGAGCAAGCAACTTGGAACAATCTACCTACTCAAAAGTCTTAATTCATTTCTTCCTTTCCTTTGATATTTCTATCTTACCATTGATTTAGTAAGAAGCCTTATCTTTGGATGTAAAGGGACGGGTGTGGGTCATCGAATAGTCATGATAGAAATGTTGTGAGATATCTTAACATTTCTCTTTGAGGGACTAAGATCATTTTGAAAGGCAACATTTGATAGCATCATCGAGGGACCATGATCTTGTATTTTTTATTGCTTTTGCTAAGATATCCCACATGCATAACATGGCCATTTTTGTAAGTCAACAAAGTGGAATTACCCTTAGGGTGTAAGTGTGTAAATGTGTTTGATTTACATGCATTGTTTATCTTTGAATTAGGGTTTTCTAACTTATTGATTTTATCTTTCCATACAAACCCTAATTACTAGCATTTATATAAAGCGATAAATTGCGGAAAGTAAAACTACTAAGCTATTACATCATTAGGGGAGGGGGTATACAAATTTACACATGGGTATTTTGCAAGAAAATTAAACCTAATTATCTATTACAATCATATTGAATAATATACAAGAATTGAATAAATAATGTACAAGGATAAATGGAAAGAGGAAATGATTTTTGTTTGGTTTTCATAAAAGGGGTTTTAACCTATTTAAATAAAATGATTAATTAAAATTAAACAAAATTAAACTTAAACTAATTAAAGAAAGAAATTAAGTTTGAAATATTTTTTAGGTTTTTCATGAAAAAGGTTTTAACTTAATGAAAATAATATGAAAACTAATTAATTAAAATAAACTTAAATTCTAAGTTAATTTTAATTTAAAATAAAAATAATATTTAAACCTAAATCTAAATATTAATTAATTAAGAAAAAATAAATTAATTTGTTAAGAAAATGTTTTTAGTCTTTTTGTTTTTATAAAGAAAAATAAAATATAAATGTGAAAATAATAAATAAAAATATTTTTTGGGTTTTTTAATAATAAAAATAATAATGATAGTAATAATAATAATAATAATAATAATAATAATAATAATAATAAATAATAATAAAATAAAACTAAAAATAAATTAAGAAAAGAAAATATATAAAAATAAATGAAATAATAAAAAGAAATTGGGCCAAGAGTGTGAAAACAAGTAGGGTGTTAGAAGCTAGCAAAAAAAACAAAGTCCATTGGTTTGGGGCCCAGGCGCTGCTGTGTGACAAAAATAGAGAAAATGTGAGAAAAATACACAAAAGGTAGCGCTGGGTGTTGAACCCATGACCTCCCATATACACGCGCGCTACCTTTGCCACTGGGGTGGCTGTACATCCAGTAATATTGACAAAACAATAAATACATAACACAAGTTATGTCCTGAATGTAACTTCATCTTCAACCCCCAACCATGGATCTTGTAACTTCACCATTTTCAACAAAAATGAAATATGCAAACATGAAAGTTGCTCCATTTTTCCATACGAATCCAACCATATAAATATCATAAGCTATAAATCAAAGATGAATGAGAATTTCTAAAAGTACCAAATTCTGACCTAATTATTTCAGGAAGTTCAATCTCAAAATTCTCACTACTCAAGCAATATAAATGAAATCTATGGACATGTATAGTTTCAGGGAAATGATGTCTACATTTTATCTTCACATATGCAAGCCTAACAATGCCTAAATGAGAAGATAGAAGTTCAAAAAATATACTTCAAAACTGGAAATTGTGAAATGAGTTTGAGCTTGATTCAAGGTGCTGCAATGATCAGGTTAGCTTCCTCAAGTTCCCAGGAAGCTAATGCAATGGTTAGCTTGAGCAATGGATGGCTGGAATAGCTTGGAGAACTCAACCTGCAATGCTCTATTTTTGGTTATGGAGTTTGATGCAAATTGTGTTACAATCGTGTAACAGGGACAGGGATGAGTTGTATTTAATGTAAGGAAGCTTTAGGAACTAAAAGGTCAAAGAACACACAAGGGAAATATGAGTTACAAGTCCAAGGTCAGAAACTGTGCAACAATGGAGTTTTTGGGCAATTTCTGATTTGAGGGAGTTTGGGAGATTTTCAGGGTGTTAATGCTCGTGTATTAGCTCACGAATAATGCCTCTATTTATAAGCAACAAGTTTGGAAGCTTGTCTTTGATCAGAATTCAAAGTCACATGTTTAAGCATAACATGTGATTTTTGAGAAATCAAGTTTCTATGTCTTATGTACTTGCTAATGTAGAGTGGTTATGCTTTAAACACACTTGCTTTTGACTTTGTAGATGGAGTATGATGAGAGGGAACAAGTTAGAGGCTCAAGAATTGACTTTATGCATAAAGCTTGCTTTTCAAGAATGGCATTATTCACTTTCTTCTCAAAATGGCAATGTGAATTGGATAAAGCTTAAACCACTTGGATTATACTCAAAAGTTTGTGTAATCCATTAATGATGGATAGATACACAAGTTAGAAGGCCTGCAAAGCAAGATTATGCAGCCTAACATTGAAATTGAATTATGTGTTCATCAAGAAATGCCTTGTAATTCAAGAATGAAACCATAACTTCTTGCCTTCGATTCTCCTTGTTCAAACATGATCTCAACGAGTTCTTGGATATTTTGGAAATCTTGTAGCATCCTCAATGTTGGACATTTTTGAATATTCATCTTGGAACTATGTGAAAAATTTCCATGAAGTTAGGTTAAAATCCTGCCTAAACTAGGGCAAAATTTCACTAAGTTTTCAAGTTTCATGAACATGTCTTCTCAAAATAATAACTTGAAATCCATGAATTTCTAGAAGAAGTTGTGTTCTACAATGTTTTAGATATCATTTAGATATACAACTTTCATGTTGGAAGTTTCCTTTGAATCATCTTGCATCATGGTGAAAATTTGGCTCAAAGTTATGAAAAAATATGAATTTTCCAACACTTAGAAAAATTTCTAAGTTTAGAAATTTTGACTTTTCAAAATGAAATCTTGACTTTTTGATTTCTTGATGAACAAGTTTCATATTTTGACATGTTTTGGTGATTTGTGATTTTTGATACTTTATTTTGACCAAAAAGTCAAAGTTTGACTTTTTAGTGTATAATTGACTTTTCATCAGTTGACTAAAAATCAACTATCAATCATTTGATCTTGAGAAATGTTTTGAGTCATGCCAATAGGTAAAAATAATTCATTTGAATCCTTGAGATCATAACTTAAACCAATCAATCATTTTCTAGGTCAAAAATCAGAAATTGCACCTTCTCAATCAAAACCCTAATTTTGACCATTTTGCCCTTTTGATGATCTGATCAAATTTCTTGTGGAATTATGGTCCAAACTTGATCAAATGACATATATGAGTTCATGATGTTGATATGGATAAAAAATTATGAAGTTTGACTTTAAATTGACAACAGTTGACTTTTCCCCAATACAATTGATTTTAGGTCAACTGATCAATTAACTGAGCAAAAATGTGATCCAAGACTTGAAACTTAACATGAGCAATCTTGAGGGTCCAAAAGGATCCATTAAAGTCATATGGGGCATTAAAAGTTCATTTGTCCTTGTGCAAACTCAAACCCTAATTTTCAGTCATTAGTGCTTGAGGAGATGTCTTGAGCTGATCAAACCTTGTGCAATCTTGAACCAAGGGAGATCTTGTGAGAGATCACTTGAGAAATGAGAGGGAAAATTTTGGGGTACAACAGCTGCCCCTGTTCAATCTTCTTAAACCTGAAGAGTTAGATTGGAGGATCTGTCATTCGTGACTTGAAGGTGGAAGATGATTGAACACTAGAGTGCCCAGAAATTTGCACTCGAAGATGTAATGAGAATGGGCTTATAGATGTCATTTGGAGTAATTATGGTAAACACTAGTAGAAGTATCAGCATAAATCTTTGGTTGATTTATACTAAAACTTGATATTTTACCTGTGGAAAAAGGGTTAGTAAAATCCAGATGTATGCATGATATTCACCAGATGTGGTATTATGCTAAATGTGTTTTGTACGTATATGTTATGATGTATGAATGTGGGATGCATATTTGTCCTGGGAAAATAAATCTTTGACTGCTGCTGAGGAATTTTGAATCCCGGATTATTGTTGGGGATGAAGAGTATACATATCTTCAAACTTTTTTGAAAGGATGCTTCCGCTAGGGAATATCTCTTAAATGCTAGATGTTATCTGGTCGGATCCAGGCTTCACAACTTGCTGAGGATAAGGAAGTCAACTGATATCTGGTCGGATCTAGGCTTCACAGTAACTTACTAGGGAAGAACGAATTAGCTGTTATCTGGTCGGATCCAGGCTTTGCAGAAAATTTCTTGGGGAGAGTGATGTTAGGTTGTTATCTGGTTGGATTCTCAGCTTCACAATAACTTGCTGGGGATAAGGAAGTCATTTGTTATCTAATCAGATTCCAGGCTTTGCAGTAACTTGCAAGAAAGGATGAAGTTGAAGTTATATCTGGTCGGGTCCAGGATTTACAGTAACTTGAAGTGGTAACTACTATCTGGTCGGGTCCAGGCTTTATAGTAACTTGAAGTGGTAACTACTATCTGGTCGGGTCCAGGCTTTATAATTTTTGAAAAGTTGTGCTATTATCTGGTCGGGTCCAGACTTTATAGTGTCTTGCTAACATTATAGCTAGTTATTATCTAGTCGGACTCCAGGCTTCACAATAGCTTGCTTGAATAGACAAAGTTGAACTGATATCTAGTCGGATCTAGGATTTATAGATTTTGAGGTGGATGAAATTAAATGCTATTTGGTCGGGTTCGGGATTCACAATAAACTTGCCTGAGGAGATAGGGTTGAACTGATATCTGGTCGGATCCAGGCTTTACAGTAACTCGCTGGGAAATTATTTTTTATCTGGTTGGATTCCAGGTTTCATAATGAACTTCTGAGGGGAACTGATATCTGGTCAGATCCATACTTCGCAATAACTTACTTGAAAAGATGAAGTTGAAAACTGATATCTGGTCGGATCCAGGCTTCATAGTAACTTGTTGGGGTAGAGGAAAACTCTACTGGGGAAAAGAAGTTAAACCCTGGTTTGGTTGAGTCCAGGTTCTTCTACATCTTTGGAGTTAAACTATTATCTGGTCGGGTCCAGATTTCATAATATTCTGAAAGTAGTACTATTATCTGGTCGGGGCCATGCTTCATAGTATCTGAAAGGTTTTCACTATTATCTGGTCGGGTCCAGGCTCTATAATGACTTGAGAAATTGACTATTATCTGGTCGGGTACAAGCTTCATAGTAACTTGAAAATTATACTAATATATGGTCGGGTCTGGGCTTCATAGTATCTTTTGGAGATAGTAAAGGTTTTGTTGACGACTTTATTGGGGATTAGGGGTTGTGGCCCTCTGATTTGCAATAGTTTGAAAGGAAAACTCAAGCTGGAGAGTATAAACTCAGTTGGGGAAGACAGGCTCGGCTGAGGAGGATGGACTCAACTGTGGAAGATAGACTATGCCGGGGGGAAATTAAACTCAGCTGGGGAGTTATGCTACTCATTTTTTGTTGGGGAAATAAACCTTGTTGTGGACATAAACCTTGTTGATGAGTACTCGATGAAATGTTGATAAGGTGAGTTGTTTGAGGAAGAGATCCATAAGGCTTCTTCTTGTAGGATCAACTTAGCTGGAGAGAGCTGTCAAGAGATTGAGACTCTGGCTGGAGATTGGTTTATTGTAATTGTCTTGTGGGGATAATGTTAATGAAATAACTCTGTGGGGATATTCCATATACATTAAAGAGATGCTTGTTGTTGCTTAGAAGGACACATGTGCCAAAAAGTTTTAATTATGTTCATATGCATATGTTCGTTCAATTTTAGTCATTGAACAATTTTTGCATTCAAAACAAAAACAGAAAGTTTGCACTTTAAAGTATATTTGTATTGGTATTTTGCCCATGAATAGGCGTTTTTGTACAAAGAGACGGAAATCCTAGTAAGAGGAAATCGTCGAAAGGAAAACAAAAATTAAAAACAAAAATAATAGCCATGTGAAATGATCTCATTGCATTCCAACACTATTATTTCCCCAATGTCTTCGAATGTCCCTTGCCGTTGACAGAAGTTGATTGGATTGATCTTGGACCGTTTGAACTCAGACATTGGTGATAAAGTTGACTATGGTGATTCCATAGGACATAGTCATATGCTTTCAATCCTTAACTTTTGCCTGGACCGCCCTTTCGGGTTTTCATTGCACCAGGATACCCAGTCTTGCCCAAGTCGCCCTTTCGGGTTTTCAACTTGCCGGGTGTACAATATTTTGCATATATCCCTAATTTTTTCCCAAACCTTTTGGTTTGCCGGGATGCCCTTATTTTGCCTAGGTGTGTCAACCTAGCGGGTCATTTATGCGTAGTATTTTTTAACTATGTCTACGTTTATAGGATATGGGAAGTCTTCACCATCCATTGTAGTCAACATCATGGCACCGCCAGAGAACACTCTTTTGACAAAAAATGGCCCTTCGTAGGTGGGAGTCCATTTGCCTCTGGGGTCACCTTGTGGAAGAATGATGCGCTTTATCACCAAGTTACAAGCTTGATATACTCGAGGCTTGATCTTTTTGTTGAAAGCCTTGATCATCAGTTTTTGGTACGTCTGACCATGACAAACAACAGCCAATCGTTTTTCTTCAATCAAGTTTAACTGATCCAATCTCGTTTGAATCCATTCATCTTCGCCCAAGCCCTCTTCATTCATAATCCTTAGTGAGGGAATCTGAACTCCCACTAGCAAAACAACTTTCATGCCATAGACTAGGGAAAAGGGAGTTGCCCTAGTTGATGTCCTAGCTGAAGTACGGTAGCCATCTAGAGATAACGGTAACATCTCATGCCAGTCCTTATAGGTCACTACCATCTTCTGCATAATCTTCTTAATGTTTTTGTTGGCTGCTTCGACTGCGCCATTCATTTTAGGTCTATATGGAGAAGAATTGTGATGCTTGATCTTAAACTGAGTGCACAGTTCAGTAATCATAGCATTGTTGAGGTTAGTCCCATTGTCGGTGATGATACTTTCGAGGATACCATAGCAACAGATGAGGTTATTTTTGATGAATTTGGCTACCACATTCTTGGTGACTGAGGCAAACTAGGCGACTTTGACCCATTTGGTGAAATAATCAATAGCGACCAGAATGAAGTGATGTTCATTGGAAGCGGTTGGCTTTATCTCTCCAATCATGTCAATGCCCCACATTGCAAATGGCCAAGGAGCGGTCATGATGTTTAGAGGGATAGGAGGCACATGGACCTTGTCAGCATAAATTTGGCATTTATGGCAAGTTCTAGAGTGTTGATGGAAATCAGTCTCCATTGTGACCAAAAGTAGCCAGCTCTCAGGATTTTCTTAGCCATCGTATATCCGCTTGAGTGAGTACCAAAGAGACCATTGTGCATGTCTTCCATAATTTCCTCTGCCTCCTTCTTGTCCATGCATCGGAGTAGAGTAGAATCATGGTTGCGCTTGTAAAATATTCTGTTGCTTAAGAAGAATTTGGCTGAAAATCTTCGTAAGAACTTTCTGTCATTGATGGATGTTCCCTCAGGATATTCTTGTGCTTCAAGGTATCTCTTCACCTCATGGTACCATGGCTTTTCTGTATCAGTGTCAAGCTTACAGGAGTGCGCAGGTTCGTCGAATCTCTCAATGGTAATCATAGGAGCTTCGTTGTCCCATCTGACTTTGAACATAGAAGACATGGATGCCAAGGCGTCAGCCAACTAATTTTCCTCCCTAGGGAAATGCTCAAAGGTGATCTCTTCAAAGTAAGGAATTAGGAATAGCACAAGTTCCTTGTAAGGGGTAAGATTATGGTGCTTATTGTCCCAATCTCCTTTTACTTGGATAATCACTAGAACAAAATCCCCAAACACATTCGAATGCTTGATCCTCAAATCAATGGAAGCTTTCAGACCCAAAATGCACGATTCATACTCGGCCATGTTGTTCGTGCAATCGAATCAAAGTCTGGCAGTGAAAGGAGTGTGGCAACCTTCAGGAGAGATGATCACAACACCAATTCTTTTACCCAAGGCGTTGGGAGCCTCGTCGAAGACCATAGTCCATCGGGATCCTTGTTCAGGTTCGTCATACGGTCCAGGTTTCGCACAGTCGGTCACCAGCATGATGTTCTCATCTGGGAAGTCAAAGTTCATGGACTGATAATCATCAACAGCTTGATGGGCCAAATGATCTTCTAGTACGCTTCCTTTGATGGCTTTTTGTGTTGTGTATTGAATGTCGTACTCAGTCAAAATCATTTGCCACATAGTTATCCGTCCAGAAAGGGCAGTTTTCTCGAAGATGTACTTGATTGGGTCCATCTTAGAAATCAACAGAGTGGTATAAGTCAATATATACTATCTTATCCGGTGAGCAGCCCATGCCATAGCGCAGCAAGTTTTCTCGAGCAGTGAATATTTGGTTTCACATTCGGTAAACTTTTTGCTCAGGTAATAAATAGCATGCTCTTTTCGGCCATACTCATCATGTTGGCCCAAAACACACCCCATAAAGTTCTCTAGTACTATCAAGTACATGGTCAAGGGTCTTCCTTCAACTGGAGGCATGAGAATAAGAGGTTCTTGTAGATATTCTTTGATTTTGTCGAAGGCAGCTTGACATTCATCATTCCATCTGACTACCTGATCTTTCTTCAAGAGCTTGAAGATTGGCTCACAAGTAGCAGTCAAGTGAGATATGAAGCGGGCAATGTAATTGAGACGACCCAAGAATCCTCTAACTTCCTTTTTAGAATGAGGGACTGGCATTTCTTGGATGGCCTTTACCTTGGCATGATCAACTTTAATGCCTTTATTGCTGATAACAAAACCTAGAAGCTTTCTAGATCGTACTCCAAATGCGCACTTGTTAGGGTTTAACCTTAACTTGTACTTTTTCAGCCTCTCGAATAGTTTGTACAGGTGATCGAGATGTTCCTCTTCAGTTTGAGATCTGGAAATCATATCATCCACATATACCTCTATTTCATGATGAATCATGTCATGAAACAAAGCTACCATAGCCCTTTGATATGTTGCCCCTGCATTCTTCAATCCGAATGGCATGACCTTGTAACAGAAGGTGCCCCATTGCGTAACTAAAGTAGTCTTCTCCATGTCTTCGAGAGCCATCCTTATCTGATTATAGCTGTAGAAACCGTCCATGAAAGAGAAGACTTTATGTTGAGCAGTATTGTCGACCAAGACGTCAATGTGTGGTAGAGGGAAGTCATCCTTGGGGCTTGCCCTATTCAGATCCCTATAGTCTATGCACGTGCGAAATTTTCCGTCTTTCTTTGGCACTGGAACCACATTGGCAATTAATTGGGTATAGGATGTCAATGCTAGGAACCTTGCATCAAATTGTTTCATCACTTCAGCTTTTATCTTTTCATACATGTCAGGCCTCATGCGACAAACTTTTTGTTTGACAGGAGGACAATCTTCTTTTGTCGGCAGACGATGAACTACAATGTCAGTATCCAACCCGGGCATATCTTTATACGACCAAGCAAACACTTCCACATAATTATGCAACATCTGAACCAACCTTCTCTTGACACTGCTTTCTAAGTTAACGTCGATCTTAATTTCCTTCTTCTCTGTCCCAGTACCCAGATTGATGACTTCAACTGACTCTTTGTGAGACTGAATAAATTTTTCCTCTTGTAGTAGAAGTCTAGCTAGTTCTCCCAATATTTCACAATCTTCCTCTCCTTTGCCTTTAGCTTGGTTGATTGGACATTCGAAATCATAGTCGGCAATAGTAGAGTCATTGGCAATAATATCCATAGTGGATGAGGACTTGCAAGAGAGTGTGTGTGTGTGTGTGTGTGTGTGTGTGTGCATGTATGATACATGGCTATTTTGAAAAATGTATTTGAAAGAAAATAAAGACAATGAACACAAAGATTTGAATGCAAAAGAGTCCAATGATTTGTATTGAATGATCATGTGATTAGATGAACATAAATAAACCCTTGACAGATGGACCAAAGTGCCTCGGGCCAGGAACATGGCTTAAAAGTCATTGTTAAATATTACAGACAAAATGTTCTTGAATTCAAAAAAAGCAATAAACAAGTAGATTACTCCTCAATGAAGGAGATGGGCACGAAGTCCTTTGCATGCCAATTCTTCAGCTCCGTTGAAGTGGGATACACCCAATCTTCAAATGCAACTTCATCGTCAGAATCACCTACAACGTTGACCTCATGGATTCCAATATGGAGAGGTGTCTTTCCTGTACGAGCGCATCTCACTTCCTTCTGAGCCTTGACGGTGAAACCCAAACCAAACGTGTCCGCTTTGAATGGGATATCGAGGAGTTGCCCCCCAAGTATCACAGCTTCCTTCTTCAATTGCAGCACGAGCATCCTTGATTGAAACCATCTTCAGTATGACCTTAACAGCTTTGGACTCATCAGAGGAACATTTGGTAGCAGCAACCATTGGTGGTACAACTTCAAAGGCTTGACACGGGGTCTCAATGAATTCTGCATCCATCTCTACGTATTTTAAAGAGTTGAGGTGGCTTACCATAAACTCTTCCTCTCCATAGACGGTGACAATTCTTCCCTTGACCGAGTATTTGAGTTTTTGATGGAGAGTTGAGGTTACTGCCCCAGGTTTATGGATTCAAGGGCGACCCAATAGACAAGAATAGGCAGGACGGATATCCATGATGTAGAAGGTGGAGTTGAAAATTTATGTGCCCGCCTTGATTGGAAGATCTACCTCCCCATGAAATATCCCTTTTTATCCATCGAAGGCCCTCACGAAGATATCACTTGGTTTCAAGACTAAACCTTCACATTCTAGACGGTCTAACACTCCCTTGTGTAGTACGTTTAGAGAAGAACCAGTGTCGACTAGAACATGTGCTAGGGTGGTCCCCTTGCACTCGACGGAAACATGTAGAGCTTTATTGTGGTTCTTCCCAAGTGGTGTTAGGTCAGCATCTGAAAATCCCAAGCCATTATCAGCCATCGGGCTAGCCACGTAATTCTCAAATTGGTATGTTGTGGTCTCATGGGGGACATGGGCTTTTTTCAAGAATTTGATTAATGTCTGAGCATGGGCATCGGAATAGAGTAGAAATGACAACATAGAAATCTTAGAAGGGGTTTGCCTCAACTGTTCTACAATCTTGAAGTCGCTCCTTTTTATTATCTTCAAGATCTCTTCCGTCTCACGAGCGGAGGGTTCTCCATTAGCAACAACCTTTGCGGGTATTTTTGTCACGACATGCTCAACAACCTTCTCTTTCCCTCTTGTATCAGTACTTGGCTTAGTAGCAGTGATGCGGATGGGTGCCTTTGTAACAACTGGTGGTGAGATATTGGGTGAAAAGATTCTCCCAGTTCGGGTTACCTTACTTGAGCCAGCTATGTTACCAACATCATCAGCTTTGTCTCCTTCGATCCAATCGTCTTGTTTTATCCTATGATAAAACACCTCAGCACTATAGTTCCATGGCACTGCCTTGTTTGAAGAGTAGGGAATTGGTCCAGGATTGGTAATTATTAAGGGAGCAACAACTGGTTCATTTGTAACCATAGCCCGTTGATAAGTTGCCCCCTGCATTCTTCAGACCGAACGGCATTACCTTGTAACAGAAAGTTCCCCAAGGTGTCATGAAAGTAGTCTTTTCCGTATCTTCGGGAGCCATTTTGATTGGATTATAACCCGAGAAACCGTCCATGAATAAGAATACTGAAGCTTGAGTTGTATTGTCCACCAAAACATCTACATGAGGTAAACGGAAATTGTCTTTGGGACTTGCTTTGTTCAGATCCCTATAATTCACACACATGCGTACTTTACTATCCTTCTTGGGTACTGTCGCGATGTTAGCTATCCAAGATGGATAATTTACCACTGCTAAGAACCCTGCGTCAAATTATTTAAGGACCTCTTCACGAATTTTGTTGGATATGTCTGGATGAGTTCTCCTGAGCTTCTACCTGACTAGAGAGAACCCTTCCTTGAGAGGTAGCCTATGTACCACAATGTTTGTATCCAATCCTGGCATATCTTTGTAAGACCAAACGAATATATCCACGTACTCATGTAACAACTTGATCATCCTTTCTTTGAAGCTTTTCTCCAATGTTGCCCCTAACTTGATCTTTTTCAGATCTTCATTTGTGCCAAGGTTAATGGTCTCAATAGATTCCTAGTATGGTTGTATATTGTTAGCTTTTTTCTCTATCTCCCTCTCCAAATCGTTAGAAAGTTCAAGATCTTCATCATCTTCCTCTTCAACTTGGTTGATGGGTGCATCAAAATTATATCGGATAGCAGTAGTAACATTATCGGTGATTTTGGGCATGGATTTACACATTTATCATGTTTTGGTGCAGTTTTCTTAGTATGTGAATTTGGAAAATGCATATGAATAAAAGTATTGCCATTTTTAAATATGAGAGATAAATGAAAAAGAAAAATAGGGATCTCAATTGAATATGAAATATAACTTTTAATCGTGAATATTGTGTGAAACAAAATGGGGTACCCTTACAAGCAACCCCCTTGCCTCGGGCTTGACATAGGTTCTTTCAAAAAACAAGAAAAAATACTTTGGAAAGAAAAAGATCTCGGGAATCTCCACAGGTGTCCAGTTCTTGAGTTCTTTGCCTGGGATGCATTCACGGATGAAATCAGGTGTCCTTTTGATGTTGTCTTTGTTGGATATCATTGCCACCTGTCAGCCATGCTTTACTCCTTTATTAACGAAAGTCTCCTGGATTAGAGGAAATTGTGCCTTGCCTTTTAGAGTAGTTTTTGATAATTCATAACCCAAACCAAAGCGATTCTTTTTATCAGGTATTTCTGGGAGCTTTCCTCAATCCTTCGAGGTACCACTATCCACTGCTATTTGTAAATATCTCCACAAAGTCATAGTAGGTTTCTTAATTTTTTCCATCAGTAAGGTTACCATTGAGGCAACCTCTAGGACTTGAAATGGTATGGCTATACATTCTTCATCAGCACTGATATACCTGTATGATTTGATGTGACTTACAAAGATGTCCTCTTCACCATCGATTATGACCAATCTTCCTACAATGAAGAACTTCAATTTTTTATGTAGAGTTGAAGTGACTGCCCCTGCTGCATGAATCCAAGGTCATCTGAGTAAACATGTATATGCTGGTTCTATATCCATGACTTGAAAAGTGATGTAGAACATGTGCAGGCCGATCTTGACAGGAAGGTCCACTTCTCCAAATACTAAACTTTGAGAACTGTCAAAATCTTTAACTATTGTAGAACTTGGTCTTATCATAACACCATCTAGTGTTAACTTTATCAAGCTAGATTTTGGTAACACATTGCGGGCATAACCAGTATCGGTGAGTACCTTGGATAGGCTTGTAGTACCTATATGAATAGAGACGTTTAATGCTTTATTGTAAGCTCGTCCTTATGGAGGTAACTCACTGTCATTAAAACCCAAATATGATCCAGACGTCAGATTCGCTACAACATTGTCAAATTGGTTTATCGTAATTTCTTCTGTGACATGGGAAAAACTTAGAACCTTCATCAATGAATCTTGATGCGCTTCTCAATTAATGAGCGACGAGATTATAGAAATTTTGGCTGGGGTTTGGTGAATCTGATCGACCACCCTATAATCACTCCTCTTGATTATCTTTAGAAATTCGTCTGCTTCTTGATTGGTAAATTTCTTGCTCGGAGGTTCTTGATTTACCTCTACCACTGCTTTCCCTTTATCTTTCACCAGCGTATCTTTTTTTTTCCGCCACAACATCATCCTTATTTTGCGGTTTGGAGCTAAATTTTCGACCACTGCGGGTCATGCCCCCTATCACTGCTATATTTGAGATTACAGGTCCTTGACTTGATGATAGCTCACATTCCTGTTTTAAGCTATTGACGTAAACAGTTGAATCATAACTCCATGGTACTTCTTTATCATTTTCATAAGGGGTAGGATATGGCCCCCTAATTACCATTGTAGTCTTTGGAATTACTGATATCCTCAGAGTTTACTTTGTTATTATTGCGGGTGTTTTTGTTGATTCTCCCCATGGGATCACAAGAGTCTTATTGTTAAGATTTGGCCCTTGGCAAGGGATTACCAATGGCTTCTTTGTACCCCCTTCAATTAAAGCTACATATTCTCCTTCAGGGTATGATCTGAATTGGACTATCCCCTAGTCCACCAATTTTTGTAATGTTTTCTTAAAAGCTTCATTATGTTCCAAGAGGAACCCACACTCCAATAGATATTCCTTCAACAAATTTATTGGGGTCTTTACTCGTCTGGCTGACCCAAAGTCAGTGACTACTTCTGTTGCATTTATTGTTGGTCCACCATGCGGAGGCATGGGGTTTGACTTGATATTTGTCTTATCAAAGGTGATATCTTGAGAATCTAACAAATCTTGAACTTTATGTTTGAAGGACCAACATTGATCTATGGTATGCCCCGAAGAATTGGCGTGATACTCGCATTTGGCATTGTATCTTGGTGTGGGTGGCCCAATTGGAGGAGCTAAAGGTTTTAGCTCTGCTAAAGACACCTTGACCAAGTGTTGTAATAATTGACTGGGTGGCATAGGGAGTGGATCAAACTTTCTTTACGGACTTTCAAATTTGTTCTGTTGCTATCCTCGCGGAATTATTAATGGTTGTTGTACCCTTGGTTGTGAGGCTACAACATTAATTTCCCCCTCCTTCCTTTTCGTGAAGTTGGGAACATGCCTTTTTGCATTGTAAGGGGTACCAGATGATCCCTCTTGTATCTTTCCACTTTTTATCCTAACTTCAATCCTTTCTCCAATTGTTACCAAATCTGAAAATCCGGAAGAGACGCTTCCTACCATCTTTTTATAGTATATCCCTTGCAAGGTTCCCATGAACATATTAACTAGTTCTTTCTCCAGAAGTGGTGGTTGTACACGGGATGCCATTTCTCTCCACCTTTGGGCATATTCCTTGAAGGACTCCTCTTTCTTCTAAGACATGTTCTGGAGTTTCATGCGGGTAGGCGCCATGTCCAGGTTATATTTGTACTGCTTCAAGAAGGCATTGGCAAGATCTGCCCATGTCTGGATGTGAACTTGTTCCAACTGCATATATCAATCTAGGGATGCCCCACTTAAACTATCCTGAAAATAATGAATCATTGAGCATAGGCATGCATCTTTCTGCAATACATGCACAGATGGTTCCTTGGACAGGTGAGCCTCTTGTATTTTTCAAAGTCAGGTACTTTGAATTTCGGTAGGATCACCACATCCAGAACTAGACCCATTTCGATTGCATCGACATCAAAAGCATCATACCCTTCCACAACTTTCAATGTTTCCTCAAGGGCTTTGTATTGGTTTAGCACCATGGGATTCTCAGTAGCATATGTATGAGTTGTTCTTTGAGGCGCTTGATTGACATCCTCTAAGTCGTGGTCTCTATATTGCAAGTCCAAGTAGTTGTCTGCATTGTTAATCGGTATCTGCAGGGTATGAGATGCCCCTGTCTTTGGTGGAGGTGGGAAAAACCCTTCAGTATCAACTTGTCTTGCTTCATGTTGAGCCATGGTAGACTTTTGGGGTCCTGCTTCTGGGTCTTTCCTTAGTTGGTGAGCGCTTGATGCATCAATGGTCTAGGCTACTTCTTCAAAGGCTAACCTAGGGATTTGCTCCTGTCTGTCAATTATATTCTTCAAGGCTAGAATAACTTGACTCATGTCTCCTCTCATTGAGTTGACGTTGCCTTTGACTTGCTCGAGATCTTTCTTGAATTCAACTTGGTTATCCTCAATTTGTTCCATCACTTTTTTGTTGATGGGCTATTGTCTGATATGGTGGTCGAAAAGGTGGTGCTTTTCTTCTACCAATGGTTTAACTGGAGAAGGTTTTGAAAAAAAAAAGATGAGTGTTTGTGTTATGAATGAGATGCAAATGTTTATGAATGTGTGGATGCATATGAATGTGCTAAGAATTTCATTTTTGAATGTCTTATTCACTTGGATATATATATATATATATATATATATATATATATATATATATATATATATATATATATATATATATATATATATATATATATATATATATATATATATATATATTGCATATATTTTTTTAGTTTTTTCTTCTTTTTTTTTACTGGTGGGTATCTAGAAAATAAATACGCAAACGAGATATAGAATCCAAATGCCTTTATTGAAAATGGTAATTGTCTTGAAACACAATACAATTCAGATTTTGAAAAATATTCTAACTTTAAAACAATAAACTTTGCCGAAAGAAATAAACAAAGGGAAACAGTCTTCCATGTCTACTCTGAAACAGTTGATCATTGTTCTGCAAAGCTTGAGGAAGTCTTCATCGTCTTTTGGGAGAGGAACCATCACATTTTCTGCGTCTCTCAATCTTCTAGGGATGTCTTCAATGAGATTGTTGGCTAAGAAGGCGAGTCTTTCATGCTTGTCCTTATAGTATCAGTATTCTCAGTAGATATTGGGAATTATCTTGTGATTATCCCTCCCCCTCGGGCGATCTTCACATAATGCTCTTCTCAATACATCTTTTCATCCCTCGTCTTTGTATAGAGTATCCTTTGTATCAGGAAATTATTTTGGAGGCCTTCTAACTCAAGGCATACTTGCTCGTATTCTTCAATTTTCTAGGCGAGAAGCCTTTATGCCCTCATCCTTTCAAGGTGTTCCCTTATCTCCGATTATTGGCTATCCTGGAGTCTGGTGGTAAGATGCATCATTTGTTCTTCTTGATCTAAAGAGGCTTGCGCCAAACTTTGGATTTGGGCCCTTAGATCTTCTTCCAGTACCTTCTTGTCTTGTATCTCCTTTTTATACCATCTGGTTAATCTCCCAATTTCACTAGCAGCATCTTCCAACCTCTGGTTCTGGGAATCCAGCTTTAAAGTAGCACTTAAAAACCCTTAAGTCGTACATTTATGTTTAAGACTCTCCTTTTCAAATGCCTCACGATCTCTCTGAATTTGTTGGCCTTTTGATTCAAGTATGCGCTGCATTTGTCTTTTTTCTTTGGTTAAGTTATGGAGGTTGTAATATGGTGGGAGAACTGACTTTTGGTTTTGTGTTTTATCACAAAATGTTACGGATAGCAAGAGTCTCCACCGACTTTTATTTTATCCAATAAAGGAAAGGGTGAAAAGAACAGGAAATACCTTTCGAGAATTTTTCTGAGTAAGGGGGGTAGGTTATGAAAAGGGAAGGTGTTAGCACCCTTTTCATCCATAGTTATCTACGGGCTCTTAGTTGCTAGCTCACTTTTGAAAATGCTTTTGTGTATGTGTTTGAAAATATTTTTTTTGAAAAGAGGCCTAAGTGCGGAAAACTTTGTAATGATTCTCGTATCGTTGAGAATGCATACAAAGTGTTTTGTCTTTGAAAATATTTTTTAGAAAAGAGAGTGTATATGTGAGAAAAGTTTTGTTTGTGAGCAAGCGACTACGAGCTATTTACCTACTCAAAAGATCTCTGTTCTTTTCCTCCTTTCCTTTAGATAGTGTTATCCTACCATTAGTTAATAGGTAACCCTATCATTTGATGTTTGAGGGACAAACGTGGGTCATCATACAGTCACGAAGGCAACTCGTAGGACACTTTAGCAATTATCTTAAGGTATTAAGATCATTTACCGAGGCAGCATGGAAGGGTCATCAAGGGACTACAATCTTTTAACCAAAGGATATTTGCTAAAGCACCCCACGTTTGAGAGACGTGACTGTTTTAAATCTGAGGCAACAAGTGAGGGTCATTCTAGAGGTGCGCGTGTGTGAAGTGTGTTATGTTCAGTTATTAGTCTTGAGATTAGGTCATCTAACATTTTTCTTTTACGTCTTACCATGCACGCCTAATTAAGCTAGCAGTTAAATATATACAAGTGCGGAAAAATGCGGGAAATAAACTACGCTATTACATCGCTTCGGGGATGGGGAGTACAAACCATAAATGGGGGAAAAGTAAAGAAACCCTAAATTTAACTATTACATCCTTTTGATAGTTACAATATTGGTAAAATAATGTGAAAAGGTAAACGAGCGTACAGAGATTAAAAAGGGAAAGAATTAAAACCTAAAAAATTCTAAGTGTTTTAAGAAAAATATTTTTTGTTGTTTTTGTTTAGAAAAATATTTGAAGTGGTTAATAAAAATTAAACCTAATTATAATTGATTAATTAATTGATACAAATTAAAACGTGATTTAAATTAAATTAATTTTATTTGTAAATAATTAAATTAATTAAACCAAAACCTAAATCTACCTTTTTTTAATGATTTTTTTGTTATTTTTCTGATTAATTTAAATTTAATTAAAACAAAAAAAATTAAATGATAAAATAAATAAATTCCAATGGGCCAAAAATAAAATTAAATGGCGGGTGTAGAAAAGTGAAAAATTATGGGCCCAAATCAAGAAGCCTAGGTGCTGCGCTAGATCTGGTGAGGAAGATCCATGAAGGCTCATGGTGAGGGCGCTGATCTAAAGCGTGGGATCTGACTGTATGTTGATCTGACGGTGTTGATAAGGGGACACATGGTACGTACGCTGGATTTGCTTGCATTGGATCTATGAAGAAAATGTTAGAAATAAAAATTTCCTCACGCCTGGATCGAACCCAGGACCAGGCGTATGAGAGACTTAAGTGAAAGTGTGTTGCCACTGAGGTGGATTGTACATCTGGTACATTAATCAAATCAAAACATTATATTTAAAACTGGAAACAAATATTAACCAATCAAATAAACGTGTGCACAGTGGACCCTGGAATTTCAAATTCATCAATCAGATGGTGGCACGCCTAGGCCACCGGAGTCAGCTATCAGGCCACGCCGGAGTCAACCTTCCAATTGTCTTCTCCGGTCACGTGAAAATGAAAACCTGCAAAAATGGCTCAAACAACAAAATCAAAATATCCAGGTCTACTAATTTGGACCTTGTGAATCTGATGGTGAGGTCGATTTGGTCTAAAAATGGCTAGATTTAGGGATTCAAAGCTTCTTTGAAATTATGCCCTAACAATGGCACAATCTTATTCTTGGATCCAAACTCACATGTAATACGTTAGATATATTCCAAATGTCAATAATAATATGAATGCATGCATAAAACTGATTTAAAGCACACGATTAAAGACTTTGGAAATCAAAGTTTTTTCCAAACCGGTGGGATTGTATGAAGGGATTTTAGGATGCGTTGGGCTTGATCTTGGACTCTGGAGGACTCCTGGGGACCCCGGGAATTGATTGATGGATTTTGTTTGGATGGAGAGTGTCTGGAAATGTGAGATCCGGTTTACACTTCTTTTGGAATTTTCGTGAGCAAGGTTTTTGCTTTTGGGAGGAAGATGTGTTTTCGTTTGGATCTGATATGCTTGGGTATATGTAAAGTAAGGGTTTAGGGTAACAAATATGGAACAAGGCAAGAGAATTCATGGCCATATACAACATATTAAAAACTTACCATTTTTTCATGATTCTTTCCTTCTTTAAGCTTGCACGAATTTGGAAGGAGGCTGGCTTGTATTTGGGGCTCAAAGCTAACCAAAAACCAGGCCCATATGCATTAACCCATAATTTTGTGATTTTATTCAATTTACATTATTTTTAAATTAAATAAAATCAAAGTAAATATAAATAAAAATCAAATCAGGATATGAATGGACTTAGAGGTCCTCTAAGATGTTGTGAACATGTTTGAACATCAAAAGCTAGGTTCACTAGTTCAAAATTTCAAGTTTGCATGTTTTGTATTTCATGTATTTCTTCAAAATTTCCCAACTTGTACAACTCATAACTTGCTGAATTTTCATCTTTTAAAGGTGATATTGGACTTTTCTAAAACCTCAAGATGTCCTCTACAATTTTTATTTTGATCATTTACATTTTGAGACTTTATCTTGATGTAAGTTTCCTTGACAAAAAGTGTCTTTTGTTGACTTTTGAAAATGACTCTTAATGTATTAGCTCATATCTTTCAAATGAAGCATTTTTTGACTTGAGCATATATAAAAATTTGTAGAGAATTGGATTTCCTTCAAAATGAGCTTTGGTTGGGGGAAATTTAATGAAGCATCTGAAAGTTATGCTTGGTCAAAGTTCAGTTGACTTCTTCTAAGGAAACCCTAATTTCCCAACTTGTGAAACTCATAACTTGCTCAATTTTCATCTTTTAAGGGTGATCTTGGACTTTTTTAAAATATAAAGATTTATTCTACAATTTATATTTTGATCATTTTTACATTTGGAGACTTTATCTTGATGTAAGTTGCCTTGACAAAAAGTGTCTTTTGTTGACTTTTGAAAATGACATGTAATGTATTACCTCATATCTTTCAAATGAAGCATTTTTTGGACTTGAGAATAAATACAAAGTTGTAGAGAATTGAATTTCCTTAAAAATTAGATTTGGTTGGGGAAAAGTTGATAAAGCATGTGAAAGTTATGCTTGATCAAAGTTCAGTTGACTTCTCCTAAGGAAACCCGAATTTGACAATCCTTGACTTTTGATAATTTGAGGGATTTCCTTGAGGAATCATGATCAACCCTTGATCAAATTATGAATATCACTTCACAATATTTATGTTGACCAAAAATATTGAAGTTTGATTATATGTTGACCATAGTTGACTTTCTACCCAATACAATTGATTATCAATCATCTGAGCCATTGACTGAGCAAACTTGTGATGTGGGAATTGAAACTTGACATGAACCTTGTTGGGACTGTGATACGGTGGGAGAACTGACTTGAAGGTTTTATGTTTTATCGCAAATGTTGCGGTTAGCAATAGTCGCCGTCGACTTTTCTTTTATCCAAAAGGAAAGGTGAAAAAGCACAGGAAAGACCTTTGAGATTATTTCTTGAGTTCGAGGGGTAGATTATGGAAAGGGAAGGTTTTAGCACCCTTTTCATCCATGGTTTTCCATGGGCTCTTAGTTACTTGCTAGATCACTTGCTTTTTGTTTGAAATTGTGCTTGGTGTGGTTTTTTGAAAGTATTTTGTGAAGAGGCCATTGTTTAGGCAATCTTTGTAATGATTCTTGTTTGTAAGAATGTATACAAAGATGTTTGATCTTTTAAAAATGTTTTCAAGTTTGTAAGATGTTTGAAAGTGTAAGTGTTTGTTTTGAAAATAGCAAGGATGTTTGTTTGAAATTAAGCAAGTAACTAGGAGTAATCTACCTACTCAAAAGTCTTTCATGTTTATTTCCTCTTTCCTTTGACATTGTTATCTTACCATTGATTTAGTAAGTAACCCTATCTTTGGATGTAAAAGGGACGGACGTGGGTCATCGTATAACCATGATTAGCAATGTTGAAAGATATCTTAGCATTTTTCTTTAGGGACTAAGATCATTTTTAAAGGCAACATGGATAGCGTCATCGAGGGACTATGATCTTGTATTTTGCTTGTTTTTGCTAAGATACCTCACATGCATAATATGGCCATTTTTGTAAGGCAACCAAGTGGATTTACCCTATGGGTGTTTGTGTGCAAGTGTATTAATTTACATGCTTGATTTGTCTTGATTAGGGTTTTCTATTTGTTGGTTTTAATCTTTCAATACAAACCCTAATTACTAGCATTTATATATAAAAGCGATAAATTGCGGAATTTAAAGTTACTATGCTATTACAACATTTGTGGGAGGGGTGTACAAATTGTAAATGGGGATTGTAAGAATATAAACCTAATTAGTCTATTACAACCATATTGAATTGGTGTCAATGTACAAGGAATTAAATGAATACAATGTACAAAATGAATAAGTGTACAAAAATGCAAGATGTGAAGTAAATGGAAATTTGTTTGGTTTTTTAGAGAAAAGGAATTTTGTCTTAATATAATTAATTAAAGAAAATAATTAATTAAACTTAAAAGTAAACCTAATTCACTAAGAAAAGAAAATTAATAAAAAAACCTAATTCATTAATTGATTAAAAAAAATAAGTTTAGAAAAAGTTTTTTTTTGTTGGTATTTTTGTCTTGAAAACATTTATGGTATCATAAAATATTTTGGGCCTTTTTTATATTAAAATAAATATATTTTAATTGGTGTAAAAGAAAATAAATAAAAACCTAGTTTTAAATTAAATTTACAAGACTAGTTAGTAAAAACAAATAAAATATAGTTAAATAAAACATTTTTTGTGAGAAAAAATAAAATAAACTAAGCCAAAAATATGAATCTATCGTTTTTGTATTTTTATGATTTTTTTAGTATTTAGAAAATATATTAAGAAAATAAATAAAATAAAATAAAATAAGAAAATAAAAATAAACTGGGCCAGGGGCACAACAAAGAAACAGGGGGTTAACTAGCAAAAACAAAAAAAGAATAACAAAAAGCCCAACAGGGCCCATCGCCTGCAAAAAAGACAAAATCAGAAAACAAAAATGTGAAAAAAATTAAAAGGGTACCACTGGGGCTCGAACCCAGGTCCAAAAGGTTACAGGCGCGCGCTTCTACCACTAGGGTGGCTATACATCCATTAACATAGGCAAATCAATAAATATACAAGGCAAAACACGTCCTGGTGACTTCATCTTCAACCTCCAGCCAAACCAACTCTAACTTGCTCATTTCATATCAAAAATGAAAACTGTTAACATGAAACTTGTAGCAAATTTCCTCACGGTTTCAGAAATGTAAAGCATTAAAACTATAGATCAAAGATAAGAATGAATTTTAATGGCCCTAATCTGAACCCTAAAAATCTCATAAATTTCAGTTTCAAAATTCTCTAAGCTCAAGAAAAATTAATGGAAACTATGGACATGGTTAGCTTCAGGGTCATGATATCTACATGTTTTGTTCACAAATAAATCATTGATGATACCTGTATGAAGAGTTCCAAAGTTAGAAAACATACCTCGAAACTGGAAATCATGTTTTGAGTTTGAGCTTGTTTCAAGTTATGGTGATGATCGGGTTAGCTTCCTTGAAGTCCCAGGAAGCTAATGCAATGATTAGATTGAGCAATGGATGGATGAAATGGTCTGGAGAAGTCAATGTGCAGAGCTCTGTTTTTGAAAATGGAGGATGGTGTTAATGGTTTTACAGTTCTGTAACAGGGTGTGGGATCAACTCTATATGATGTTTAGAAGCTTTAGAAACCAAAAGGCCAAGAAACGTACGAGTAGATTATGAGCTTCAAGTTTTTGTTCAGATTGTGTGAAAATGGAAGTATGAAGTGTGATTCTGAGTTCTAGCTCTTTTCAGTGGTCAATAATTCGTGTGTTTGTGTCAAATGGTTTGTGTATGTATAAACAAAAGTGTTTGAGAGCTTTGGACAATCATAAGTACCAGTTTCTAGCTTTTGGCTAGGTTACTTGATTTTGAAGAAAAGAGGGAAACAAGTTTCAAGAAGAGGTACAAGCATGGGATGGATGATTGTAAGTGTTTGAAACATTTCTCATGAGTTATAGGACTTGTTTGATCATAAGAGAACAAGTGCAAGGCTCAAGAACAAGTTTTGTACAAAAAGTCACTTTATCAAAATGGCAATGTAACCTTTCTTCAAAAAATGGATATAAAGCATGTCCTTGCATTGAATGCTTGAAGTGAGGCCTCTAACATCTGTATAAACCATTAATTATGGAGTTCCTAACAAGTTTGAGGCCTGCAAAGTAGAGTTTATGCAGCACAACTTTGAATTTGAATTTTGTTCATCACTAAAATGACTTGTAATTAAAGTGATAAAACCCTAACTTCATCTCTTCGATTCTCCCTACTCAAAAATAATCTCAAGGAGCTCTTATAAATTTTGGAAAGCTTGTAATGTTCTCTACAACCCATTTTTTAATTGCTTTTGGAGATTCCCCTTGGAACTATATGAAAAAGTGTCATGAAGTTAGGTCAAAATCCTGACCAAATTAGGGCAAAACTTCACTAAGTGTTTAGTTTCATGACCACATGTTCTTACAATTATAACTTCAGATCCAAGCACTTTTAGAAGGAGTTGTGTAAATAAAAGTTATATATTTCATGTAGATATACAACTTTCATGTTGGAAGTTTCTCTTGAATCATCTTTCATCATGGTGAAAATTTTGCTCAAAGTTATGAAAAAACATGAAATTTCCAACACTTAGAAAAATTTCTAAGTTTAGAAATTATGACTTTTCAAAATGAAATCTTGATTTTTTGATTTCTTGATGAATAAGTTTCTTATTTTGACATGTTTTAATGAATTGTGATCTTTGGCACTGGAATTTGACCAAAAAGTTAAAGTTTGACTTTTCAGTATACAGTTGATTTTTGATCGGTTGACTGCAAAATTCATCTGTCAATCCAATGGACTTGCAATGTTTTGAACCATGTCATTAGGTCAAAATGATGCAATTGGGCTATTTAGATCATGCCTTAAACCAATTTACCATTTGCTAGGTCAAATATCAGAAATTGTCCTTTCCTAGTCAAAACCCTAATTTTGACCATTTTGCCCTTTTGGAGATTTGATCAAACTTCTTGAGGAATTGTGGTCCAAACTTGATCAAATGATACATATGAGTTTATAATGTTGATGGTGATAAAAAATCATGAAGTTTGACTGTAAACTGGCCATAGTTTACTTTTCCCTCAATACAACTGATTTTTAGGTCAACTGCTCAATTGACTGATCAAAAATGTGATCCAAGGCTTGAAACTTGACATGAGTAATCTTTGGGGTCCATAATGATACATGAAAGTCATATGCGGCATTGGAAGTTCAAAAATACTTGTGCAAACTCAAACCCTAATTTTGGTCATCAGTGCTTAAGGAGATGTCTTGAGCTGATCAAACCCTAATGCAGTCTTGAGTCAAGGGAGATCTTGTGAGAAAATTCTTGATATGTGAGAGGGTAAAGTTTGGGGTATAATAGATGCCCCTGTTCAATCTTCTTAAGCCTGAAGAGTTAGATTATCGAGTTTTGCCATTCGTGAATCGAAGGTGGAAGATGATTGGACACTAGAGTGCCTAGAAATTTGCACTCGGTGATGTGATGGTAGAGGGAATGGGATTAAAGATTCCATTTGGAGGGATGATAGAGATTTGTTGGAGATGGGCTTGTAGATGCCATCCAAAAGTGATTGCTGAATCTGAAAGAGAATCTGAATGAGTATCAGAATGGCATATGTGCCTGGAGCGTATCTGAACTGTATCTGAAAGCTGAATTTGAATGAGTATCAGAATGGCATTCGTGTCTGGAGTATATCTGAACTGTATCTGAAAGAGACTCTGAATAAGTATCAGAGTGGTATCCATGTTTGGAGCGTATCTGAACTGTATCTGAAAAGTGGACTCTGAATGAGTATCAGAATGGCATCCGTGTTTGGAGCGTATCTGAACTATATCTGAAAGTTGACTCTGAATGAGTATCAGAATGGCATCCGTGTCGGGAGCATATCTGAATTGTATCTGAAAGTTGACTCTGAATGAGTATCAGAATGGGATTCGTGTCTGGAGCATATCTAAACTGTATCTGAAAGCTGAATCTGAATGAGTATCAGAATGGCATTCGTGTCTGAAGCGTATCTGAACTGTATCTGAAAGTTGACTCTGAATGAGTATCAGAATGGCATCCATGTCTAGAGCGTATTTGAACTGTATCTGAAAACTTTGAACATTTTTAATGGTAGTTGTTGATTAATCATATCCTGAAAAGGGTAAAATATTAGCTAATATGCAATGTGTTGTACCCCAAAATTTGCCCTCCCATTTCTCATTGATTTATCACCACAAAGCCTTTGAAAGCTCAAGATCCAGTTAGGGTTTCATCTGCTCAAGACCTCTCCTTGCACTGTGGACTCAAATTAGGGTTTGTGTTTGCACAAAGATATTTTGACCTAAAATGCCTAATATGACTTTCATGCTTCATATTGGACTCCTAAGTTTACCCACATCAAGTTTCAAGTCTTGATTCCATGTTTTGCCCAGTCAATTGGACAGTTGACCTAGAAATCAACTGTATTGGGGAAAAAGTCAACTGTGGCCAATTGACAGTCAAACCTCATGAAATTTGACCCACATCAACATTATGAACTCATATGGACCATTTGATCAAGTTTGGATCACAATTCCCCAAGAAATTTGATCAGATCACCAAAAGGGCAAAATGGTCATTTTTAGGGTTTTGACTGCACAAAAGCAATTTTTGACTGTTTGACCTAGCCAATGGCAAACCAAGCTCACACATGGACTCAAGGACCCCATGGAATTATCTTGACATGATCAACAAACTCAAAAGATCCCAAGCATACAGGATTGACAGTTGAATTTCCCAGTCAATTGATCAATTTTGACTGTATACTGAAAAGTCAAACTTTGACTTTTTGGTCAAAATCAAGAGTCAAGATTCATTTTTCATCAAAACATGCTAAATCATGAAACTTGTTCACCAAGAAATCACAAAATGCAAATTAGGGTTTAAAATGGAATTTTTCATAACTTAGAATTTTTCTAAGTTATGAAAAACCCTAATTTTTTCCCAACTTTGCCCCACTTTTTAACCATGATCCATTTTGATTCAAACAAAAGTCCAAACATGAAAGTTGTAGTTTGTTGCATAATCTACAACTTTGATTCACAAAGTTTTCTCATTTGAAGCTTGCATCTCAAGTTACAAATTTTTGAATAAGGGCACTAAACCATTCTTAACTTAGTGAATTTTTGACCTATTTTGACAAGGTTTTCTACCCCACTTCAAGGCCATTTTCCTTACACTTCCACTTGGAATTTCAAATTGCATTTCAAAGATGGATTGTAGTACACATTCCAAGCTTTCCAAAATGTCCAAGAACTTCTCAAACAACCTCATGGTTAGGGAGAATCGAATTTCACAATATAGCAAAAAACCACTTTGTTCATGACCAAGTTACATGTTCATAACCTTGCAATTTGAACTCAGCATGCCTTAGATTAGATTACAGGTCCTTAAACCAAGTTACACTCAATAATTTAATGCTTGTTCATTGTGTCAAGGTGTTATTCTATGAGTTCAAGTATTGTACACAAGCCTAATCCATTTTTAGATAAAGTGAACTATCCATTTTTGCTAAAATTCACTTTATGTCAATTTGGAAATCCAACAAGTACATTGCAAATATGAATGGCACAAGTTTATGAGCATAACACACTGATCAAGGAGGGATTATGCAGCACATTAGGGGCCCTCTACATGCCTAGAAACACAAGTTGGCTTTTGTTGCTTAAGAAAGAAGAAAAGTGTCATAACATCACACAACATCCATCTCAGCTTAGACACACAAGAACTAAGTTATCAAACACATTCCATAGATCATAACCAAGCTGATACACGACCCTTGCACCTCTCAAACACTCCCATTGCCATAATCACCCTCAAACTGCACAAACAGGGCAAAGCCTGCAGTTTGAGTGCTATCTTCCATTTCCTTCAAGCTCTTTTGCCAAAATCAGTTCCTACACATTCCCTAACACATATGCAAGCTAACCATGCCTTGAAACACGACCTGTAACTCCTCTAACAAGTTCCACCATTTTCACTTTTTCATTTTGCAGTTGAAGTCCCACAGCTCAGTTCAAGGTGTCTCAAGGCAAAGTAGATATTGGAACAGCATCACCACACCTCAAGGAAGCTATACCAATCAGTATCTTGCACTGTAAGCTCCCAATTTGCCAGTTAGAACTCCAGCTGAACAGGTATTTTGATGAACTCGTATCTCTCTTATGATGCATCATTAGTCTTAAGTTTGTGAAGAAACAATGTCCTATTCATGCCACTGAACATGTACATTCCTTTACTTTTCATTTCTTTTTCCTGAGTAGAGAGAATTTGGAGTTTGAAAATGGCAGAAAAACTAGGTTAGGATTTGGGGGAGGAGAAATTCTCCCTCATCTTAAAGAGTTAGATCAAGTTATGCATATGGTTAGAATCGTGATTTCATGCTTAACATCTTTTGTGTTGGAAGTTTGTTCAAAAAATCAAAGAATCAGGATTTCAAACACAGCTTGCAGGCGCGCGTTTTTTGATTCAGAGGTTGAAGAAGAAGTGGTTTGGGCTGGGCCTGTGTCATTTTTTTTATTCACACCATGTTTTTGATATTGCACCCCCTGAGCCCATTTTGTCCATTTGCTTGATTTTTTGACTTTTCTTTTTTATTTCTGACTTATTTATTTTTGTTAATAATATTAAAAACATAAAAATATTTTTCCTCACCTTTTTTTAATTTATTTGATATTTATTTGATTTTCTTCTAACTTATACATAAATAAAGAAATATATACATTTTGTTAAAATATTAAGAAATATGTAAAAACACATTTATTTACATTTTTATTTTTATTTTGCCTCTTGAAAATATTCATATGAAAAAATACTATTTTCTAAAATATTAAATATTATTATTATTTATATATATAATACATATTTAAAATAATACATATATACATATACTCATTAATATATTTAGGATAAATATAAAATATATACTCCTTTTATTTTTCTTATTAAAATTTAATATAAAAAATGCATTTTTGACAAATACCTCATTTTATTTTATTTTTGTATATATACATAAATATTTGTTCATAATAAATAAATGGTATGCTTTATTTAATAGAATTAGGGTTTTTGCCCTAAATTCAAAAATACTCCAAAAATAATATCCCTTTTATTTTCTTTTTTTATTTTTTTTTCTCACATAAATAATACTTTTTTCATACATATAAAAATTCCTTTTGCATACTGGCATATTTGTTTTATTTTACCATTTGAATTATACATTTTTATTTATCTTGTAAATATTCATAAAAATGATGTAATAGTTTTAGGTTTAATTTCTTGTCTAAATATTCCCATTTGAACATTGTACCCCCCTCCCTATATTATTGTGATGTAATAGCGTAGGAATTTAAATTTCGCACTTTATCGCTTTCTAAACATACTATGCTAGAACTAGGGTTTGTATGTAAATAAAATGAACAAAAATAGTTGACCTAATTTCAAGACAAACAAGCATGAAAAATGGACAACACATTTCACACTTGCACCCCTAGGGTATTCCACTTTGTTGCCTTCAAATAATTGGGCCATGTTGCATGTTGAACTTCTTTGGGTAAAACAAGCAATCAAATGATCATAGTCCCTCAAAATGTTGCTTAAATAAATGATCAAGTCCCTTTTAAAAGAAAATTGCCCAAAGACATTTAACACTATTGCAACTATGGTCTAAACGATGACCCGCGCCCGCCCCTTTCATCTCCTAAAACAAGATTGTCCACCAAATGCAATGGTGGAACAAAATTGTCAAAAGGTCTAAAACATAAACAAAAATCTTTGAGAAAATTTTAGGGTAGATAAACTCTTAAGTACTTGCCAATTTGCAAAGAAAACACTTGCCTAATTTCAAAACCCACTTCACAAACACTTTCAAACAAACTTTCAAAAAAAAAACCTTGAAACATCTTTTTAAAAGACAAAACACCTTTTGTAAAACATTCGAGTAAAGAATTGTTACAAGGGTAGCCTATACAAGGCATCTTTTAAAAACATTTTCAAAGCCACACACACAAAACACCATTTCAAACAATTGAAAACCAAGGCAAGTTGATCTAAGCAAGTACCTAAGAGCCCATGGATAACCATGGATAGAAGGGGTGCTAATACCTTCCCCTTCTATAATCTACTCCCCGAACCCAAGAAAAATCTCAAAGGTTTTTTGCTGTGCTTTTTAAACCTTTCCTTAGGATAAAATAAAAAGTCGGTGGCGACTCTTGCTCAACCGAAACATTTGCGAAAACAAACGCAAAACCATAGTCAGTTCTCCCACCGTATCACAGAACTGGAGACTCTGCTGGGGAAATTTTTTTTTTAAAAGTGGAGTAACCTTAGGGCTTAGATCACCCTCTTGCATGACTAATTGTTTGATTTGCTTGCTTTATACTTTGGCTCTATTGTTTGGGTTTACAATCCTCCACCCGGATTTTGGGAAACATTCATAGATAGCAATACGTTATGGAAACTGTGCGGGGTATACCGACACGGTCTAAGCAATAGCTATATTAGTGCGACATATTTGTGAGTACCGGTAACCCTTGAGTTCAATCAAGGAGAGTACGGGGCCGCTGAGTGATGTCACTAAGCACTAATGACCTAGAACCTTACTTGACCATCTTGGCCTTTTATTAGGGGTAGTGAGATGACCGGCTTTGGTGCAGTCCGAAGTTGGTAGATACTCGATACTACACTCATTGAGGGTTGTTTTCTTGGAATATTTTGGTCGCTAGTTAAGTGGCTAAACCAAAACAATGAACATTGAAAACAATCCCGTGATATTGAGCTCCTTAGAACCCGGTTACTATTTATAGGACAGGTTTTTAAGCCAACTACACTCAAGAGGGTACTTACCTATGAAACCCCATGCAAGCCTGAAATTAGGGTTTGGTGTGATTTGCTTGTACATATGTTTTGTGCATACATCATAAACATCATAAAACATCATATGCATTCACTAACCATTTCAAGGGTTTTGGATCTTCATCTTTGTTCTTGTTTTGTAGGACATGGAAATTCCTCGCAGAAACACCATTCAAGTCAACCTTGTGAGAATCTCTCCTCAACTCAAGGAGATCACCTCAAGAATTCCGGAAATTTCCTCCTTCAGTGAAAGACATGGTAGACTGCTCAGCCTAGTCAACACCAACATTGAAGAAGACATGATGAAAGTGCTATTCCAGTTCTTTGACCCTCTTCACCACTGCTTCACTTTCCCTGATTATCAGTTGGTACCCACTTTGGAGGAGTTTTCTCAACTCCTAAGAATCCCTATCCTTAATCAACTACCCTTCAACGGTACGGAAAAGGAACCAAAGCCTGAAGATGTTGCTCGAGCATTACATCTTCAACCATCTGACATTAAGGGGCATTGGGAAACCAGAAGTGGCGTCAAAGGATTCTTAGCAAAATTCTTGTTTGAGAAGGCACAAGAATGTTGGAATTCATTGGACCTACAAGCCTTTGAAGAGATTGTGGCACTCCTTATCTACGGGTTGGTCTTGTTCCCAAATCCTGACCAATTGGTAGATGTCAACGCCGTCAAAATCTTTTTGTCCAGAAATCCAATACCAACATTGCTTGGGGACATCCTTCACTCATTTTACACACGAACAATGAGAAAGAGGGGTGTTCTCATGTGCTGTACTCCTATCCTCGCAAGGTGGTTTATTTCGCACCTTCCACAATCTGTCTTGAAGAATGACCAAGGTACAAGGTGGTCCCAACGATTGATGACTCTTACTCATTCTGATGTGCATTGGTGTTCTCGGTCCAGAGAAAATGTCGTCATCGTCGATCGTTGCGGAGAGTTTCCTAATGTTCCTTTACTTGGAATTAGAGGGGGTATCACCTACAACCCTTGCCTAGCTTTGAGGCAATTTGGATATGCACGGAGGGATGGCCCTCATGATATGTTGATTCCTAGCCTAGTTTTTGACTTCGACAATGATGCGCAAGGACTCCGCCAAAGATTCATCAGAGCTTGGGGAAAACTCAACAAGGTTGGTAGCAAGACTCTGGGACACAAGAACTCCATCCCTCTTGAGCCCTATCTCAAGTGGGTACGAGCCCGAGCCCAAAGTCTAATGATGCCTTATCCTCATGTACTCCCAGTGATTAAAGAGCCCGTCAATGAAGGAGAGGTTCCCTACACCATCCTACATCCAGACATGCCTACATCATGGGAGGAAATGCAGAAAAGTTGGATTCAGCTCAAGGAGGAACGGAACACTTTCGAAGCTAGCTACTACGCCAGTGAAAAGAAGGTTCTAGAGCTTACCCGCCGACTCCACGAGCAGGAGGCCCTCAACACCTACATCGCACCGAAGAGGATGCACAATGTCTTTCTGCCTTAAGAAGTTTATTTTGTAACATTTGGCCTATGGGGCATTTATGTACTAACAAATTTCTTCTTATTAATATGACGTGCGTTCTTCTTTGTCTAAAACAATTTTGAGTGTCCTAAATCCTTGAATGCATTGCATACATCAGCATACCATTCATCATGTGCATAAGCAGGTCTCACTCCAGGTTTCCTTATCTATCTGTTGTTTATTTCAGTAGGATGGATCTCGAGCAAACAGTCAAAGACCTACAAGCCCAGAATGCACAGTTCCAGCAACTCTTGATGACTTTGGTTAAAAGTCAAGAGGATATCAAGGCTCATTTAGAGAATAAGGACCCAGTGAAGAAGAAAAAGAGGGTCGGAGTGGCTACTTTGGGGAGAAGATTTGACAGAGAAGCTCGGAGGGTGCTTGAATTTCCTCCTACTTCTAATGAAGGGACTAGTAAAAGAGATCGAGCTGTGGTGCCTTCCGAGTCTGATGCAGAGGAGGAAGAGGTTGAAGAGGATGAAGATTATTCTGACCAGCAATACCCTCCAGCTGATGATAAGTACAAGGGTTTAGAAGACAGATTGGCTGCCATGGAATTGCAAAGGGTACCGGGTTTGGATTTTGAAGACATGGGCTTGGTCGCCGGAATTGTGATTCCCCCAAAATTCAAAGTGCCAGTGTTTGTGAGGTATGATGGGCTGTCCTGTCCCAAAATGCATCTCAGGTCCTACGTGAGAAAAATTCAACCCTATACGGAAGATAAAAATCTCTGGATTCATTTCTTTCAAGACAGCCTATCGGGAGCCCAGTTGGAGTGGTTTTACCAGCTAGAAGGGACCAGTGTCATAAATTGGGAAGATTTGGCCACCGCTTTCTACAAACAATATCAGTATAATTCTGATCTTGCTCCTACTCGTACCCAACTTCAGGGTATGTCACTAGGAACAAGTGAGGGATTCAAGGAATATGCACAAAAATGGAGGGATTTGGCTGGCAGGGTGCAACCTCCTTTAACCGATCGTGAGCTCGTTGATATGTTTCTTGGGACCCTATCTGGGCCATTTTTCAATCATCTAATTGGTAACTCTTCCGCAGGGTTTACCGATTTAATCTTAACCAGCGAAAGGATTGAAGCTGGCATCAAGTCAGGAAAGATTCATAAGGGTGTTGCTGCAAGTGTCGAGAAGAAGCCTTTTAAGAAGGAGACAGCTATGGTATATTCTCAGAGAAGAGCAGGAAAGATGGAGCGTCGGCCAACTGTGGGGGCCGTAATGATTCAAAACACTCCGAGTGAGCAGCCTCGCTACAACCAATCCAGACCAAATCAACAACGAGTGGAAAGGCCACAACGGCAGTTCACCCGTATTAATATGACTCCAGCGCAGGTGCTTCCCCATCTACTGAAGTTGAATCTCGCCACCATCAAGGAGGCGCCAAAGAATGTAAATACATCCTCTCCGCATTACCATGCCAACGCTAAATGCGCCTACCATTCAGACAGTGTTGGACACGACACCAATGATTGTTGGGCACTCAAGCACAAGATCCAAGACCTGATAGAAGCGAAGGAAGTAGAGTTTGACGCGCCAGAAAAGCCTAATGTGATATCTGCACCCATGCCGAAGCACGGCCGAAATGTCAACGCCATTGAAGAAGATTTGTATGTTGCTGATGTCAGTGATCTGACTACTCCACTGTTAACCGTTAAGTTGAATCTGTTGAGGGCCGGGATCTTCCCGGGATGTAAGGAAGATTGTTATTGTTGCCACTCTCTGCCGTTTGATTGTCCGATATTGAAGAAAGGCATCCAAGGCCTTATGGATAGCCGACAAATTCTGTTTGAAAAAGTTTCTGCTGTTCCAGTTCATGTTGAAAATGTCTCAATCATAACCATCCACGCCAATCTTTCCAAGGCCGTCAAAAAGCCAGTTAAGATTACACCAGCCGCAAGATCTGTTCCTTTAAAGATAACAATGCCGGGGCATGTTCCCTATGTTTCGGAGAAGTCGATACCTTGGAACTATGGTGGTGACATCTACTACCATGGTATTAAGCAAGTCGAGGTAATTGAAGAAAGTTCGGATGATGAAGAAGCCAGCATTAGTAACATTGCGGGCACCAGCAAAATCACCAGGAGCGGGAGAATATTTTCTCCAGAGATTGCCCCTCCAAGAGCAGTCTTTAGACCCTCATCAGCTAAAGAAGTCATCCCTGCACCGATAAAACTCTCTGCTAGAACTCCTTTGATCGAAGAGGTTGTTGTTCCTAGTGCTGTCTTTCCTATCATTGTTGATAAAGGAAAGGGAATACAAGATGAGTCCGTCAGGATGAGGGCTCAACCCTTAGTGATTCCGGAAGCCTCCAAGAAAGAAATGGACGAGATTTTGAGGATAATCAAGAGAAGTGATTACGATGTGGTGGAACAGTTGGGGCAAACCCCCTCCAAGATCTCCATGCTGGCACTATTGCTTTGCTCAGAAGCGCACGCTCAAGCTTTGATTAAGTTTCTGAAGGCAGCCCATGTGCCCCAGGAAACCGTCGCAGACCAATTTCAACATTGCGTGGCTAGCCTGACTGCGGACAATGGATTAGGTTTTTCTGATGCCGACCTAACCCCTAAGGGCCGAAACCACAATGATGCGTTGCATATTTCAATCGAGTGTCGTGGAACCACCCTTGCACACGTTTTGGTTGATACCGGTTCATCGCTGAATGTTTTTCCTAAAAAGGCCTTGGACCGGCTAGATTGCGAAGGGTTGGAATTGAAGCCGAGTGATATTGTCGTCAGAGCTTTCGATGGGTCGAAAAGAATGGTCCATGGAGAAGTTGAAATTCCTGTCAAGATAGGTATCGAGGTGTTTAAATCCACTTTCTACGTGATGGACATCCGTCCATCGTACTCTTGCCTGCTGGGTAGACCTTGGATACACCATGCTGGGGCAGTCACCTCCTCTTTGCATCAGATGTTGAAATATCCTGTCAAGGGAAAGATCATTACTGTCCATGGAGAAGAAGAGTACATGATTAGCCACTTAAATTCTTTCCGGTATGTGGAGGTTGAAGGAGAATTCATCGAGACACCGTTTCAACATTTCGAAGAGGTTCTTCTCGAAGTAGCAGTGGCAAAGTTAGCAGCTGAGGCACCGAGACAGATGGCCAGGATGGCATCTCTGGAGGATGCAAGAGCCGCAATCAAAGAAGGGAAGAATTCAGCGTGGGGGCAGTTACCCGATTTTCCGCATAAGACTAACAAGTTTGGATTAGGGTTCACAGCCGCTGGCCAGAAAGCCATGCGCCAGTCAAAGATTGAAAGAGCGCCAGTCAAAATTTCTCCTTACCGAATCAACGCCCTGGAAGATGAAGACAAGGAAAGCAACTTTGAAGAGTGGATTCATCCAACTGTCAGAGGAGGATTGAGCAATTGGGAGGCTAAAGACTTTGTCCCCATCACTTTTATTCATCAGTAATTTATCTGTTAAACATTTCTTATTTGGTCTGTAATATTTTACTTTCAAACAATCCGTACACTATCTTTTCACCTCCTGCCTTGCCCGGGGCATGTAGGTCCACTTGTAAGGGTTTTGACTATTTTTCATATTCATATGCCATGTTTAATGATTCATTGGACGTTTTTCATTTGATAAACTGCTTATGTTCATTTTCTTTCCTTTTGCATTTTTTGTTTAAGGATGGCTATCCCTTACACACACCCACACTCACCAATGCAGGTACCCATCCACTTCGGATTCCATGGGTGACTATTCTGCTATATCTTTCAATAACTCTGAGGATCTGGTCAATCTAGCCGAGTATGAAGATGACGAAGGTTGTGAAGTACCAGAGGAGCTAGCCAGACTTCTGCAACAAGAGGAAAGGGCCATCTTACCGCATGAAGAGCCATTGGAAGCTGTTAACTTGGGAACCGAGGAGAATCGGAAGGAGGTGCAAGTGGGTGCCAATCTGGAACCGAAAGTCAAGGAGCGCCTGATACAGTTGTTGAATGAGTATGTTGAAATCTTCGCTTGGTCTTATGAAGACATGCCGGGTCTAGACACCGACATCGTGGTTCACCGTCTCCCCACAAGAGAAGACTGTCCACCAATCAAACAAAAAGTTCGCCGAATGAGGCCTGGCATGTCCGAAAAGATCAAAGCAGAAGTAATGAAACAATTCGATGCTGGCTTTCTGGCTGTTACGTCCTATCCTCAATGGGTCGCTAACATTGTGCCAGTACCTAAGAAAGATGGCAAAGTCAGAATGTGTGTGGACTACCGGGATTTGAATAGGGCCAGCCCTAAAGATGATTTCCCGCTACCTCATATTGACATCTTGATCGACAATACAGCTCAGCATAAAGTGTTTTCCTTCATGGACGGATTCTCGGGCTACAATCAAATCAAAATGGCCCCTGAGGATATGGAGAAAACAACTTTTGTCATACAATGGGGCACTTTCTGTTATAAGGTGATGTCGTTCGGGCTGAAGAACGCAGGGGCAACTTATCAACGCGCCATGGTAGCTTTATTTCATGACATGATACATCATGAGATTGAAGTCTACGTAGACGATATGATAGCTCGATCACAAACAGAGGAAGAGCACCTTGAGCATTTGGAGAAGTTGTTTGCCAGATTGAAAGAATACAAGCTCAGGCTGAATCCAAGTAAATGCACTTTTGGAGTTAGGTCTGGTAAACTCCTAGGATTCATTGTAAGCAACAAAGGCATTGAAGTCGATCCGGCAAAAGTAAAAGCAATACAAGAGATGCCTGCTCCCCGTACTGAAAAGGAGGTTAGAGGATTCTTGGGGCGCATAAACTATATTGCCAGATTCATCTCACATCTGACTTCTACCTGTGAGCCAATTTTCAAACTCTTGAAGAAAGATCAGGTAGTTGAATGGAACGACGACTACCAAGCTGCTTTTGATAGAATCAAGGAGTATTTACTAGAACCTCCTATTCTGATGCCACCCGTCGAAGGAAGACCATTGATCATGTATTTGACCGTCTTGGATAACTCAATGGGGTGTGTTTTGGGCCAACATGACGAGTCTGGTCGAAAAGAGCATGCCATTTATTACCTTAGCAAAAAGTTTACCGACTGTGAGACTCGCTACTCACTGCTCGAGAAAACTTGTTGCGCTTTGGTATGGGCTGCTCGCCGACTAAGACAGTATATGTTGACTCATACTACCTTGTTGATATCCAAAATGGACCCTATCAAGTATATCTTCGAGAAGCCCGCTTTATCTGGAAGGATAGCTAGATGGCAAATGATCTTAACCGAGTATGACATCCAGTACACCACCCAAAAAGCTATAAAAGGGAGTGTACTAGCTGACCATCTGGCTCATCAGGCTATCGAAGACTATCAACCCATGAGATTTGACTTCCCAGACGAGGACATCATGAATTTGGACAACGTTGAAAGTAACGGACCGTATGACGGACCCGAAAAGGGATCCCGATGGACCCTGTACTTTGATGGTGCTTCAAATGCACTTGGAAACGGTATTGGCGCAGTACTCATTTCTCCGGAAGGTTGTCACACTCCTTTCACGGCCCGACTTTGTTTCAGCTGCACAAACAACATGGCTGAGTATGAAGCCTGCATTTTTGGTCTCAAGGGTGCTATAAACTTAGGGATCAAATCTTTGATCGTATTTGGGGACTCAGCTTTGGTCATCAGCCAAATCAAAGGAGACTGGGATACCAAACATCCTAATCTTATCCCATACAAAGAACATGTCCTGACATTGTTGCCGCATTTCGAGCAAATTACCTTCGAGCATTTCCCGTGAGAAGAGAATCAGCTAGCAGATGCTCTAGCCACAATGTCCTCCATGTTTAAACTCAACTGGGATAATGAGGCTCCCCAAATCACCATCAAGCGAATGGATGAACCGGCACATTGCCACGAGATTAATACCGAAGAAGTGGTGGAACAACCTTAGTTCCATGAAATCAAAAGGTATCTCGAGACTAGAGATTATCCTGAAGGAGCTTCCGTAAATGACAAGAAGTTCTTAAGGAAATTCGCTGCTAAGTTCTTCCAAAGCAACGGCATCCTTTACAAACGAAGCCATGATTGTGTATTACTCCGATGTGTGGATAAAGCTGAAGCAGAGTTGATCATGACTGATATACACAGCGGCATATTTGGCACTCACTTGAGCGGGCATACAATGGCTAAGAAGATCCTAAGGGCAGGCTATTATTGGTCTACCATGGAAGCTGACTGCCATCAACATTCCCGTACTTGCCACAAGTGTCAAGTCTATGCTGACAAAGTTCATATCCCTCCGGTTCCTCTCAATGTCCTGACTGCTCCATGGCCCTTTGCAATGTGGGGCATTGATATGATTGGAGAGATCAAGCCCACGGCTTCCAACGGACATCGCTTCATCCTAGTTGCCATTGACTACTTCACTAAATGGGTCGAAGCAGCTTCCTTCGCCTCTGTCACCAAAAATGTGGTTGCCCGCTTTATCAAGCAAAATCTCATATGTCGGTATGGTGTTCCAGACAGGATCATTACGGACAACGGTACAAATCTGAATAATACAATGATCACCGCATTATGCGAACAGTTCAAGATTTATCATCACAATTCATCTCCCTATCGGCCGAAGATGAACGGTGCTGTTGAAGCTGCGAACAAAAACATTAAGAAGATCATTCAGAAAATGACAGTCACTTACAAAGACTGGCATGAAATGTTACCGTTTGCTCTGCATGGATACCGTACGACGGTACGTACTTCAACCGGGGCAACACCATTTTCTTTGGTATATGGCATGGAATCTGTCTTGCCTATGGAAGTCCAGATCCCTTCTCTAAGGATTATGAAGGATGCAGGTTTGAATGAAGATGATTGGATGCAGACCCGACTTGATCAACTCAATCTGATCGACGAGAAGCGACTTGCTGCTATATGCCATGGTCAGACGTATCAAAAGCGGATGATCAAGGCCTTCAATAAGAAAGTCAGACGTCAAGTGTATCAAGTCGGAGATCTCGTAATCAAGCGGATTATCTTGCCGCAAAGCGATCCTAGGGGCAAATGGACTCCTACATATGAAGGACCATTTGTGATCAAAAGCCTATTTTCTGGTGGTGCAATGATTCTGACCACCATGGACGGCGACGATTTGCCGCACCCTACGAATGCAGACATAGTCAAAAGATACTACGCATAAAATAACCCGACAAGTCGAAAACCCGAAAGGGCGGCTTGGGCAAAAATGGGCATCCCGGTGAACCGAAAACCCGAAAGGGCGGTTCAGGCAAAAATTAGGGATAAAAACGAAAAAATCTGTACACCCGGCAAGTCGAAAACCCGAAAGGGCGGCTTGGGCAAAAAGGGGTTTCCCGGTGAATCGAAAACCCGAAAGGGCGATTCAGGCAAAAGTTAGGGAATTAAAGCGCATGACTATGTCTCATCGGATCACTTCAAAGACAATCTCTTCATCAACCAGTTTCGGGTTTCTGATCAATCCAGTCATCGGCAGACGAAGCATTGAATGGACAGATATTCAGAGTTGTGAAGGCTGTAGCAGAATGGAATCTCATGAAATTATTTCACATAGCCATCTTTATTTTGTATAAATTTTTCAAATATTTACGACAAAATCCTCTTACTAGGATGATTGTCTCCTTTGTACAAATATACTCAAAGAAGATCAATACAAATACTTTCCCGAAAATTTGTGTCATTTCCTTTTTCTTTTTCTCTTGTACTATTTGTTTTATTTTGAGAAACGTCCAATGTTTTGTTAAATAGGCATATGCATTTGAAACATAATCACTTCCTAATTGAACCTAAGAAAAAGGATTACTGATAGGATGAAGGTACAAACAGATATCTTGACACCCTTTCAAAGGAAACCCCCCAAGAGTTTTGGAAACCACATCCCTAGCAAAACCTGAGGCTTATTTCCAGCAGACTCTCGAAGCTTATCCCCGGTAAGGTTCTGGAAGGCATTTCCCCGCAGAGCACGAACGTCTCTCCCGAGTTTTATTCAAAGTTATTCCTCCCAGAGGCTTATAACTGGGTTATCCTCAGCTAACAACCACGGAAGACCGCACTCGCCAGAATTCTTCCCATCCCCAGCGGAGTTCATCAAAATTCCCCAGCAGTAACTTGTCTTTGCAAATCCCCAGCCAGAGAACCCTCCGGAATTCAATTCCCCTCAGAGTTTAAGTTTCAGTGTCCCCAGTCAAGCTAAAATTTCAAATTATCAATCCCCAGCGGAGCCAGACCATTGAACCTTCTCCCCACAGAGTTTTGAGAGGGAAAATCTTAAGTCCCCCAGTGAAGTCGCCAGAGTTACTTCCCACCAAGCTGAAGATTCTCAATCTTACCTTCCCAGCATGAGTCTATTAGATTGATGTTCCCCAGTAGAGGTCATCAGGAATTCTCTTCCCCAGCAGCAGCCAAGGATTTATTTTCCCCAGCAGCAGTCAAGATGCTTTTATCTTCAGCCACCTCGGATTCGTTTATCCTCAACAAGATAGCTCGTCAGCTTACATGCGCATTCATCACATTCATACCATAAACATTGATGTCACATACATTGCATCATGCATCATAACATTGCATACGACTAACCCTTTGCCTTTTCAGGTAAGATCAGTCGACAGACTAAAATCATTCAACCTCAAGATTTCTGAAAACAGTTCACAGGTTCTCCAAGTAAACGGATGTTAACCTGTCACTTGTTCAGATTCTTCTTCAAGACTTCTGAAAACAGTTTATGGATTCTTCCCAACAACGGATGTTAATCTATCGACTTGTTCATATGCAACTTTTGAAAACAGTTTACGGACGCTTCCCAACAATGGATGCTGCTCTATTGCTTATTCAATCTCAAGATTTCTGAAAACAGTTCACGGGTTCTCCAAGTAAACGGATGTTAACCTATCACTTGTTTAGATTCTTCTTCAAGACTTCTGAAAACAGTTTATGGATTCTTCCCAACAACGGATGTTAATCTATCGACTTGTTCAGATGCAACTTTTGAAAACAGTTTACGGACGCTTCCCAACAACGGATGCTGCTCTATTGCTTATTCAATCTCAAGATTTCTGAAAACAGTTCACGGGTTCTCCAAGTAAACGGATGTTAACCTATCACTTGTTCAGATTCTTCTTCAAGACTTCTGAAAACAGTTTATGGATTCTTCCCAACAACGGATGTTAATCTATCGACTTGTTCAGATGCAACTTTTGAAAACAGTTTACGGACGCTTCTCAACAACGGATGCTGCTCTATTGCTTATTCAATCTCAAGATTTCTGAAAACAGTTCACGGGTTCTCCAAGTAAACGGATGTTAACCTATCACTTGTTCAGATTCTTCTTCAAGACTTCTGAAAACAGTTTATGGATTCTTCCCAACAACGGATGTTAATCTATCGACTTGTTCAGATGCAACTTTTGAAAACAGTTTACGGACGCTTCTCAACAACGGATGCTGCTCTATTGCTTATTCAATCTCAAGGTTTCTGAAAACAGTTCACAGGTTCTCCAAGTAAACGGATGTTAACCTATCACTTGTTCAGTTTCTTCTTCAAACCACTGAAAACAGTTTACAGATTCCTCCCAACAACGGATGTTAATCTATCGACTTGTTCAGATGCAACTTTTGAAAACAGTTTACGGACGCTTCTCAACAACGGATGCTGCTCTATTGCTTATTCAATCTCAAGGTTTCTGAAAATAGTTCACAGGTTCTCCAAGTAAACGGATGTTAACCTATCACTTGTTCAGTTTCTTCTTCAAACCACTGAAAACAGTTTACAGATTCCTCCCAACAACGGATGTCAATCTTTTACTTGTTCAGGCCCCCCAGTTCAGAGATGGTCCCAAGCCTGGACACCTTCCTGATATTCCCTTCCAGATGGCATCTCTAAGCCCATCCCCGACAAGATTTCTGTCACTCTCCCAGATGGCATCATTAAGCCCATCTCCAAATGGCATCTCTAAGCCCATTCCCACATCCATCACTTTGACGAGTGCAAATTTCCGGGCACTCTAGTGTCCAATCTCCTTTTACCCTCGAGTCACGAAAGGTAAACTTGCCAATCTAACTCTTCGGATTCAAGAAGATTGAACAGGGGCAACTGTTGTACCCCAAAATTTGCCCTCCCATTTCTCATTGATTTATCACCACAAAGCCTTTGAAAGCTCAAGATCCAGTTAGGGTTTCATCTGCTCAAGACCTCTCCTTGCACTGTGGACTCAAATTAGGGTTTGTGTTTGCACAAAGATATTTTGACCTAAAATGCCTAAGATGACTTTCATGCTTCATATTGGACTCCTAAGTTTACCCACATCAAGTTTCAAGTCTTGATTCCATGTTTTGCCCAGTCAATTGGACAGTTGACCTAGAAATCAACTGTATTAGGGAAAAAGTCAACTGTGGCCAATTGACAGTCAAACCTCATGAAATTTGACCCACATCAACATTATGAACTCATATGGACCATTTGATCAAGTTTGGTGAACAAGTTTAAACCCTTACACCATGATCCATTTTGATTCAAACAAAAGTCCAAACATGAAAGTTGTAGTTTGTTGCATAATCTACAACTTTTATTCACAAAGTTTTCTCATTTGAAGCTTGCATCTCAAGTTACAAATTTTTGAATAAGGGCACTAAACCATTCTTAACTTAGTGAATTTTTGACCTATTTTGACAAGGTTTTCTACCCCACTTCAAGGCCATTTTCCTTACACTTCCACTTGGAATTTCAAATTACATTTCAAAGATGGATTGTAGTACACATTCCAAGATTTCCAAAATGTCCAAGAACTTCTCAAACAACCTCATGGTTAGGGAGAATCGAATTTCACAATATAGCAAAAAACCACTTTGTTCATGACCAAGTTACATGTTCATAACCTTGCAATTTGAACTCAGCATGCCTTAGATTAGATTACAGGTCCTTAAACCAAGTTACACTCAATAATTTAATGCTTGTTCATTGTGTCAAGGTGTTATTCTATGAGTTCAAGTATTGTACACAAGCCTAATCCATTTTTAGATAAAGTGAACTATCCATTTTTGCTAAAATTCACTTTATGTCAATTTGGAAATCCAACAAGTACATTGCAAATCTGAATGGCACAAGTTTATGAGCATAACACACTGATCAAGGAGGGATTATGCAGCACATTAGGGGCCCTCTACATGCCTAGAAACACAAGTTGGCTTTTGTTGCTTAAGAAAGAAGAAAAGTGTCATAACATCACACAACATCCATCTCAGCTTAGACACACAAGAACTAAGTTATCAAACACATTCCATAGATCATAACCAAGCTGATACACGACCCTTGCACCTCTCAAACACTCTCATTGCCATAATCACCCTCAAACTGCACAAACAGGGCAAAGCCTGCAGTTTGAGTGCTATCTTCCATTTCCTTCAAGCTCTTTTGCCAAAATCAGTTCCTACACATTCCCTAACACATATGCAAGCTAACCATGCCTTGAAACACGACCTGTAACTCCTCTAACAAGTTCCACCATTTTCACTTTTTCATTTTGCAGTTGAAGTCCCACAACTCAGTTCAAGGTGTCTCAAGGCAAAGTAGATATTGGAACAGCATCACCACACCTCAAGGAAGCTATACCAATCAGTATCTTGCACTGTAAGCTCCCCATTTGCCAGTTAGAACTCCAGCTGAACAGGTATTTTGATGAACTCGTATCTCTCTTATGATGCATCATTAGTCTTAAGTTTGTGAAGAAACAATGTCCTATTCATGCCACTGAACATGTACATTCCTTTACTTTTCATTTCTTTTGCCTGAGTAGAGAGAATTTGGAGTTTGAAAATGGTAGAAAAACTAGGTTAGGATTTGGGGGAGGAGAAATTCTCCCTCATCTTAGAGAGTTAGATCAAGTTATGCATATGGTTAGAATCGTGATTTCATGCTTAACATCTTTTGTGTTGGAAGTTTGTTCAAAAAATCAAAGAATCAGGATTTCAAACACAGCTTGCAGGCGCGCGTTTTTTGATTCAGAGGTTGAAGAAGAAGTGGTTTGGGCTGGGCCTGTGTCATTTTTTTTATTCACACCATGTTTTTGATATTGCACCCCCTGAGCCCATTTTGTCCATTTGCTTGATTTTTTGACTTTTCTTTTTTATTTCTGACTTATTTATTTTTGTTAATAATATTAAAAACATAAAAATATTTTTCCTCACCTTTTTTTAATTTATTTGATATTTATTTGATTTTCTTCTAACTTATACATAAATAAAGAAATATATACATTTTGTTAAAATATTAAGAAATATGTAAAAACACATTTATTTACATTTTTATTTTTATTTTGCCTCCTGAAAATATTCATATGAAAAAATACTATTTTCTAAAATATTAAATATTATTATTATTTATATATATAATACATATTTAAAATAATACATATATACATATACTCATTAATATATTTAGGATAAATATAAAATATATACTCCTTTTATTTTTCTTATTAAAATTTAATATAAAAAATGCATTTTTGACAAATACCTCATTTTATTTTATTTTTGTATATATACATAAATATTTGTTCATAATAAATAAATGGTATGCTTTATTTAATAGAATTAGGGTTTTTGCCCTAAATTCAAAAATACTCCAAAAATAATATCCCTTTTATTTTCTTTTTTTATTTTTTTTTTCACATAAATAATACTTTTTTCATACATATAAAAATTCCTTTTGCATACTGGCATATTTGTTTTATTTTACCATTTGAATTATACATTTTTATTTATCTTGTAAATATTCATAAAAATGATGTAATAGTTTTAGGTTTAATTTCTTGTCTAAATATCCCCATTTGAACATTGTACCCCCCTCCCTATATTATTGTGATGTAATAGCGTAGGAATTTAAATTTCGCACTTTATCGCTTTCTAAACATACTATGCTAGAACTAGGGTTTGTATGTAAATAAAATGAACAAAAATAGTTGACCTAATTTCAAGACAAACAAGCATGAAAAATGGACAACACATTTCACACTTGCACCCCTAGGGTATTCCACTTTGTTGCCTTCAAATAATTGGGCCATGTTGCATGTTGAACTTCTTTGGGTAAAACAAGCAATCAAATGATCATAGTCCCTCAAAATGTTGCTTAAATAAATGATCAAGTCCCTTTTAAAAGAAAATTGCCCAAAGACATTTAACACTATTGCAACTATGGTCTAAACGATGACCCGCGCCCGCCCCTTTCATCTCCTAAAACAAGATTGTCCACCAAATGCAATGGTGGAACAAAATTGTCAAAAGGTCTAAAACATAAACAAAAATCTTTGAGAAAATTTTAGGGTAGATAAACTCTTAAGTACTTGCCAATTTGCAAAGAAAACACTTGCCTAATTTCAAAACCCACTTCACAAACACTTTCAAACAAACTTTCAAAAAAAAAACCTTAAAACATCTTTTTAAAAGACAAAACACCTTTTGTAAAACATTCGAGTAAAGAATTGTTACAAGGGTAGCCTATACAAGGCATCTTTTAAAAACATTTTCAAAGCCACACACACAAAACACCATTTCAAACAATTGAAAACCAAGGCAAGTTGATCTAAGCAAGTACCTAAGAGCCCATGGATAACCATGGATAGAAGGGGTGCTAATACCTTCCCCTTCTATAATCTACTCCCCGAACCCAAGAAAAATCTCAAAGGTTTTTTGTTGTGCTTTTTAAACCTTTCCTTAGGATAAAATAAAAAGTCGGTGGCGACTCTTGCTCAACCGAAACATTTGCGAAAACAAACGCAAAACCATAGTCAGTTCTCCCACCGTATCACACAATGTTATGATGCATGAAATGCATGGTATAATGTATTCGTGTTATCAATGTTTATGATATATGGATGCAATGTATGCGCATGCGAGCTAATCTACTACATTGCGGTTGGATTGGGGAAAATAAATCCTTGACTGCTGTTAAGGATATGGAGTGTAAGTCTTCATGTTGTGAAGTTAAAGTTTTGATGAATTTCCACTTAGATAAATAAACTCTGTTGTAAGGGAAATGTCATGTACTGCTTGTAAAATCCTGTTGGGAAATCCTGAGAAATTCGACGACTTCTACCAGGGATTGATAACTGGAAGCTTTGTTTCGCTGGGGATTAAACTGCACACTACAGGGTATTTCATGGAAATAGCTTAGAGAGATTTCTCTATCTCTTAAACCCATCAGTGATTGTCTTTCTATTTTGTTTATTTGTAAACAGTAATTATGTTCAAATGCATATGTTCAAAAATAAATCATTGGACGTTTTTGTAAACAAAACACAAGAGTAAAGAAAAACAGATAGTTTTGCACTTTCAAAGGGATATCTTTGTATTGACTTTGAGTAAGTATTTTTGTACAATGAGACAAACATTCTAGTAAGAGAATGTTGTCGTAAAAAATGAAAATTTTGATACAAAGAAAAGATAGCTATGTGCAATAATCCCATGGGGTTCTCATTCTGCTATAGCCTTCGTGTCTTTGAGCATCTTTTCTATTTGTTGCCTTGTCCGAAGCTGATTGAATTGATCAGAACCATTGAGTTTGTTAAGTTGTTCGTACGGTGATCCAACAGGACATAGTCATACGCTTTAATTCCCTAACTTTTGCCTGGACCGCCCTTTCGGGTTTTCAGTCCACCGGGATACCCTTTTTTTCCCAAGCTGCCCTTTCGGATTTTCAAATTGCCGGGTGTACAGATTTTTTTTGTTTTATCCCTAATTTTTGCCCGAACCTTTTTGGTTCACCGAGATGCCCTTGTTTTGCCTAGGTGTGTCAACCTAGCGGGTCTCTTATGCGTAGTATCTTTTGACTATGTCTGCATTCGCAGGGTGTGGCAGGTCATCGCTATCCATGGTGGTTAAGATCATCGCTCCACCAGAGAATATGCTTTTGATTACAAATGGTCCTTTGTATGTAGGAGTCCATTTTCCCCTAGGATCACCTTGCGGCAGTATGATACGTTTGATCACCAGATCTCCAACTTGATACACTTGGCGTCTGACCTTTTGTTGAAAGCCTTGATCATCTGTTTTTGATACATTTGATCATGGAAAACAGAAGTAAGCCTTTTCTCATCAACTAAGTTTAGTTGATCAAGTCGAGTATGGATCCAATCTTCTTCATTCAACCCTGCATCCTTCATAATTCTTAGAGAGGGGATCTGGACCTCAATAGGCAAGACAGCCTCCATGCCGTATACCAGAGAATAAGGTGTTGCCCCAATTGATGTGCGAGATGTGGTACGATATCCATGGAGAGCGAATGGTAGCCTCTCATGCCAGTCTTTGTATGTGACTGTCATTTTCTGTATGATCTTTTTAATGTTCTTATTTGCGGCTTCAACAACACCATTCATCTTTTTCCGGTAAGGGGAAAAATTGTGATGCTGGATCTTAAATTGCTTGCACAGGGCGGTGATTATAATATTATTTAGATTTGTACCATTGTCTGTGATGATCCTCTCCGAGATACCGTAACGACATATAAGATTCTGCTTGATGAACTGGGCGACAACATTCTTGGTAACAGAAGCGAAAGAAGCTTCCTCCAACCACTTTGTAAAATAGTCAATGGCCACTAAGATGAAGCGGTGTCCATTGGAGGATGTTGGCTTGTTTTCCCCAATCATATCAATCCCCCACATAGCAAAGGGCCAAGGAGCCGTCAAGATATTTAGAGGAATCAAAGGTACGTGCACCTTGTCAGCATAAATCTGACACTTGTGGCAAGTTCGAGAGTGTTGATAGCAATCTGCTTCCATGGTAGATAAGTAATAGCCTACCCGTAGGATTTTCTTTGCCATTGTATGCCCACTGGAATGGGTGCCAAAAGTGCCTTCATGTAACTCAGCCATGATCCTTTCAGCTTCAACCTTATCTACGCACCGAAGTAACACAGAGTCATGGTTGCGTTTGTAAAGAATGTCATTACTAAGGAAGAATTTAGCTGAGAATCTCCTTAAGAACTTCTTATTGTTTATTGAAGCTCCTCCGGGATATTCTTGGGTTTCGAGATACCTCTTGACTTTGTGAAACCAAGTCTAGTCCACTACTTCTTCAGTGTTAATCTCGTGACAGTGTGTTGGTTCATCCCTTCGTTCAATGGTGATCTGGGGAGCCTCGTTATCCCATTTAAGTTTAAACATAGATGACATTGTGGCTAGTGCGTCTGCTAGCTGATTTTCTTCTCGCGGGAAGTGCTCGAAGGTAATCTTCTCAAAATGTGGGAGCAATGTCAAAACATGTTCTTTGTAAGGGATAAGGTTAGGGTGTTTGGTGTCCCATTCCCCTTTGATCTGGCTGATAACCAAAGCTAAATCTCTAAATACATTCAAAGATTTAATCCCCAAGTTTATGGCAGCTTTGAGACCAAAGATGCACGATTTGTATTTCGCCATGTTATTTGTACAATTGAAGCAGAGTCTTGTCGTAAAGGGAGTGTGATATCCTTCTGGAGATATGAGTACAACACCAATACCATTGTCGAGTGCGTTAGATTCCCCATCAAAAACCAGGGTCCATCAGGATCCTTGTTCAGGTCCGTCATATGGCCTGAATTCTTCACAGTTGTTTACCATCATGATGTCTTCATCTGGGAATTCGAACTCCATGGACTGGTAGTCTTCTACATCTTGGTGAGCAAGGTGATCATCTAGTACATTTCCCCTTATTGCTTTCCGGGTGGTATACTGTATGTCATATTCTGTCAGGATCATCTGCCATCTCGCTATTCTCTCAGAGAGAGCAGGTTTCTCAAAGATGTATTTTATGGGATCCATTTTAGATATCAACAAGGTAGTATGGGTCAGCATATACTGTCTTAGCTGGAGAGCAACCCATGCCAGAGCGCAGCAAGTTTTCTCGAGCGGTGAATATCTTGTTTCACAGTCGGTAAACTTTTTGCTCAGGTAATAAATAACGTCCTCTTTTCGGCCAGACTCGTCATGCTGCCCCAGCACACACCCCATTGAATTTTCCAAAACAACCAGATACATGATCAATGGCCTTCCCTTGACTGGTGGCATCAACACAGGAGGCTCTTGTAGGTACTCTTTGATCTTGTCAAAAGCAGTTTGGCACTCATCATTCCATTTGAATACTTGATCTTTCTTCAGTAACTTGAAGATTAGTTCACAAGCAGCTGTCAGGTGAGAAATGAATATGGCAATGTAGTTCAAATGTCCCAAGAATCCTCTCACTTCCTTCTCAGTACAAGGAGCAGGCATCTCTTGTATCGCTTTCACATTGGCAGGATCTACTTCAATACCCTTATTGTTGATGATAAAACTTAGGAGCTTACCAGACCATACTCCAAACGTGCATTTATTTGGGTTCAACCTCAGCTTGTACTTCTTTAATATCTCAAAGGGTTTTGTAGATCATCAAGATGCTCTTATTCTATTTGAGATCTGGCTATCATGTCGTCCATATAGACCTCTATTTCATGATGTATCATGTCATGAAACAGAGCTACCATGGCACGCTGATAGGTTGCCCCGTCATTTTTCAATCCGAATGGCATGACCTTGTAGCAGAATGTGCCTCACTATGTGACAAAGGTTGTTTTATCCATGTCCTCATGCGCCATTTTGATTTGGTTGTAGCATGAGAAACCGTCCATGAAGGAAAACACCTTATGATGTGTTGTATTGTCAACTAGGATATCAATGTGGGGAAGTGGGAAATCATCCTTAGGGCTTGCCCTATTCAAATATTTATAGTCCACGCACATTCGTACTTTGCCGTCCTTCTTGGGCACGTGAACAACATTGGAAACCCATTGCGGATAAGAGGTGACGGCCAAGAATCCAGTGTTGAATTGCTTCATGACTTCAGCTTTAATCTTCTTCGACATATCTGGTCGCATTCGACGGACCTTTTGTTTTACTGGTGGGAAATCGTCTTTTGTAGGTAGACGATGTACCACAATATTTGCATCAAGTCCTGGCATGTCTTTATACGACTAGGCAAAGACCTCAAGATACTCGTGTAACAACTGAATCAGACGTTCCTTGACACTTGGTTCCAGATTGACACCCATCTTGACTTCTCTTTTGTCTTCTTTGATACCTAGGTTGATTGTATCCACTGGTTCCTCGTGGGGCTGAATAGTTCTCTCTTCTTGTTGTAGTAATCTGGCAAGTTCCCCTGGTACTTCACAATTTTCCTCACCTTCGTCTTCGACTTGGTAGATTAGATTTTCAGAGTCACAAAAATCCATAGCAGAACTGTGATGCGGTTGGAGAACTGACTTGAGGTTTTGCGTTTGTGTTTGAAAATATTGTGGTTTAGCAAGAGTCGCCACCGACTTTTCTTTTATCCAAAAGGAAAGTTAAAAAAGCACAGGAAAGACCTTTGAGATTGTTTTTGGGTTCGGGGGGTAGATTATGAAAAGGGAAGGTACTAGCACCCTTTTCATCCATGGTTTTCCATGGGCTCTTAGTTACTTGTTTTAGATCACTTGCTTTTGCTTTACAATTGTTTGAAACGGTGCTTTGTGTGGTTTTGAAAGTATTTTGAAAAGAGGTCTTTGTTTAGGTAATCTTTGTAATGATTCTTGTTTGTAAGAATGTATACAAAGATGTTTGTCTTTTGAAAAATGTTTCAATGTTTTGAAAGTTGTTTGGAAAATGTTCTGAAATTGTGTGTGTGTTTGAAAATAGCAAGGATTGTTTGCAAATTTGATCAAGTAACTAGAAGCTATCTACCTACTCAAAAATATTTCTTGCACATTTTTATTCCTTTGACATTGTTAACCTACCATTGTTTTGGTAGATAACCCTATCTTTGGGTGTTAAACGGGACGGGCGTGGATCATCGTATGACCATGATAATAATATTGCCAAGTATCTTAGCAAGTTTTGAGGGACTAAGATCATCTTTGTTTAGGCAACCAAGATAGCATCATCGAGGGACTATAATCTTTTTGTTTGTATTGTTTTGTCAAGATACCTAGCATGCATACCATGGCCATGTTTTAAGGCAACCAAGTGGATGAAACCCTAGGGGTGTTGTGTTCAATGTGTTGTTATTTTTCATGCATTTTTGTCTTGTATTAGGTCTTGCTATTTGTTTGATTTTTGTCTTATCATACAAACCCTAGTTTTTACTAAACATGCATATAATGCGATAAATTGCGTAAAGTAAATCTAAGCTATTACAACAATATTATGGGAGGGGGATACAAGTTTTGAATGGGGATATTGCTCAAAATAAAACCCTAATTCACTATTACAACCCAATTGAATTTATTGTACAATAAATAAATAAACAATATTTAAAGATGTAATAAAATGTAAATATGCAAAAATATTTTTGTAATTGTTTTATGTATGTGAAAATAATATTATCTAAGTCCTAAAAATAAGAAGAAGAAAAAATAAATAAAGTTATTATTTTTGGAAGGGGAAACCCTAATTTTGATTTAATAGAAAATATTGTTTTCTAATATTTATTGTCCATTTTTGTTTAAGAAAAATAATAATAATATTATGTATAATATTAAAAATTAAAATATGTGAGAAAATAATATTTTATGTGTACAAAATAATAAAATAAAATATTTAAGTATTTTAATATTATTTACAAGTTTTATTTAAGAAAATAAATTCTATTAAACCTAATACAACTATTGTTATGCCATAAAAAATAATAAAAATAATAAAATAAAATGCAATAAATTAAGAAAATATTTTTGGGGTTTTTTAATGTTCAGAAAAAAAATAATAAAGTCAAAAATATAAAAATAACAAAAAAATATGAAAAATAACAAAATATGAATCAGGGGGTGCAAAAGCAAAATGGGGGGGGGGGTGAATAGAACCAGGCCCAAGGCGCCAGGCATAGACAACCTCCATCCCTGACCTTGCTCCTTCGTCCCAAACGCGCGCTTCTGTATTCAAAACCTGTTCTTGCTATTATTTGCATAAAAACAAAAACTTGTAACATGAAAAATGTAGCTCATGATCACACGATTCCAATGATATAAAGAACACGACCTAACTCTAAAAGACCAAGGAGAATTTTAATGGACCTAATTTCTGACCTAGTTTTTTCAGCATGTTCAACATCCAAATACTCTTAGCTCAGTTAATATAAATGGAATCTATGCATATGTACAGCTCAAGCATGTTAAGGACTACATATTTGCTTCACAAACCTAAGCTTAAGGATGCCTAAATAGAGAGATAGAAACTTCACAAATACCTTGTTCAGTTGAGTTTGGATATGGCAATGTGAAAAATTTGAGTGAGGCCTGAAGTTCCTGTGAGCTTCCTTGAAGTCCCCTCAAGCTATCCCAATGCTCAGCTTTCCTTGAAGTTGCCTGAAACTCCTTGTAGAAGTCGACCTGCAAACCTTCAAAATGAAAATGGTGAATCTTGAAGCAGGGGTTACAGTTGCAAGACAGGGGCCTGGACAGTTTAGGTAGGAGGTATGGAATGTGTTTGAAGTGATTCAAAGCAAAATGCACGAGCCAATATTGTTTTGGAAATGGTTCTGTAGAAGATGCCCTGTTTGGGCAGGAACTTGGGTTTTTTGTGTTTGAGGGTGTTTTGGAGGTTGTGAATTCGTGTTTCTTGCTTGTTACAATGTTCTGAAGTTGTTTGAAATGATACCAAGGCTTGCTTTTATCAGATACCCCAAATGTATTGACTTTTGCAAGTTTCTTGCTTTTGAAGAAAAGTTTGAGATGACAATGCCCAAGGCATGTACAGGCTAGCTTGAGGTCTCATGAGAGTTGGTGTACTTTGCCTGAAGTTTGTGGATATTGTTTGCAACAAGAGATCAGGTCCATGGCTCAAGAAATACAAAATTGCAAAAAGCATGCTTTATCAAAATGGTATTATGCACTTTATGCCATTTTTGGATTAATTCAATGTGCAATGCTTCAAAGATCAAAATAAAGCCATTGTCCACTAAATTAGCATTCAATTATGGAGTGTAGAAAGGATTAGAACCTGTAAAACCAAGTACAAGCATGCTAGGACAGATTTGCAACTTGAACCATTGTGAAAAATGCCTTGGATAAAAGTGATAAAATGCCATTTTCATTTCTTTGATTCTCCCTAACCATAAATGATCTGGGAGAGTTCTTAGACATTTTTAAAATCTTGTAACATTATCTACAATCCATATTTGAAATGCAACTTGATATTCATCTTGGAACTAGGTTAAAGGTTGCCATGAAGTTAGGTCAAAAATCTGCCTAAACTAGGGAAAATTTTCACTAAGTTAAAAAGTTTATGGACCCCTATTCACAAATTCATAACTTGAGATCCAAGCATCTTTTCGGAAAACTTTGTGAATAAAAGTTGTATATTTCATGGAGGAATACAACTTTCATGTTGGAAGTTTTGTTTGAATCCAATTGCATCATGGTGAAAAAATTGTGGAAAGTTGGGAAAAAATAAGAAATTTCCATAACTTAGAAAAATTCTAAGTTATGAAAAACTTCAAATTAAAACCCTAATTTGAAAAACTAGGTTTCTTGGTCAACAAGTTTCACATTTTAACATATCTTGATGAATTATGACCCTTGGCACTTGATTTTGACCAAAAAGTCAAAGTTTGACTTTTCAGTGTACAGTTCATTTTTGATCAGTTGACTGAAAAATTCATCTGTCAATCCAATGCTTTTGAGATCTTTTGAACTATGTGATTAGGTAAATATGATGCCATTGAGTCCTTGAAATCATGCTTGAACCCAATTGGTCATTGGCTAGGTTAAAAAATCAGAAATTGCCCTTTCTCAGTCAAAACCCTGATTTTGACCTTTTTTGCCCTTTTGATGATCTGATCAAATTTCTTGAGGAGTTGTGGTCCAAACTTGATCAAATGGTACATAGGAGCCTAAAATGTTGTTGGGGAACAAAAATTATGAAGTTTGACTGTAAATTGGCCATGGTTGACTTTTTCCCCAATACAGTTGATTTTTAGGTCAACTGTCCAATTGACTGGGCAAAAATATGATTCAAAGCTTGAAACTTGGTATGAGCAATCTTAGGGGTCCAAGATGGTGCATGAAAGTCACATTAAGCATTGATGGTCCAAAATTCCTTGTGCAAACTCAAACCCTAATTTCAGGTCATCAGTGCAAGATGAGGTCTTGAGCTGAGCAAACCCTAATCCTGTCTTGAGTCCAAGAAGTCTTGTGAGGCAAAATCTTGATAATATGAGAGGGAAAATTTTGGGGTACAAAAAGGACCGGTACCCATGGGATCCCGAATGGATGTAGACCTGCATTGTGAGTGTGAGTGTGTCTAAGAGTATAACTATCTTTGAAATAAATGTAAAAAGAAAAAACAATGAGCACAAAGTTTGTATGCAAAAAACGTCCATGATTCATTGATGTCATATGGAAATGAGATAATAACCCTTACAAACGGACCATTGTGCCTCGGGTAAGACACAAGGTTTTAAGAGTCTGAATTGTTTTAATATTACAGATCCAACAAAATGTAAAGACAAATTACTGCGGGATAAAAGTGATCGGGACAAAATCTCTAGCCTCCTAGTTACTGAGCCCTCCACCGACAGTTGGGAAAATCCAGTCCTCCAGGTTGTAGCTATCTTCATCATCATCCGTTGCATTGACTTCGCGGTTGTTAATCTTCAAGGGTGGTCCTCCGGCACGAGCACGGCGTACAGCCTTCTGGGCACCTGAAGTGAAACCCAGACCAAACTTATCAGATTTGTATGGGATATATAAAAGTTGCCCCCAAATAGTGCACCCACCTTCTTCTATCACTTCCTTGGCATCCTTCAAAGATGACATCCTGAGTGGAGGCCTTGTGATCTTGGGAACTTGAGACGCAGCCTTGGTTACTGCCACATCTTGCGGGACTTCTTCAAAGTGCTGGAATGGAGTTTCAATCACCATCTAACTCCATATATCTGAAGAAATTGAGATGGTTGATCATATACTCTTCTTCTCCATGAACGGTGATGATCTTCCCTTGAATCGGATATTTCAGCATTTGGTGCAACGTAGAAGTAACAGCGCCAGCATTGTGAATCCATGGTCGGCCTAGTAAGCAGGAGTATGAAGGGCGAATATCCATTACATAAAAAGTTGAATAAAATGTTTGGGTTCCAACCTTTATGGGGATGTCCACTTCCCCATACACCATCCTTTTTGAGCCGTCAAAGGCTCTCACTACTATGTTGCTTGGTTTCAATGTCAATCCCTTGCAGTCAAGCCTATCAAGAGCCTTTTTAGGCAACACATTCAGAGACGAACCGGTGTCAACCAAGACATGAGCCAGATTTGTGCCCCTGCATTCTACTGAGACGTGCAATGCCTCATTATGCTTCCTCCCTCTTGGCGTTAAATCAGCATCTGAGAAACCTAACCATTATCTGCGATCTTGGAACTGATCGGCAGATGTTTCTTGGGGTACATGGGCAGTTTTGAGGAATTTTACCAAGGCCTGTGCATGTGCCCCGGAACATAGTAATAAAGCCAGCATGGAAATTTTTGATGGAGTTTGCCCCAGTTGCTCAACTACATTGTAGTCGCTTCTTTTTATGATCTTTAGAATTTCCTCCATCTCTTTCCGGGAGGTCTCAGGGATAGCCTATTATTGTGCCTTCGTCCAGACAGGCTCAATCAGAATACTTTTACCTCGAGTCTCAGTTGACTCGGCAGCGGGAATGTCAGTAGGAGTGATAACAGAGGTTGTATCAACTTTATCAGTTGGAGTATTAGTAGAGATGATTGTAGGACTGGGAACAACCTTTGGAGGAGCAACAACAACAGGAATGATTATGGGTCTAGAAACTGCTTTTAGGGGAGCAATTTCTGGAGAGAATATCCTTCCGCTTCGAGTAATCTTGCTAGTCCCTGCAATATTATTGATATTAGAGTCAACCTTCTCAGAACTTGAATCTTCGGCAGCTGGCCAATCTTGCTTGATACCGTGGTATTAGACATCCCCTCCATAATTCCATGGTATGGTTTTGTTTGGCGAATACGGGATTGGTCCAGGCATTGTAACTATCAAAGGAGCAACTTTTGGAATTGATATAATTCTAATGGGTCTTTTGGTGGAGACCCTGGAAGAATTATTGGAAATGGTTACGATGGAAACATCATTATAAGAAACAATTGGAATAGAAGTCTTCTCGAACAAGATTTCTTTGTTATCTATTAGGCATTGAATGCCTGCTTTCAACAAAGGACAACTGGTGGTGAGGACAAACAGAAATGACAGTTTTCATCACAGCCTGGGAAAACACTAGCATTCAATAAGTTCTTTTTGATAGTTAGGAGTGGGGTCACAAGTTCATCAACTGAAGTAACAAACATATCCTCTTCAATGGCGTTGGCATTATGGTCGTGCTTGGGCATAGGGGCAGAAATGACATTGGGCTTTTCTGGTGCATCGAATTCAATATCTTTGGCTTCAAGGAGGTCTTGTACTTTGTTCTTTAGAGCCCAACAATTATTAGTGTCATTGTCGGGACTCTCAGAATGGTATGCACAACGAGAATTAGGATGATAGTGAGGAGAGGTTGTGTTAGGGTTCTTTGGAGCTTCTTTCAAGGTCACTAGATTGGATCTTAACAAATGTGGCAATACTTGAGATAGTGTCATATTAATTCGGGTGAATTATCTAACCGGTCTTTCCATTCTTGGCTGGTTGTTTCTTTGTTGATCAGGCGCAGGTTTAGGAATCATAATAACCCCCAGCATTGGACGGCGTTCAGCCCTATCTTGATTTCTCTGAGGATATACAGCAACAACTTCTTTCTTTTCGACGAATGGTTTCCTTACAGCAGCAGAGGATGCATCTTTTTGAATCTTTCCATTCTTTATCCCTGCTTCTACCCTTTCTCCAGTCAATATCAATTCAATAAAACCTGTAGATGAACTCCCAATTAAGTGATTGAAGAAGGGACCAGACAAGGTGCCCAAGAACATGTCTACCAATTCTCTTTCAGATAGGGGAGGTTGAACTCTTCCTGCCAAATCCCTCCATTTTTGCGCATAGTCCTTGAAGCCTTAACTTGAAACCATGGTCATACTGTGGAGTTGAGTACGGGTGGGTGCAAGATCAGCATTGTATTGGTATTGTTTGTAAAAGGTTACAACAAGAACTTCCCAGTTATGAACATTGGCTCTTTCTAACAGATAAAACCAATCAAGTTGAGTTCCAGACAGACTGTCTTGGAAGAAGTGTACCCATAAATCTTTGTCGGAGGTATGAGGCTGGATTTTCCTCACATAGGACCGGAGATTCATTTTGGGGCATGAGACTCTGTCATATTTGGCGAACACAAGTGCTTTGAATTTTGGAGGAATGACAATTCCTGATACTAGTCCCAACTCCTCAAAGTCCAATCCAGTCACTGTTTGGATTTCCATTGCACTCAAATGATCTTCTAGATCCTTATACTTGTCATCAGCTGGAGGGTATTGTTCTTCAGAATAGTCTTCTTCTTCCTCTTCCTCTTCTGATTCTGACTGGACAACCATTTCTTTGCCTTTCCCATCTTGATTGTCTTTCTCACCGGATGTCGTTGCAAAGTCTAAGGCCCTTCTTGTTTGCCCTTGGAATCTTCTTCCCATGTTTAGAACTTCGGTTATCTTCTTCGTCTTCTTTTTCTTCTCCTCAGCCAGCAAGGTCTTCAACTCTTCTTGTCCTTTGGCTAGAGTTAAGAACAACTGTTGAAACTGTGCATTCTGAGCTTAGAGGTCCTTCACCGTTTGCTCGAGATCCATCTTACTGAAATAAACAGTAGAGAGATGAGGAGACTTATTGCAAGAAACCTTGTTCTGTTATGATGATTAATAAATGCGTATGAAATGATTTCAAGGATCTTAAAGATTCAAATTCGTTTTAGACAAAAAGGAAACACACGTTATATTAATAAATTAAAGCTTTGAGTACATCAATACCTTCTTGGGCAAAATAATACAAAAACTCTAAGATAAAAAGGTAGTACGCATACTTTTTGGTGCGATATAGGCATTCAAGTTCCTCTCCTTATGAAGTTGCTTAGTGAGTTCCAAAACCCTCTTCTCGCTTGCATATGATTGGGCTTCGAAAGTATCTCGCTCCCCCTTGAGTTGTATCCAATATCTTTGTAGGTCTCAAAGAGAGGTGGGCATGTCAGTATGTAGGATAGTGTATGGAACATATCCTTCCATAACAGGCTCCATGATTACCGGGAGAATGGAGGGATAAGGCATCATAAGACTCTGAGCACGAGTTCGTACCCATTTGAGGTAAGGCTCAAGAGGGATGGAATTCTTATGCCCCAAAGTCTTGCTATCTACCTTGTTCAACATCCTCCAAGCTCGGATAAATCTCTGGAGAAGACCTTGATCATCGTTGTTGTACCCCAAAATTTTCCCTCTCATTTTATCAAGATTTCCCCTCACAAGACTCTTTGGACTCCAGACAGAATTAGGGTTTACTCTGCTCAAGACATCTCCTTGCATTGTTGACCTGAATTAGGGTTTGAGTTTGCACAGGGATTTTTGGACTTTCAATGCCCCATGTGACTTTCATACTTCATGTTGTACTTATAAGATTGCCCATACCAAGTTTCAAGCCTTTAATCAAATTTTTGCCCAGTCAATTGGACAGTTGACCTATAAATCAGCTGTATTGGGGAAAAAGTCAACTGTGGCCAATTTACAGTCAAACCTCATAATTTTTTATCCACATCAACAATATAAACTCATATGAACCATTTTATCAAGTTTGGACCACAACTCCTCAAGAAATTTGATCAGATCTTCAAAAGGGCAAAATGGTCATTTTTAGGGTTTTGACTGCAGAAGGGCAATTTCTGATTTTTTTTCACCTAGCCAATGGCAAATTGGGTTCAAGCATGGATTCAAGGACTTAATGGCATCATATTGACCTATTCACAAGGTTCAAAAGATCTCAAATGCATTGGATTGACAAATGAATTTTCCAGTCAACTGATCAAAAATCAACTGTACATTGAAAAGTCAAACTTTGACTTTTTGGTCAAAATCAAGTGCCAAGGGTAATTTTTCATCAAGATATGTCAAAACATGAAACTTGTTCACCAAGAAACCTAATTTTTCAAATTAGGGTTTAAAATGGAAAATTTTCATAACTTAGAAGTTTTCTAAGTTATGAAAATTTCTTATTTTTTCCCAACTTTGCCCAACTTTTTCACCATGATGCAATTGGATTCAAAGAAAACTTCCAACATTAAAGTTGTAGTCCTCCACAAAATCTACAACTTTTATTCACAAAGTTTTCTCAAAATATGCTTCATGGCAATTTTTCCCTAGTTTAGGCAGGATTTTGACCTATCTTCATGGCAATTTTTCACATAGTTCCAAGTGGAATCTCAAAATGCATTTCAAAGATGGATTGTAGAGAATGTTACAAGATTTCCAAAATGTCAAAGAACTCTCCAAAATCATTTGTGGTTATGTAGAATCGAAGGTTTGAATTTGGCAAAATGTCACTTTGATCCATGGCATTTTTCATGTTGCTACAAGTTGCAATTTCTGTCCAGCTTTGTTTGTACTTGCTTACAGGTATCTAAACCCTTCTACACTCAAAAATTGAATGCAAACACAAAGGATTAAGGCATTGTTCTGAACTTTAGAGGTTTATACATTGAATTAATCTAAAAATGGCAAAAAGGAAACATTGCCACTTTGATAAAGTTGGCTTTATGGCAAGTTGTTCCTCTTGAGCCAAGGACCAAATCTTTTGCAGCAAACAAAGTTCACTAATATCAGGCAATTGTTACCAACTCTTGGCAGACCCTAAGCTAGATTGTACAGCCCCTTGCATTGTCTTTTCACACTTTTCTTCAAAACCAAGTCAACTTGCAAAAACCACGTAACTTTGGAATCTGATAAGAACAAAGTTTGTAAGCATTTGAACCAAGTTTTGCATATTTTCTAAAGTCAGAAGCACGAGCTAGCAAGTCTTCAAGCCTTCCAAAACACCAAAACCACATTTTCTTGCAAAACAGGGCAGCTTCTGCATTTTGGTTTCCAAATCACAAACCACTCGTGTGTTTTTCCCCAAACCTCTTCCAACACACTCCATACAACCTACCTAAGCTATCCCAACCATTGGCCAGCAAATGTAACCTTGTTTTAAAGCTTCACCATTTTTGAATTTTGACTGTGCAGGTTGACTTCTACAAGCTTATTCAGGCAAGTTCAAAGCTAGCTAGGCATTGGGAAAGCTCAAAGTAACTTCAAGCAAGCTCACCAGCATCTCAGGCCTCACTGAAAACCCCTACATTGCCATACTCGAGCTGAACTGAAACAGGTAAAGTTCAAACGTCTATCTCTCTATTTAGGAAACATTAGGCTTAGGTTTGTGAATAAAAAATGTAGTACTCATTGCCCTTAAGCTGTACATATGCATAGATTTCATTTAAGTTAACTGTGTTGGGAGAATTTGAATGATGAACTTTCTGAAAAAACTAGGTTAGAAATTAGGGCAAGAGAAATTCTCTCTGGTCTTTGAGAGTTAGATTAAGTTTTTTATATGGTTAGAATCGTATGATCATGCTCTATAACTTTCATGTTGCAAGTTTTTGTTTTTAAGCACAAATGCAGGATTTCCAGTTTTGAGTACAAGCGCGCATTTTTGTTTGGCCAGAGGTTAGAGATGAAGTGATCTGGGTTGGGCTTGGTCCTGGCTTGCTTTGGACACCCCCATTTCTATTATTTGCACCCCTCAGCCCATTTGTTTATTTTTTGCATATTTTTCCATTTCTTTTTCATTTCTGACTTTATTTTATTTTTCTAAACATTAAAAAATTACCAAAAATATTTTCATGAATTTTCATATTTTATTTTATTATTTTTATTATTTTTTCTAGCATAAAATAGTTTATTAAATAATATACTTTTATTTTTCTTAAATAAAAACTTGTAAATAATACAAAAAAATATCATATTTTCATTTTTATTATTTATATACTTAAATAATATTTGTCTCACATATTTAATTTTCTAAACATTTGTATATATTTTATTTTATTTTCTTGTACATAAATAAATATTATAATATATATATTCTTAAACCAAAAAATTAGGGTTTTCACCCTTAATAAAAATAATCTTTTATTTTCTCTTTTTTTAATACATTAAATAGTTTATTTTTACATACATAAAAATAATACAAAAACATTTTTTGCATATTTATAATATATTGCATATTTATTTAATTGTCCATTTAAATATTTGCTTATTTATTATTTGAACAAAGAATTCAATATGGTTGTAATAATTTTAGGGTTTCAATTTCTTGCAAATATCCCCTATTCAAATTTGTATCCCTCTCCCCATATCAATGTTGTAATAGCTTAGATTATTTTTACGCATTTTATTACTTTCAAATATGCCATGATAGCAAGATTAGGGTTTGTATGAAAAATCCAAAATCAACAAATAGCTTGGCCTAATACAAGATAAAAGCATGAAAAACGACAACACAATGCACACAAGCACCCCTAGGGTTTCATCCACTTGTTGCCTTTAAAATGGCCATGGTATGCATGCTATGTATCTTGGAAAAATCAAACGAAAACAAAAGATCATAGTCCCTCGATGATGCTATCTTGGTTGCCTATACAAAAATGATCTAGACCCTCAAAAACTTGCTAAGATATTTAGAATTATTGATATCATGGTCAATACGACGACCCGCGCCTGTCACGTTTAACATCCAAAGATAGGGTTGTGTGATACGGTGGGAGAGCTGACTTGAGGTTTCGCGTTTTTTTTCGCACTTGTTCGGTTTAGCAAGAGTCGCCACCGACTTTTTATTTTATCCAAAGGAAAGGTCAAAAAGCACAGGAAAGACCTTTGAGATGTTTTCTTGGGTTCGGGGGGTAGATTATGAAAAGGGAAGGTGCTAGCACCCTTTTAATCCATGGTTTTCCATGGGCTCTTAGTTACTTGTTTTAGATCACTTGCCTTTGCTTTTCAATTGTTTGAAATGGTGCTTTGTGTGTGTGGTTTTTGAAAATGTTTTGAAAAAGAAGCCTTGTCTAGGCAACCTTTGTAATGATTCTTGTTTGAATATATACAAAGGTGTATGTCTTTTTGAAAAGATATTTCAATGTTTTGAAAGTTTATTTTTGTGGGAAATGTTTTGAAATGTGTTGTGAAGTGTGTTTTGAAAATAGCAAGGATGTTTTGCAAGCTTTTGATCAAGTAACTAAGAGTTGTCTACCCTATTTTACTCAAAGATCTTTCTTATGTTTTTAAACCTTTTAACAGTGTTGTTTCACCATTGTATTTGATGAACAACCTTGTGTTAGGATGTTAAACGGGACAGGCGCTGGTCATCACATACAATCATTGAAAGCAACTTGAGAGACGCTCTAGCAATTTTGTAAGGGATGAGATCGTTTTATCGAAGGCAACATCGAGGGTCATCGAGGGACTACGATCTTTGTTTATCGAATGGGCATTTGCTAGAGTGTCTCATACTCGAGGGACATGATTGCATTTTCCGAGGCAACAAGCGAGGTTACCCTAGAGGTGCAAGTGTGCATTGTGTTTATCATTTTCATGCATTTATTCTTGTATTAGGTCATCTAGCGATTGATTTTAGACTTTCACATACAAACCCTAATCTCTAATCATGGTATAATTTAAAAGCATAAAGTGCGAGAATTAAATTCTAAACTATTACAAAAGAGTATCCGGGGATGGGGGTACAATTATTTACAAATGGGGATGAGTCTCTCAAGAATAATAATGTCCCAAATATTATGGGTTACAACCAAATTGAATCATCACCACTCAACATAAGATTATAACAATTTATAAAATAAAGAAAAATCAAAGAAATATGAGATGTATGTGTTTATTTACAAATAAAATTTAACCTAATAAAGATTAAGTATTTATTATTATTTTTTGTATTTTTTAGGAATTTATGAAAAGAAAAAGTTTTAAAGAAATAAAATTTATTTAAATTAAAGTTCTATTATTTATATTTTTTTTTAAAGAAAATAAAATTAGTTAAATAAAATTCTCATTTACATTTGTAATTCTTAATTTAATAAAGAAAATTAAAACTAATGTTAAGAAAATTAAAGTAATTATTAACAAAAATAAAAAAAATCAAATTACTTATAATGAGAATAGAATAAAGTATTAGTTTAAAAAAATTAAAAAGAGATGAAGATGATGGGCCTAGGATTTGTGGCCCAAATAAGAAAAAAAATGAAGAAGAATAAATTTCAAGTCAGAATGAGCAAGGGGGGTATGCGCTAGCCAGCATTGTTGTGGGCTTGTGGTTTTTGTTTGGGGCAAAGGCCCAAGTAGTGTTGTACAATATTTTTTCAGGGTTTGCTCATTTGATTAGGGTTTGTAATTTTGGCCTCAGCGGCGCCGCTTCTCTCATCTCTTCTCTGTTTCTCTCATCTCTTTCATGCGAAGCGTTTGATACTCTAAAGTCCTAGGTTTCCAGAGCGCCACCTCCTCTCACTTCCTCTCCTCTCACAGCGGCCCACAATTGTGGTTTGGAATGGTACGAGTTTTATCTTGTTTTGATTCTTAGGTTCTTCTCTTTTACAGTTTGCATTCGTTTGTTTGAGTTTTGCTTATATTATTGTTTCATCATTTAATCCATGGTGATTATGTCTAAGATGCAGTTAAGTTGGGAAAAAAAATCATACCTTGGAGATTGGTTTCTGGAAAAACAGACGAAGAGGAAGAATGAGTTGGACCGGCGGCGCTCTTGGTGGCCAAAGGGCGGAGGATGGAATGATGATGGTCGCTTCTGGTATTTTTTGTTGTGTTTTGAATGTTTGATGATGAGTGTCTTCTGAAAACTATTTGTTCTTTGACTTTTTGCTTCTGAAAACCTATTTGCTTCTTCTGAAAACCCTTTGAATCGCTTCTGAGACTCTTCCTCTCTTTTGGCTACTGATGTTTGATGATGATGAACTTTGCCTCTGAATGTTTATTGCTTCTGAATCTCTCTCTTCTTTGGGTGTTGAATATTGATGATGAATGTATTTCTGAGATTGCTTTGGTTGTTTGTTCTTTGTTGGTTTGAAACTTGTTGGTGATAGTTTTGGTTGGTTGAGTTTGTTAAGCTTGGCCTTTAGAACTGTAACTTGCAGTTTTTTGCAAGTTTGTTGAGCTTTGAATAAGTTTTGGCTTGCAGGTTTGAGTTTTGCAAGCTGTTTGGTTTTGAGCTGGTTTGTTGATTGCAGTTTGGAAATGTTTGGCTTGCAGGCTTGCTAGCAGGTTTGCTATGCAGGTTGAGTTTACAGTTTGTTTGTAATGCAGGTTGTAGCTTTGAGTTTTGGAAACAGGCTTGCAGGTTTGAGTTGTTTTGGCTAGCAGGTTTGCTAGCAGGTTTGCTAGCAGGTTTGTAGTTTTTAATGCAGGCTTGAGTTTGTAGTTTTAGTTTTGCAAGCAAGTTTACAGTTTGTAATGCGGGCTTGGCAAACTTGAGTTATGCAGGTTTGGAGCTTTTTCAATATTTCTCTCTCTCTACTGTGTTGGCTGTTGGACTGTTATATATCTTTTTTTGTTATATTTTCTGCCTTTTACAGCCTGCTTTTGCCAAAACTGCAAACCTCTTCACTAGGTGTTCTCTTTCTCTCTCTCTCTCTAAGCACTTTTGCTTATAATATTTTATTCTGAAAAGTTGGCTGTCTAGAAAATGATGAAAGCCTTTTGACAGGTTTTAACTTGTCAAGTGAATTATCTCTTGTTGTCTTGCTTTTGCCTGCTGTATTTCTGTTTCCATGTTGCAGTACCATATTTATCCAATTTGTCTTGTAACTTGGTTTTATGCAATTTTTTCTGTAGCTGAATATGGGACTTTGCTTGCTGTTGTATTATACATTTGTTTGACTTATACTTTGGCAGTTTTGGCGCCAGTTTGTCCTTTTGAATTTGTGACTTAGTTTGGTTTGGCTGCCCTGTTTGGTTTGCTTGGTTAGACAGTTTGTAACTCCGCATGCTTGCATTTTTCAATTTGTATTTTAATTTTCTCTTTGTGAACCAAGAAGAGAAATCTTCTTGTGATTTGCAGAGAGAAAAATAAAGCGTGACGAAAATAGGCAATCTGATTCTAGACGGCCAATTTTAATGATGACTTTTTTTTTCTTCTTTTCATTTGAAAATTCTTGTGCTGATTTTCTTTTCTTTCTTCTTTTTCAGGTGGATGCATCTTGGACAATAGCAGAAGCAGTAGAAGCCAAAGATTTTAGGAGATTAGGCTTAGCTTTATTATTTTTTTCATTTATTGTAAACAAATATTATTGTAAATACTGTAAGTTGTAAATTTACAATATTCAGATAAATTTTGTAAAAATATTTGAAAATAATAAAGAAAGTCTGTCAAATATCTTCCAATCTTTCCTTGCATTGTTTATTTAATTATTTAAGACTCTTAAATCAAAATAATTGGAACTGTATCCCAATAATTTTAATTCAGATAAAATAAATAATCAACAAACTTTGCAGTCTCGTAACCTTGCATGACTCACAATACGCATGGTATTCCAATTAACACACGTATTGTACAGTTAAACAAACAAAGCATTCCAATAAACGGTAAACCTTTCACTCCATTAGTCAAGCAGATGCCTTAATATTCCAAACAAAAGTCTCAGCTTTTATCCCAGATAATCAGGCCTTGAGAAACAACTAGTAAATTTGAACAAGCGTGAAAACAACGTAACAGTTAACTGAATTTCTGAGGATTTAGTTCCTTCTGAGAAATGCGAGCGAAAACCCTAATTTCAGATTTGTTGCCAAAGAAAAGTCCGCTTGATCAATTCCTGAGCCAATCTTCAAAAAATCAGAGAAAACCCTAATTCTGGATTGACTGATAAAGAAAAGTCTGTTTGATCGATTCTTGAGCCAATCTCAAAAATCCGAGAAAAACCCTGGGGTTGTGATTTCTTGTGAAAAAGGGAGAGCAAATTTTGGGGTACAACAGGTTGTTTACCAAATACAATGGTAAAATAACAATGTCAAAGGGTTAAAAATGTGTAGGAAAGACTTTTGATTAGGGTAGACAACTCCTAGTTACTTGATCAAATTGCAAACCATCCTTGCTATTTTCAAACAAACACACACAATTTCAAAACATTTTTTCAAACAAACTTTCAAACATTGAAACATTTTTCAAAAGACAAACATCTTTGTATACATTCTTACAAACAAGAATCATTACAAAGATTGCCAATTCGATGGCCTCTTTTCAAAATACTTTCAAAACCACACAAAGCACCATTTCAAACAATTGTAAAGCAAAAGCAAGTGATCTAAAACAAGTAACTAAGAGCCCATGGAAAACCATGGATGAAAAGGGTGCTAGCACCTTCCCTTTTCATAATCTACCCCCCGAACCCAAAAACAATCTCAAAGGTCTTTCCTGTGCTTTTTTACCTTTCCTTTTGGATAAAATAAAAGTCGGTGGCGACTCTTGCTAAACTGAAACATTTGCGAACACAAACGCAAAACCTCAAGCCAGTTCTCCCACCACATCACAGTCGTTCTCGTAGTCAAATACCAAACCTTGAATCAGCATCTCGTGCGGGCCATCCCTTCGGGCGTAACCAAACTGTCTTAAGGCTAAGCAGGGGTTGTAGGTGATACCTCCCCTAATTCCAAGTAAAGGGACATTAGGAAATTCTCCACAATGGTAACAATATCTATGGATCGGGAGCACCAATGAATGTCTGAATGTTTGAGCGTCATCAACCTTTGTAGCCACCTTGAACCTTGCTCATTCTTTAATATAGATTGGGGAAGATGCGAAATAAACCATCTTGCCAAGAGAGGAGTGCAACACATAAGGACACCTCTTTTCCTCATTGTGCGAGTGTGAAAAGAGTGTAAGATGTCTCCTAGCAAAATAGGCATCGGGTTGCATGATATGAAGATTTTGATGGCATTCACGTCTATGAGTTGGTCAGGATTTGGAAACAAAACCATCTCATAGATGAGGAGAGCCACAATTTCCTCAAAAGCTTACAGGTCCAAAGAATTCCAATAGTTTTGGGCTTTCTCGAACAAGAAGTTTGCTAGGAAACCTTTGACACCACTCCTTGTTTCCCAATGAGTTGTGACATCAGATGATTGCAAGTGTAGAGCTTGAGCAATCTCTTCTAGCTTTGGGTCTCTTTCCGTACCGTTGAAAGGTAGTTGGTTGAGAATGAGAATCCTCAAGAGTCAGGAGAATTCTTCCAAAGTAGGCACAAGTTGATAGTCGGGAAATGTGAAGCAATGGTGTAAAGGATCAAAGAATTGAAAGAGCACCTTCATCATGTCCTCATCTGTGTTGGAGGTGACCAAGTTGAGTAGGAGACCATGTATCTCGGTGAATGGAGAGTTTTATGGAATCCTTGAAGCCAGTTCTTTAAGTTGTGGAGGGATCCTTACAAGGTTGACTTGAATAGTTTTCCTGGGAAGAGAATTCATATCCTACAAAACAGAACAAAGATAAATCCCAAGATCCTTGAAATGGTTAGTGAATGTGTATGATGTTATGATGTTCATGATGTTATGTACAAGTATGTATATACGAACAAAGAAAACAAGTCCTTAGGTTTAGGCTTGCATTGAGTCTCATAGGTAAGTACCCTCTTGAAGTTTAGTTGGCTCAACCTGTCCTAGCAATAGTAACCGGGTTCTAAAGAGCTCAATATCACTGGTTTGTTTCCTTGGTCATTGTTTCAGCATAAGCCTCTTTAATGGCGACCTAAATATCCCAAGAAACCAAACTTCAATGAGTGTAGTATCGAGTATCTACCAACTTCGGACTGCACCAAAGCTGGTCATCTCACTACATCTTAAAGGCCAAGTTGGTCAAGTAAAGGTTCTAGAAGTTCATTAGTGCTTCATGACATCACTCAGCGGCCCCGTGTTCTCTTAGATTAACTCAAAGGCTACCGGTACCCACAAATATGTCTTACTAACGTAGCTATTGCTTAGACCATGTCGGTATACCCTACACAGTTTCCACAACGTATTGCTATTTACCTATAATGTATCCTTAATCTGGGTAGAGAATTCAAACCCAAACAAAGAACCATAATGTAAATCATACAAGTCAAATAATGCAAGCAAGTAAATGTGATATAACCCTAAGGTAACCCCACTTTTAGAATTCTCCCCAGCAGAGTCGTCAGTTCTGTGATACAATGGGAAATCTGACTTGAAGGTTTTGCGTTTTATCGCAAATGTTACGGTTAGCAAGAGTCGCCACCGACTTTTGTTTTATCGAAAAGGAAAGGTGAAAAAGCACATGAAAGACCTTTGAGATTATTTCTTGAGTTCGGGGGATAGATTATGGAAAGGGAACGTTTTAGCACCCTTTTCATCCATGGTTTTCCATGGGATCTTAGTTACTTGCTAGATCACTTGCTTTTTGTTTGAAAGTGTGCTTGGTGTGGTTTTTTGAAAGTATTTTGTATAGAGGCTATTGTTTAGGCAATCTTTGTAATGATTCTTGTTTGTAAGAATGTATACAAAGATGTTTGATCTTTTGAAAATATTTTCAAGTTTGTAAGATGTTTGAAAGTGTAAGTGTTTGTTTTGAAAATAGAAAGGATGTTTGTTTGAAATTGAGCAAGTAACTAGGAGTAATCTACCTACTCAAAAGCCTTTCATGTTTATTTCCTCTTTCCTTTGACATTGTTATCTTACCATTGATTTAGTAAGTAACCCTATCTTTGGATGTAAAAGGGACGGGCGTGGGTCATCGTATAACCATGATTAGCAATGTTGCAAGATATCTTAGCATTTTTCTTTAGGGACTGATCATTTTGAAAGGCAACATGGATAGCGTCATCGAGGGACTATGATCTTGTATTTTGCTTGTTTTTGCTAAGATACCTCACATGCATAATATGGCAATTTTTGTAAGGCAACCAAGTGGATTTACCCTAGGGGTGTTTGTGTGAAAGTGTATTAATTTACATTCTTGATTTGTCTTGATTAGGGTATTCTATTTGTTGGTTTTAATATTTCTATACAAACCCTAATTACTAGCATTTGTATATAAAAGCGATAAATTGCGGAATTTAAAGTTACTACGCTATTACAACATTTGTGGGAGGGGGTATACAAATTGTAAATGGGGATTGTAAGAAAATAAACCTAATTAGTCTATTACAACCATATTGAATTGGTATCAATGTACAAGGAATTAAATGAATACAATGTACAAAATGAATAAGTATACAAAAATGCAAAATGTGAAGTAAATGGATATTTGTTTGGTTTTTTAGAGAAAAGGGATTTTGTCTTAATATAATTAATTAAAGAAAATAATTAATTAAACTTAAAAGTAAACCTAGTTCACTAAGAAAAAAATTAATAAAAAAACCTAATTCATTAATTGATTAAAAAAAATAAGTTTAGAAAAAGTATTTTTTTTGGTATTTTTGTCTTGAAAATATTTATGGTATCATAAAATATTTTGGGCCTTTTTTATATTAAAATAAATATATTTTAATTTGTGTAAAAGGAAATAAATAAAAACCTAGTTTTAAATTAAATTTACAAGACTAGTTAGTAAAAATAAATAAAGTATCGTTAAATAAAATATTTTTTGTGAGAAAAAATAAAATAAACTAAGTCAAAAATATAAATCTATCATTTTTGTATTTTTATGATTTTTTTAGTATTCAGAAAATATATTAATAAAATAAATAAAATAAAATAAAATAAGAAAATAAAAATAAACTGGGTCAGGGGCGCAACAAAGAAACACGGGGTTAACTAGCAAAAACAAAAAAGAATAACAAAAAGCCCAACAGGACCCATCGCCTGCAAAAAAGATAAAATCAGAAAACAAAAATGTGAGAAAAATTAAAAGGGTACCACTGGGGCTCGAACCCAGGTCCCAAAGGTTACAGGCGCGCGCTTCTACCACTGGGGTGGCTATACATCCGTTAACATAGGAAAATCAATAAATATACAAGGCAAAATGCACCCTGATGACTTCATCTTCAACCTCCAGCTAGACCAACTGTAACTTGCTCATTTCTTATCAAAAATGAAAACTGTAAACATTAAACTTGTAGCAAATTTCCTCACGGTTTCAGAAATGTAAAGAATTAAAACTATAGATCAAAGATAAGCATGAATTTTAATGGCCCTAATATGAACCCTAAAAATCTCATAAATTTCAGTTTCAAAATTCTCTAAGCTCAAGCAAAATTAATGAAAACTATGGACATGGTTAGCTTCAGGGTCATGATATCTACATGTTTTGTTCATAAATAAATCATTAACGATGTCTGTATGAAGAGTTCCAAAGTTAGAAAACTTACCTCAAAACTGGAAATTGTGTTTTGAGTTTGAGCTTGTTTCAAGTGATGGTGATGATCATGTTAGCTTCCTTGAGGTCCCAAGAAGCTAATACAATGATTAGCTTGAGCAATGGATGGTTGAAATGGTCTGGAGAAGTCAATGTGCAGAGCTCTGTTTTTGAAAATGGAGGATGGTGTTAATGGTGTTACAGTTCTGTAACAGGGTGTGGGATCAACTTTATATGATGTTTAGAAGCTTTAGAAACCAAAAGGCCAAGAAACGCACGAGTAGATTATGAGTTTCAAGTTTTTGGTCAGTTTGTGTGAAAATGGAAGTATGAAGTGTGATTCTGAGTTCTAGCTCTTTTCAGTGGTCAAGAATTTGTGTGTTTGTGTCAAATGGTTTGTGTATGTATAAACAAAAGTGTTTGAGAGCTTTGGACAATCAGAAGTACCAGTTTCTAGCTTTTGGCTAGGTTACTTGATTTTGAAGAAAAGAGGGAAACAAGTTTCAAGAAGAGGTACAAGCATGGGATGGGTGATTGTAAGTGTTTGAAACATTTCTCATGATTTATAGGACTTGTTTGATCAGAAGAGAACAAGTGCAAGGCTCAAGAACAAGTTTTGTACAAAAAGTCACTTTATCAAAATGGCAATGTAACCTTTCTTCCAAAAATGGATATAAAGCATGTCCATGCATTGAATGCTTGAAGTGAGGCCTCTAATGTAACACCCAATTTCTACCCGGCGGATAATAAGAAAATCAGAGTTCAACACAAATAGGATGCTACATTTTCAACTAAAAATCAATCTTCATTTAATCGCATACAAACAGATACATAACACTTAAACTCGGATGAACCGATAACAATCTAATTTATTCTTCAAAATCAAACAACTTTTTATTGATAAGCAACAAAATATACATACTCAACTTCAATTCACTTAACAATTCAGCAACTGAAATAATAATCAACAACTAAACATCAAGCGTTCATCCCCCCGAGTGCTACGTATCAGAGCGACAACACCGACTCAAACTAATAAAGCTAAGAAAATCTTCATTCTTGAATACCTGCGTGTTACCAACAGAGGGCAACATTACAACAGAAGGGGTGAGATATCAACCAATATAAACATGTGTATGATAAATAATAAATTAGGTTAGATCATACAAATATCACCACTTTATAACAACAATTATGCAACAACCAACAAACATCTTAATAACAACATTAACTTTAATCAACTAACACGTCAACATAACAACTTATGATATACAACTTTGATTTATCACAACTTAACACCAACAAAAACTTTAACACACAACTCAAGATGCGACTCAACTATGCAACTCAACATAATGCATATGCATGTGGTACCATTGGAGCAGAACTCCCATCTTAAAAATCTGCCAATAAATAGAGGCATCAACAAGGCATAAGCCTTCATCGCAGGTTGCCATCAAGGCCAAGGCATAAGCCTTCATCGCTAATTTTGCCAATCCAGGCCAACATGGTGCCAATCCAGGCCAACTTAATAATGCAAATGTATGTGACTCAATGAATGCAACAATCACATACAATAACAACAATCACCGTCACAAAGGCATAAGCCTATATCGTCACTATACCAATAATTAGAGGTACTCATTGTCGCTTAAACATTGGCCATAGGCCTACAACTTAATCAACTTATCAATCACAACATGTAAACAACAACATGTTCAATAACAACAATGTATTCGACAACGACTCATTTAAAGCAATAACCAACAACACAATTCCATAAACCGGAACCATTCAACTTAATTCGACTTCACCTGCAAATCAACTTTATTCTACATAATTCTAACAAAACAAAACAACTAAAAATTCCTATATGTATATACGACTTACTCTGATAATTTCAACTAATTCCAGTTAACTACTTTTACCGCCTAAATCTACAAATTCGGCTAATCGATATTGTTTTATATACCGTTATTACTACTATTTATTTATACTGCTACTAATCAATTTATTCTACTAAATACGCTACCTATGTTATTTAGCTCACTGCTATTATTGGTCTCTGCCAAAACTACTTGTTTGCTATCTACAACTTCTATTACTACAACTTCCTGTCAGTGACAAATATTAGTTATAAACCAAAACCAATTTCAACTTATTCCTCCTGTTATTGAAATTCTTCGTTATACTTTCTGTATGATAATTTTCAATTTCTACATCTACTAATACTTCCTAACAATACTCAGCTAAATTAGTCCATACACTATTATTTCTTCTACTCTTACATATACATCCTACTATTCATTTGACTAAAGCATTACAATTTATTCCTGCAACTTCTTTAATCCAATCTGATACTAAATTATTTTACTAATTATATTAACTTATTAATAATATAAGATATGACATAGTCTTTCCACCACGCCTATATGTTCTTTCGAGCCTCATCTCAGGACAACAACTAAATAATAGCCATAACAACATCATAACAGAAATACGATTCAAATAAATTGCAGAACAACTTCATCAACACATTATGAACATTCACTGACAACTAAAATTGCAGGACTGATAATCTTCACAGAATCACAATATAACTGAATCGAAAACAATTCATGGCACAAATTTATACAACTCAACCCCACATACGGTTTATCATATACCCGATTATAGAGATTGAACCCCACCCTTACCTGGTTTGGATTGAAGGTAACTCTAAGGATGTCTGATTGAATATCCTCTTGGCCTCTTGGTGTAACTTCCACGTATCCCTCTACTTCTCCTCAAAACCCTTATTTTTCTCTTCTCTGCAACTTCTCTTGCACCAAAACCTTCCAAGATTTTTTCTCTCTAGGTCAGAATAAAAGCTAGAAATTTTCCCAAATATACAGCTACAATGCGATGATGATATCTCCCAATTCAGACATTATTTTGAAAATCCCAACGGTCAAAAGTTAGATGTAGGTGTTTCGAACCTACCCTCAAAATTTGAGCATGATCTAACGGTTAACAAATTGGGGGTCGCCGATTTAGTGAGACTGCTGCAATAAAAACGAGAATGAGTTTCTCCCATCTATTCTCTCACTTTTTCTTAATTAACCTAATTCCTTTTATATCCACTTAACCTTGTAATTATAGTCATTTTTATTGGGCCAATATCCATACTCTCATATTTAGTACATGACATCACTTAAATGAGTCCAACAATTAATCTTATAATGCTCCAATATATTTAATATTATTAAACCACCATTTAATCAAATAATATCACAGAGCAACTTAACAATAATTCGCAACATTGCTCAACTCCAACTAATAATTTTAATTAAATAATTAATTAAATTATCGGGGCGTTACATCTAACATTTGTGTAAATCATTAATTATGGAGTGCCTAACAAGTTTGAGGCCTGTAAATTAGAGTTTATGCAGCACAAATTTGAATTTGAATTGTGTTCATCACTAAAATGACTTGTAATTAAAGTGATAAAACCCTAACTTCATCTCTTTGATTCTCCCTACTCAAGAATGATCTCAAGGAGTTCTTAGACATTTTGGAAAGCTTGCAATGTTATCTACAACCCATATTTGAATTTCTTTTGGATATTCCCCTTGGAACTATATGAAAAAGTGTCATGAAGTTAGGTCAAAATCCTGACCAAATTAGGGCAAAATTTCACTAAGTGTTTAGTTTCATGACCACATGTTCTTAAAATTATAACTTGAGATCCAAGCACTTTTGGAAGGAGTTGTGTAAAGCAAAGTTGTAGATTTCATGGAGATCTACAACTTTCCTGTTGGAAGTTTCTCTTGAATCATCTTGCATCATGGTGAAAATTTTGCTCAAAAAAATTTCTAAGTTTAGAAATTTTGACTTTTCAAAATGAAATCTTGACTTTTTGATTTCTTGATGAATAAGTTTCATATTTTGACATTTTTTAATTAATTGTGATCTTTGGCACTTGAATTTGACCAAAAAGTTAAAGTTTAACTTTTCAGTATATAGTTGACTTTTGATCAGTTGATTGTAAAATTCATTTGTCAATCCAATGGACTTGCAATGTTTTGAACCATGTCATTAGGTCAAAATGATGCAATTGGGCTCTTGAGATCATGCCTTAGACCAATTGACCATTTGCAATGGGGCATTTGAAGTTCAAAAATCCTTGTGCAAACTCAAACCCTAATTTTGGTCATTAGTGCTTAAGAAGGTGTCTTAAGCTGATCAAACCCTAATGCAGTCTTGAGTCAAGGGAGATCTTGTGAGCAAATTCTTGATATGTGAGAGGGAAAATTTTGGGGTACAACAGGGACCTATGGAGAATCATGGAAATCATTTAAGACCTTTAAAACCCAAATTTCCTTGTGAAACTCAAAACCCTAGTTGTAGACCTTTAGATTAGGAGGAGCATCTTGACTGGTCAATCCTTGAGATTCTTGAGCCTTTGAGACCTTTGTGAGGAATTCCTTGAAGAAAAATGGAAGGGAAAATTTTGGGGTACAAAAGAGGTTAATCTCCAATTCTTATTTCTCTCTCTGAGCTTATTTCAAAGCATTCTTCAAATCGTCTATTTTCTTCCAAGGACATAGGTGGAGTCTTTGGGACCTCTGGCTTGTATTCAGGATCTATGTCAAATGGTAGCTTAACAATTCGTACCCTATCTAGAACCCATCGAGTGTAGGGTTCTTTTTCCATAACATTCTTTCTTTCATCCTTCCTTTTTTTTAACCATATTCCAAGGCCGGATGACTTTATTGAGCAACTCTTGGTCGTTTTTTCCCATGTCATGAATGATCAATTATAGGAGTTATTCGTCTGAAGGTTTATCTTCCAAAGGATACGCTAGTTATCATAGGGCCAAAGTAGGGTTATAATTAATGCAATCTCGTGATCCGGTCAATGGAACATTAGGAAAGTCCCTGCAGCTATAGACAATATCACCAATCTCCAGCTTCCTTGCATACCATAATATAGAATTTGCAGTAAGAGACTTTAATTCTTGAGGCCACTCATACCTTGTCAGATTGGGAATCGTGTAATCTTCCTTGTAAAGATGAGTCATAAACCAGAAATATAATAGTGGAATGAAACAATTTAGAGTACCCCTTCTTTTTTGGTACCGTGTATGAAGTGTATAATAAATGTCAACAGGAAAAGCGGGAGTTGGATCCGTACTAAAAGCTTTTGCACCCCAAAACACGCTAATAGCCGCAGGGTCAATATAATCCAAGTCTGTGGAAATAAGATTACACTGAATACAAGCAGTCCTAAAAAATCAATATAAGACTTCCACTCTTTGTTATTAGCAAAATCGGAAGCCTTAATCTCCAAGAAAAATCTCTTAACCCCTCGTACGTCACATTCTTTCTTGTAATTAAGTGACAATTCGGAAAAAGGGATCCCTAAACCTTCTGCCAATATTTTGACGTCGATAGTCTTCCCGATACCCATATAAGCCTTATCTTTAGAAAAGTTTAGAATTCTATCAAATTCTTCCAGAGTCGGTGCTAGCTGGAAGTATTGAAAGGTGGAGTATCTCAGTAGAGCGTCATAGAACTAAATTAAGGATGAAACAACATCCATTTGTACTTCTACTTTGGTTAATTCAAGGGTATCCACATAGCGACGAGTGAACATCTTCAAGGCTCTTTTAGAAAGTTTCCCTTTTATAGCCTTGATTTTCGACATATCCGGCTTGATGGCATTGATACGGACAAGTTGTTTCTCTTTGGTATTCATTTTTCAGGACACTCACCAAAAAAACTTTGACTTATTACTTTTTTAACCCTATGAATAAGACAAACAAAAGGAAATATAGGGTAATGAATATGTGAAATACAAAAATGTATGAATGCATGGATGTAAGGCTTAGTGATGGGATTTTATGAATGGTATCCTTAGAAGGTAGGCTCCTAGTTTTGGCCTACGGATAGTCTACCCTTCCATAAGGTGGTTTCCTTAAGGGTATCATGAATAATACTAGAGGGAAAGGTACAAGGGCCTCCCTTAAGTGGGGCCTCTTTACAGACCAAAACTTTTGTCTCTAGGTCATGAAAGGTCTCATCATGAGATTTTGATTTAAAGGTTGTACAAAGAGTCATAGGTGGCATTCCAAAGTCCTACTTCCCAAGAGGATGTCTCTTGAGACGTATTTCTTTCGCAGAATTCCATCCACTCTAGGCGAAGTCGTCACGTAAACTCATAGGGATGATGTATCCCCTTGGCTAATAGACGAACCTTTTTTCTAAGGTTTTTTTGAAAATATTTTTGCAAAATTTAAATCCCAACACAGATATAATAATATGATAAAAATAAAAATAAATAAATTAAAAATAAATAATTAATTAATTAAACAAAAATAAAAACCCAAAAAATAAAATAAAAAACCCTAAAACCAAAAGGACAAGGCTTCTAAACCTATGGTTGAGTCCCCAGCAGAGTCGTCAACTGTTGTAATTGGCTTTTAAATCGAGAGTCACCACCCTTAAGTTTTATCCTAAGGAAGGGAATATAAAGGTTAACCCTAAAAAGTTAGAGATTCTAGGTTTTTGACTCGGTCTTAGATGAAAGAAAGGTGTTAGACACCCCTCATCTATCTTGTTCACAAGGATAATAGGGTTAGAAGCGCAATCTTCAGAGAATAGGGTTTTAATTTTTTATTAGGGGAACTCGCTACGATTTTAGTCGTATGCCTATGTATCCTCTTAGGAGGAATCAGAGGCGCAATTCGTAGTTCGTAGTTGGTTAGTGTTTTTTTATGGATTACGAAGATATTTGAATTTCTCGCATACTTAATCTTGGTGTGTGAATAGCGGAGTTTGTTAGACGAAGTGTGTGGTTAATCAAGATATATCCGCAATCCTTTTTGAAAATTAATTTTTGAATTAATTTGATTTATGAAAATGATTTAGTGTTGGTTAAATGTTTTTTAGTGTATTAATTGTAAAAAATATCTTATTAAATGCATGATTAAAAATAATTTAATGCAATAAAATAGATAATATTTTGGATAAATTTAGAAAATAATATTTGATTTTATGATAATAAATATAATATTATAATTTATAAATATATTAAAATATAAAATATAAAAATTATAAAAAAGAATTTTAAAAAAAAAAACGTAGGGGTGCAAATAATATTGGGCTAGCAAAAATGAAGGGTGCAGGTATTAGGGCCATGAATTCATATATTGAATTCACGCCCAATAAGACAGGGGGTTTGAATTTGCGCGTGTTAGTAAAATAAAATACAAAAGGGGTTCAATGAGCAATGGGCCAGGCCCAGAATGGTTTTGGGAGTTCACTTGGACTCCAAATGGATGGGTATGCGGTAATGTCGTGGGCACGCGCATCAGGGACGTTGGATTGAGATCATGTGGACGTGATGGAGAGTGCGTGATAATGGACATGGGATGGCATGTACTGGATCATTGGAAATAACATATTTTCGTTTTTAAATATAATGTTTTATTTCATTATACTCTCTTCTCCGTCCCTTCTCTCTGTTCTATCTTTTTCTTCTTCTCTCAACACCCAACAACACCAAAACCCTAACCAACCCCAACCCACGACGGCACCGATTGTCCCATTATCCCCTCAATACAACAACAACAACAAAAACCCACAAGCCCCAAACCCTAAATCAAAACAACAATATAAAAAATTAAAGCTAAGCAATTATTACCTCCGTCGTGGTTTTTTCGCTTCTCTGCTCCGATCTCGTTTTTGCTAATCCATTCCCCCTTTTGTTTGCAGGTGACAGCGGCGTGGAGATGATGGTGAAGGTGATGATGCAAGCGTGGTGGTGGAACTACAGATTTAGGGTTTCGGATTTCGAAACCCAAATCTCAAGCAACGACACGGACTCACGAATGACAAGGCTCCAGATCTTTTATTTTCCTCTTCTATAGTATCTCCTTCTCCATTTTTTTTCTCTTTTTCCTGTTTTGATTTCTTAGGTTTTATAGAATTATAGGTTTAGATGTTTTAGGAAGTATTTTAATGAGGTTCTTTACTTTTAGGCTGATAAGGGATTTCGAGATTTGTTCATGATTTTTGTTGTAATTGTTTTGATAAGTTTTGGTTTGTTTCTGTTTTAGTTTGATTCAATGTAAAGAACTGTTTGTATTTTGATTTAGTTATGTTCTGGAAAAATAATGTAAAGATTTGTGTTTTATTATTTGATTCTGTTTACATTTTGAACAGTGACTTTTATCCCTAAAATGTGCGTTTTCTTTCCTTAATTTGCATAGTAAGCGTTTTTGTTAAAGCATGTGTTTGTTTATTGGGCTTGGATCTGCTTAGGTTTGAACTTTATACCATGCAACAAAACTTTCAACGTTTTTTTCCTTTAATTAATAAAACAAATAAACTTTTTAATTTTGTAAAACAATGATTTTAATAATAATCAGTATTAATAATTTTGTAATAATTTAGTACAATTTAAAACAGAAACCTGAAATGGGCTAGATGTCTGAGCCATTTATCAAAATATACCCCCTCCTTTCTGTATGTAATTGGGCCAAATGTCTTACTTTATTGGGCTTTAAAAACGAATTTCTCACAGCCCTTTTGATTAGAACACACACCCCAATTTCCACAACTTATTCTAAATGGACCAAAATTTTGTATGGGCCTTTCTGATATAGAAAGGCCCAAAAATCTTTAATGTAGCGAAAACCCCCTTTCCATATTTGAAATAGGTTAAAAGTTCTACATGGGCCCTTTCTGATTTAGAAAGGCCCATGATTTCTAAAAATAGTGTAAACCTTCTATAAAAAATGCACCCCTTTTAAAAAAAGAATCTAACCTTAATGAGCCATCAGATATTGATGGCCCATTTTATACTAATACACCTTTCTTCCCTGTTTTAAACCCCCATAAAAATAAAACCTACATAATATGATCTACTTATTCAGAAACCTAATAACAATATAATTATTGTAATGATAGGGAAATTTTGGGGTATGACATTCCTATGAAGAAGCTAGAAGGAATTACTCCAGAAGAATGTTGGTTTGGTGTGAAGCCTACCTTGAGTCATCTAAAGGTATTTGGATCTATTGCAAATAGACATGCGCCAGATTAGTTGAGAAGAAAACTTGATGACAAGTTGAGTCAGATGATCCTACTAGGATATCATTCGACAGGAGGTTATAAGTTGTTCGACCCAGTGAACAAGCAGATTTTGATCAACAGAGGTGTGATCATAGATGAGCTTAAAGAATGGAACTTGACTGAAAATGTCAAGAAAGATTCAGTGGGAATCCTACTTGAAGAACCATAAACACAAGTCGAAAGATAAGTTTTACAATAGGAACCAACAATTATAGATCAGGCAAGTACAAGAAGACCTCAAAAAACAAGACGCATTCCTGCAAGATTGCAAGATTGTGCGATTACATCATATGATATGATATATAATGAAGGTGAGCTGGTACATTATACTTTCTATGCAGATGTTGAACCAGTCAATGCAACTGAAGCGTTGAAGGATTCGAAGTGGGTGAAAGCAATGAATGAAGAAGTGAAGTCCACCGAAGACAATAACACTTGGTCACTTGTCGAACTGCCTCAAGGCAAGAATGAAATTAATGTCAAGTGGGTATAAAAAGTGAAGATGAAACCCTAAGGGGAAGTAACTCAACATAAAACAAGGCTTGTGGCGAAAGGATTTCTCCAGAAAAAAGGAATTAACTTCGATGAAGTTTTGCACCTGTGGCTAGAATCAAAAAACTTAGGTTAGTTGTTGGTCTTGTAGAAATAAACAGTTGGCACATATGTCAGATAGACGTGAAGTATTCCTAAATGGATCCTTAGACGAAGAAGTTTATGTTAAACAACCAGTTGGGTTTGTGAAACATGGCAAAGAGAGAAAGGTGTACAGGCTGCATAAAGACTTGTATGGATTGAAACAAGCTCCAAGAGCTTGGAATAAGAAGATTGATAGTTTCCTAAGGGAGAAGGAATTCGTGAAGTGCACAACTGAACATGGAGTATATGTAAGAAGAAGTAATAGTAAATTGCTTATACTATGTCTCTATGTAGATGACTTGTTAATAACATGTAGTTGCAAGAAGGAGATCGAAAACTTCAAAGGTGGTCTCAGCAAGGAATTCAAAATGTCTAATCTGGGTGACACTTCATATTTCCTTGGCATCGAATTCTACAAGAGCAATAGAGTTTGATGATGCATCAAATAAGATATGCAGGAGAAATTCTCAAGAGATTTGAGATGGAAGAATGCAACTCAACTTCTACACATGCTGAACCAAGATTGTAACTGTCGAAAGATGCAGATGAAGATGATGTCCACCCAACCCAATACAGAAGACTTATTGGGTCCTTAAGATACCTTTGTCATACAAGGCCTAACTTAGAATAAAGTGTAGGTATGGTAAGTATATTCATGTAGAACCCAAAGGTATCACACCTAGCAGCGACGAAGAGGATATTGAGGTATCTTAAAGGAACTCTCGACTATGGCATTTTATTTCCCGCAGTTGATAAAAGAAAAGAGTGCAAGTTAGTGGGATACACTGATTCAAGTTGGTGTAGTGATGTTGAGGATCAAAAATCCACAGCAGGGTATGTGTTTATGTTAGGTGGTGCACCAGTTGCTTGAAGTTCAAGAAAGAGACCAGTAACGGAATTATCATCATGTGAAGCAACTGCTTCTCTTTGTGCATGTCAAGCAACATGGATGGTAAACTTGGTTGAAGAGATAATAGGTAAAGATCATTGAGAAATTACCATGAAGATCGACAATATGTCAGTTATCAATCTGGTGAAGAACCCGATAACACATGGTCAAAGCAAACACATCGAAATGAGGTTCCACTATCTTCAAGAGCAAGTAGCAGATGGGAAGATAAACTTGGAACACTGCAAAATTGAGAATTAGATTGCAGACATCATGACAAAGGGTGTGCAAGTCGAAGTATTTCGAAGACTAAGAACTATGATGAATGTAGATAGGTTAGACACAATGAATTAGATGGTGTGTTGAAAGTAATTCCCTGTGTCGAAGCAGTTTGCTCGACAGAGACAAGGAAATGTCGAAAATATTTGATTTAGTGTGAAAACTGTTTGTTACATACAAATTTGTTTTAGATCTAGAAAGATTTGATTTAGGTCTAACATAAAATAGATTTGATATAGTTCCAAAATAGGTATTTTGGGCTTTTATAGTTTTAGGCTTTGGCTTAGGGAGCAAGTTAACCTAAAATTATAAATAGAGAGAGTAACCTCTATTTTTTATAATCAAGTCTGTGATACGGTGGTAGAACCGATTGTTTAATACTGGTTTGCGTTTTGCGTTTTTTGTTCGCAAAATGTCGCGGTAAGCAAGAGTCGCCACTGACTTTTATTTCATCCAACTGGAAAGGAAAAAAGTATAGAAAAAATCATTTTTCGAGATATTCTGAGTACGTGGGGTAGATTATATAAAGGGAAGGTGTTAGCACCCTTTCTATCCATGGTTTTCCATGGGCTCTTAGGTACTTGCTCATATTTTTAAAATTTCTTGTGTATGTGTTTTGTTTTGAAAAGTTTGACTTTGTGATAACCCTTGTAGCAGTACTCAAAGGTGTGACGAAGTTGTTTTGGAAATGGTTTTGAAATGTGCAAGTGTGAAAAGTTTTTATTTGAGCAAGTACCTACTAGCATCTACCTACTCGAAAAAAGATCGTTTCTATTCTTGTTTCCTTTAGACAGCGCTATCCTACTATTGAGAAATAGGTAGCACCGTCGTTGGAGTTTTAAGGGTCAATTCGAAAGGGACGTACGATCACTAAAGCAATATTAAGACACCTTAGTAATAACCCTAGAGTCTTAAGATCTTATTCGAGGCAACATTTCCAAGGCAACATTCGAACGGGACATTAGATCTTTTTTAGACAGGAGGGCGACCACTAAGACACCCTATACTTAATGATCGTTTACCGAAGGCAACCGAAGTGAGAGTATACCCTAAGAGTGATATGTGCGAGTGATTGGTTTTCAATTATTTATCTTTGCACATTAGGGTTTTCTAACTGTATTAAATTTGCCATGCATTCTTGTCATACGATCCTATTAGCATACATCTAAACAGTTAAATATTTGCGGGAATTAAAATGCGAGAAAGAAAATCTACGCTATTACAAGGCTTCGGGGAGGGGGATTAATTACATAGCCAAAAACCCGGGGGAAAGCGATAAGTAAAAGCCCTAAATTAAACTATTACAAACCATGAACAGTTACAAAACTATTGGCAAAAATAATGAATACGCGCGCGCTGAATCATATACGAGACAACTAGGGTTTTGACCCTTGACTTAAACCTAATTGCGATTGATGAAAAAAATGTTTTTGTCATGTTTTGTTATTTAAGAAAATAAAGAAATCATTAAATTAAAAATAAAATCCTAATTCTAATTAATTTTGAATTAAGAAAAAATAAATTAATTTATTCTAAAAAGCTATTTTTGTATTTTTATTTATTTGAGAAAAAATAAAGGAATTAAATCAGAAATTTACCCTAATCTCTATTTAATTTTATTTATATAAAAAGGTTTAAATTGCCCTAAGTTAAACTAAATTAAATTAACAAAATTAATTTTGACAAAGAAATCTAATTCTAATTTTTGTGAACTCTTGATTTTATAATTTTTTATGAAAAAAAGATTAATTAGTCAATTAAAAATAATTAAAGGAAATAATAAAAGAATTTAAAAAATAAAGAAAAAAAATAAAAATGTAGAGATGGGCCTGTGCTTAGCAATTAGGGGGTATATTGCTGAAATTCTGAGCCCAAATGATCCAAGCCCATTTGAATTTGTTGGATCTGGTGTCCGTGTTGACCTGGGGCGTATGGTGGACCTTCAAGGGAGAAGCCTTGGATCTGGCTAGAGACGTGATTGATGGTTGGATCTTGATGGCACATGGTGGATGTACATTAATGCAACACGCTTGATCACCTGTTAAAAAACAATATGAAACAAATATGGGACCTTGGGATCGAACCCAGGTCCTCATGCCTTCTTCCAATACCACGCTACCATTTGTGCTACGCGTTTCTGTTGTACATATAATAATAATAATACATAATATATAAAATATGATGGTTAATTGGAAAAATGCGCTAAAATTGAAACCACCCAACCAGTGAGTGCCACGCATTGTCTTCTTCCCCAAACCGTCGTTTTAGGCAAACAAGCTTTTACCTAGGGACGTTTCGTTGTAGGTATAGACCTGTGTATCTCAAAAATTATCCACAAGCAATATTAATGACCATGTCTGGTACCAATCAACTCGTCTCATCCTCACGAGCATCATGGTACCAGAATCAACGCCCAATTTAACATGTACTACAATGCCCTATAACTAACCAAGAAACCCTAACAATGGCGTATCTTGATTCATGTACTATAAATGCAATTAAGCAATACCAAAATCTTGCAAACTTAATGATAAACAAGGATATATGAATCAAACATGCAAATGATGCATAAATCAATGAAAACGAAATCCAATTTTTGGGACAAACCGTGGCCTCTGTACTTACGATTCCAGGCATGAGAAAGCTTGCAATTGATTGGAATCCCTTCTAGAGATGTCAAGGAGTCTGTTGGTATCGTGAGAATGGCTTGAATCAGCCTCTAGGATAGAAATTGGATCACCACTTTTTCTTGACTTTTTGAAGTTTGTTCTACCTCTTTCACGATTGCTAGCCCCCTCCTCTTGCCTTGGGTACCTTCTGTATATGTAATGCAACACATTAGGGCAACAAAAACGAATTGAATCTTGCCCATTATGAAGATTTGATTTGGTCTTTCATGGCATATGATATCCTTCCAAATTTTCTTCAATCCAATCTTTTTCAACCCAACTCAATCTTGCACGAATTGGTCATCCTGCTAGCTATACATAGGCTCAAAAGATGCACAAAAAATCCAAGATTTGATTTGATTTTATTATTTTACCATTTAATTTGTTTTATTTTGATTTAAATGAATAAAAAATAAAAATAAATGATAAAAATAATAAAATAATAGGTGGAAAAACTCAGGGATCGTAGGTCCTATTAGAAACATGTTTCAAACAAGAAAACATGGGCCCCTTTGGAAAAAATGCAAATTTGATCAATGTTGACTTTTGACAATTTTCCAAAAATTGCCAACTTTGACAATGCATATTTTGAACTTGGGAGCTGATGATTAATTGTAGAGAATTGCATCCTCTTCAAAATGAGCTTTGAATGGGTCATTTATGATAAAGTATGAGAAAGTTATGCTTGGTCAAAGTTGAGTTGACTTTTTCCTGCAAAACCCTAATTTAGCAACTTTTGGGTTTTTATGAATTGTGAGCAATCCTTGAGGAATCATGATCAACCCTTGATCAAATGATGAATAATACTTAAAAATTAGGATGTTGACCAAAAATCTTGAAGTTTGACTGTATGTGGGCCACAGTTGACTTTTGACCTAATACAGTTGATTTCTAGGCATTTGAGCAATTGACTGAGCAAACTTCCTCTGGAAAACTTGAAACTTGACTTGGATGATCTTGAGAACATATTAGGACAATGGTGAGAATTTTAGTCCTTTATGGTTCACATACCCTAATGAAAATAGAAACCCTAATTTGAGGTAGCCTGCCTTAGGAGGGAGTTTGTCTGGTCAACTCTTGAATTTCCTTGAGCAATTTGAGGACCTCACTTGACATTTATTGAGAAATATGGGAGGGTAAATTTTGGGGTCCAACAACTTACCCTGTTCAATCTTCTTAAACCTGAGGATGTAGATTAGCTTGTCTGCCTTTTGTGATCTGAAGGTGGAAGATGATTGAACACTAGAGTGCCCAGAAATTTGCACTCGCATGGAGTGGCACTTGATTTGTGATATCGGAAATGGGCTTATAGATGCCATTTGGAAGTTGCTAGAGAATTGTCGGAGATGGGCTTAAAGATTCCATCCGAAGAGGTGTCGATCGCATAAGAGATTCCTTTGCGATAACCCGTATATCTGTTGTTGAGGAGGACTTCGTTGGGGAATACTGGTCTCTGTCTTGGGAGAAATAGAGTTTTAGGAGCCTCAGTTATCTATTACTCTATTTGGGAATAACTCCGGTTTGGGGAGCGGAAGTGAACTATATATTTGGTCGGGGTATATGTTGAACCGCGACTTTCTAGGGAAATGTGAAACCAATTGTATTTGATCGGGTCCCGGTCTTACAGTGTTGTGGACTGCTATCTAGGGATAAGAGAGGAAGAACCTGGGTAGTAAGGTTATGAGAAGGAATCTGGATAGTAGGATTACTTCGAAATGAAAGCCTGTATAGTAGGGTTGTGAGAAGGAACCTGGATAGTAGGATTACTTCGAAATGAAAGCCTCGATAGTAGGGCTATGAGAAGGAACATAGATAGTAGGGTTACCTCGATATGAAAGCCTGGATAGTAGGGCTGTGAGAAGGAACCTGGATAGTAGGGTTACTTCGATGTGAAAGCCTAGATAGTAGGGTTTTGAGAAGGTACCTGGATAGTAGGGTTACTTCGATATGAAAGCCTGGATAGTAGGGCTGTGAGAAGGAACCTGGATAGTAGGGTTACTTCGATATGAAAGCCTAGATAGTAGGGATGTTAGAAGGAACCTGGATAGTAGGGTTACTTCGATATGAAAGCCTGGATAGTAGGGCTGTGAGAAGGAACCTGGAGAGTAGGGTTACTTCGATATGAAAGCCTGAATAGTAGGGCTGTGAGAAGGAACCTGGATAGTAGGGTTACTTCGATATGAAAGCTTGGATAGTAGGGATGTGAGAAGGAACCTGGATAGTAGGGTTACTTCGATATGAAATCCTAGATAGTAGTGTTGTGAGGAGGAACCTGGATAGTACGGTTACTTCGATATGAAAGCCTGGATAGTAGGGATGTGAGAAGGAACCTGGATAGTAGGGTTACTTCGATATGAAAGTCTGGATAGTAGGGCTGTGAGAAGGAACCTGGATAGTAGGGTTACTTCGATATGAAAGCTTGGATAGTAGGGTTGTGAGAAGGAACCTGGATAGTAGGGTTACTTTGATATGAAAGCCTGGATAGTAGGGCTGTGAGAAGGAACCTTGATAGTAGGGTTACTTCGATATGAAAGCCTGGATAGTAGGGATATGAGAAGGAACTTGGATAGTAGGGTTACTTCGATATGAAAGCCTGGATAATAGGGCTATGATAAGGAACTGGCATAAGGTTGCATTTGTCTCTAATGATTACTCTGTTTAGCTTCGAGTATTGATCATGTACCTGCTGGAACTTGTTGATAATAACTATCTTTCCTGAAAGAAATACAGGGTTAGTTATGTGCGATGCATGAGATGTATCGTGACGAGGTTCTTAAAATAAATGAGACTATGTTATATGTAATGTATGCACATGCCATAATGTATGAACATGAAATGCTGATGTGATAATCTGAGTCCGGGGAAATAAATCCCTGACTGCTGTTTGGAGAGTATGAGAAATGGTATTCTTGACTGCTGTCAAAACATAGTTCCTCTACTTCTGTTGGGGATGGTGAACAAAGATGACTATGTTGGGGATTTGCCTCTCGTTTATGGATATTCTGCCGAGTGGAGATTCTTATTTGAGAACAACTCTGCGGGAAAATAATTCTATTGGAGAGGAGATACTCTGCTGATAGATCGCTAATTTGGAGAAATAAACTCAGCTGGGGATGAATTTCCGTTGGTGGTGATAATGAATCTTATTGGAAATTGAATTTCTGCTTGTGAGAGAAATAAACTCTGTTTGGGGAAAAATTTACTGACTCGCTCGCGATTGTGAACCTTAGCTGGGGGGAGTCATGTCCTGCTCGGGGAAGCTGACATCACCGTCTTTGAATATTTTTTACTCTGTGGGGAGTGTATGCACCTTTGCTCATGTTCTCAAGCTGGCTCTATTCCGGTACCGGATGGGTAGAATAACTGTAAGGCTTGGGCACTTCTTGTTTTCCCTGCTCTTGGAATTACGAGTAATTGTCTTTTGTTTTTCATGTAAATATTTATGAGCAGCAATTATTTTCAAATGCACTTATCAAAAATGAACCATTGGACGTTCTAGAAAAACAAAATAGGAGAAAGAAAATAAATCAAAGCTTTGTGAAAATGACTTGTATTGATTTTTGAAGTTGGCCCGTAATAGGCGTTTTGTACAAGTAGGTTGACGTCCTAGTAAGAGAACGCTTCTGAAAGATAGAAATTACAATTTGTGTTAAAGAAAGAAAAACAACTATGTGAAATAATCCCATTGGGTTCCAATTCTGCTATTGCCTTTATATCTTCCAGCGTCTCATCACTACGCTGCTTGGTCGAAGGTGGATCAGATTGATTGGCGTTGTCCGAGCTTGATAGTTGATACTGGAGTCTGGTTGCAAGATGATCCAATGAGACATAGTGTTACGCTTTTAATCCCTAACTTTTGCCCAGACCTCCCTTTCGGGTTTTCAGTCAACCGGTATACCCTTTTTTGCCTAAGTCGCCTTTTCAGGTTTTCGACTTGCCGGGTGTACAGTTTTTTCATTTTCATCCCTTACTTTTTCCCGAACCCTTTTGGTTCGCCAGCAAGCCCTTATTTTTGTCTAGGCCAGTCAACCTAGTGGGTCTTTGACTATATGTAGTATCTTTTCACTATGTCTGCATTGACGGGGTGACGAAGGTCGTCACCATCCATGATGGTTAGAATCATAGCTCCTCCCGAGAAAATGTTCTTAACCATAAATAGCACTACGTATGTGGGGGTCCATTTTCCCCTGGGATCACCTTGTGGTAGTATGATGCGCTTGATCACTAGATCCCCGACTTGATATTCTTGGCGTCTGACTTTCTTGTTAAAAGCCTTGATCATTCTCTTTTGATACGTCTGACCATGACAGATAGCAGTAAGTCTCTTTACGTCGATTAGATTCAGTTGATCAAGTCGAGTTTGGATCCAGTCGTCTTTGTTCAAACCCGCATCCTTCATAATCCTGAGAGAGGGTATCTGGACTTCGATGGGTAGGACTGCCTCCATGCCATACACCAAAGAGTAGGGTGTTGCCCCTGTCGACGTCCGTGCTGAGGTACGGTATCCATGAAGAGCGAATGGTAACATCTCGTGCCAGTCTTTGTATGTCACTGTCATCTTCTGCACAATCTTCTTGATGTTCTTGTTAGCCGCTTCAATATCCCCATTCATCTTTGGCCGGTAGGGATAAGAGTTATGATGCTGAATCTTGAACTGTCTGCAGAGCTCGGTGATCATCGTATTATTGAGATTTGTATCATTGTCAGTAATAATCCTCTCTGGGACGCCATATCGACAGATCAAATTGTGTCGAATAAACCGTGCCACGACGTTCTTGGTTACTGTAGCAAAGGAAGCTACCTCAACCCAATTCGTAAAGTAATCAATGGCTACCAGAATGAAGCGATGCCCGTTAGACGCAGTAGGTCTGATCTCGTCGATCATGTCGATGCCCCGCATTGCAAAGGGCCAGGGAGCTGTCAAAACATTCAGGGGAACTAGAGGTACATGCACCTTATCATCATAGACTTGACACTTATGACAGGTTCAAGAGTGCTGATAGCAATCGGCTTCCATAGTAGACCAGTAATATCCGGCCCCTATGACTTTCTTCGCCATGGTGTGTCCACTGGAATGGGTTCCGAAAGTGCCTTCATGTAATTCTGCCATGATCCTTTTTGCATCGCTTTTGCCCATGCACCGCAGTAAGGTTGAATCATGGTTACGCTTATAGAGGATACCATTACTGATGAAGAACTTCACAGCAAATCTTCTCAGAAACTTCTTATCATTAACAGATCCCCCCTCGGGGTATTCTTGAGCCTCAAGATACCTCTTTACCTCGTGAAACTAGGGTTTATCTGCTACCTCTTCAGTCTCAATGTCATAACAATGTGCGGGTTCGTTCAACCTCTCAATGGTAATCTGGGGAGCTTCATTGTCCCACCTAACTTTGAACATAGAAGACATGGTAGCTAGCGCGTCCGCTAGCTGATTCTCCTCTCTTGGGAAATGTTCAAAGGTTATCTCCTCAAAGTGTGGGAGCAATATCAGTACATATTCCTTGTAAGGAATCAGATTCGGGTGCTTCGTATCCCACTTGCCTTTTATCTGACTTATCACCATAGCAGAATCTCCGAATACACTTAAGAACTTAAACCTTATGTCAATAGCAGCTCGGAGACCCATGATACACGCTTCATACTCCGCCATATTGTTGGTGCAGTTAAAACATAGTCGGGCGGTGAATGGAGTATGACAGCCCTCGGGAGATATAATTACATCGCCAATGTCATTACCCAATGCGTTCGAGGCTCCATCAAAATACATAGACCATAGGGATCCCTCCTTGGGTCCTTCATCCGGTCTAGGTTCTTCGCAGTCGGTTACCAACATGATATTCTCATCCGGGAACTCGAAATTCATGGACTGGTAGTCATCCATGGCATGATGCGCCAAATGATCCGCCAATACACTCCCTTTGATTTCTTTTTGGGTTGTGTATTGGATATCGTACTCGGTTAAGATCATCTTCCACCTTGCTATTCTTCCGGATAAGGCGGGCTTCTCAAAAATATACTTGATCGGATCCATCTTTGATATCAACAAAGAAGTGTGAGTCAGCATATATTGTCTCAGTCGGTGAGCAGCCTATGCCAAAGCGCAACAAGTTTTCTTGAGCAATGAGTATCAGGTCTCACAGTCAGTAAACTTTTTGCTAAGGTAATAAATGGTGTGCTCTTTTCGACCAGACTCGTCATGCTGCCCCAGCACACACCCCATTGAGTTATCTAGCACTGTCAAGTATAATATCAAAGGTCTTCCTTCAACTGGGGGCATCAAAATCGGTGGTTCTTGAAGGTATTCCTTGATTCTTTCGAAAGCGGTCTGGCATTCGTCATTCCACTTTACCACTTGATCTTTCTTCAGCAGCTTGAAGATTGGCTCACAAGTAGCAGTCAAATGTGAAATGAACCTGGCGATGTAATTCAGACGTCCCAGGAAGCCTCTAACTTCCTTTTCTGTGCAGGGAGTCGGCATCTCTTGTATGAATTTTATCTTTGCAGGGTCTACCTGAATACCTTTATCACTGACAACAAAACCCATAAGCTTTCCAGACCTTACCCCGAAGGTACACTTGTTCGAATTCAACCTCATCTTGTACGTCTTCAACCTGTCAAACAGTTTCTGGAGATGATCAAGGTGCTCTTCCTCAGTCTGGGACCTGGCGATCATGTCGTCAACATAAACCTCGATCTCGTGGTGAATCATATCATGGAATAAAGCGACCATGGCGCACTGATAAGTTGCCCCAGCATTATTTAACCCAAAAGGCATTACCTTGTAACAGAAGGTGCCCCACTGTGTAAAAAAGGTTGTCTTCTCCATGTCCTCAAGAGCCATCTTGATCTGGTTGTAGCCAGAAAAATCATCCATGAAGGAGAAAATCTTGTGTTGCGTGGTGTTCTCGACTAGAACATCAATGTGAGGAAGTGGGAAGCCATCCTTGGGGCTTTCCCTGTTCAGATCTCTGTAGTCCACACACATCTGTACCTTACCGTCCTTCTTAGGTACCAGAACGACGTTGGCAACCCACGGCGGATAAGAAGTGACGGCTAAGAATCCTGCGTCAAACTGTTTCATGACTTCTGCCTTGATTTTTTCTGACATTTTAGGGCGCATACGGCGGACCTTCTTCTTTACCAGAGGGTAGTCATGTTTGGTTGGCAGGCGATGTACCACAATATTAGTGTCAAGACCAGGCATGTCTTCATAGGACCAGGCGAAGATCTCAACATAGTCGTGTAGCATCTGTATTAGTCGTTGTTTGACACTAGGCTCCAGATTCGCACCTATTTTAACCTCCTTCTTGTCTTCCTTTGTACCCAAATTCACTTACTCAACTGGCTCTTCATGAGGCTGTATGGCCCTTTCTTCCTGCTGTAATAGTCTAGCAAGTTCTCCAGGCACCTTACAATCATCTTCACCTTCGTCCTCGGCTTGGTTGATCAGATTTTCGAAGTCATAACCGACAGTAGCAGAGCTGTTATCAATGGGATCCAGAGTGGATATAGATCTGCCGTATGATACATGGGTGTGTGTAAGAGAATAGTTGTTTTAATAGAGTAAGAGACAGAAAAGAAAAAACAAGGAGTGCAAAATTTGTAATGCAAGAAACGTCCAATGCTTTATTAATGATAAATGAAATGACAAATAGTAAACCCTCACAAGCAAAGCCAAGGTGCCTTGGGCAAGGCACCGGGCCGTAAAGTTTCAAATTGTTTATTACAAGTCTTAAAACAAAAGTCAATTACTGTGGAATAAAAGAAACAGGTATGAAATCATTCTCCGTCTAGTTATTCAGTCCACTGTTGGTTGTTGGGTAGATCCAGCTGTCGATGTCTGAATCTTCTTCACTGTCCTCAATTGCATTAACTCCCCGATTGCTGATGTGTAGAGGAGGTCTTCCAATCCGTGCGTGCCTAACAGCCCTTTGAGCCCCTGTAGTAAAGCCCAAACCAAATTTGTCAGTTTTGTGAGTGAAATCAGGGAGCCGACCCCAATTGGTACACCCACCTTCTTTAACAACAGCCTTGACATCCTTGAGAGAAGCCGTCTTTAGCGGAGGTTTATTGGTAGTAACTTCAGTTGACGCCAAAGTCTTAGGGACCTCTTCGAAGTTCTGACAAGGAGTTTCTATGAACTCCCCATCCATCTCCACATAACGGAAGGAATTGAGATGACTCACCATGTACTCTTCTTCACCTTGCACCGTGACAATTTTCCCCTGCACTGGATACTTCAGCATTTGATGGAGTGTAGAAGTAACTACGCCAGCCCTATGGATCCAAGGACGACCCAACAAGCAAGAATACGATGGTATGATGTCCATTACATAGAAGGTGGACCCAAAGTTCTGAGAACCCACTTTGACAGGGATATATACCTCCCCGTGCACCATCCTTTTTGATCCATCAAAAGCCCTTACCACAATGTTATTCGGCTTTAAAGTCAAACCCTCACAGTCCAAACGGTCCAATGCTTTCTTTGGAAGAACATTCAACGAAGACCCGGTATCCACCAGCAAATGAGCCATAGTGGTGCCCTTGCACTTAATCGAGATATGCAGAGCATCATTATGATTCCTCCCCTTAGCAGCCAGATCCGCATCTGAAAATCCTAGCCCATTGTCAGCATTTAGGCTAGCCATACAATCTTTGAACTAATCTGCAGAAGTTTCATGTGGCACATGCGCAATCTTAAGAAATGCAATCAAAGCCTTTGTATGGGCTTCAGAACACAATAGCAAAGACAACATGGAGATCTTTGATGGGATCTGCCCCAGCTGTTCGACCATATTGTAGTCTCTTTTCTTGATAATTTTCAGTATTTCCTCTATTTCTTATTTAGAGGCTTCCAAAACAATTTTTCTAGGCACCTCCGTCCGGGCAGACTCACCTATGATTTCTTTGCCCCGAGTCCCAGATGGCTCGGCGACAGGGGTGATAACTGGAGTAAGAACTGGAACAGTAGTTGATGTACTAGCAGATGGAATGACAATAAGTTTGTGGATAGTCGGAGGGGAAATCTCGGGAGAGAAGAGTCTTCCACTTCTGGTAACCTTACTAGCCCCGACAATATTACTATCATCAGTATCGGCTTCTTCATTCTTCAACTCTTGCTTAATTCCATGATAATACACATCAGCACCATAGTGCCATGGGACAGCCTTGTCTAAAGTGTACGGGATGGGACCAGGAACGGTGATTATTAGCGGAGCAATTCTTGGACACAGGTGTAATCCTAACAGGTTTTCTCGAGGAAACCTTGGAAGGATTGGCGGAAATGGTTATGATGGCGACATCTTCATTGGGAACAATAGGAATCATAGTCTTCTCGAACAGAATCTCTTTATTATCCATCAGGCTCTGAACACCTGACTTCAATAAGAGGCAACCAGTAGGTAGAATCGAGCACATGTGGCAACTTTCACCATAACCCAGAAATAAACCGGCCAACAGCAAATTCCTCTTAACAGTCATAAGAGGAGTAGAAATTTCTTCAACAGAGGTCACAAACAAATTATTGCCAACAACATTAACCCCACGACCATGTTTGGGCATAGGAGCAGTTATTACATTCGACTTTTCTGGAGCATCGAAATTTATCTCCTTAGCTTCCAGCAAATCTTGTACTTTGTTTCTCAAAGCCCAGTAGTTATTGGTATCGTAGACAGGACTCTCAGAATGGTAGGCGCACCGCGCGTTGGGATTGTATCTAGGAGAGGTAGTGTTTGGATTTTTGGGAGCCTCCCTCAATATGGTCAAGTTGGATCTCAGCAGGTGAGGTAACACTTCAGCCAATGTCATGCTAATGCGGGTAAACTACCGATGTGGTCTTTCCACCCTTTTTCGATTGTTGCGTTGTGGGGCAACTGAGGGTCTTGGTATCACTATAGCATTTACCGTTGGACGGTGTTCATATCTGTTTTGGCCCCTCGGGCTATAAACTGCATTGGCTTCCTTCTTACCAGTAAAAGGTTTCTTTATCGAACTCGAAGAGGCATCCTTCTGTATTTTACCACTTCGAATTCCAGCCTCCACTCTTTCTCCAGTTAGAATCAACTCGGTGAAACCAGACGACGAGCTGCCGATTAAGTGGTTGAAAAATGTACCATTCAGCACCCCCAGAAACATATCAACCAACTCCCTATCAAACAAAAGGGGTTGAACTCTTCCAGCCAAATCTCTCCATTTTTTTAGCGTAATCTTTGAAACCTTCACCTGCACCCATGGACATACTATGGAGTTGAGTACAAGTGAGGGAAAGGTCGACATTATACTGATACTGCTTGTAGAAAGCAGCAGCAAGATCTTCCCAGTTTCGGACATTTTCCCCTTCCAACTGGTAGAACCATTCAAGCTGAGTCCCTGACAGACTATCTTGAAAGAAATGCACCCACAAATTTTTATCAATAGTGTGGGGTTGGATTTTCCTGACATAAGAGCGGAGATGGAGTTTTGGGTAGGACACTCCATCATACTTAGCAAAAACTGGAGCCTTGAACTTCTAAGGGATGTCCACTCCCGATACCAGTCCCAGTTCCCCGAAATCCAAACCAGGTATCTTCTAAACTTCCATAGCACTCAGAGAGTCTTATAGCTGCTTGTACCTATCCTCGGAAGGAGGATATTGCTCATTATCATAATCGGTATCATTGTCAGAGACTGCAGGACTAGGGTCCTTTTCCCCTTCTTGGTTCTCCCCTTCCTTGGATGAAGAGGTCAGATCAGTTTGATGCTTCAACCTTTCTCTAAACCTTCTGCCCATATTTAGAATACCGACCTTCTTCTTCTTCTTCTCTTTCAGAATGAGGGTCTTCAGATCCTCTTGACCCTTAGCCAGAGTTATGAACATCTATTGGAATTGGGCGTTTTGTGCCTGAAGATCTTTGATGGCTTGATTGGAAGACATTTCTGCTGAAATAAACAGCGAAGAAGATAAGAAACTTGTAGTGGTACCTGTGATGATGTGCATGATAATGGGATGCGCATGTAATGATTTCAAATACTTTGGGATTGTTGTACCCCAAAATTTTCCCTCTCATATTCCTCAAAACATTGCAAGAAAAATCTCCAAGTGGCTCAAGATTGCTCAAGAGTTGGACAGTCAAGTCATCTCTTAAGGCAGTCAACCTCAAATTAGGGTTTTGTGTTGCATCAATGTCCTTGAATCCAAATGACCTAAAGTTCTCCCCAATGTCCTAATATGTTCTCAAGTTCATCCATGTCAAATTTCAAGCCTTGCAGAGGAAGTTTGCTCAATCAATTGCTCAAGAGGTCCAAAAATCGACTATGCTAAGGCAAAAGTCAATTGTGGCCTACAAATAGTCAAACTTCAATATTTTTTGTCAACATTCTCATTTTGAAGGTTATTTCATCATTTGATCAAGGGTTGATCATGATTCATCAAGGATTGCTCAAAATTCATCAAGACTCAAAAGTTGCTAAATTAGGGTTTTTGCAGGAAAAGTCAAACCAACTTTGACCAAGCATAACTTTCTCATACTTTATGATAAATGACCCATCCAAAGCTCATTTTGAATAGGATGCAATTTCCTACAATCCATATTCATACCCCAAGATCAAGAAATTCACTCACAAGAAGTTATAAATTTGGACATTATAGGTCATTTTTGAAAGTCAACAAAAACACCTTTTTTGCCAAAGCTTATAACTTGATCATGGAATATCAAAATGCGATTAGATCAAAAGTGTTGGTTAGAGTACATCTCAAGCTTTCTAAAAAGTCCAAGAACACTTCCAAAAGTTCAAAATTGAGGAAGTTATGCATTGTTGAAGTTGGGCATTTTTGCAAAATTGCCAAAAGTCAACTATCCCCAAAACTTCAAATTTTGTCAAATGGGATCATTCTTTTTCATTTGATTTGATCTTGTCACACTACACACGTGTCCTAGCTTCAGCCCCATGACCATTTATCAATTTTGTTATTTAATTTGATTTTTTATTGGATTAATTCATTTTAAATCAATTTAAATCATATAAAATCCAAACATTGATTATTAGATCTCCTTTTGGCTATTTCAGGACCTAATCATCATCATAAAGTGGATCAAATTCGTATCTCACCATATCATGAACAAAAAGATGGATTTTGGGAAAATTTGGAATGTTATCAATGGAGGATCAAATCATATCTCCAAACATCAATGTGCAAAGATTCAATACCCAATTGTTGACCTAATCCAATGCTGCATACATATACAATGCAAAGGCACAAGTTTTAGAGGTGATAGGCTGCAAAATCACAAGAACCAAACTTGAGAAAACTTGGAAAAAGTGTGAATCTGAAATCATGCTTAGAGGCAGTTTCAACACAAAATCTCAACACCACTCCATTGTTGGGCAATCACTGAGTGAGAAGCAATCAAAATCAAGCTCTCTCACCCTCTCAATCGCACTGTAAGTCTCTCTGAAAACCGCTTTTCATTTGAAATAGAAACTCCATGTTCTTGCATATTTTTGACAAAATCTTTGCATATTCATGATGCTTGTGCAATTTCTAAGCTTTCTGCATTAGCCAATTGTATTTATATGGTCTATAACCCCCTAGCCGAATCTAGGGTTCTTGGTTCTTGTTTTTGGGCATTTTTGCTACAGGTAAAATTGGAACCATTAATGGATATAGACGTGCTCAGGAGGCCTAGACGAGCATGACTATGGTCTTGGAATTAATTTCTATGGCCTAGGATAGATTTTAGGATGCAGCTACGGATTTAGCTGCGGTTGTAAATTCGCAGGTAAATAACCAGGTCCAACGAGGAAGACGATGACGCGTCCCCCTCCCATTCGCTGATTCAAACTTCGCGCTTTATTTTTTTTGTTTTTTGGCATTTATTTGTTTTTCCCATATTATTATTATTACCTAATACACTAACGAATGAAGCATAGTGGTGTAGTGGTAAGCGCGTTGTACAAAGACTCACAGGACCTGGGTTCGAATCCCAGGTCCCCCATATGCATATTATTATTTTGCTTCAGGTGTTCCAGCGCGCTTCAGCAATTATGGCCTATCATACACCCTCATCCAATCACTTTCCAAATGGCCCCAGGCCAGATCTGGTGGTCCATAATGAGTGTGCATCATGCTCTCAAGTCAAACGTGCCACATGGAATTCCAGAAGTCAACACAGGCTTGCATGTTCATGGGCCTTGAAATTGCTAAGTAAACCTCCCAAAATCAGGCCCAAATTTCTAACTCTCTCTAATTTTTTCTTTATTTTATTTGATTGTTTGCTATTTTTATTATTTAATCACTAACCAATTAATCTTTTTCTTAAAAAATCAAAAACCAAAAAATATATTTTATTCATTAAAATTAAATTCAACACTTTATTTTTATTAATAAATATTAATTGAATTAACTTAGTTTTAATTAGGTATAACTTTAATATCTTTTGTAATAAATAAAATTAATTTAGATAATTAGGTTTTTATTAACTTTGATTAATTTATTTTTATTTCCTTAAATATTAAAAACTCCAAAAATATTTTTCTTAATTAATTAGTTTATTAATTTAATGTTTAACCTAATTTAATTTCTTTTTTAATTCAAAAATAAACCAAAAAATCTCTTCTTTAATAACAAAAAGGGTCAAAACCCTAAAAACTCGCCCGATTTAATTTTCCCGCACGCGATCCATTTTTATCTAATATTGTATCTGTTTCCCGGAATGTAATAGTTTAATTAGGACTTTAATTATTTTATCGCTTTATTTATTTTCTGCATTTTAATTTCAAGGGTTGCTTTTGGCGATGTAAATATGTGACGCCTTGTAATAGTTAGTTTTAATTTCCGCAATTTAATTTCCGCAACTTATAAACTGCTAGATGTTTGATAATAGGGAATGCATGACAATATCAAATGTTTGAACCTAAAATTAACATAGATAACCATTGACATGTACAAAGATAAAATTAACTGAAAATAACACACTCGCACATGTGCACTCTTAGGGTACACCTCGCTTGGTTGCCTTCGAACGTGGTCATTGAGTATAAGAAGTTTTAGAGGTCGCCCTCTTGTCCAAAGATCATAGTTGCCTCGAAACGGTTGCCTCGGAAAAAAGATCTAAGACATTAGGGTTACCGCTAAGGCGTCCTAACATTGCTTTAGTGACCACACGTCCCTTAATCGAATTGACCCTTAAAACTCCAACAACGATGCTACCTACTCATCAATAGTGGGATAGCATTGTCTAAAGGATATTAGTACATATTGATTCCTTTTTCGAGTAGGTAGATGGTTCTTAAATACTTGCTCTCTCAAAACAAAATAAAACTTTTCGCACTTACACTTTTCCAACAAAAACTTCTTTCAAACCCACAAACACAAAGAAAAGCAAAATTTGAAAACACTTTGAGTAAGTACCTAAGAGCCCGTGGATAACCACGGATAGAAAGAGTGCTAACACCTTCCCTTTCTATAATCTACCCCCCGGACCCGAGAAACATCTCGAAAAAGGAATTTTTCTGTGCTTTTTTCCTTTCCTTGTTGGATAAAATAAAAGACGGTGGCGACTCTTGCTCACCGCGACATTTTGCGAAAACAAACGCAAAACGCGAACCAGCATTCCAAAAACAGTCAGTTCTCTCCCACCGTATCACAGGGAGATTTAAATTTGCAAACCAAAAATAAACAAACTTTATTAGCTTAACTTTGAAAGGTTCAACAATACCCTTAAGGCGTTTACAAAGAAGTAAATAAAACAAATCTAAAACTAGAAAAGCAAAATCAAAAGTCCCATGGACGCTTTCTCTTTGTGCTGATATAGTCATTGAGCACTCTTTCCTCCTCGAGCTGTCTGGTGAGCTTTAAAACCTTCCTCTCTTGCTCGTGGAACTGCTCCCAGTAAGTATCTCGCTCATTCTTCAGCTGAATCCAAGACCTCTGTAACTCTCTAAGATCAGTGGGCATGTAAGGATAGAGAACCGTGTAAGGAATACCATCTTTAGTAGTGGGTTCCACAATCACTGGTAACACTGTCGCATAAGGCATCATAAGCTTCTAAGAACGAGCTCGGACCCATTGGAGGTAAGGTGGCATAGGAAGGGAAGTCTTTGGTCCCAACTCATGGGGGTCAGATCTATTTACCATGCCCCAAGCTCGTATGAACCTCCAGCGATGCCCCTTAACATCATCCTCATAGTCGAATGCAATATTCTTGAGAAGTAACCTATGGGGACCATCTCTTCGAGCACGACCAAATTGTTGCAAAGCTAGACAAGGATTGTAAGTTATACCCCCTCTGATACCAAGTAATGGGACATTAGGATACCCCCCACAACGGTCAATAACAGCAACGTCTTCCATAGCCCGAGAACACCAAAGAATATCTGTATGAGCAAGTGACATTATTCTGTGCGACCAACCCAAACCTTCTTCGTTCTTCAGCACAGACTTAGGGAGGTGAGAAATAAACCACCTCGACAACAACGGTATGCAGCATATTAGAGTCCCTCTTATCCTCGTGGTACGAGTATAGAGAGCGTGCAAGATATCTCCAAGCAAGGTAGGCACAGGGTTGCGAGAAAGGAAAATCTTGACAGCATTCACATCTACAAAGGAATCCGGATTAGGGAAGAGAACCAAACCATAGATAAGAAGAGCCAAGACATCCTCGAAAGCCTGAAAATCCATATCAGCCCAAAATAGTTGAGCCTGGTCTATCGGAAATTTGGCTAGAAAATCCTCGACTCCGCTTCGAGTTTCCCAATTGGATACCACATTGGCCCGTTTCAAATGCAAAGTTGAGGCAATGAATTCTGGCTTAGGAACTTCTTCCATACCTGTGAAGGGTACCTGTTCAAGAATGGATATGCCCAATAGATGATAGAATTCCTCCAAGGTGGGTACCAAATGATAATTTGGAAAGGTGAAATAGTGATGCTCGGGATCGAAGAACTGAAAAAGTAAACTCATCATCTATTCATCAGGGTTTGAAGTAACCAGGATGAGAAGTTGACCATGTCTCTTAATGAACATAGAAGTTTCAGAAATTCTTGACACTAGCTCTTTGAGTTGGGATGGTATCTCCACAAAGTTGATTCAGATAGTCTTTCTACGTACGGAGGCCATGATCTGCAAAACAGAACAAAGATAAATTCCCTTGGTCTTTGAAATGGTTAGTGTAATAAAGCATGAATGCCATGTTATGATGCATGATGTCATGATAAAACACAGGTATAGCAAATAACAGATATTGCAAAGACAAACAAGTCACACAAAGCCCTTAGGTTTAAGGCTTGCATGAGGTCAAAGGTAATACCCTCTTGAAGTTAAGTTGGTTTCAACCTGTCCTAGAAAAGTAACCGGGTTCTAGAGGATCTCAATATCACTGACCATCCTCCATCCGTCATGGTTTCAGCTCACGCAATCTTTTCTTGCGGCCGAAATTATTCCGAGAGTATGGCCTCAATGAGTGTAGCATCTAGTATCAACCAGTTCTCAGCTTTATATCGAGGCCGGCTATCTCACTATTTTCTAATGGCCAAGTTGGGCGATTAAAGGTTCTAAGGTCAGTTGATGCTTAATGATACCACACGGCAACCCCGTATTCTCCTCGTTTCTCCAAAAGGGATACCGGTACCAACCAAAGTGCCACACCAACGTAGCCACTGCTTCAACCGTATCGGTCTACGTCGTACAATTCCCTCACAGTCTATTGCTACTTACCTAAAAGGTATTCCCTAGATCTGGGTTAGGATCTATAGTAACCCCAAACAAAACCTTTAAAAGTAAAGCAAACAAAGCAATCAAGAGAGGCAATTATGATGAACTAGATCCTAAGGTATACCCCACTTATAATTCCCCAGCAAAGTCGCTAGTTTTGTGATACGGTGGCATAACCGACTGTTTAATACTGGTTTGCGTTTTACATTTTTTGTTCGCAAAATGTCGCGGTAAGCAAGAGTCGTCACCGACTTTTATTTCATCCAACCAGAAAGGAAAAAAGTACAGAAAAAATCATTTTTTGAGATATTCTGAGTACGTGGGTAGATTATAGAAATGGAAGGTGTTAGTATCCTTTCTATCTGTGATACGGTGGGAGAACTGACTAGGGTTTTGCGTTTGTTTTCGCAAATGTTTCGGTTGAGCAAGAGTCTCCATCGACTTTTTATTTTATACTAAGGAAAGATTTAAAAAGCACAGCAAAAACCTTTGAGATTTTTCTTGGGTTCGGGGAGTAGATTATAGAAAGGGAAGGTATTAGCACCCTTTCTATCCATGGTTATCCATGGGCATTTAGGTACTTGCTTAGATCAACTTGCCTTGGTTTTCAATTGTTTGAAATGGTGCTAGATGTGTGGTTTTGAAAATGTTTTGAAAAGATGCCTTGTGTAGGCTACCCTTGTAACAATTCTTTACTCGAATGTTTTACAAAAGGTGTTTTGTCTTTAGAAAAGATGTTTCAAGGTTTTTTTGAAAGTTGGTTTTGAAAGTGTTTGTGAAGTGGGTTTTGAAAATAGGCAAGTGTTTTCTTTGCAAATTGACAAGTACTTAAGAGTTTATCTACCCTAAAGTTTTCTCAAAGATTTTGGTTATGTTTTAACCCTTTTGACAATTTTGTTCCACCATTGCATTTGGTGGACAATCTTGTCTTTAGGAGGTGAAAGGGACAGGCACGGGTCATCGTTTAGACCATAATTGCAATAGTGTTAAATGTCTTTGGGTAATTTTTCTTTGAAAGGGACTTGATCATTTTAGGCAACTTTTCGAAAGCGTCATCGAGGGACTTATGATCATTTGATTGTTTGTTTTTACCCAAAGAAATCCAACATGCAATATGGCCCAATTATTTGAAGGCAACAAAGTGGAATACCCTAGGGGTGTGTTGCCCAGTTTCATGCTTATTTATCTTGAGATTATGTCCAACTATTTTGTTCGTTTTATTCGCATACAAACCCTAATTCTAGCATGGTGGGTTTAGAAAGCATTAAAGTGCGAAATTTAAATTCCTACGCTATTACAACACAATAATATGGGGAGGGGGGGTACAATGTTCAAATGGGGAGGTATTTAGACAAGAAATTGAATCTAAGCTATTACATCATTTGCTTTGAATATCTACAATATGATTAAAAGCATAAATAAAAATAGAAATAAAACAAATATGCAAGAATGCAAAAAGAATGTTTTATATGTATGAAAAAAGTATTATTTATGCAAAATAAAAAGAAAATAAAAAGGTATTATTTTTGGAGTATTTTCATATTTTAGGGTAAAACCCTAATTTTTAATCAAAAAGGGATATTAATCAATTAATCCATATAATATTTATTATTTACATACAAAAATAAAATATAATATAATATATTTGTAAAAAAGGTATTTTTAGTATTAAATGATAAAAATAAAATATGTACATTTTTTGATATTTTTATCCTAAGTATATTAATATACCTATTTATTTATATTATTTACAAAATATGTATTATATGTATTAATCAATAATGCTTAATATTTAAATAAATAATAAAAAAAGTATATTTTTTTCATAAAATATTTTCAGGAAGTAAAAATAAGATAAAAGTATGTAAAAATGTATTTGTGCTATTTTTGTATTTTTAAACAAAAGATATATATTTATTCATTTATATTCAAACTAAAAGAAAAATCAAATAAACACTTAATAAAATCAAAAATGGTGAAAAAAAATATTTTTAAATTTTCAATATGCTGAGAAAAAATAAATGAGTTAATTAAAAAAGGAAAAAATCAAAAATCATCAAAAATAAAGCAAATGGGCTCAGGGGTGTAAAATCAAAAAGGGTGGTGTGAAAAGGAAAGCCAACATGAGCCCAGCCCATGAAGACCTTTCTTCAACCTCTGTACAGCAACATTCAAAAAACGTGCGCCCTGTTCCTCATCTTCTAACTCTTGATTCCTGGCTTTTCAATGAAAACTCATAACATAAAAAATGTTCAGCATGAAGAGACGATTCTAACCATATGCATAACTTGATCTAACTCTCTAAGATTAGGGAGAATTTCTCCTCCCACAAATCCTAACCTAGTTTTTCTGCCATTTTCAAACCTCAAATTCTCACAGCTCAAGCAAAAGAAATGAAAAGTAAAAACATGTACATGTTCAGTGGCATGAGTAGAGCAATGTTTATTCACAAACTTAAAGCTAATGATGCCTAATAAGAGAGATACGAATTCAAAAACTTACCTGTTCAGTTGAAGTTCTATCTGGCAATGTAGGAACTCTCAGTGCAAGGTGATGATTGGAAAAGCTTCCTTGAGGTCCAGGGATGCTATTCCAATGTTTACTTTGTCTTGAAAGCTTCTGAATCGTGCTAGAGCACTTCACCTGCAAAACAAGAAATTAAAAATGGTGGAAGTGGTTAGAGGGATTACAGGTCGTGTTTTTGCTTTTGGTTAGCTTGCATAGATGTTAGGGAATGTGTCTGAACTGGTTTCGGCAAGAGAGCTTGAGGGAAATGGAAGATGGCACTCAAACTGCAGGCCTGACCCTGTTTTTGCAGTTTGAGAGTGATTATGGCAAGGGGAGTGTTTGAGAGGTGCTAGGGTCGTGCAAAAGCTTGGTTCTGATCTTTGGAATGTGTTTGATAAGTTTGTCTAAGTGTGTCTAAGCTGATATGAGAGTTGTGGTATGTTATGGCATTTTACTTCACACTTAAGCAAGCAAAACCAACTTGGTGTTTTAGGCAAGTAGGGGACCTCTAATGAGCTGCATAAACTCTCCTTGATCAGAGTGATTTGTCCATAATCCTGTGCCAATTGGATTTTGTTTGTACTTGTGGATTTGTAATTAGACATAAAGTGAACCTTTTGCAAAAATAGAAAGAATGCTTTATCTTATTTGGGATTAATCCATCATACAATGCTTTAGCTCATGAAACAAGGTCTTAGCACAATGAACATGCATTAAATTATTGAGTGTTGGATGGTTTTAGGACCTGTAATCAAGGGCATGCTGGTTTGAGAAGTTTGCACAAATTATGAACATGGAAAATGGCCAATTCAAAAGTGAGTTTTTGCCATATTGTGAAATTCGAATCTCTCAAGTCATGAGGTTTTTTGATGAGTTCTTGGACATTTTGGAAAGCTTGGAATGTGTACTACAATCCATCTTTGAAATGCAAATTGAAATTCCAAGTGGAAGTGTATGGAAAATGGCCTTGAAGTAGGGTAGAAAACCTTGTCAAAATAGGTCAAAAATTCACTAAGTTAAGAATGGTTTAGTGCCCTTATTCAAAAATTTGTAACTTGGGATACAAGCCTCAAATGAGAAAACTTTGTGTATCAAAGTTGTAGATTATGCAACAAGCTACAACTTTGTTGTTTTGACTTTTGTTTGAATCCAAATGGATCTTGGTGAAAAATTGGGGCAAAGTTGGGAAAAAATTAGGGTTTTTTATAACTTAGAAAAATTCTAAGTTATGAAAAATTCTAATTTCTAACCCTAATTTGCATTTTGTGATTTCTTGATGAACAAGTTTCATGATTTGGCATGTTTTGATGAAAAATGAATCTTGACTCTTGATTTTGACCAAAAAGTCAAAGTTTGACTTTTCAGTATACAGTCAAAATTGATCAATTGACTGGGAAATTCAACTGTCAATCTTGTGTATTTGGGATCTTTTGAACTTGTTGAGCATGTTAAGATAATTCCATAGGGTCCTTGAGTCCATAGGTGAGCTTGGTTTGCCATTGGCTAGGTCAAACAGTCAAAAATTGCCCTCGTGCAGTCAAAACCCTAAAAATGACCATTTTGCCCTTTTGATGATCTGATCAAATTTCTTATGGAATTGTGATCCAAACTTGACCCAATGGTCAATGTGAGTTCATAATGTTGATGTGGGTCAATTTTCATGAGATTTGACTGTCAATTGGCCACAGTTGACTTTTTCCCCAATACAGCTGATTTCTAGGTCAACTGTCCAATTGACTGGGCAAAACATGAAATCAAGACTTGAAACTTGATGTGGATAAACTTGGGAGTCCAATATGAAGCATGAAAGTCATCTTAGGCATTTTAGGTCAAAAAATCTTGGTGCAAACATAAACCTTAATTTGGGTCAGCAGTGCAAGGAGAAGTCTTTGAGCAGATGAAACCTTAACTGGATCCTGAGCTTCAAAGGTTTTGTGATGAGAAATCATTGAGAAATGGGAGGGAAAATTTTGGGGTACAACAGTTGCCCCTATTCAATCTTCTTGAATCCGAAGAGTTAGATGGGCAAGTTTGCCTTTCGTGACTCGAGGGTAAAAGGAGATTGGACACTAGAGTGCCCGGAAATTTGCACTCGTCAAAGCAATGGATGCGGGAATGGGCTTAGAGATGCCATTTGGAGATGGGATTAATGATGCCATCTGCAGGAGTGACAGAGACTTGTCGGGGATGGGCTTAGAGATGCCATCTGGAATGGGTATCAGGAAGGTGTCCATTCTTTGGACCAATTCTGAACTGAGGGTCTGAATAAGCAATAGATTGACATCCGTTGTTGGGAGGAATCCGTAAACTGTTTTCAGAGGTTGATAAGAGTCTGAACAAGTTGGTAGGTTAACATCTGTTACTTGGAGAACCCGTGAACTGTTTTCAGAAATCTTGGAGTTGAATAAGTAATAGAGCAGCATCCGTTGTTGGGAAGCGTCCGTAAACTGTTTTCAGAAGTCTTGAGAAGAAACTGAACAAGTGATAGGTTAACATCCGTTACTTGGAGAACCCGTGAACTGTTTTCAGAAATCTTGAAGTTGAATAAGCAATAGAGCAGCATCCGTTGTTGGGAAGCGTCCGTAAACTGTTTTCAAAAGTTGCATCTGAACAAGCTGATAGATTAACATCCGTTGTTGGGAAGAATCCATAGACTGTTTTCAGAAGTCTTGAGAAGAAACTGAACAAGTGATAGGTTAACATCCGTTACTTGGAGAACCCGTGAACTGTTTTCAGAAATCTTGAAGTTGAATAAGCAATAGAGCAGCATCCGTTGTTGGGAAGCGTCCGTAAACTGTTTTCAAAAGTTGCATCTGAACAAGCTGATAGATTAACATCCGTTGTTGGGAAGAATCCATAGACTGTTTTCAGAAGTCTTGAGAAGAAACTGAACAAGTGATAGGTTAACATCCATTACTTGGAGAACCCGTGAACTGTTTTCAGAAATCTTGAAGTTGAATAAGCAATAGAGCAGCATCCGTTGTTGGGAAGCGTCCGTAAACTATTTTCAAAAGTTGAGAAGAGTCTGAACAAGCGATAGATTAACATCTGTTGTTGGGAGGAATCCGTAAACTGTTTTCAGAAGTCTGAAGAAGAATCTGAACAAGCGATAGGTTAACATCCGTTACTTGGAGAACCCGTGAACTGTTTTCAGAAATCTTGAAGTTTTGAGGAGGAACCGGTGTAGGGTTTCCTGATGATGAGTCTGTGTAACACTGCATCTGAAATTGTTAAGGATAGCTTTTTATTCTTATCCTGAAAAGGACAAAATGTTATCTAAACACAAGATTATGTTGCATGAAATATATGATGCAATATATGTTATATCGATGTTTATGATATGAGTGTAATGAATGCGCATGTAAGCTGATGAGCCGTCTTGCTGGGGATAGATGAATCTTTGATGGTTGAAGATAAAGGCATCTTGGCTGCTGCCGGGAAGAACAATTCCTTGGCTGTTGCTGGGGGAAGAGAATTCCTGATGACCTCTACTGGGGAGTTCCAAACTAGTAGACTCATGCTGGGGGAGGTAAGATTGAGAATCTTCAACTCGGTGGGGAGTAACTCTGGTGGCTTCACTGGGGAACTCAAGATTTGCTCTCCTAAAACTCTGTGGGGAGAAGGTTCATTAGTCTGGCTCCGCTGGGGATTGATAATTTGAAGCTTTAGCTTGACTGGGGACACTGAAACTTAAACTCTGAGGGGAATTGAATTCCGGAGGATTCTCTGGCTAGGGATTTGCAAAGATAAGTTACTGCTGGGGAATTTTGATGAACTCCGCTGGGGATAGGAAGAATTCTGGCGAGTGCGATCTTCCGAGGTTGTTAGCTGAGGATAACCCAGTTATAAGGCCTTGTGAGGAATAACTTTGAATAAAACTCGGGAGAGACGTCTGTACTCTGCGGGGGATAAGCTTCTAGAATCTACCGGGGATGAGCTTCAAGGCTTGTTAGGGATATGGATTCCAAATCTCCTGGGGGTTTCTTTTGAAGGGTATCAAGATGTCCAACTGTACCTTTGACCTATCTGTAATCCTCTTTCCCTACTTATAATAACATGATTATGTTTCACATGCATATGCCTATTTAACAAAACATTGGACGTTTCTCAAAATAAAACAAATAGTGCAAGAGAAAAGAAAAGGAAATGACACAACTTTCTGGGAAAAGTATTTGTATTGATTTTCTTTGAGTATATTTGTACAAAGGAGACAATCATCCTAGTAAGAGGATTTTGTCGTAAATATTTGAAAAATTTATACAAAATAAAGATGGCTATGTGCAATAATTCTATGGGATTTCATTCCGCTATAGCTTTCACAACCCTGAATATCTGTCCATTCAATGCTTCGCTTGATGATGACTGGATTGATCAGAAGCTTGGAACCGGTTGATGAAGAGATTGTCTTTTGAAGTGATCTGACGAGACATAGTCATACGCTTTAATTCCCTAACTTTTGCCTGAATCGCCCTTTCGGGTTTTCGATCCACCGGGAAACCCCTTTTTGCCCAAGCCGCCCTTTCGGGTTTTCAACTTGCCGGGTGTACAGATTTTTTTACTTTTATCCCTAATTTTTGCCTGAACCGCCCTTTCGGGTTTTCGGCTCACCGGGATTCCCATTTTTGCCCAAGCCGCCCTTTCGGGTTTTCGACTTGTCGGGTTATTTTATGAGTAGTATCTTTTGACTATGTCTGTGTTCGCAGGGTGCGGCAAATCGTCGCCGTCCATGGTGGTCAGAATCATTGCACCACCAGAAAATATGCTCTTGATCACAAATGGTCCTTCATAGGTAGGAGTCCATTTGCCCCTGGGATCACTTTGCGGCAAGATAATCCGCTTGATTACGAGATCTCCGACTTGATACACTTGACGTCTGACTTTCTTATTGAAGGCCTTGATCATCCGTTTTTGATACGTCTGACCATGGCATATAGCAGCAAGTCGCTTTTCGTCGATCAGATTGAGTTGATCAAGTCGGGTCTGCATCCAATCATCTTCATTCAAACTTGCATCCTTCATAATCCTTAGAGAAGGGATCTGGACTTCCATAGGCAAAACAGCTTCCATGCCATAAACCAAAGAGAATGGGGTTGCCCCAGTTGAAGTACGTACCGTCGTACGGTAGCCATGCAGAGCAAACGGTAACATCTCATGCCAGTCTTTGTAAGTGACTGTCATTTTCTGAATGATTTTCTTAATGTTTTTGTTCGCAGCTTCAATGGCACCGTTCATTTTCGGCCGATAGGGAGATGAATTGTGATGATAAATCTTGAACTGTTCGCACAATGTAGTGATCATTGTGTTATTCAGATTTGTACCGTTGTCCGTGATGATCCTGTCTGGAACACCATACCGACATATGAGATTTTGCTTTATAAAGCGGGCAACCACATTTTTGGTGACAGAGGCGAAGGAAGCTGCTTCGACCCATTTAGTGAAGTAGTCAATGGCAACCAGGATGAAGCGATGTCCGTTGGAAGCCGTGGGCTTGATCTCTCCAATCATATCAATGCCCCACATTGTAAAGGGCCACGGAGCAGTCAGGACGTTGAGAGGAACCGGAGGGATATGAACTTTGTCAGCATAGACTTGACACTTGTGGAAAGTACGGGAATGTTGATGGCAGTCAGCTTCCATGGTAGACCAATAATAGCCTGCCCTTAGGATCTTCTTAGCCATTGTATGCTCGCTCAAGTGAGTGCCAAATGTGCTGTTGTGTATATCAGTCATGATCAACTCTGCCTCAGCTTTATCTACGCATCGGAGTAATACACAATCATGGCTTCGTTTGTAAAGGATGTCGTTGCTCAGGAAGAACTTAGCAGCAAACTTCCTTAAGAACTTCTTGTCATTCACGGAAGCTCCTTCAGGATAGTCTCGGGTCTCGAGATACCTTTTGATTTCATGGAACCAAGGTTGTTCCACTACTTCTTTGGTATTAATCTCGTGGCAATGCGCCGGTTCCTCCATTCGCTCGATGGTGATTTGGGGAGCTTCGTTATCCCAGTTGAGTTTAAACATGGAGGACATTGTGGCTAGAGCATCTGCTAGCTGATTCTCTTCTCGCAGAAAATGCTCGAAGGTAATTTGCTCGAAATGAGGCAACAATGTCAGGACATGTTCTTTGTACGGGATAAGATTAGGATGTTTGGTATCCCAGTCTCCTTTGATTTGACTGATAACCAAATCCGAGTCCCCAAATACGATCAAAGATTTGATCCCCAAGTCTATAGCAGCCTTGAGACCAAAGATGCAAGCTTCATACTCAGCCATGTTATTTGTGCAGCTGAAGCAAAGTCGAGCCGTGAAAGGTGTGTGACAACCTTCCGGGGAAATGAGTACCGCCCCGATACCGTTTCCAAGTGCATTTGAAGCACCATCAAAGTACAGGGTCCATCGGGATCCCTTTTCGGGTCCGTCATACGGTCCGTCACCTTCAACGTTGTCCAAATTCATGATATCCTCGTCTGGGAAGTCAAATCTCATGGGTTGATAGTCTTCGATAGCCTGATGAGCCAGATGGTCAGCTAGTACACTCCCTTTTATAGCTTTTTGGGTGGTGTACTGGATGTCATACTCGGTCAAGATCATTTGCCATCTAGCTATCCTTCCAGATAAAGCGGGCTTCTCGAAGATATACTTGATAGGGTCCATTTTGGAAATCAACAAGGTAGTATGAGTCAGCATATACTGTCTTAGTCGGCGAGCAGCCCATACCAAAGCGCAGCAAGTTTTCTCGAGCAGTGAGTAGCGAGTCTCACAGTCGGTAAACTTTTTGCTAAGGTAATAAATAGCATGCTCTTTTCGACCAGACTCGTCATGCTGGCCCAAAACACACCCCATTGAGTTATCCAAGACGGTCAAATACATGATCAATGGTCTTCCTTCGACGGGTGGCATCAGAATAGGAGGTTCTAGCAAATACTCCTTGATTCTATCAAAAGCAGCTTGACAATCGTCGTTCCATTCCACTACCTGATCCTTTTTCAAGAGTTTGAAAATTGGCTCACAGGTAGAAGTCAGATGTGAGATGAATCTGGCAATATAGTTTATGCGCCCCAAGAATCCTCTAACTTCCTTTTCAGTGCGGGGAGCAGGCATCTCTTGTATTGCTTTTACTTTTGCCGGATCGACTTCAATGCCTTTGTTGCTTACAATAAATCCCAGGAGTTTACCAGACCTAACTCCAAAAGTGCATTTACTTGGATTCAGCCTGAGCTTGTATTCTTTTAACCTGGCAAACAGCTTCTCCAGATGCTCGAGGTGCTCTTCCTCTGTTTGTGACCGAGCTATCATATCGTCTACGTAAACTTCAATCTCATGATGTATCATGTCATGAAATAAAGCTACCATAGCGCGTTGATAAGTTGCCCCTGCGTTCTTCAGCCCGAACGGCATCACCTTGTAACATAAAGTGCCCCATTGTGTGACAAAAGTTGTTTTCTCCATATCCTCGGGAGCCATTTTGATTTGATTGTAGCCCGAGAATCCGTCCATAAAGGAAAACACTTTATGCTGAGCTGTATTGTCGATCAAGATGTCAATATGAGGTAGCGGGAAATCATCTTTAGGGCTGGCCCTATTCAAATCCCGGTAGTCCACACACATTCTGACTTTGCCATCTTTCTTCGGTACTGGCACAATGTTAGCGACCCATTGAGGATAGGACGTAACAGCCAGAAAGCCAGCGTCGAATTGTTTCATTACTTCTGCTTTGATCTTTTCAGACATGTCAGGCCTCATTCGGCGAACCTTTTGCTTGATCGGCGGACAGTCTTCTCTTGTGGGGAGACGGTGAACCACGATGTCTGTGTCTAAACCCGGCATGTCTTCATAGGACCAAGCGAAGATTTCAACATACTCATTCAACAACTGTACCAAGCGCTCCTTGACTTTTGGTTCCAGATTGGCACCCACTTGCACCTCCTTCCGGTCCTCCTCGGTCCCTAAATTGACAGTTTCCAGTGACTCTTCATGTGGTAAGATGGCCCTTTCCTCTTGTTGCAGAAGTCTGGCTAGTTCCCCGGGTACTTCACAACCTTCGTCATCTTCATACTCAGCTAGATTGACCAGATCTTCAGAGTTATTGAAAGATATAGCAGAATGGTCACCCATGGAATCCGGAGTGGATGGGTACCTGCATTGGTGAGTGTGGGTGTGTGTAAGGGATTGCCATCCTTAAACAAAAATGCAAAAGGAAAGAAAATGAACATAACCAGTTTATCAAATGAAAAACGTCCAATGAATCATTAAACATGGCATATGAATATGAAAAATAATCAAAACCTTTACAAGTAGACCTACATGCCCCGGGCAAGGCAGGAGGTGAAAAGATAGTGTACGGATTGTTTGAAAGTAAATATTACAGACCAAATAGGAAATGTTTAACAGATAAATTACTGATGAATAAAAGTGATGGGGACAAAGTCCTTTGCCTCCCAGTTGCTCAATCCTCCTTTGACAGTTGGATAAATCCACTCTTCAATGTTGCTCTCCTTGTCTTCATCTTCCAGGGCGTTGATTCCGTAGGGAGAAATTTTGACTGGCGCCCTTTCAATCTTCGCACGGCGCATAGCTTTCTGGCCAGCAGTTGTGAACCCTAATCCAAACTTGTCAGTCTTATGCGGAAAGTCGGGTAACTGCCACCATGCTGAATTCTTCCCTTCTTTTATTGCGGCCCTTGCATCCTCCAGAGATGCCATCCTGGCCATCTGTCTTGGTGTCTCAGTTGCCAACTTCGCTACTGCTATTTCAGGAAGGACTTCTTCGAAATGTTGAAACGGTGTCTCAATGAACTCTCCTTCAACCTCCACATACCGGAAAGAATTTAAGTGGCTGATCATGTACTCTTCTTCGCCATGGACAGTGATGATCTTTCCCTTGACAGGATATTTCAACATCTGATGTAAGGAGGAGGTGACTGCCCCAGCATGGTGTATCCAAGGTCTACCCAGCAGGCAAGAGTATGATGGACGGATGTCCATCACATAGAAAGTGGATTTAAACACCTCAGTACCTATCTTGATGGGAATTTCAACCTCTCCATGGACCATTCTCTTCGAACCATCGAAAGCTCTGACAACAATATCACTCGGCTTCAATTCCAACCCTTCACAATCTAGTCGATCCAAGGCCTTCTTAGGCAAAACATTCAGCGACGAACCGGTGTCAACCAAAACATGTGCAAGAGTGGTTCCGCGACACTCGATTGAAATATGCAAAGCATCATTGTGGTTTCTGCCTTTAGGGGTTAGGTCGACATCAGAAAAACCCAGTCCATTGTCCGCAGTCAGGCTAGCCACGCAATTTTGAAATTGATCCGCAGAGGTTTCCTGGGGCACATGAGCTGCCTTCAGGAATTTTATCAGGGCTTTAGCGTGTGCTTCTGAGCAAAGTAGTAGCGCCAGCATAGAGATCTTGGAGGGGGTCTGCCCCAACTGTTCCACCACATCGTAATCACTTCTCTTGATTATCCTCAAAATCTCGTCCATTTCCTTCTTGGAGGTTTCCGGGATTACCAAGGGTTGAGCCCTCGTCCTGACGGGCTCATCTTGGACTCCCTTACCTTTGTCAGCAGCGGCAGGAGAGACAGTACTAGGAACAACAATGTCTTCAATCAGAGGAGTTCTAGCAGAGAGTTTTATTGGTGCAGGGATAACCTCGTTAGCTGATGAGGGTCCAGAGACTGCTCTTGGAGGGGCAATCTCTGGAGAAAATATTCTCCCGCTCCTGGTGATTTTGCTGGTGCCCGCAATGTTACTAATGCTGGCTTCTTCATCATCCGAACTTTCTTCAATTACTTCGATTTGCTTGATACCATGGTAGTAGACGTCACCGCCATAGTTCCAAGGTATCGACTTCTCAGGAACATAGGGAACAGGCCCTGGCATTGTTATCTTTAAAGGAACAGATTTCGCAGTTGGTGTAATCTTAACAGGCTTTTTGACGGCCTTGGAAAGATTGGCGTGAATGGTTATGATTGAGACATCTTCAGTATGAACTGGAACAACAGAAACTTTTTCAAACAAAATTTTTCGACTATCCATAAGGCTTTGGATGCCTTTCTTCAGTAGCGGACAATCAAACGGCAGAGAGTAGCAACAAAAACAGTCTTCCTTACATCCCGGGAAGATCCCGGCCCTTAACAGATTCAACTTAATGGTTAACAGTGGAGTAGTCAGATCACTGACATCAGCAACATACAAATCTTCTTCAATGGCATTGACATTTCGGCCGTGCTTCGGCATAGGTGCAGATATCACATTAGGCTTCTCCGAAGCGTCAAACTCTACTTCCTTCGCTTCTATCAGGTCTTGGATCTTATGCTTGAGTGCCCAACAATCATTGGTGTCGTGTCCAACACTGTCTGAATGGTAGGCGCATTTAGCATTAGCATGATAATGTGGAGAGGACGTATTTACATTCTTTGGTGCCTCCTTGATGGTGGCGAGGTTCAACTTTAACAGATGAGGAAGCACTTGCGCTGGAGTCATATTAATACGGGTGAACTGCCATTGTGGCCGTTCCACCCGTTGCTGGTTTGGTCTGGACTGGTTATAGCGAGGCTGCTCGCTCGGAGTGTTTTGAATCATTACGGCCCCCACAGTTGGCCGACGCTCCATCTTCCCTGCTCTTCTTTGAGAATATACCATAGTTGTCTCCTTCTTAAAAGGCTTCTTCTCAACACTTGCAGCAACACCCTTCTGAATCTTTCCTGACTTGATGCCAACCTCAATTATTTCGCCTGTTAAGATCAAATCGGTAAACCCCGCGGAAGAGTTACCAATTAAATGATTGAAAAATGGCCCAGATAGGGTCCCAAGAAACATATCAACGAGCTCACGATCGGTTAAAGGAGGTTGCACCCTGCCAGCCAAATCCCTCCATTTTTGTGCATATTCTTTGAATCCTTCACTTGTTCCTAGTGACATACCCTGAAGTTGGGTACGAGTAGGAGCAAGATCATAATTATACTGGTATTGTTTGTAGAAAGCGGTGGCCAAATCTTCCCAATTTCTGACACTGGTTCCTTCTAGCTGATAAAACCACTCCAACAGAGCTCCCGACAGGCTGTCTTGAAAGAAATGAATCCAGAGGTTTTTATCTGCCGTATAGGGTTGAATCTTTCTCACGTAGGACCTGAGATGCATTTTGGGACAGGACAGCCCATCATACCTCACAAACACTGGCACTTTGAATTTTGGGGGAATCACAATCCCGGCAACCAAACCCAAGTCTTCAAAATCCAAACCCGGTACTCTTTGTAGTTCCATGGCAGCCAATCTGTCTTCTAAACCTTTGTATTTATCATCAGCTGGAGGGTATTGCTGATCAGAATAATCTTCGTCCTCTTCCTCCTCCTCTTCCTCCGCATCAGACTCGGAAGGCACCGCAACTCCATCTCTTTTACTAGTCCCTTCATCAGAAGTAGGAGGAAATTCAAGCACTCTCCGAGCTTCTCTGTCAAATCTTCTCCCCAAAGTAGCCACCCCAATCCTCTTTTTCTTCTTTTTCACTGGGTCCTTATTCCCTAATTGAGTCTTGATATCCTCCTGACCTTTAGCCAAGGTCAACAGGAGCTGCTGGAACTGTGCATTCTGAGCTTGTAGGTCTTTGACTGTTTGCTCGAGATCCATCCTACTGAAATAAACAGCAGACAGATAAGGAAACCTGGAGCGAGACCTGCTTATGCACATGATGAATGGTATGCTTATGTATGCAATGCATTCAAGGATTTAGAACATTCAAAATTGTTTCAGACAAATAAGAACGCACGTCATATTAATAAGAAGAAATTTGTTAGTACATAAATGCCCCATGGGCCAAATATTACAAAATAAACTTCTTAAGGCAGAAAGACATTGCACATCCTCTTTGGTGCAATGTAGGTGTTGAGGGCCTCTTGCCCGTGGAGTCGGCGGGTAAGCTCTAGAACCTTCTTTTCACTGGCGTAGTAGCTAGCTTCAAAAGTATTCCGTTCCTCCTTGAGCTGAATCCAACTTTTCTGCATTTCCTCCCACGATGTAGGCATGTCTGGATGCAGGACGGTGTAGGGAACCTCTCCTTCATTGACGGGCTCTTTAATCACTGGGAGTACATGAGGATAAGGCATCATTAGACTTTGGGCTCGGGCTCGTACCCACTTGAGATAGGGCTCAAGAGGGATGGAGTTCTTGTGTCCCAGAGTCTTGCTATCAACCTTGTTGAGTTTTCCCCAAGCTCTGATGAATCTTTGGCGAAGTCCTTGCGCATCGTTGTCGAAGTCAAAAACTAAGCTAGGAATCAACATATCATGAGGGCCATCCCTCCGTGCATATCCAAATTGCCTCAAAGCTAGGCAAGGGTTGTAGGTGATACCTCCTTTAATTCCAAGTAAAGGAACATTGGGGAACTCTCCGCAACGATCGACAATGATGACATTTTCTCTGGACCGAGAACACCAATTCACATCAGAATGAGTAAGAGTCATCAACCGTTGGGACCACCTTGAGCCTTGGTCATTCTTCAAGACAGATTGCGGAAGGTGAGAAATAAACCACCTTGCAAGGATAGGAGTACAACACATGAGAACACCCCTCTTTCTCATTGTTCGTGTGTAAAATGAGTGAAGGATGTCCCCAAGAAATGTTGGTATGGGATTCCTGGACAAGAAGATTTTGACGGTGTTGACATCTACCAATTGGTCAGGATTTGGGAACAAGACCAACCCATAGATAAGGAGTGCCACAATTTCTTCAAAGGCTTGTAGGTCCAATGAATTCCAACATTCTTGTGCCTTCTCAAACAAGAACTTTGCTAAGAATCCTTTGACGCCGCTTCTGGTTTCCCAATGCCCCTTGATGTCGGATGGTTGTAGATGTAATGCTCGAGCAACATCTTCCGGCTTTGGTTCCTTTTCCGTACCGTTGAATGGTAGTTGATTAAGGATAGGGATTCTTAGGAGTTGAGAAAACTCCTCCAAAGTGGGTACCAACTGATAATCAGGGAAAGTGAAGCAGTGGTGAAGAGGGTCAAAGAACTGGAATAGCACTTTCATCATGTCTTCTTCAATGTTGGTGTTGACTAAGCTGAGCAGTCTACCATGTCTTTCACTGAAGGATGAATTTTCCGGAATTCTTGAGGTGAGCTCCTTGAGTTGAGGAGAGATTCTCACAAGGTTGACTTCAATGGTGTTTCTGCGAGGAATTTCCATGTCCTACAAAACAAGAACAAAGATGAAGATCCAAACCCTTGAAATGGTTAGTGAATGCATATGATGCTTCATGATGTTTATGATGTATGCACAAAACATATGTACAAGCAAATCACGCCAAACCCTAGTTTCAGGCTTGCATGGAGTTTCATAGGTAAGTACCCTCTTGAGTGTAGTTGGATTAAAAACCTGTCCTATAAATAGTAACCGGGTTCTAAGGAGCTCAATATCACTGGATTGTTTTCATTGTTCATGGTTTTGGTTTAGCCACTTAACTAGCGACCAAAATATTCCAAGAAAACAACCCTCAATGAGTGTAGTATCGAGTATCTACCAACTTCGGACTGCACCAAAGCCGGTCATCTCACTACCCCTAATAAAAGGCCAAGATGGTCAAGTAAGGTTCTAGGTCATTAGTGCTTAGTGACATCACTCAGCGGCCCCGTACTCTCCTTGATTGAACTCAAGGGTTACCGGTACTCACAAATATGTCGCACTAATATAGCTATTGCTTCGACCGTGTCGGTATACCCTGCACAGTTTCCACAACGTATTGCTATCTATGAATGTTTCCCAAAATCCGGGTGTAGGATTGCAAACCCAAACAATAGAGCCAAAGTATAAAGCAAACAAATCAAACAATTAGTCATGCAAGAGGGTGATCTAAGCCCTAAGGTTACTCCACTTTAAAAAACTCCCCAGCAGAGTCGCCAGTTCTGTGATACGGTGGGAGAACTGACTAGGGTTTTGCGTTTGTTTTCGCAAATGTTTCAGTTGAGCAAGAGTCGCCACCGACTTTTTATTTTATCCTAAGGAAAGGTTTAAAAAGCACAGCAAAAACCTTTGAGATTTTTCTTGGGTTCGGGGAGTAGATTATAGAAAGGGAAGGTATTAGCACCCTTTCTATCCATGGTTATCCATGGGCTCTTAGGTACTTGCTTAGATCAACTTGCCTTGGTTTTCAATTGTTTGAAATGGTGCTAGATGTGTGGTTTTGAAAATGTTTTGAAAAGATGCCTTGTGTAGGCTACCCTTGTAACAATTCTTTACTCGAATGTTTTACAAAAGGTGTTTTGTCTTTAGAAAAGATGTTTCAAGGTTTTTTTGAAAGTTGGTTTTGAAAGTGTTTGTGAAGTGGGTTTTGAAAATAGGCAAGTGTTTTCTTTGCAAATTGACAAGTACTTAAGAGTTTATCTACCCTAAAGTTTTCTCAAAGATTTTGGTTATGTTTTAACCCTTTTGACAATTTTGTTCCACCATTGCATTTGGTGGACAATCTTGTCTTTAGGAGGTGAAAGGGACAGGCGCGGGTCATCGTTTAGACCATAATTGCAATAGTGTTAAATGTCTTTGGGTAATTTTTCTTTGAAAGGGACTTGATCATTTTAGGCAACTTTTCGAAAGCGTCATCGAGGGACTTATGATCATTTGATTGTTTGTTTTTACCCAAAGAAATCCAACATGCAATATGGCCCAATTATTTGAAGGCAACAAAGTGGAATACCCTAGGGGTGCAAGTGTGAAATGTGTTGCCCAGTTTCATGCTTATTTATCTTGAGATTATGTCCAACTATTTTGTTCGTTTTATTCGCATACAAACCCTAATTCTAGCATGGTGGGTTTAGAAAGCATTAAAGTGCGAAATTTAAATTCCTACGCTATTACAACACAATAATATGGGGAGGGGGGTACAATGTTCAAATGGGGAGGTATTTAGACAAGAAATTGAATCTAAGCTATTACATCATTTGCTTTGAATATCTACAATATGATTAAAAGCATAAATAAAAATAGAAATAAAACAAATATGCAAGAATGCAAAAAGAATGTTTTATATGTATGAAAAAAGTATTATTTATGCAAAATAAAAAGAAAATAAAAAGGTATTATTTTTGGAGTATTTTCATATTTTAGGGTAAAACCCTAATTTTTAATCAAAAAGGGATATTAATCAATTAATCCATATAATATTTATTATTTACATACAAAAATAAAATAAAATATAATATATTTGTAAAAAAGGTATTTTTAGTATTAAATGATAAAAATAAAATATGTACATTTTTTGATATTTTTATCCTAAGTATATTAATATACCTATTTATTTATATTATTTACAAAATATGTATTATATGTATTAATCAATAATGCTTAATATTTAAATAAATAATAAAAAAAGTATATTTTTTTCATAAAATATTTTCAGGAAGTAAAAATAAGATAAAAGTATGTAAAAATGTATTTGTGCTATTTTTGTATTTTTAAACAAAAGATATATATTTATTCATTTATATTCAAACTAAAAGAAAAATCAAATAAACACTTAATAAAATCAAAAATGGTGAAAAAAAATATTTTTAAATTTTCAATATGCTGAGAAAAAATAAATGAGTTAATTAAAAAAGGAAAAAATCAAAAATAAAGCAAATGGGCTCAGGGGTGTAAAATCAAAAAGGGTGGTGTGAAAAGGAAAGCCAACATGAGCCCAGCCCATGAAGACCTTTCTTCAACCTCTGTACAGCAACATTCAAAAAACGCGCGCCCTGTTCCTCATCTTCTAACTCTTGATTCCTGGCTTTTCAATGAAAACTCATAACATAAAAAATGTTCAGCATGAAGAGACGATTCTAACCATATGCATAACTTGATCTAACTCTCTAAGATGAGGGAGAATTTCTCCTCCCCCAAATCCTAACCTAGATTTTCTGCCATTTTCAAACCTCAAATTCTCACAGCTCAAGCAAAAGAAATGAAAAGTAAAAACATGTACATGTTCAGTGGCATGAGTAGAGCAATGTTTATTCACAAACTTAAAGCTAATGATGCCTAATAAGAGAGATACGAATTCAAAAACTTACCTGTTCAGTTGAAGTTCTATCTGGCAATGTAGGAACTTTCAGTGCAAGGTGATGATTGGAAAAGCTTCCTTGAGGTCCAGGGATGCTATTCCAATGTTTACTTTGTCTTGAAAGCTTCTGAATCGTGCTAGAGCACTTCACCTGCAAAACAAGAAATTGAAAATGGTGGAAGTGGTTAGAGGGATTACAGGTCGTGTTTTTGCTTTTGGTTAGCTTGCATAGATGTTAGGGAATGTGTGTGAACTGGTTTGGGCAAGAGAGCTTGAGGGAAATGGAAGATGGCACTCAAACTGCAGGCCTGACCCTGTTTTTGCAGTTTGAGAGTGATTATGGCAAGGGGAGTGTTTGAGAGGTGCTAGGGTCGTGCAAAAGCTTGGTTCTGATCTTTGGAATGTGTTTGATAAGTTTGTCTAAGTGTGTCTAAGCTGATATGAGAGTTGTGGTATGTTATGGCATTTTACTTCACACTTAAGCAAGCAAAACCAACTTGGTGTTTTAGGCAAGTAGGGGACCTCTAATGAGCTGCATAAACTCTCCTTGATCAGAGTGATTTGTCCATAATCCTGTGCCAATTGGATTTTGTTTGTACTTGTGGATTTGTAATTAGACATAAAGTGAACCTTTTGCAAAAATAGAAAGAATGCTTTATCTTATTTGGGATTAATCCATCATACAATGCTTTAGCTCATGAAACAAGGTCTTAGCACAATGAACATGCATTAAATTATTGAGTGTTGGATGGTTTTAGGACCTGTAATCAAGGGCATGCTGGTTTGAGAAGTTTGCACAAATTATGAACATGGAAAATGGCCAATTCAAAAGTGAGTTTTTGCCATATTGTGAAATTCGAATCTCTCAAGTCATGAGGTTGTTTGATGAGTTCTTGGACATTTTGGAAAGCTTGGAATGTGTAATACAATCCATCTTTGAAATGCAAATTGAAATTCCAAGTGGAAGTGTATGGAAAATGGCCTTGAAGTAGGGTAGAAAACCTTGTCAAAATAGGTCAAAAATTCACTAAGTTAAGAATGGTTTAGTGCCCTTATTCAAAAATTTGTAACTTGGGATACAAGCCTCAAATCAGAAAACTTTGTGTATCAAAGTTGTAGATTATGCAACAAGCTACAACTTTCTTGTTTTGACTTTTGTTTGAATCCAAATGGATCTTGGTGAAAAATTGGGGCAAAGTTGGGAAAAAATTAGGGTTTTTTATAACTTAGAAAAATTCTAAGTTATGAAAAATTCTAATTTCTAACCCTAATTTGCATTTTGTGATTTCTTGATGAACAAGTTTCATGATTTGGCATGTTTTGATGAAAAATGAATCTTGACTCTTGATTTTGACCAAAAAGTCAAAGTTTGACTTTTCAGTATACAGTCAAAATTGATCAATTGACTGGGAAATTCAACTGTCAATCTTGTGTATTTGGGATCTTTTGAACTTGTTGAGCATGTCAAGATAATTCCATAGGGTCCTTGAGTCCATAGGTGAGCTTGGTTTGCCATTGGCTAGGTCAAACAGTCAAAAATTGCCTTCGTGTAGTCAAAACCCTAAAAATGACCATTTTGCCCTTTTGATGATCTGATCAAATTTCTTATGGAATTGTGATCCAAACTTGACCCAATGGTCCATGTGAGTTCATAATGTTGATGTGGGTCAATTTTCATGATATTTGACTGTCAATTGGCCACAGTTGACTTTTTCCCCAATACAGCTGATTTCTAGGTCAACTGTCCAATTGACTGGGCAAAACATGAAATCAAGACTTGAAACTTGATGTGGATAAACTTGGGAGTCCAATATGAAGCATGAAAGTCATCTTAGGCATTTTAGGTCAAAACATCTTGGTGCAAACATAAACCCTAATTTGGGTCAGCAGTGCAAGGAGAAGTCTTTGAGCAGATGAAACCCTAACTGGATCCTGAGCTTCAAAGGTTTTGTGATGAGAAATCATTGAGAAATGGGAGGGCAAATTTTGGGGTACAACACTATCCATGGTTTTCCATGGACTCTTAGGTACTTGCTCATCTTTTTAAAATTTCTTGTGTATGTGTTTTGTTTTGAAAAGTTTGACTTTGTGATAACCCTTGTATCAGTCCTTAAAGGTGTGACGAAGTTGTTTTGGAAATGGTTTTGAAATGTGTAAGTGTGAAAAGTTTTGATTTGAGCAAGCACCTACTAGCATCTACCTACTCGAAAAGATCGTTTCTATTCTTGTTTCCTTTAGACAGCGCTATCCTACTATTGAGAAATAGGTAGCAACGTCGTTGGAGTTGTAAGGGTCAATTTGAAAGGGACGTACGATCACTAAAGCAATATTAAGACACATTAGTAATAACCCTAGAGTCTTAAGATCTTATTTGAGGCAACATTTCCAAGGCAACATTCGAACGGGACATTAGATCTTTTTTAGACAGGAGGGCGACCACTAAGACACCCTATACTTAATGATCGTTTACCGAAGGCAACCGAAGTGAGAGTATACCCTAAGAGTGATATGTGAGAGTGATTGGTTTTCAATTATTTATCTTTGCACATTAGGGTTTTCTAACTGTATTAAATTTGTCATGCATTCTTGTCATACGATCCTATTAGCATACATCTAAACAGTTAAATATTTGCGGGAATTAAAATGTGAGAAAGTAAATCTACGCTATTACAAGGCTTCAGGGAGGGGGATTAATTACATATCCAAAAACCTAGGGGAAAGCGATAAGTAAAAGCCCTAAATTAAACTATTACAAACCATGAACAGTTACAAAACTATTGGCAAAAATAATTAATACGCGCGCGATGAATCAAATACGAGACAACTAGGGTTTTGACCCTTGACTTAAACCTAATTGCGACTGATAAAAAAAATGTTTTTGTCATGTTTTGTTATTTAAGAAAATAAAGAAATCATTAAATTAAAAAGAAAATCCTAATTCTAATTAATTATAAATTAAGAAAAAATAAATTAATTTATTCTAAAAACCCTATTTTTGTATTTTTATTTATTTGAGAAAAAATAAAGGAATTAAATCAGAAATTTACCCTAATCTCTATTTAATTTTATTTATATAAAAAATGTTAAAATTTCCCTAAGTTAAACTAAATTAAATTAACAAAATTAATTTTGACAAAGAAATCTAATTCTAATTTTTGTGAACTCTTGATTTTATAATTTTTTACGAAAAAAAAGATTAATTAGTGAATTAAAAATAATTAAAGGAAATAATAAAAGAATTTAAAAAAGAAAGAAAAAAAATAAAAATGTAGAGATGGGCCTGTGCTTAGCAATTAGTGGGTATATTGCTGAAATTCTGAGCCCAAATGATCCAAGCCCATTTGACTTTGTTGGATCTGGTGTCTGTGTTGACTTGGGGTGTATGATGGACCTTCAAGGGAGAAGCCTTGGATCTCGCTAGAGACGTGATTGATGGTTGGATCTTGATGGCACATGGTGGATGTACACTAATGCAACACGCTTGATCACCTGTTAAAAAACAATATGAAACAAATATGGGACCTGGGGATCGAACCCAGGTCCTCATGCCTTCTTCCAATACCACGCTACCATCTGTACTACGCGTTTCTATTGTACATATAATAACAATAATGCATAATATATAAAATACGATGGTTAATTAGAAAAACGCGCTAAAATTCAAACCACCCAACCAGTGAGTGCCACACATTGTCTTCTTCCCCAAACCGTCGTTTTAGGCAAACAAGCTTTTACCTACGGACATTTCGTTGTAGGTACAGACCTGTCCATCTCAAAAATTATCCACAAGCAAGATAAATGACCATGGCTGGTACCAATCAACTCGTCTCATCCTCACGAGCATCATGGTACCAGAATCAATGCCCAATTTAACATGTACTGCAAAGCCCTAAAACTAACTAAGAAACCCTAACAATGGCGTATCTTGATTCCTGTATTATAAATGCAATTAAACAATACCAAAAGCTTGCAAACTTAATGATAAACAAGAATATATGAATCAAACATGCAAATGATGCATAAATCAATGAAAACGAAATCCAATTTTCGGAACAAACCGTGGCCTCTGTACTTACGATTCCAGGCATGAGAAAGCTTCCAATTGATTGGAATCCCTTCTGGAGATGTCCAGGAGTCTGTTGGTATCGTGAGAATGGCTTGAATCGGCCTTTAGGATAGAAATTGGATCACCACTTTTTCTTGACTTTTTGAAGTTTGTTCTGCCTCTTTCACGATTGCTAGCCCTTTCCTCTTGCCTTGGATACCTTCTGTATATGTAATGCAACACATTAGGTCAACAAAAACGAATTGAATCTTGCCCATTATGAAGATTTGATTTGGTCTTTCATGGCATATGATATCCTTCCAAATTTGCTTCAATCCAATCTTTTTCAACCCAACTCAATCTTGCACGAATTGGTCATACTGCTAGCTGTACATAGGCTCAAAATATGCACAAAAAATCCAAGATTAGATTAGATTTGATTTTATTATTTTACCATTTAATTTGATTTATTTTGATTTAAATGAATAAAAAATCAAAATAAATGATAAAAATAATAAAATAATAGGTGGAAAAGCTCAGGGGTCGTGGGTCCTATTAGAAACATGTTTCAAACAAGAAAACATGGGCCCCTTTGGAAAAATGCAAATTTGATCAATGTTGACTTTTGACAATTTTCCAAAAATTGCCAACTTTGAAAATGCATATCTCTCTCAATTTTGACCCTAGGAGGGTGTTCTTGGACTTTTTAGAAATCTTAGGATATCCTATAAATAACCATTTTGTTCTCATCTCAATTGAGTCTTCCATGTTCAGGTAAGAAGCTTTGACCCCAAAGGTGTTTTTGTTGACTTTTCAAAATGACTTATAATGTAAAAATTTATATCTTTTTTGAGTGCATATTTTGAACTTGAGAGCTGAAGATGAATTGTAGATAATTGCATCATCTTCAAAATGATCTTTGAATGGGTCATTTCTGATAAAGTATGAGAAAGTTATGCTTGGTCAAAGTTGAGTTGACTTTTTCCTACAAAACCTTAATTTAGCAACTTTTGGGTTTTGATGAATTGTGAGCAATCCTTGTAATCATGACCAACCCTTGATAAAATGATGAATAATACTTCAAAATGAGGACGTTGACCAAAAATCTTGAAGTTTGACTGTATGTGGGCCACAGTTGACTTTTGACCTAGTATAGTTGATTTTCAGGCATTTGAGTAATTGACTGAGTAAACTTCCTCTGCAAGGCTTGAAACTTGACTTGGATGATCTTGAGAACATATTAGGACAATGGTGAGCATTTTAGTCCTTTGTGGTTCACATACCCTGATGAAAATAGAAACCCTAATTTGAGGTAGACTGCCTTATGAGGGAGTTTGTTTGGTCAACTCTTGAATTTCCTTGAGCAATTTGAGGACCTCACTTGACATGTATTGAGAAATATGGGAGGTCAAATTTTGGGGTGCAACAAAGTCAATCAAGTTGTATTCACAGAATTTTGCAGTTGCAAGTGAATAATAAAGTTTTCCACAGTTTGTGGGTAGAGAGAAACTCTGTAGAAAAATAAATGTCTTCTTTCTTTCTTCGTTTCTTTCTTTCTTTTTCTTCTTCTTCATTATCATGGTGTGGTGATATCAATCTTATTAGAAATTCATTATAAGTTTTGGTAGATTTTCAACCAGTCTAATTACTGATTGTTGTAGAATATAAAATGTGTGAGATTCTAGAGTTGGTTTTGTGCCGACATCCATTGTGATGCCAAATATTATATGCTAAATACTTTTTATTAAATTAAATTTTTATATATTTATTTTTGAATAAATTGTTTTTTTAAATTCTTGAAAGTTGAAACAAATATTTATCCTTAAAAATATCATCTCAGAAATGGATTTGGTTCAACACATACGGTTCAACACATACGCCACGTAACAAAACTCAGTTACCATGTTGTTAGTGTCAGGTTCATCTTCCATTCTTCACTTTCTTCCCGGTTCCGATCCTCCTTACAAGTTTCTCGAAGAACACCCTTATCTTAAACTCCTCGCAAAATGCAAAAACATCAACACCTTCAAACAAATTCACTCACTTGTCATCAAAACCGGTCTCAACAACACTGTTTTCGTTCAAACCAAACTCATCCAATTCTGTGCCATTTCACCTTCCTGCGACCTCTCCTACGCTCTCTCCCTCTTCGTAGAAAACGAACCACAGCATAAATACAACCACTTCGTTTGGAACTCTCTCATTCGCGGTCATTCTTTGAGCCCTTCTCCCATTTCCTCTTTACACCTTTTTACTCGCATGATTAACTATGGCCTTCAACCAAATTCTCATACTTTCCCTTTCCTATTCAAATCTTGTGCAAAAGCAAAGGCTGCACATGAAGGTAGACAGCTTCATGGTCATGCTTTGAAGCTGTCCCTTGATTTTCATCTGCATGTTCATACTTCGCTCATTCATATGTACGCTTCTGTTGGTGAATTGGACCTTGCAAGGTTGGTGTTTGATAAAAGTTCTCTGAGAGATGCGGTTTCTTTTACAGCTCTTTTTACCGGGTATGTCTCTCAGGGTTATGTGGATGATGGTAGAAGACTTTTTGATGAAATTCCCACTAAAGATGTGGTGTCTTGGAATGCTATGATTGCTGGGTACGTTCAAAGTGGTCGTTTTGAAGAAGCTATTGTTTGTTTTTATGAGATGCAGGAGGCAAATATCTCACCCAATAAGACTACAATGGTGAGTCTTCTCTCTGCTTGTGGTCACACTGGGTCGCGTGAATTGGGTAATTGGATAGGTTCTTGGGTTAGAGATAATGGGTTTGGTTTGAATCTTCAGTTGATCAATGCACTCATTGATATGTATTCTAGGTGCGGTGAAATTGATACTGCTCGTGAGTTGTTTGATGGGATAGAGGAAAAAGATGTGATTTCGTGGAATACTATGATTGGTGGTTATACTTACTTGAGTTTGTATGAAGAAGCGCTAGCATTGTTTGACGTCATGCTTAGATCGAATGTAAACCCTAATGATGTGACCTTCTTGGGCATTCTTCGTGCCTGTGCTTGCCTTGGTGCTCTTGACCTTGGTAAATGGGTTCATGCATACATAGATAAGAACCTGAAGAGCAGTAGCAATACTTCTCTTTGGACAAGTCTCATTGACATGTATGCAAAATGTGGTTGCATTGAGGCTGCAGAATGGGTTTTTAGAAGTATGCATTGTAGAAATTTGGCTTCTTGGAATGCCATGTTGTCAGGATTCGCCATGCATGGACTTGCAGAGAGGGCTCTTGCACTTTTCTCAGAAATGATCAACAAAGGATTATTTCAGCCCGATGACATCACGTTTGTTGGGGTGTTATCTGCTTGTACACAAGCTGGTTTGGTTGATCTTGGACACCACTATTTTAGATTGATGATGCATGACTATGGGATTTCTCCGAAATTGCAACACTATGGTTGCATGATTGATCTCTTAGCTAGAGCTGGAAAGTTTGAAGAAGCGGAGATGCTTATGAAAAACATGGAAATGGAGCCTGATGGAGCAATTTGGGGTTGTCTTCTTAGTGCTTGTAAGGCTCATGGACGTGTTGAGTTGGGTGAATACGTTGCAGAACGTCTCTTTCAATTAGAGCCAGAAAATGCAGGGGCATTTGTGCTTTTGTCAAATATATATGCAGGAGCTGGTAAATGGGATGATGTAGCAAGGATAAGAACAAGGTTAAATGACAAAGGAATGAAGAAAGTTCCTGGTTGCACCTCTATAGAGATTGATGGAATTGTTCATGAGTTCCTTGTTGGTGATAAGTTCCACCCCGAATGCAAAAATATTTATCGAATGTTGGATGAGGTAGATAAGCTTTTGGAGGAAAATGGGTTTGTGCCTGATACTTCTGAGGTACTCTATGATATGGATGAAGAGTGGAAAGAAGGAGCTTTGAGTCATCACAGTGAGAGATTAGCTATTGCTTTTGGTTTGATTAGCACAAAGCCTGGAACTCCGATTAGGATCGTGAAGAATCTTCGAGTTTGTGGAAACTGTCATTCAGCTACCAAGCTAATATCTATGATTTTCAATAGGGAAATAATTGCAAGAGATAGAAACCGTTTTCATCATTTTAAAGATGGATTTTGTTCATGCAATGATTGCTGGTGAAACTTACTCTATCTGTTCAATGGAATATATCATTTGCACTTATGCAGAAAGAAATGTCACTGATTTGCATTCATATGATTAACTATGATTGATTGGTAGTACATAAGAACTCTCTCACTATTGAGATGCAAGTCATCATTCATAGTACACGAAGAAAACTAGCTTAATGCTGATTAAGAATTTAAGATTAGCTAGGTGCATACATGCATCCGAATCCACAATCCAAGTTATGCATTTGGAATTCATGCATTGGATGGTCGGTTGAAGGAGTTCTTTCTTGCAGTTGCCAAGACGGTCTTGTCAGCTACTATGAAATATGCTGCTCCAGCCACTACAAACAGAATATGAGAATAAGTATCCAACAATGTGTGAGGAGAATAAAGAAAAGTTAACTAACCAGTTGAAATGATGAGAGCTTGTGCAGTGTGATTGAGGTTTGCTCTTGCCCAAGGTAGCATTCTAACACTAGCCAGCTGCATATCAAATACATTGTGTACACAACAAATGGAGAATGCATAACAATAACAATGGAGGGATGAATGGAAAAAAAATAGAAAAGGTGGAAGGAAGGAGTAGTTACAGTTGGAATGGCAGTGGCAATAGTAGCAACAACAGCTGCCTTAGCTCCAGCCATTACACCTTCTGTTTACACAACACAACAAAAGGAGTTTGATTATATTATAGATTGACAGTAATTATATTATAGCCTATCTAATTAAGGAAGCAGAAGATTATATTATAGATTGACAGTAATTAGTAAAGTATGCATTACGACGAGAGCATCGTTTAGCCATGGCCATCCTCTGATCTAGATAAGCCAAACTAGTTTTCTCAAGAGAAGAGTTAGCAGCAACGTTTCTCTCTACCATCTTCAAAGATCGAATTGAATTGAGTTGCACAAAATCTGGCAATGAAAGAAGTCTTTGTAAACAGGTGAATATATTGTTGGTGTACTTTTGAATGAAGAGTGTACGAAGTTGGGGGCATATTTATAGTGAGTTGGTGAAAGAGTAGTTTGATTAACGAAAGTATGTTGATTTTGAAACCAAGAAAGAGAGAAGAGAGGCACTAGGAAAGGTGGAGTTTGATGGTTTCAGATGAAACCCACTGTCTCACACAGTTGTTTTCACTGTGGATTCTGTTATGAATTATGATCGGTTGATTCTTTTGTTGTTTTCTTAATATAATAAAATACTCTAACTTATGCACATGTTATTTTTCCTATGATCCTGTATCTCATTGTTTATTTATTTGATGCACCTAAAAATATATAAACAAAAGCTCCTTTAGCAAAGTGTATAGAAGAAGGTGGTGGTTTAGTGTAAAAGAATGCTAAAAACCATGGGTTTTGGTTGCCAACACATTGGACATCCCCAACAAAGAGAAAGGGAGCATGAAGCGTGTGAGTCAGTATAATAAAACCATGAGATTAAGGGCAGGTGGGTTAGCGTTTTCTTTATTGTTCTTTGTTTTACGAGCATCTGATGCATTAGTGCATTCTCCGAATCAGTGACTGACACGAGTTAATACTTGGTAGGATTTTGTTGGAAAGGGAGGCCATGGTTTTTGGGCTAAGAGTGGCTGGACACTACTATTAGCCTTTTGCATTTGCCTCAGCTGCTCTCTCTCTTTCTCTTTAAAGTAATTTAGGCAGTTTTTAAAAAAAAATGATTTTTATTGTGTTATATATTTTTGTTTTAAAAAATGATAAAGAATTTTTTAAAAATATTTTAAATAAAAATTTAGTTTAAATAGCTGTTTTAAAAATATTATTTTAAATATTTTATCTTTTTATTAAAACTTTATTTAAATATTAAAATTTCAATAAATTATTTAAATTTAAAACTAACATCTATTTTTGAGATGAATCCTCTTAAAAGTAAATTATTTTGAACATTATTATAACTCTATTTTTAAGATAATCTTTTTAAAATTGAGGAAGAATTTGATTTTTCTGGATACTCTTCACGTGAATGGTTATTCATTCTGGTCAGATGGAGATAGGGACATCATGAGGGTTAGCAAGGGGTGCAATGACAGTGGTGACGACAAGGAAGACTATAGGCAACATTTATAGGTTGTTGGGGGCATAATTATGGGTGATATAACACCTCTTGAAATTGATAATGATACAATCAAATTGTGTCACGTGCGCTTGAGTTATCTCAATGAACTTGGAATGATTGAACTATATAAGAGAAATTTGCGGAAGGTTTTTCACAATTGCACAATTGGATTTTATAAGTACTATGTTCTTGGGAAACACTGTAGGGTATATTTCAAGACCGAGGAACACAAAACCAAGGAAATCTTATACTAAGCCCCTTATGATGTCTAGGAGCCTACGAAAGAGCCCTTCTTTGGAGGTTTCAGGTATTTTGTGACATTCACTGATGATTTTTCTTGTAAGGTATGATTTATATTATGACATATATATCTGAGGTATTTTCCAACTTCAAAGTGTGGAAGGAAGAGGTTGAGAACCAGACATGGAGAAAAATAAAGTATTTGCAGTCTGATAATATAATTGAGTACACTAACAAGAAGTTCATGCATTTCTGTAAGGAGAATGTAATGCATAGGCATTTTTCTGTGAAGAAGATGCCACAACATAATTGTGCTGCATAGAGGATAAACAAGACTCTGACGGAGAATGCAAGGTGTCTTCGATTGAATTTTTTTCTTTCAAATGGTTTCAGGGCAGAAAAACTCAATATGGCATGTTATCTAGTCAACAGATCACTAGGGGCTTCATTGGATGTAAAAATTGCAGTAGAGGTGTGGACATGTAATCCCATTGATCTGAGTAATTTGAGAATTTTTGGGTGTCCCACACATGTGCATATTTCTAGTGAGAATCGATCTAAACTTGACCCCAAGTCAAAATAATGCATTTTTATCGGCTACAATAATGGTGTGAATGGGTACAAGTTTTGGGATCTGGTTAAGATAAAAGTGGTTGTCAATAGAGATGTTGTATTTAATGAGCAATCGATGTTGAAACAGACATATATGATAGTTGCGGCAGACACTGAGGTAGAAAATTCTAATCATGACAAGATTCAGGTGGATATTAAGGAGCCAACATTGAGTCCAAGGAATGTTATAGTCCAATAACAGGATGAACCGGACTCAAATTCAGGTGAAGTGCTAGATTCATATGCAGTACAAGACTATACTCTTGTGCGTGATAGGGGACCCCTTTGTGTTACACCTATAGTGAGATATGAATTTGAAGACTTAGCAAAATATATTATTCTTACCAGTTCAAGAGACCCTTATACTTTTGAGAAGCTATGGCTATCTAGGAGAAAGATAAGTGGATGGGCGCTATGGTGGAGGAGATGAAGTCTTTGAAAAAGAATGAGACATTGGATCTTGTTTATCTGACACGGGAAAATAGAGCTATTGGTTGCAAATGGGTGTACAATAAAAATTCATCAGTAATAGAAAAAGAAGGGGAAAAGTTCAAGGTTCTCCTAGTTGCAAAAGGGGTATTCACAACAGAAAGGGATTGGTTATGATTAGATTTTCAATCCGGTTGTTAGACACATTTCTATCAGAGAAGTATTAGCCCTGATAGCCAGCACGAATATGCATTTAGAGCAAATGGATGTGAAAATAGTTTTCCTCCATGGTAATCTAGATGAGTAAATCTACAAGGAACATCTAGAGGAATTTAGTGATACTGGACATGTCAGACTTGTTTACAAATTGAAGAGGTCTTTGTATGGCTTGAAGCAGTATGCAAGGTAGTGGTACACGCGATTTGATCCATACATGCTATGGATTAGCTATATAGGGTGTGTTTTTCATTGTTGTATTTATGTGAGGAGTCTTGATTATGGTTGTTTTATTTTCCTGTTCCTCTATGTTGATTGCTACAAATCATTTGCATGATGTAAATGAGTTGAAGACCGAGTTGGGTAAAGAGCTTGATATGAAGGATTTGGGTGCTGGAAAGAAGATTCTTAGAATGGAAATTCATAGGGGCATAGGAGCTAATAGGTTATTGTTGTCTTAGAAAAATCTATGTTAAAGGTGTTTTAAGAAGATTTAGCACGAGTAAAGCAAAGCTTGTGAGTACTCTAATGGAGAATCATTTTAAGCTCTCTTTGGTATAATGTCCTAATAAAAATTTAGAGATTGAAGGTATGTCTAAGATTCCTTATGCAAGTGCAGTTGGTTGTTTGGTGTATGTTATAGTTTGCACTATACCGAATTTGGCACAAGCAGTTAGTCAAGTGTGCAAGTTTATGTCCAAGCCAGGGAAGCAACATTGAGAAGTAGTCAAGTGGATCCTAAGGTACTTGAAGGGTACAAAGAATCGTGGTATTATGTTTAACATTGAGTAAAGTGTTCCATCAATCGTGGGATATATGGATTCTGAATATGCATGTGATCTGGATGATAGTAGGTTTGCAACAAGGTATGTCTTTACTATTACGGGGGGATTTATATGTTGGAAATTATCAGATCAATCCATAGTAGGTATGTCTATAACTGAGGCAAAATGCATGGCAGTATTTGAAGTTGTAACACCCGAGGCTGAAGAGGGCAAGAGTGGTTACATGTAACACATGAGGGTGAGGGAGTGGTTATCGGTGCATGAGACATGACAATGAGAAACTCCTAGAAGCTTATAGGGGAAATGGAATTCACATCAGAATGAGAGGGATCTCGAGGCTGTGCAGGGAAGGGACTGCATGGTTGAAGGAAGGCTTTTAAGGATTAACTAGTACTACCTATATCAACAAGATGCATATTCTTTTCGGTAGCCTATTCTATGAGAACTCCACAGTTAAGCGTGCTTGACTTGGAGCAATTTTGGGATGGATGACCTTCTGGGAAGTTTTCTGCAAAACATGTGAATAAGGACAAATCATGCTGAAAAGACCCGTGTTACTTTGTGGGTCAGTCAATAATCCTGAAAGCAATCTAGGGCGTTATAGAGGCTGCCAATGAATCATTGTGGCTAACAAGGTTAGTGAAAGAGTTGGTTTTGATCAAGGTGGAGTTAATTTTCATTGTGGCTAACAAGGTTAGTGAAAGAGTTAGTGTTGAGCAAGGTGGAGTTCATTTGCATTGTGATAGTCAAAGTGCTATCTATTTGGCTAACAATCAGGTGTATCATGCTATAATCAGACATATTGATGAGAGGTTCCATAAGATTATGGAGTTGTTGGCATCCAAACATATAATAATCCAGAAGATTCACACTTCAGAGAATGCAGCTGATATGTTGACCAAGCCAATCACTAGTGATAAGTTCAATCAAGGAATCTTTATGAGGGAAATCTTCATAAGGGCTTGATATTAGTCAAGGTGGAGTGAAGATAAATCGTGCTGAAAAGATCCATGTTGGTTTGTGGGGTCAGTGGGTAATCCTGAAAGTTATCTAGGGCGTTGCAAAAGCTTCCAATGAATCATTGTGGCTAACCAGGTTAGTGAAAGAGTTGGTGTTGATAAAGGTGGAGTTCAGTTGCATTCTGATAGTTAGAGTGCTATCTATTTGGCTAATAATCAGGTGTATCATGCTATGACCAGACATATTGATGTGAGGTTCCATAAGATTATAGAGTTATTGGCGTCCAGACAGATATTAATTCGGAAGGTTCACACTTCAGAGAATGCAGCTGATATGTTGACCAAGTCAATCGCCAATGACAAGTTCAAACAATATTTGGACTTGTTACATGTTTCTCAGTGTTAAGCAGGAGGTGTACCTCCCTAGTTTCCAAAGTGAATCGTTATGCAAGAAATCTTCATAGGGGCTTGATATTAGTCAAGGTGGAGTGAGGACAAATCATGCTGAAAAGATCCGTGTTGGTTTATGGGGTCAATCGGTAATCCTGAAAGCAATATGGGGCGTTGCAGAAGCTGCCAATGAATCATTGTGGCTAACAAGGTTAGTGAAAAAATTGGTGTTGAGCAAGGTGGAGTTCAGTTGCATTGTCATAGTTAGAGTGTTATCTATTTGACTAACAATCAGGTGTATCATGCTATGACCAGACATATTGATGTGAGGTTCCATAAGATTATGGAGTTGTTGGCGTCCAGACAGATATTAATTCGGAAGGTTCACACTTCAGAGAATGCATCTGATATGTTGACCAAGTCAATTTCCAGTGACAAGTTCAAACAATATTTAGACTTGTTACATGTTTTTCAGTGTTAAGCAGGAGGTGTACCTCCCCAGTTTCTAAAGTGAATCGTTATGCAGGAAATCTTCATAGAGGCTTAATATTAGTCAAGGTGGAGATTGTTGAGTATGACTCATATTGTTGAGATAATTATAGATTGTTGATATAACTATGAATTGTTGAAAGTATAATTCATATTATTGAAATGATTATGGGTTGTTGAGATAACTATAGACTATTGGTAGTATAACTTATATTGTTTAGATAATTATGGATAAAGATGATTGTTTGTTGAGGGAAACTATGTATTAGAGTTTTAGATAAACTAAACTCAGGTATATATATACGAGGCTAACAAGGTTAGTGAAAGTAATCTGGGGTGTTGCAAAAGCTTCCAATGAATCATTGTGGCTAACAAGGTTAGTTAAAGAGTTGGTGTTGAGAAAGGTGGAGTTCGATTTCATTGTGATAGTTAGAGTGCTATCAATTTGGCTAACAATCAGGTGTATCATGCTATGACCACACATATTAATGTGAGGTTCCATAAGATTATGGAGTTGTTGGCGTCCAAACAGATATTAATTCGGAAGGTTCACACTTCAGAGAATGCAGCTGATATGTTGACCAAGTCAATCGCCAGTGACAAGTTCAAACAATATTTGGACTTGTTACATGTTTCTCAGTGTTAAGCAGGAGGTGTACCTCTCTAGTTTCCAAAGTGAATTGTTATGCAAGAAATCTTCATAGGGGCTTGATATTAGTCAAGGTGGAGTGAGGACAAATCATGCTGAAAAGATCTGTGTTGGTTTATGGGGTCAGTCGGTAATCCTGAAAGCAATCTGGGGCGTTGCAAAAGCTTCCAATGAATCATTGTGGCTAACAAGGTTAGTGAAAAAGTTGGTGTTGAGAAAGGTGGAGTTCAATTGCATTGTGATAGTTAGAGTGATATCTATTTGACTAACAATCCGGTGTATCATGCTATGACCAGACATATTGATGTGAGGTTCCATAAGATTATGGAGTTGTTGGCGTCCAGACAGATATTAATTTGGAAGGTTCACACTTCAGAGAATGCATCTGATATGTTGACCAAGTCAATTTCCAGTGACAAGTTCAAACAATATTTGGACTTGTTACATGTTTTTCAGTGTTAAGCAGAAGGTGTACCTCCCCAGTTTCCAAAGTGAATCATTATGCAGGAAATCTGCATAGGGGCTTGATATTAGTCAAGGTGGAGATTGTTGAGTATGACTCATATTGTTGAGATAATTATGGATTATTGAGATAACTATGGATTGTTGAAAGTATAATTCATATTATTGAAGTAATTATGGGTTGTTGAGATAACTATAGATTATTGGTAGTATAACTTATATTGTTTAGATAATTATGGATAAATATGATTGTTTGTTGAGGGAAACTATGGATTAGAGTTTTAGATAAACGAAACTCTGGTATATATATATATATATATATATATATATATATATATATATATATATATATATATATATATATATATATATATATATATATATATATATATATATATGGCTTATAACATTTTCATCCAATCAATTCACAAAATATAAAAAGGGAACTATAATTACTATATAGTCACAGAGGTAGGCATCATTGGTCGAATAATATGAAAAATAATTACGTGTTTCTCTCTACTCTGATATGTACTCGCGCTATTGATCTAATAAAAAGGTTATATTTCTTATACAAAGACACACACTAATGAGAACCCAAATCACATGCTCACCAAAGATGTTTGGAGCTAAGTTCCAATATTTTTTGGACAAGTTTAATATTCACATTTTGAGTCATGTGTAGGGATAACTTAACTACGAATGGATTAATTATGTTATAATTAAATGACCTAACGGTCAATCAGATATACATGCTCATAAAGTACAACATATATTTTACGTGGAAATCAAATAGTCATACAAGTATGTATAAGATTAAAGGATTGATAAAATAGTTTTAGGAATACTTGAATCCATTGAGAAAGTTCATGTTGGCGATAATCCTGAGAGTTGAGAGACAAACAAAGAATATCTGATAGTTTGTGAGATTCTTCCTCAATCGGTACACCTAATGCCTTGAATACTCTTCAGATGGGGATAAGAGATAATTTGTTTGTGCACGGTATATTGGTGACCATAACCTATATATAGTGTGATGGCCAATTAGGGTTTCCATTATTCTCAAATGGGTCATCCTGACATCCACTCATATTTGAGTCCATACCCTATTATTTATTTAATTAAATAATTTCTAAATAAAATCTAAATAGCATTTTAACATTATTTGATCACATAATTATTTAAGGCACTTTATTTGATAAAATAACTAATATAATTAAATAAATATATCTGGCCTCATAATTATTAGAATACTAATATAAGACTAAATTACTAAAAGATTCCAACAATCTCCCACTTGGCCAATATATCTTAATAATCATATCATAATTCTTTAGGCGTGCATCCGAATGCTATTTATCATTAAATTTCAACTTTATAATCTGGTCCACCCCATACATCAATAATGGGACTCTTGTGGTTGTCGTTACTAACGTATAACGTGACAAACCCCGACGACAACCACATCAACACACTTGATGACATAAATCGATATGGATGAGTGGTATGGAAATTCCATGTAACATGGTCTCTAAATCATGCATATTTCTAACTAGTCCTACTAGAGTCTTTAGTGACATCAAACTGAAGTTCTTTAAGTGCAATTCAAACTTACAATATTTGCACATAACAAAAAAAACTTGATATAGTTATAACAATAGTACCTCATATATTTTTATTTCTTTAGAAAATTAAACATAACATAAAGTTTGTACCAAAATGAAACAAAAGTATAGAACATAGAAAAATAAGAAAAACTCCCACTAATCTAAGGCAATCTCAAAACCAAAACCCATGTGATCAACATGCCCATGAAAAGTCTTAGGTGTCAAACCTTTGCTTAGTGGATAAGCTAGCATTAAGCCTGTCTCTATATGTTCTATCAAAATTTATTTCTCCTTAACTATTTCTTTCACAACAAGATACTTGATATCAACAAATTTTGATTTGTAGAGTTCATATTGTTTCTTGCCAAAGAGATATCATCTACATATAGTACCAAGAAAACAAATTTACTCTCACTGAACTTTTGGTATACACAGTTACCAACCAGATTAGCCTCAAAACCAAATGAGGATATTACTTGATGAAAATTGTAATACCATTGACAGGAAGGTTGTTTAAGGCCATATATGAATTTCTTTAGTTTGTAAACCATAGACTTTTGGTCTCCTGACACAAAGTTTTCTGGTTGTACCATATATATTGTCTCTTAAATGTTTTCTTTAGAAACACACTCTTTACATCCATCTGATGCAACTCTAAATCAAAATGAGCTACCAATTCCGTCATGATCCTAAGAGAGTCCTTCGAAGAAACTGAAGAGAAAGTCTCTTTATAGTCAATTCCTTCCTTTTAACTAAATCCTTTTGTGACAAGACGAGATTTATATCTCTCAATGTTACCCTTTGAATCCATTTTGGTTTTAAATATCCATTTCCAACCAATGGGTTTCTTTCCTTTCGGTAATTTAATGAGATCACAAACATCATTGTCAGTCATAGACTTTATTTCATCCTATATGGCATCAACCCACTTAAGAGAGTTTGGATTTCGCATAGCTTGACTAAAGTTTATAGGATATTCATCAGTCAAACCAATTCCATCCCCACGTTCCTAAAGAAATACAACATAATCATCTGAAATTGCACTCTTCCTTTCTCTAGTGGATCTTCTTAATGGTGGCTCTTGAGGTTGTTGAGTTTTAACAATAAGTGGTGTTTGAGGAAGAAACTCAGTATTGTCTTGTTCTTGAGGTATGTTAAGAATAACATCATTTTTTATTTCATAGCCAGGGTCTCCCTAGCCAGGGTCATCCAGAAACCTGACATCTATAATCCCCGGCCGAATTGCATGATCGCGAGCGGATCATCATAAATTATTATCTCCTCAAGCAGAGTTTGTTTCTCTAGATACAAAAGCTCAATCCCCAACAGAGCTTAATAAGAGTCATTCCCCCACAGAGCTATTCTCTAACAAAGTCTCTCACTGGCAGAATATTCACAAACAACAAAAAGCAAATCTCCGGCACAGTCATTTTTGTTCACCATCTCCAACGGAAGTAGAAGAACCACAATTCTCTACAATAGTCAAAAATGCTATATTCTCCAGTAGCAGTCAGGGATTTATTTTCCTAGACTCGGATATGTCACAAATAACATCTCATGTTCATACATCATGACATGCGCATACATATCACGTACAACATAATCTAAATTATTTTGGGAACATCATATCACAATGCATTTCATGCATCGCATATGATTAACCTTGTTGTCTTTTCAGGAAAGACAGTTATCACCAACAAATATAGCAATTATACATGTCATACATGCAGACAACTAATGAAAAAAAAAAGAGTTCTCGAAGCTAAACGGGTCAACTAATCTACATGATCAAGAGGAGTAACCCTACTACCCAGGTTCCTTCTCATAGCCCTACTATCCAGGATTTTGTCTCGAAGTAACCCTACTACCCAGGTTCCTTCTCATATCCCTACTATCCAGGCTTTCATATCGAAGTAACCCTACTACCCAGGTTCCTTCTCATAACTCTACTATCCAGGTTGTCATCTCGAAGTAACCCTACTACCCCAGTTCCTTCTCATAGCCCTATTATCTAGGCTTTCGTCTCGAAGTAACCCTACTACCCAGGTTCCTTTTCATAGCCCTATTATCCAGGCTATCATCTTGAAGTAGCCCTACTACCCAGGTTCCTTCTCATAGCCCTACTATCCAGGCTGTCATCTCGAAGTAACCCTACTACCCAGGTTCCTTCTCATAGCCCTGTTATCCAGGCTATCATCTTGAAGTAACCCTACTACCCCGATTCCTTCTCATAGCCCTACTATCCAGGCTTTCATTTCGAAGTAACCCTACTACTCAGGTTCCTTCTCATAGTCCTACTATCCATGCTTTCATCTCGAAGTAACCCTACTATCCAGGTTCCTTCTCCCTTATCTCCAGAAAACAGTTTACATAACTGTAAGGCCCGGACCCGACCAAATATGGTCGATTTCACATTTCCCCAGTAAGTCGTTGTACAACCTAGACCCTGACCAGGTATACATTCTACTTTCACCCCCTTAATCAAGATTTAATTCCCCAGTAGAGTAATGGACAACCGAAGCTCCTAGAATTTACTTCCCAGGGCATAAATCAACATTCCTCGGCAAAGTCCTCCTCAACAACAGGTACAGGAATTCTCGCCAAGGAATCTCTTATGCAACCGATATTTTCTGGATGGCATCATTAAGCCCATCTTCGACGATTCACTGTCGCCTTCCAAATGGAATCTGTAAGCCCATTCCCGATATCACCAATCAGCATTACTTCATGCGAGTGAAAATTTCTAGGAACTCTAGTGTTCAATTATCTTCCACCTTCAGATCACGAAAGGCAGACCAGTCAGTCTACATCCTCAGGCTTAAGAAGATGAATAGGGGCAGCTTTTTTACCCCAAAATTTGCCCTCTCATTTCTCAAAGGATCATCTTGGACTCTCAGGTTTGCTTCTATCAAGTTTCAAGTCTTGAATTACAACTTTTCAAGAAAATCATCCACAAGGGCAAATGGTCAAAAGCACACTGAAAAGTAAAAGTTTGACTTTTAGATCAAAAATCAAGTTTCAACAATTATATTTCATCAAGACGTGAAATTGGTTCATCAAAAAAATCAGAAGTCAGAAATTACTTTGAAAAAATAAAATATCTAAACATTTAGAAAATTTTCTAAGTGTTAAGAGAAATGATACTTCAGAACTTCTGAGCCAACCTCCACGCAAGTGCAGTCAGAAGTTGCAAACATGGTTCAGAACATAGTTCTTCAATCAGAACATGACTCTTCAGCATATGCTTCGATCAGAGCATCACCCTTCGAGTTTCATTCTGGTCTTCTTCGATCAGAACATCACAAAACCCCAAAACCTTGTTTGAACAACCTGCTGCACTGCTATAGCACAGTCCTGCAACCAGCTGCCACAATACTCCAAATTGCTGTTGATCTAGTCCACGCCTGCATTTTTCTCAAAACCTATATTTGCACCAAATTAGTATACGGAAATTGTGATTAAAAAGCAATGAAACAGTATACCAAAAAGGTTTAAATCCTATTTGTTTTTACCCCCAAAACTACAACAAACCCATCTATAATTAATTTGCTCCATCACACGTTCAAGGGGATGGCTTTTGGGAGAGAGAAAATTGTCAAAAGAGAGAAAAGAAAATTGTGAAACCTTCGTAAAAAATCCAGAAAACCAAACTCTTGTTCTTCCCTTTGAGTCAAAGAACTTGACATATTCTCTTCTGTTGCTCTTGTTGATTTCAGAACATCTGAAGGCAGCAGTACAAGTTCCAAGCCAACGCTCTAGATTCAAGGTAAGTCTTTCTGACTTTGCATCTTCTCATTCAGAACATCATTAAATATATAAATATCATAGTGTTGATGTTGTCCATATCATTTCATAAGAAAAAAAATTGTGGATCAGAACTTCTTGATTAAGGCTAGGCTCAGAACTAGGATTAGAACTTCTATAAACTACTGTGCTTTTATCCTCCCGATTTGCTATTAAGGACTGAATAAATTGCTGATGTGCTGATTAATATGATGAAAGAGTTGAAATGTCACACATAACTTCTGTTTTTCATTCACCATTTTAACACACATAATTTCTAGGATTTTCTCACTGTTTAAGCACGCAGAACTTCTGAGTTCTCTTTACTGTATTAACATACAGAACTTTTAGGCTTTCTTACTGCTTTAATACACAGAACTTCTGATGCTCACTCACTATTTTAGAACATCACATAACTTCTGAGTTCTCCCTACACGTTAAACACACATAACTTCTAGGCTTTCTTACTGTTAAGCACACTGAACTTCTGATGCTTCCTGTGATATGGTGGCAGAACCAGACTGTTTTGGAAAATGCTGGTTTGCATTTTGCGTTTGTGTTCGCAAAATGTCGCGGTGTTGTACCCCAAAATTTTCCCTCCCATATTCCTCAAGATTTGTCAAGAATGATCTTCAAGTTGCTCAAGATAACTCAAGAGTTGGACAGTCAAATCACCTCATAAGGCAGTCAAGGCAAAATTAGGGTTTTGTGTTGCATTAAGGTCCTCATATCCAAATGTCCCCAAGTGCTCCCCAATGCCCTAATATGTTCTCAAGTTCATCCATATCAAATTTCAAGCCTTGCAGAGGAAGTTTGGTCAGTTAATTGCTCAAGAGGCCCAAAAAGCGACTGTGCTAGGGCAAAAGTCAACTGTGTCCCAAATACAGTCAAACCTCAAGATTTTTTGTCAACATTATCATTTTTAAGGATAATTCATCATTTGATCAAGGGTTGATCATGATTCATCAAGGATTGCTCAAGATTCATCAAGATTCAAAAGTTGCTAAATTAGGGTTTTGTAGGAAAAGTCAACTCAACTTTGACCAAGCATAACGTTCTCATACTTTATGATAAATGACCCATCCAAATATCATTTTGAATAAGATGAAATTTCCTACAATCCATATTCACACCCCAAGATCAAGAAATGCTCTCACAAAAAGTTAAAAATTTGGACATTATAGGTCATTTTTGAAAGTCAACAGAAACACTTTTTTTGCCAAGGCTTATAACTTGAGCATGGAAGATAAAAATGAGATGAGACCAAAATGGTTGGTTATAGGACATCTCAAGGTTTCTAAAAAGTCCAAGAACACCTCCAAAAGTTCAAAGTTGAAGAAGTTATGTATTGTTGAAGTTGGGCATTTTTCCAAAATTGCCAAAAGTCAACTATCCTCAAAACTCTAATTTTTGACAAAAGGGCCCACTTTTTTCCACTTGCTATGGTCTTGTCATGCCACACACGTGTCCCATCTTTAATTTTATGGCCATTCATTTATTTTTATATTTTATTTAATTTTTATTGATTTAATTCATTTTAAATCAATATTAAATCAAATAAAATCTAAAATTGATGTAATGAGATTCTTGTGGTCATTATAGGTCTTCATTGTCAAGATACACCAAACCAAATCCGAATCATGCCTTATGGTGCATAAAATATTTGATTTAAGCCATTTTTGGAAACTTGATAATGGTGATCAAATCATATCTCCATTCATCAATGCTCATGGATTATGGCCCAAGTTTTGACCTAAACTCATTCCCTTATGTACACACAAGACATACAGACCAAGAACACACACAAAGCATTGCAAAAACGGCCAACTCAGAATTGAAAAAAACCTTGAAAAGAGTGGAGATCGAATTCTTGTTTGGAGGCGTTTTCAAAGCAAGATCTCAACATTACTCTCTTGCCTGACATCCTGTGAAGCAAAAACAACCAAAACCAGGCCTTGAGACCATCTGAAACACGATGTAAGTATCCTTGAATATGGCTCTGAACATGGAATCGTAAATCATTTTTCTTGCATCTTTTTGCCAATTTACTTGCACCATCATGCTTAACATTCAAATTCTAACAATTCTGCATTATTTAATTTGATTTGCATGGCCTGTACTGTAATGCCCGAGCCTAGGGTTCTTGTTCTTGTTTTTTAGGCCTTTTCGATACAGGCAAAATCAATGCTAATGATGGGTATAGGGATAACCAGGAGGAAGAGACGAACGTATTGTTGCTCTTAGATTTCGTTTCCATTGCCTAGGGTGAATTTTGGAAGCAAGCTACAAACTTTCCTGCGGATAAAAATCCGCAGGTAAATGAACCAGGGATTTGTTGAAGAAGATGATAACGTGGCTTGCTTCCATTGGTTGGTTCAAATTGTTAGCGTGTTTTTTTATTTTTCAGGGTATAATTAATTGTTTTCAATATAATGTTTATTATGTATTCCATTAACAAAGAAGCAGCGTGGATGAGTTGGCAAAGGAAGTGTGTCAATGAGCATTGGGACCTGGGTTCGAATCCCAGGTCCCCCAATATTTGTTATAATTTTGTTTCAGATCATCCCATGTAGCATTCAAGGCGTGGACCATCATGTTCTGCCAAGATCTCAAACGCCAGGTGGCTACAAAGCAAATCCAATGGCTTAGAATGGAAGACTACCATGGTCTCAAGTCAACAGACATGTGGCCAATCCAGAAAGTCAAGCAGGCTGATTGAAATTGGGCCTGAAAATTGTCAGATTCACCATCAAATTAAGCCCAGCACCCCCCTGGGTTATTTCTTTTTCCCTTCATATTTTCATTTATTTATTTTATTCTAATTATTTCTTTTATTATTAATTAATTAACCAATTAACATTTTTTTATATAAAATCAGAAAACCCAAAAATAATAGTTTTTTATTAATTTCACTATTTCATTATTTTTGTAAATAAATTTTAACCAATTAACTTAGTTTTTAATTAGGTACAATTTTAATATCTTTTGCAATAAATTAAAATTAATATAGAATTAGGGCTTTTAATATTTTTAATCACTTTATTTTATTTCCTTAAATATAAAAATAAAAAAAATATCTCTTTTTATTAATTAATTAATTAATTAACTTAGTTTTAATTTCATTTAATTCAAAAAAATAACAAAAATATGCTTTATTTAAAAAAAAAGGGTCAAAACCCTAAAAACACTCTGATTTACTTTTCTCGCACGCGTGTTATTCTTATCCAATATTGTAACTGCTTCGGGAATGTAATAGTTTTTAACTTAGGATTTTATTTATTTATTTATTTATCGCTTTCATTTACTTTTCGCAGTTTGATTTTAAAGGGTTTGTCTTTGGCGATGTAAATACCCGACGCCTTGTAATAGCTTAGATTAATTTCCCGCAATTTAATTTCCGCTCAACATTAACTGTTAGATGTTTGATAACTAGGCAATGCATGACAAGATCAATCTTCAAACTAAAATCAACATAGCTCACCATAACATGTACAAAGATAATGTAACTGAAAAATAACACACTCGCACATGCCACTCTTAGGGTACACCTCACTTGGTTGCCTCGAACGTGGTCATTGAGTATAGGAAGTTTTAGAGGTCGCCCTCTTGTCCAAAGATCATAAGTTGCCTCGAAACGGTTACCTTGGATAAAATGATCTAAGACATTAGGGTTACCGCTAAGGCGTCCTAACATTGCTTTAGTGATCACACGTCCCTTAATCGAATTGACCCGAAAACTCCAACGACGATGCTACCTACTCCTCAATAGTGGGATAACATTGTCTAAAGGACATTTGTACAGATTAATTCCTTTTTCGAGTAGGTAGATGGTTCTTAAGTACTTGCTCCTTTTAAAAACAAAACAAAACTTTTCGCACTTACACTCTCTTCAAAACAAAAACTCTTTTCAACCCACAATCACAAAGAAAAGCAAAACTTTTGAAAACATAATGAGAAAGTACCTAAGAGCCCATGGATAACCACAGATAGAAAGGGTGCTAACACCTTCCCTTTCTATAATCTACCTCCCGAACCCGAGAAATATCTCAAAAAGGAATTTTTCTGTGCTTTTGTCCTTTCCTTGTTGGATAAAATAAAAGACGGTGGCGACTCTTGCTTACCGCGACATTTTGCAAAAACAAATGCAAAACGCGAACCGACATTCCAAAACAGTCAGTTCTCATTCCCACCGATCACATAACTGGCGACTCTACTGGGGATATCTATAAGTGAGGTGTACCTTAGGATTAGATCATTGTGTTTTCAATTGTATGCTTTGTATGCTTTAATTTTGTGGGCTTGTATCGGAGTTCTATAGATCATAACCCGGATCTGGGGATACCCTTTAGGTAAGTAGCAATAAACTGTGAGAGATCTGTCCGGCGTAGACCGACACGGATGAAGCAGTAGCTACGTTGGTGTGGCATTTTAGTCTGTACCGACATCCCTTGTGTTGGAACAAGGAGAATATGGGTCTTCTAAGGGGTCATTAAGCACCAACTGACCTTAGAACCTTAAATTGACCAACTTGGCCATAAAACAGTAGCAGTATGCTACACTCATTGAGACTAAACTCTCGCGATGATTCCGGCCGCAAGAAAAGGTTGCTAAACTGGAATTATGACCGATGGAGGGTAGTCAGTGATATTGAGATCCTCTAGAACCCGATTACTATTTTTAGGACAGGTTTAAACCAACTGAACTGAAAGAGGGTAGTACCTAAGCTCCATGCCAGCCTGAAATCTAAGGGCTCTCAGTGTGACTTGTGTGCCTTTACCATGTTTGCTTTTTGTGGATACTTGTGATGTGCCTTTACCATGACATCATGACATCATAACATTGCATACATATTGCATAAGGACTGACCTATTTCAAAGACAAGAGGGTTTTATCTTTGCTCTGTTTTGTAGGTCATCATGATGCCCATGCGTAAGAATACTATCCGGATCAACTTTGTCCAAGTACCTACTTTGCTTAAAGAGTTGGTTGTCAGGATGCCAGACACTACTTCCTTCATCAGGAGGCATGGTTCTCTTCTCAGTTTGGTCACCTCCAAATTGGATGAACAAATGATGAGTGTCCTGGTCCAGTTTTATGATCCGCTGTACCATTACTTCACTTTTCAAGACTATCAGCTGGTTCCTACCCTAGAAGAGTTCTCTGAGCTGCTGGGTATCTCTGTTTTGGAGCAGACTTTGTTTACTGGTTGGGAGAAGACTCTTAGGCCCGAAGAAATTGCTGAAGCCCTTCACTTGACCAAAGAAGAGGTAATGTCTAATTGGGAGACTAGAAGTGGAGCTAAGGGTTTTCTAGCTAAGTTCTTGGTTGACAAGGCTAACTACTTCTGGGATAGCCTAGACTTTAAGGCATTCGAGGATATTCTGGCTCTCTTGATTTATGGCCTGGTATTGTTTCCAAATCCCGATACTTTTGTTGATATTAATGCCATAAAGATCTTCATCTCTCAGAATTCGATACCCACTCTCTTGGGTGATATACTTCATCAGCTCTATGCTCGTACTGCCCGAAAGCGGGGAACTTTGATGTGATGTGCTCCTTTATTGTCAAGGTGGTTTATTTCGCACCTCCCTAAGTCCGTACTGAAGAACAAAGAAGGAATGGGATGGGCTTATAGGGTGATGTCTCTTTCTAATAATGACATTATCTGGACTCTCAAAGGTATGGATGAGGTGACTGTCATTGATCGTTGTGGAGAGTATCCTAATGTTCCATTAATAGGAACCCATGGAGGAATTTCTTACAACCCGTGCTTAGCTCTCTGTCAGTTTGGAAGAGCCAGAAGAGAAGGACCTCATGAGATGTTAATGCCTCATATCATCTTTGATTTTCAGGGAGATAGCGACGAGCTGCGTCGTAGATTCATAAGGGCTTGGGACAGAGTTCACCAATCTGATCCACATGAGTTGGGTCCAAAGACTTCTCTGCCAATGGATCCATATCTTAGATGGGTCTGCATCCGTGCCCAGAAGCTAGGTATGCCATATTAAGTTGTCCGGCTTGTCACTCTTGAAGTTGCTAATGAAGACGGGGTTCTTCCAACCATTCTCCATCCTTATATTCCCACTGATATTGGGGCACTGAAGAGGTCTTGGATGCAGTTGAGGGATGAACGAGATTCCTATCGAGAGAAGTTCAATGAGCAGGAGCAGAAGATCCAGAAGCTGACTAGGCAACTGGAGAACGAGCGGATCCTAAATGATTATGTCCGCACTGAGAAGAAGAGACCATGGGAGCATTGATGGACCTTGGATGATTTCTTTTACAGTTTTTATTTACTTTTCAGTATTTCCATTCTTGTAACGCCTAAGGGCAGTTTGTTGAACAATTTAAATTTTGAAGTTTAAATCTAATAAAGTGTGTTTCCTTTCTTGTTTACAAATTTGAATCCCGATTGTCTTTGAAATCATAAATCATACGCATTTCATCCCATGCACTTCATAAACAAGCACCCCTTTACAGGTCTCTTATCTTCTTCACTGTTTATTTCAGCAATCACCATGTCTACTGAACCTTCAACTGAACAAGCTATCAAGGCCCTCCAGGCCCAGAATGCCCAATTTCAAGAGCTGTTCATGAATCTAGCTAAGGGTCAACAGGACCTGAAGACTTTGATTCTGAAAGAGAAGAAGAAGAAGAAGAAGAAGAGGACCATCCTGTTCAATACTGGACGCAGGTTTGGAAACGGGCTACAGAATGAAGTTGATCTGACCACCTCATCTGGAGGGAAGAATAGTCCACAAGAAAGGAGGGCTCCTAGCCCAGTGGTCTCCGACAACGAGACAGACTACGATGAAGAACAGTATCCTCCTGCTGAGGATAAGTACAAACAGCTGGAAGACCGTTTGAGCGCTATGGAAATTCAGAAGGTGCCCGGTATGGATTTCGGGGATTTAGGTCTGTCATCTAGGGTGGTGATTCCCCATAAGTTCAAGGTACATGCCTTTGCCAAATATGACGGAGTTTCCTGTTCGAAGCTGCACCTCCGGTCATATGTGAGGAAGATTCAGCCTTACACTGCTGATAAGAACTTATGGATCCATTTATTTCAAGATAGTCTCTCAGGGACTCAGCTTGAGTGGTTCTATCAGTTGGACGGAGCTAGTATCCGCAGCTGGGAAGATTTGGCTACTGCATTCTATAGGCAGTATCAGTACAACTCCGACCTCGCACCTACGCGTACCCAACTCCAGGGTATGTCAATAGGAACGGGTGAAGGATTTAAAGAGTATGCTCATAAGTGGAGAGACCTTGCCGGAAGGGTGCAACCACCCTTGGCTGATCGTGAGCTTGTTGACATGTTTCTGGGGACCCTGTCTGGTCCATTTTTCAACCACTTGATTGGAAGCTCTTCTGCTGGGTTTACAGATCTTATTTTGACTGGTGAGAGGATTGAGGCTGGTATTAAGGCTGGGAAGATACAAAAGGGTGCCTCATCGAGCACTGAGAAGAAGCCGTTTAAGAAAGAATCCAGTGCTGTCTACAGTGCAAGAAGACATAATAGACCTGAACACCGCCAAGCTGTCAATGCGGTCGTTATTTCAAAACCTGCTGGTGCTCCTCAGTACAACAATCAACAGAAAGACGAGAGACCTAAGAGGCAATTCACTCGTCTCAGCATGGCCTTATCTCAGATTCTGCCACAGTTGCTGAAGACTAACCTGGTGACTCTAAGGGAACCCCCAAAGAATGCAAATACAACGTCACCAAGATATAACCCTAATGCCCGCTGCGCTTATCACTCCGATAGCCCGGGGCATAATATAGATGATTGTTGGGCATTAAAGAACAAGATACAAGACTTAATTGATGCAAAGGAAATTGAGTTCGAGGCGCACGAGAGGCCTAATGTTGTGACTGCTCCCATGCCCAAACATGGAGTAAATGCGGTAGAGGAAGACCTGTTTGTAGTTTCTGTGGATGATATTGTTACCCCTCTGATGACTGTCAAGAAGAACCTGTTGCTAGCCGGTTTATTTCCGGGCTGTGGCGAAGGTTGCCATATGTGTTTCGTTTTACCTACTGGTTGCCCATTCCTGAAGTCAGGTATCCAAAACCTGATGGATAGTAAAGAGATCCTGTTTGAAAAGGATGTTGTTCCATTAGTTCATTCTGAAGAAGTTGCCATCATTACCATTTTTGACAATTCTTCCAAGGCTCCCTCGAGGAAGCCTGTTAGAATTACATCTGTTCCGAAGATTGCACCTGTAATTATCACTGTTCCGGGGCCCATCCCCTACACCTCTGACAAAGCTGTCCCCTGGCACTATGAGGCTGATGTTTATGTTCTTGGAGTTAAGCAAGAGTTGGATACTGATACTGACGTCAACAACATTACTGGGCCTGCTAAAGTCACCCGCAGCGGTAGACTTTTCTCACCTGATATTGTTCCACCAACTGTCCGAAGACCTGTTGTCATTACACCTGCAAGTGTACCTACTGCCATTCCTGATCAAGTTCCTAGTCCTACCCCTGTCGCCGAGTCATCTGACGCTCGAGGCAAAGGAATCACCACTGATGTGCCTGCCCAGACGGAGGCACCAAAGACAATTACTGTTGAAGCTTCCAAACAGGAGATGGAAGAGATTCTGAAGATTATTAAGAAGAGTGATTATAACATAGTTGAGCAGCTGGGGCAAACCCCATCCAAGATTTCTATGTTGTCACTATTGTTGTGTTCAGAGGCCCATGCTAAGGCTCTGATTATCTTTCTGAAGACTGCACACGTGCCACAAGAGACGTCAGCTGATCAGTTTACCTATTGTGTGGCCAATTTAACTGCTGATAATGGTTTGGGTTTCTCCGACGCTGATTTGACTGCCAAGGGGAAAAATCATAACGATGCCCTGCATGTCTCCATTGAATGCAGGGGCACTACTCTTGCACATGTATTGGTTGATACTGGTTCTTCATTAAACGTTGTTGTACCCGAAAATTTGCCCTCCCATATTCCTCAAGATTTACCAAGAATAATCTTCAAGTTGCTCAAGTTGGCTCAAGGTATGGACAGTCAAGTCACCTCCTAAGGCAGTCAAGTCAAAATTAGGGTTTTGTGTTACATCAAGGTCCTCACATCCAAATGACCTCAAGTGTTCCCCAATGTCCTAATATGTTCTTAAGTTCATCCATGTCAAATTTCAAGCCTTGCAGAGAAAGTTTGGTCAGTCAATTGCTCAAGAAGTCCAAAAATCGACTGTGCTAGGGCAAAAGTAAACTGTGACCCAAATACAGTCAAACCTCAAGATTTTTTGTCAACATTCTCATTTTGAAGGTTAATTCATCAATTGATCAAGGGTTGATCATGATTCATCAAGGATTTCTCAAAATTCATCAAGATTCAAAAGTTGCTAAATTAGGGTTTTGCAGGAAACGTCAACTCAACTTTGACCAAGCATAACTTTCTCATACTTTATGAGAAATGACCCATACAAAGATAATTTTGAATAGGATGCAATTTCCTACAATCAATATTCACACCCCAAGATCAAGAAATGCTCTCACAAAAAGTTACTAATTTGGACATTATAGGTCATTTTTGAAAGTCAACAAAAACACCTTTTTTGCCAAAGCTTATAACTTGAGCATGGAATATCAAAATAAGATGATACCAAAAGGGTTGATTATAGGACATCTCAAGGTTTCTAAAAAGTCAAAGAACACCTCCAAAATTTCAAAATTGAGGAAGTTGAGCATTGTTGAAGTTGGGCATTTTTCCAAATTTGCCAAAAGTCAACTATCCTCAAAACTCCAATTTTTGACAAAAGGGCCCACTTTTTTCCACTTGATATAGTCTTGTCATGCCACACACATGTCCCATATTTAATTTCATGACCAAACATTTATTTTTCTATTTTATTTCATTTTTATTGATTTAATTCATTATTAATCAATATTAAATCAAATAAAATCTAAAAAATTATGTAAAGGGATTCTTGTGATTTGTACAGCTTGAAAATACCATGTGACACTCAATCAATTCGTATCAAGTCAAAACAAGCACAAAAAAATCGGATTTGGCCTATTTTTGGAAAGCTTATCAATGGTGATCAAATCCAATATTCCATCTTCAATGCACATGGATATTGGTCCAAATTTTGACCTAAACTCATTCCATTATATGCACACAAGCCTCACAAACCTAGAACACGCATAGAGCTATGCAGAAACAGCCACACAACTTTGAGAAAAAAGCTTGAAAAGTGTGAGATCGAAAACAACCTTGGAGGCCAATTCAGACCAAAAGCTCAACGCTACTCTCTTCCTTGACACCCAGTGGAGCTACACCAATCAAAACCAAGCCCTAAGATAGCCTGAAACTCGCTGTAAGTCTCCATGAACATTGCTCTGCACATGGAATCGTAACTCAGTTTTCTTGCATCCTTTTGCCAAATTTCTTGCATATTCATACTGACCATTAAATTTCTAAGCAAACTGCATTGTTTAATTTTATTTTCAGACCCTGTATTGCAATACCCGAGTCTAGGGTTTTCTTGTTTTGTTTTTAGGCATTCTTGGCACAGGTACAATCAAAGCAAACCATGGCCATATTTGTGTTCAGGGGAGAGAGATGAATCCAATGATGGTCGTAGCTTGTATTTTTGTGACCTAGGATGGATTTTTGAGATGCCCTACGAAACTTCCTGCGGATGAAAATCTGCAGGTAAATAACCAGGGACGCGTTGAGGAAGACGATAACGTGGCTAACGTCTATTGGCTCATTTGAATTATTAGCGCGTTTTTATTTTTTGCAGGGAATAATTGATGGTTTTGTATATAATATTTGTTTCTTATTATAATAACAAATGAAGCAGTTTGGTGGAGTGGTTAAGCGTGTTGGCCTGTGAGCAATGTGACCTGGGTTCGAATCCCAGGTCCCCCAAAATTTTATTTGCAATTTTATTTTAGGCAATTCTATGCAACATGCCAAGCGTGGATCACCATGATCTTCATCCCATCAAATGCCAAGTGGCTTCAGGCCAAGATCCAGTGGCCAAAATTGAAGGACCACCATACTCCCTGGTCAACAAGCATGCGTTGGATCCCAAAGGTCAAAGCAGGTTGGATGCTTTTGGGCCAAGAATTACTGACCATACTCCTTTTTTAAGCCCAGCACCCCCCTGAGTTGTTCTTCTTTTTATTTTCTTTTATTATTTTTCTATTTTTATTATTATTAACAAATTAACTTTTTTTTATAAAAAATCAGAAAACATAAAAAAAAAACATTATTTTTATTTATTAAATTCAATTTCATTATTTCATATTTTTTTGTAAATAAATAATTTAATTAATTTAGTTTCTAATTAGGTATAATTTTAATATTTTGCAATAAATTAAAATCAATTTAGAATATTAGGTTTTTAATAACTTTAATCAATTTTGTTTTATTTCCTTAAATAATAAAAAACCCAAAAATATTTTTATTTAATTAATCAATATTTAGTTTAGGTTTAATTCCATTTTAATTCAAAAATGACAAAAATATGCTTTATTTAATAAAAAGGGTCAAAACCCTAAAAACGCTTCGATTTAATTTTCTCGCGCGCGAATTATTTTTGATCCATATTTCAATTTTGTAACTGCTTCGAGAATGTAATAGTTTTAACTTAGGATTTTATTTATCGCTTTTATTTACTTTTCGCAATTTAATTTTTAAGGGTTTGTTTTTGGCGATGTAAATACCCGACGCCTTGTAATAGCTTAGATTTATTTTCCGCAATTTAACTTCCGCAACCATTAACTGTTAGATGTTTGAATAATAGGAAATGCATGACAAGATAATCTTTAACCTAAAATCAATAGTAGCTCACCATGACATGTAAAGATAATATAACTGAAAATTGACACACTTGCACATACCACCCCTAGGGTACACCTCACTTGGTTGCCTCGAACGTGGTCATTGAGTATAGGAAGTTTTAGAGGTCGCCCTCTTGTCCAAAGATCATAAGTTGCCTCGGATAAAATGATCTAAGACATTAGGGTTACCGCTAAGGCGTCCTAACATTGCTTTAGTGACCACACGTCCCTTAATCGAATTGACCCTAAAACTCCAACGACGATGCTACCTACTCCTCAATAGTGGGATAACATTGTCTAAAGGATACTTGTACAGTTTAATTCCTTTTTGAGTAGGTAGATGTTATTAAGTACTTGCTCCTTTTAAAAAACAAAACAAAACTTTTCGCACTTACACCCCTTTCAAAACAAAAACTCTTTTCAAACCCACAATCACAAAAAAAGCAAACTTTTGAAAACATAATGAGCAAGTACCTAAGAGCCCGTGGATAACCACAGATAGAAAGGGTGCTAACACCTTCCCTTTCTATAATCTACCTCCCGAACCTGAGAAATATCTCAAAAAGGAATTTTTCCGTGCTTTTGTCCTTTCCTTGTTGGATAAAATAAAAGACGATGGTGACTCTTGCTTACCGCGACATTTTGCAAAAACAAACGCAAAACGCGAACCAGCATTCCAAAAACAATCAGTTCTCATTCCCACCGATCACAAACGTCTTGCCCAAGAAAGCTCTAGACCGGTTGGATTGCGAAGGGTTGGAGCTAAAACCAAGTAACATTGTTGTCAGGGCCTTTGATGGGTCTAAAAGGATGGTGCATGGAGAAGTTGATATCCCGATCAAGGTTGGTTCCCAGGTCTTCAACTCTACATTCTATGTGATGGACATTCGGCCATCATACTCTTGTTTGCTGGGTCGTCCGTGGATCCACAAAGTCAGGGCCGTAACCTCAACGCTCCACCAGAAGCTGAAGTACCCGGTCAAGGGGAAGATTGTGACAATACAAGGGGAGAAGGAGTATATGGTCAGCCACCTCAACTCGTTCAGATACGTAGAGATGGATGGGGAGTTCATTGAGACCCCATTTCAGCACTTTGAAGAAGTTCCCCAGACACTGGCATCAACTGAGACTGTGTTTGAGGATTCTCCTATAAAGATGGTTTCCTTAAAAGATGCCCGGGCTGTTATTGAGAAGGGTGAGTATGCAAATTGGGGCCGACTCCCTGATTTTACACAGAAGACTAATAAGTTTGGTTTGGGTTTCACTGCAGAAGCTCAAAGGGCTGTTCGAAGTGCAAGGATTGGAAGACCTCTTGTGTTCATCAGCAACTCGGGAGTGAATGTCATTGAAGAAGATGTAGAAGAGTCTGAATTCGACAGCTGGATCTATCCTACGACTAACGGTGGACCAAGCAACTAGACAGCAAAGGACTTCATCCCTATTAATTTTGTCACCCAGTAATGAAACTTTTGTTTTGAATTTGTAATAGACAATGTTTTGAAACTTTATGGCCCGGTGTCTTACCCGGGGCACCGTGGCTTCATTTGTGAGGGCTTTTGTGTGTCATTTTCATATGTCATTAATAAAAGCATTGGACGTTCTTGCATTTCAAATCTTGCGCTCCTTGTCTTTCTTTATTATATATTGCAAAACAGCTATTTTACACACACTCACGTATACAGGTCCACATCCACTATGGATCTCACTGATAACGACACTGCTACTGCCAGTTATGACTTTGAAAATCTGATCAACTTAGCCGAAGACAAAGGTGAAGATGATTGCGAAGTGCCTGGTGAACTTGCAAGACTACTACTCCAGGAAGAGAGGGCCATTCAGCCACATGAAGAGCCAGTGGAAACAGTGAATCTGGGTACTGAGACAGACAAGAAGGAAGTCAAGATCGGTGCAAATCTGGAGCTTAGTGTGAAACAACGGTTGATTCGGATGTTGCGTGACTACGTTGAGATCTTTGCCTGGTCTTACGAAGATATGCCTGGTTTGGATACTGAAATTGTGGTTCATTGTTTGCCTACCAAAGAAGACTGTCCCCCAGTGAAACAGAAGGTTCGCCGTATGCGCCCAGAGATGTCTGAGAAAATCAAGGCCGAAGTTATGAAACAGTTTGATGCTGGTTTTCTAGCAGTGACTTCTTACCCTCAGTGGGTCACCAATGTGGTTTCGGTGCCGAAGAAAGATGGTAAGGTCCAAATGTGTGTCGACTACAGGGATTTGAATAAGGCAAGCCCTAAAGATGACTTCCCTCTGCCTCACATCGACGTTCTGGTTGACAACACTGCTCAGCACAAGGTATTCTCCTTTATGGATGGTTTCTCCGGATATAATCAAATTAAGATGGCTCCCGAAGACATGGAGAAGACCACCTTTGTGACTCAGTGGGGTACCTTTTGCTACAAGGTCATGCCTTTTGGACTGAAGAATGCTGGGGCAACATATCAGCGTGCCATGGTTGCTTTGTTTCATGACATGATCCATCATGAGATTGAAGTATATGTCGATGATATGATCGCAAGGTCCCAGACTGAGGAAGAACACCTTGACCATCTACAGAAGCTTTTTGACAGATTGAAGTTGTACAAGTAAAGGTTGAACCCGAACAAGTGCACCTTCAGGGTAAGGTCTGGTAAGCTAATGGGTTTCATCGTGAGCGACAAAGGCATTCAAGTGGACCCTGCCAAGGTGAAAGCCATACAAGAGATGCCAGCTCCCAGAACAGAGAAAGAGGTCAGAGGCTTTTTAGGACGTCTGAACTACATTTCCCGATTCATCTCGCACCTAACTGCTACTTGTGAGCCAATCTTCAAGCTACTGAAGAAAGATCAAGTGGTATGTTGGAACGATGAATGCCAGACCGCTTTCGAAAGAATCAAAGAGTATCTCCAAGAACCTCCTATTCTGATGCCACCAGTTGAAGGGAGACCTCTGATCTTATACTTGACAGTACTCGATAACTCAATGGGGTGTGTGCTGGGGCAGCATGACGAGTCTGGCCGAAAAGAGGATGCTATTTATTACCTTAGCAAAAAGTTTACTGACTGTGAGACCCGATACTCACTGCTCGAGAAAACTTGTTGCGCTTTGGCATGGGCTGCTCGCCGGCTGAGACAGTATATGCTGACTCACACTACTCTGTTGATTTCAAAGATAGATCCAATCAAGTATATCTTCGAAAAGCCTGCCTTGCCCGGAAGAATTGCAAGATGGCAGATGATCTTGACTGAGTATGACATCCAGTACACGACCCAAAAAGCAATCAAGGGAAGTGTATTGGCAGACAATTTGGCACACCAGGCAGTGGATGATTACCAGTCAATGAACTTTGAATTTACGGACGAGAATATCATGGCAGTGACTGACTGTGAGACACCTGGACTGGATGAAGGACCTGAGGAAGGATCCCGATGGTCTATGTACTTTGATGGAGCTTCAAACGCTTTAGGTAATGGCATTGGTGTTGTGATCATATCTCCTAAAGGCTCCCATACTCCATTTACCGTCCGACTGTGTTTCAACTGCACCAACAACATGGCGGAGTATGAAGCATGCATTATGGGTCTTCGAGCTGCAATTGACCTAAGGATTAAGTTTCTAAGTGTCTTCGGAGATTCCGCTCTCGTGATCAGTCAGATCATAGGCGAGTGGGATACGAACCACCTAAATCTTATTCCTTACAAGCAGTATGTGTTGACATTGCTTCCCCATTTTGAGGAGATAACCTTTGAACACTTCCCAAGAGAGGAGAATCAGTTAGCGGACGCGCTGGCTACGATGTCTTCTATGTTCAAAGTCAATTGGGACAACGAGGCTCCCCAGATCATTATTGAAAGATTGGACGAACCTGCACATTGCTGTGACATTGAGACTGAAGAAGTGACAGGAAAGCCCTGGTACCATGAAGTAAAAAGGTATCTTGAAGCTCAAGAATACCCTGAGGGCGCATCTGTTAATGACAAGAAGTTTCTGAGGAGGTTTGCAGCAAAGTTCTTCATCAGTAATGACATTCTCTACAAGCGTAATCATGATTCAACCTTACTGCGTTGTGTGGATAAGAATGAAGCAAAAAGGATCATGACAGAGTTACATGAAGGTACTTTCGGAACCCATTCCAGTGGACATACCATGGTAAAGAAGATCCTTCGGGCAGGATATTACTGGTCCACAATGGAAGCCGATTGTTATCAGCATTCTCGGACATGTCACAAATGCCAAGTCTATGATAAGGTGCACATACCTCCAGTTCCTTTGAACGTCTTGACAACGCCTTGGCCTTTTGCAATGTGGGGCATTGATATGATCGGCGAGATCAGACCTACGGCATCCAACGGGCATCGTTTCATCCTGGTAGCGATTGATTACTTTACGAAGTGGGTTGAAGTAGCTTCCTTTGCTACGGTAACCAAGAACGTCGTAGCACGGTTCATTCGGCACAATCTGATCTGTCGATATGGTGTACCAGAGAGGATCATTACAGACAACGGTACCAATCTCAATAACAAGATGATCACTGAGCTCTGTGAGCAATTCAAGATACAGCATCATAACTCTTCTCCTTACCGGCCGAAGATGAATGGGGCTGTCGAAGCGGCTAATAAGAACATTAAGAAAATTGTGCAGAAGATGACAGTGACATACAAAGACTGGCACGAGATGTTACCGTTTGCTCTTCATGGGTACCGTACCTCTGCACGGACGTCAACAGGGGAAACACCCTATTCTTTAGTATATGGCATGGAGGCAGGCTTGCCTATTGAAGTTCAGATACCCTCTCTTCGAATCATGAAGGATGCAGGTTTGAGTGAAGATGACTGGATTCAGACCCGGCTTGATCAACTAAACCTAATCGACGAAAAGAGACTTACTGCTATTTGTCATGGTCAGACGTATCAAAAACGGATGATCAAGGCATTTAACAAGAAAGTCAGACGACAAGAGTATCAAGTTGGGGACCTGGTAATCAAGCGCATTATCTTACCTCAAGGTGATCCCAGGGGAAAATGGACCCCTACTTACGAAGGGCCATTTGTGGTTAAGAACATTTTCTCAGGAGGAGCTATGATTCTAACCACCATGGATGGTGACGACCTTCCTCACCCCGTCAATGCAGACATAGTGAAAAGATACTACGCATAACCAAAGACCCGCTAGGTTGACTGGCCTAGGCAAAAATAAGGGCTTCCCGGCGAACCAAAAGGGTTCGGGCAAAAATAAGGGATGAAAATGAAAAAATCTGTACACCCGGCAAGTCGAAAACCTGAAAAGGCGGCTTGGGCAAAAATGGGTATCCCGGTGGACTGAAAACCCGAAAGGGCGGTCCAGGCAAAAGTTAGGGATTAAAGCGTAACACTATGTCTCATTGGATCATCTTGCATCCAGACTTCAGTATCGACTATCAAGCGCGGAAGGCACTGATCAGTCAGATTCATCTTCAACCAGCAGCAAAGAGATGAGATGCTCGAGGATATAAAGGCAATAGCAGAGTTGGAACCCAGTGGGATTGTTCACATAGCTGTTTTGTTTTGTTTTCACAAATTGTAAATTCTATCTACTCGGCGGCGTTCCCTTACTAGAACGTCAATCTCTTGTACAAAAACGCCTATTTACAGGCAAACTTCAAAATCAGTACAAATTCATTTTCAGAAATTTCAAAACTGTCTTTCTTTTATCTGTTTTGTTTTGCAAAAAACGTCCAATGTTCATTTTTGATATATGCATTTGACACTAATTGCTGCTCATAAAAATTTACATGCGAAACAAAGGACGAATTACGGGTAATATCAGAAGCAGGGGCAATAAGAATTGTCCGAGCTGTCTAGTTGCTCTGTCCACCAAGGTACCAAGGTAGGTTCAGCTGAAGAATATGACCAAGATACCGTCACTCCCCGCAGAGTAAGACAGTAATGGTAGATCTCCCCAGCTGAGACTTGCAACCATGGACGAATCAACGATACTCTCCCCAAGCAGAGTTCATCCACCATTAAGCCCTAAAAAGGGTGGGTATCCCAAGAAGGTCTTAATATTCCCCAGCGGAGTATAAATATATTCCCCAGCAAGCATAAGAGTATCCCCGACAGTCTTAATATTCCTCAACAGAGTATAAGAATGTTCCCCGGCAGGAATACAAGATACCCCAGTGGAGCTATTTCCCCAGTGCAGTCTAAAAAAGCTTTCCCAACAGAGTTGAATCATCTTCCCCAGTAGATTCTGGAAGCTTATCCCCGGAAGAGCGCAAATAAATCTCCCTAGCCAAATTCAGAAGGTTATCCCCACAGGAGTCTAACTGGGTTATCCTCAGCAAATTGCAACTGAAAGATCATCCCTAGCGAAATTATTTCTTTCCCCAAACAGGAGCTCAATCCTCAACCGATTCTGTATCACCAGCAACGGTAGTCCATCCCCAGCGGAGTTCATCATTGAAATCCCCAACAGAGTTTATCAGCGGAATTCCCAACAGAGTTTATCGTTAAAGTCTTCAGCAGAACATCTCTTCCCCACAGAGTAATTCCCCTCAGAGTAATCTCTTCATCAGTTCATCCCCCAACGGAGTTTCCTTTCTCCTGCAAAGTTTATCACCTTCGTTCATCATCCCCAGCGGAAGCGAAGCATTCAACTTTATTCTCCAGCAGCTCTGGGATTTATTTTCCCCAGCTAAAACATTACATGTCCATACATCATGCTACATGCATATACGCATCATACCATACAATCTCATTTATTTTGAGAACATCATTGCCTGATACATATCATGCATTACAGCTAACCCTTCCATTTCAGGAAAGATACAATCAAAATTCAAGTTATGAAGGCCGAGTACGACCGGATAGTATCTTGATTTCTGCGGCATATTGTGAAGCCCGGATTGCAACCGGATAACAATATCAGACTACCGCGAAGCCTAGATTACGACCAGATAGTGACATCTCTCAAAAGCAAGCTATGAAGCCCGGAGAACGACCAGATAATAGTTTATTCCCCAGTGAGCCGTGAAGCCCCGGATTACAACCGGATAGAAGCTCAGTAAGCACCATGAAGCCTGGATTCGACCAAATAGTGGTATATCATAAACACAAGCCGTAAAGCCCGGATCACAACTGGATAACACCTCGGCAAGTTATTGTGAAGACTGGATTACAACCAGAAAGCAATACAAGACCATGAAACCTGGATTACGACCAGATAATGACATAAGATGTTGTGAAGACTGGGTTACGACCAGATAGCAACCAAGAGTACTACGAAGCCTGGATTTCGACCAGATAGTGGTATGATACATCATGAAGCCTGGATTATGACCAGATAATGATAGAAGATGTTGTGAAGACTGGGTTACGACCAGATAGCAACCAAGAGTACTACGAAGCCTGGATTTCGACCAGATAGTGGTATGATACATCATGAAGCCTGGATTACGACCAGATAATGACAGAAGATGTTGTGAAGACTGGGTTACGACCAGATAGCAACCAAGAGTACTACGAAGCCTGGATTTCAACCAGATAGTGGTATGATACATCATGAAGCCTGGATTACGACCAAATAATGATAGAAGATGTTGTGAAGACTGGGTTACGACCAGATAGAAACCAAGAGTACTACGAAGCCTGGATTTCGACCAGATAGTGGTATGATACATCATGAAGCTTGGATTACGACCAGATAATGATAGAAGATGTTGTGAAGACTGGGTTACAACCAGATAGGAACCAAGAGTACTACAAAGCCTGGATTTCGACCAGATAGTGGTATGATACATCGTGAAGCCTGGATTGCGACCAGATAAGCTTTAAGGGACACTGTGAAGCTTGGATTACAACCAGATAACAGTTTACCCATCCAGTTACTGCGAAGCCCGGATTCGACCGGATACTAGTAAACCCAACAGTCAGAAGGAATCCCGGATGCGACCGGATAACCACTTGATTTGTTCTAAAGCCTGGATTACAACCAGATAGCGGTACAAGGCACTGTGAAGCTTGGATTCCGACCAAATAGCAGTTTACACGGACAGTTACTAAGAAGCCCGGAGTCGGCGAGATATTAGTATGCCCTAAATTCAAGTTGAAGCCCGGAGGCGACTGGATAACCACTTGATTTGTTCTGAAGCCTGGATTGCGACCAGATAAGAAGCGAGGTATTACAAAGCCTAGATTACGACCGGATAGCAAGTTTAATCTCATCTCCCCAGTAAGTCACTGTAAAGCCTGGATTACGACCAGATGGCAGTCAATCTTATCACTATGAAGCCTGGGTTAAGACCAGATAGTAGTTCACTCTCACATCTTCAACAGAGATGATTCCCCAGTAGAATAACGGACGACCGAATCTCCTAAATTTCTATTTCTCCTAAGACAAAGAACAACATTCCCCGGCGGAATCTCCCTCAACAACAGGTATACAAGCTCTCGCTAAGGAATCTCTTACGCGATCGATACTCCTTCGGATGGCATCTTTAATCCCATCTCCCATCATCAATCTCCAAATGGCATCTGTAAGCCCATTCCCGACATCACAAGGTTGATACTACTTCATGCGAGTGCAAATTTCTGGGCACTCTAATGTTCAACCATCTTCCACCTTCAGATCACGAAAGGCCCGAACGCCGATCTATATCCTCAGGTTTAAGAAGATTGAACAGGGGCAACTATTGTACCCCAAAATTTTCCCTCCCATATTCCTCAAGATTTGTCAAGAATGATCTTCAAGTTGCTCAAGATAACTCAAGAGTTGGACAATCAAATCACCTCCTAAGGCAGTCAAGGCAAAATTAGGGTTTTGTGTTGCATTAAGGTCCTCATATCCAAATGGCCTCAAGTTCTACCCAATTCCATAATATGTTCTCAAGTTCATCCATATCAAATTTCAAGCCTTGCAGAGGAAGTTTGGTCAGACAATTGCTCAAGAGGCCCAAAAATCGACTGTGCTAGGGCAAAAGTCAACTGTGTCCCAAATACAGTCAAACCTTAAGATTTTTTGTCAACATTATCATTTTGAAGGATAATTCATAATTTGATCAAGGGTTGATCATGATTCATCAAGGATTGCTCAAGATTCATCAAGATTCAAAAGTTGCTAAGTTAGGGTTTTGTAGGAAAAGTCAACTCAACTTTGAACAAGCATAACTTTCTCATACTTTATGAGAAATGACCCATCCAAAGCTCATTTTTAAGAGGATGAAATTTACTACAATCCATATTCACACCCCAAGATCAAGAAATTCTCTTACAAAAAGTTACAAATTTGGACATTATAGGTCATTTTTGAAAGTCAACAAAAACACCTTTTTTTTCCAAGGCTTATAACTTGAGCATGGAAGATCAAAATGAGTTGAGAAAAAAGGGTTGGTTAGAGGACATCTAAAGGTTTCTAAAAAGTCCAAGAACACCTCCAAAAGTTCAAAGTTGAAGAAGTTATGCATTGTTGAATTTGGGCATTTTTCAAAAATTGCCAAAAGTCAACTATCCTCAAAACTCCAATTTTTGACAAAAGGGCCCACTTTTTTCCACTTGATATGGTCCTGTCATGCCACACACGTGTCCCATCTTTAATTTCATGGCCATTCATTTATATTTCTATTTTATTTAATTTTTATTGATTTAATTCATTTTAAATCAATATTAAATCAAATAAAATCTAAAATTGATGTAATGAGATTCTTGTGGTCATTATAGGTCTTCATTGTGAAGATACACCAAATCAAATCCTAATAATGCCTTATGGTGCATAAAATATTTGATTTAAGCCATTTTTGGAAACTTGATAATGGTGATCAAATCATATCTCCATTCATCAATGCTCATGGATTATGGCCCAAGTTTTGACCTAAACTCATTCCCTTATGTACATACAAGACATACAGACCAAGAACACGCACAAAGCATTGCAAAAACGGCCAACTCAGAATTGAAAAAAACCTTGAAAAAAGTGGAGATCGAATTCTTGTTTGGAGGCGTTTTCAAAGCAAGATCTCAACACTACTCTCTTGCCTGACATCCTGTGAAGCAAAAACAACCAAAACCAGGCCTTGAGACCATCTGAAACACGCTGTAAGTATCCTTGAATATGGCTCAGAACATGGAATCGTAAATCATTTTTCTTGCATCTTTTTGCCAATTTACTAGCACCATCATGCTTAACGTTCAAATTCTAACAATTCTGCATTATTTAATTTGATTTTCATGGCCTGTACTGTAATGCCCGAGCCTAGGGTTCTTGTTCTTGTTTTTTAGGCCTTTTCGATACAGGCAAAATCAATGCTAATGATGGGTATAGGGATAACCAGGAGGAAGAGACGAACGTATTGTTGCTCTTAGATTTCGTTTCCATTGCCTAGGGTGAATTTTGGAAGCAAGCTACAAACTTTCCTGCGGATAAAAATCCGCAGGTAAACGAACCAGGAATTTGTTGAAGAAGATGATAACGTGGCTTGCTTCCATTGGCTGGTTCAAATTGTTAGCGCGTTTTTTTATTTTTCAGGGCATAATTAATTGTTTTCAATATAATGTTTATTATGTATTCCACTAACAAAGAAGCAGCGTGGATGAGTTGGCAAAGGAAGCGTGTCAATGAGCATTGGGACCTGGGTTCGAATCCCAGGTCCCCCAATATTTGTTATAATTTTGTTTCAGATCATCCCATGTAGCATTCAAGGCGTGGACCATCATGTTCTGCCAAGATCTCAAACGCCAGGTGGCTACAAAGCAAATCCAATGGCTTAGAATGGAAGACTACCATGGTCTCAAGTCAACAGACATGTGGCCAATCCAGAAAGTCAAGCAGGCTGATTGAAATTGGGCCTGAAAATTGCCAGATTCACCATCAAATTAAGCCCAGCACCCCCCTGGGTTATTTCTTTTTCCCTTCATATTTTCATTTATTTATTTTATTCTAATTATTTCTTCTATTATTAATTAATTAACCAATTAACATTTTTTTATATAAAATCAGAAAACCCAAAAATAATATTTTTTTTATTAATTTCACTATTTCATTATTTTTGTAAATAAATTTTAACCAATTAACTTAGTTTTTAATTAGGTACAATTTTAATATCTTTTTCAATAAATTAAAATTAATATAGAATTAGGGCTTTTAATATTTTTAATCACTTTATTTTATTTCCTTAAATACAAAAATAAATAAAAAATATCTCTTTTTATTAATTAATTAATTAACTTAGTTTTAATTTCATTTAATTCAAAAAAATAACAAAAATATGCTTTATTTAAAAAAAAGGGTCAAAACCCTAAAAACACTCCGATTTACTTTTTTCGCACGCGTGTTATTCTTATCCAATATTGTAACTGCTTCAGGAATGTAATAGTTTTTAACTTAGGATTTTATTTATTTATTTATTTATCGCTTTTATTTACTTTTCGCAGTTTAATTTAAAGGGTTTGTCTTTGGCGATGTAAATACCCGACGCCTTGTAATAGCTTAGATTAATTTCCCGCAATTTAATTTCCACTCAAAATTAACTGTTAGATGTTTGATAACTAGGAAATGCATGACAAGATCAATCTTCAAACTAAAATCAACATAGCTCACCATAACATGTACAAAGATAATGTAACTGAAAAATAACACACTCGCACATGCCACTCTTAGGGTACACCTCACTTGGTTGCCTCGAACGTGGTCATTGAGTATAGGAAGTTTTAGAGGTCGCCCCCTTGTCCAAAGATCATAAGTTGCCTCGAAACGGTTGCCTCGGATAAAATGATCTAAGACATTAGGGTTACCGCTAAGGCGTCCTAACATTGCTTTAGTGACCACACGTCCCTTAATCGAATTGACCCGAAAACTCCAACGACGATGCTACCTACTCCTCAATAGTGGGATAGCATTGTCTAAAGGACATTTGTACAGATTAATTCCTTTTTCAAGTAGGTAGATGGTTCTTAAGTACTTGCTCATTTTAAAAACAAAACAAAACTTTTCGCACTTACACTCTCTTCAAAACAAAAACTCTTTTCAACCCACAATCACAAAGAAAAGCAAAACTTTTGAAAACATAAAGAGCAAGTACCTAAGAGCCCGTGGATAACCACGGATAGAAAGGGTACTAACACCTTCCCTTTCTATAATCTACCTCCCGAACCCGAGAAATATCTCAAAAAGGAATTTTTCTGTGCTTTTGTCCTTTCCTTGTTGGATAAAATAAAAGAGGGTGGCGACTCTTGCTTACCGCGACATTTTGCAAAAACAAACGCAAAACGCGAACCGGCATTCCAAAACAGTCAGTTCTCCTTCCCACCGATCACACGCGGTAAGCAAGAGTCGCCACCGACTTTTATTTTATCCAACTGGAAAGGACAAAAGCACAGAAAAATTCATTTTTCGAGATTTTGAGTACGGGGGGTGGATTATAGAATAGGGAGGTATTAGCACCCTTTCTACATGTAGTTTTCTACGGGCTCTTAGGTATTTTCTCATCATTTTAAAAATTGCTTCCGTGTTTGTGTGTTTTGAAAAGTTTTTGTTTTACTTCGTTTTAACCCTTGTATCAGTCCTCAAGAGTGTTACGAAGTGTTTTTGAAAACTTTGTTTGGAAAAGTGTAAGTGTGAAAAAGTTTGTTTTTGAGCAAGTACCTACTAGCATCTACCTACTCGAAAAAAGAATGTTTATGTTCTTGTTTCCTTTAGACAGTGCTATCCCACTATTAAAGAGTAGGTAGAACCGTCGTTGGAGTTGTAAGGGTCAATTCGAAAGGGACGTACGATCACTAAAGCAATGTTAGGATGTCTTAGTAATAACCCTAGTGTATTAAGATCATATTTGAGGCAACATTTCCAAGGCGACCTTTCCGAGGCAACATTTTCGAGGCAACATTTCCGAACGGGACTTTTGATCTTTTTGTTTAGACAGGAGGGTAACCACTAAGACACCCTATACTTAATGACCATTTACCGAAGGCAACCGAAGTGAGAGTATACCCTAGGAGTGTGCATGTGCGAGTGATTTGATTTCAGTTATTATCTTTGTACATTAGGGTTTTCTAGCCATTTTAAATTAACATACAACCTTGTTATGCAATCCTATTATCATACATCTAACAGTTAATATTTTATGAAAATTAAAATGCGAGAAATAAAACTACGCTATTACAAGGCTTCGGGGAGGGGGATTAATTACATAGCCAAAAACCCATAAAACGATAAATAAAAGAAAAATCCTAATTAAACTATTACATACCGTGAGCAGTTACATTAATATCACAAAAATAACAAATGTGTGCGATGAATTAAGAACGAGAGAAATTAGGGTTTTGACCCCATCTAAACCTAATTAAAAGACAAATCATATTTTTGTGGTTTTGATTATTTTTTGAGAAAAATATAGTTTAATTGAATAAATAAAGAAACCTAATTACTAATTAATTTAAATTAAGAAAAATAATTAATTTGACCTATTTTTGTATTTTGTTTTATTGAGAGAATAAAATAAAAATTAAATCAAGAACAAACCCTAATTTTCTAATTCATTTTAAATTATTTACAAAAAGGTTAGAATTACCCTAAAATTAAAACTAATATAAAATTAATTTGATAAAATAAAATAAAACCTAAATTCTAAATTGGTGAAATTGATTTTATGATTTTTTGTAAGAAAATAAATTAATTTGTGATTAGAAAATAAATTAAATAAAAGAAAATTAAATAAAAGAAAAAGAAATGGGCCTGGTTGTTGCAGCAAGAAGGGGTGTGATTTGCACTTTCTGGGCCCAAAAGCGCCTGGCCCATTTGACTTTTCCAGATCCTGTGTATTGACTTGACTCACGCCCATGATAGGCCCTCATGTGAGAAGCCTTGGATTTGGCTTGCTGTGGATCTGATGGTTGAAGGGTGATGACGCATGGTGGTCACATGAGAAGCCTGCACACTTGAACATACAAAGCAAAATAATATTGACAAATATGGGGACTTGGGGATTGAACCCAGGCCCTTTGGCACTTTCACAACATACACTGACCATCTGCGCTGGCTTGTTCTTTTGTACATGGAACAACAAATAATCATTATATTGGAAAAACAAAATAATATATTATAAAACGCGCGAATTTTGAACTGGCCAGTCAGGGAAGGCCACGTTATCATCTTCCTCATCACCTCTGTCGCTTTAGATCCAGAACTTTTACCTACGGACAAAGGGTGTAGGTATAACCCTTGTCCATTCCAAAACCTTATCCTTGCATGATAAATCAATACCAGTGGTACCAATCAACTCGTTGCAACCTCACGAGCATCATGGTACCACTCTCTATGGCCAATTGTTCCTGTGTACAAAATCCCTAAAAACGAAATTAAAACCCTAAACATGACAACTTGCTGTATAGCCAATAAAAATACAATTAGATATTACCATTAGCTTGAAAACACCATAAGGATTGAGAACATGTCCATAAAACATGCTAACAATGCCAGAATTATGATATACGATTTCAAAAAAAACATGGAAGTCGTGGGGGTACTTACAACGCGTTTCTGGGCGTTAAGAAGCTTAATAATGATTGCAAAACGTTCTTGGGATGTCCGGCAAATGTTTGGGATGCTTAGGATGCTTTGAATTGGTCTGTAACTCAGAAATCAGTGTGCCACTTTTTTCCAATTTTTTTAAACTTGCTTTGTGCTTTACACGCCTCTAATCCCTCTGTTTTTGATCTGCACTTGTTCTATATGTACCCTAGAACGAATTAGGGTTACAAACTTGTTTCAAATCTTCCTCAATTAAGATCATTGATTCAAGATTTGATCCTTATGCAAATATTTCCAAATCAAGCCAAATCCAATCTTTGTGTCCAAATGAAGCTTGCATGATTTGATTCTCTTTCCAGCTGTATAAGAGGCCTAAACATGCACAAAATCTCAAGCTTTGATTAGTTTTGATATTTTCATGATTTTATTTTGATTTTATTTGATTTAATTGAAATAAAATCAAAATAAATGACAAAAATAAAATAATGACAAGTGGGAAGAATCATGGGCCGTGGATCATGTTACAAACTTAATGCAAGCATAAAAAGTTGGGCCCATTTGACAAAAATTGCAATTTTGGCCACTTTTGACTTTTGGCAATTTTGCAAAAAGGGTCAACTTTGCCAATGCATAACTCCTTCAATTTTGACGCTAGATATGTGTTTTTGGACTTTTTAGAAATCTTGAGGTGTCCTCTAAGCAAACCTTTTTGTCTCATCTCAATTAAGTCTTCCATGTTCATGTATGAAGCTTTGACAAAAAATGTGTTTTTGTTGACTTTTCAAAATGACCTATAATGTCCAAATTTATATCTTCTTGTGAGTGCATATTTTGAACTTGGGAGATGAATATGGATTGTAAGGAGTTGCATCCTCTTCAAAATGAGATTTGGATGGGTCATTTTTGATAAAGCATGAGAAAGTTATGCTTGGTCAAAGTTGAGTTGACTTTTCCTATAGAACCCTAATTTAGCAACTTTTGGGTTTTGATGAATTGTGAGCAATCCTTGAGGACTCATGATCAACCCTTGATAAAATGATGAATAATACTTCAAAATGAGGATGTTGACCAAAAATCTTGAAGTTTGATTGTATGTGGGCCACAGTTGACTTTTGCCCTAACATAGTCGATTTTCAAACCTTTGAGTAATTGATTGAGCAAACTTCCCCTGCAAAGCTTGAAACTTGACATCAATGATCTTGAGAACATATTAGGACCATGGTGAGAATTTTGGACCCTTTGGACTCAAGCATCTTGATGCAAACTGAAACCCTAATTTGAGGTAAACTGCCTTAGGAGAGAGTTTGTCTGGTCAACCCTTGGACTTCCTTGAGCAATTTGAGGACCTCACTTGAAGTGTATTGAGAAATATGGGAGGGAAAATTTTGGGGTACAACAACTGCCCCTGTTCAATCTTCTTAAACCTAGGGATGTAGATTGGCTTGTCTGTCTTTCGTGATTTGAAGGTTGAAGATGATTGAACACTAGAGTGCCTAGAAATTTGCACTCGCATTAAGTGGTATTTGTCTTGCGATATCAGAAATGGGCTTATAGATGCTATTTGGAGGTTGATGATGGAAGATGGGCTTAAAGATGCCATCAGAAGAAGTGTCGATCGCATAAGAGATTCCTTTGTGAGAGCTTGTATACTTGTTATTGAGGAGGACTACGCTGGGGAATGTTGATCTTTGTCTTGAGAGAGATAGAGTTTTAGGAACTTTTAGTTGTCTGTTACTCTACTGGGGAATCATCCCTTAGTCGAGGAGGTGAAAATGAACTGCTATATGGTCGTGCTCTAGGCTTCACAGTGATTTTCTGAGGAAAATAAGACCGACTACTATCTGGTCGTGCTCCAGGCTTCACAATGACTTATTGGGGAGATGAGATTAAACTTGCTATATGGTAGTTATCTAGGCTTCACAATTTCTCACTTCTTATCTGGTCGTGCTCCAGGCTTCAGAATGAAATAAGTTGTTATCCAGTCGCATCCGGGCTTTAACTTGAGTTTAAGGCATACTAATATCCGGTCGATTCCGGGCTTCTTAGTAATTGGCTAGGTGAACTACTATTCGGTTGAATTCCGAGCTTCGCAGTACCTTATATTGTTATCTGGTCGTAGTCCCAGGCTTTAGTTTCTTTTGCCGCTTATCTGGTCATAATCCAGGCTTCACGGTGTCCTATACCATTATCTGGTCGAATCTAGGCTTCATGGTGTCTTGTACTGCTATCTGGTCGATTTCCAGGCTTCACAATACCTTGTTAAGCTGTTTTTCTGGTTGATTTCTGGGCTTCACAGCTTGTGTTTATGATATACCACTATCTGGTCGATTCCAGGCTTCATGGTGTTTTGTACTGCTATCTGGTTGATTTCCAGGCTTTACAGTAACTTGTTGGGGATTCAACTATTTTTCGGTCGATTTCCGGGCTTCATAGCTGTGAATTTGGGATATACCACTATCTGGTCGCTTCCAGGCTTCGTAGTATTTTGGTACTGTTATCCGGTCGTTCTCCGGGCTTCACAGTATGATGTATTGTTGGTTGACTATTATCCGGTTGATCTCTGGGTTTCATAGCCTTTTTACTGGAATAGAAATCTTAGTATCGATTTGACTGAACCAGAGAGAACTTGTGAGAACTTGATTGCCTCTTTTCCTGAAAGGTAAAGAGTTAGTCGCATGTAATGTCATGATGTATGAAATGTATTGAGTAATGATGTTCTCAAAATAAATGAGATTAATGCGTATGCCATGATGTATGGATATATAATGTTTTTATGATATTCTCTAGCTGAGGAAAATAAATCCCGGACTGCTGCTGGAGAATACAAGGAGTTGAGTTCTTCGTTCTCGCTGGGGATAACGACCGAAGATGATTAGCCGGAGACTTGCATCCGTTCTGTTTGAGAATATTCCGCCGGGAGAGACTCTATTGGAGAATAAATTGGCGAGAGAATGACTGTGGGGAAGAGAGATACTCTGCTAGAAGATCTGCTGATTTGGAGAAGTATCCTCAGCTGGGGATTAATTACCGTTGCTGGTGATAATGAACCCTTCCGGGGATTGGGTTTCTGCTTGTGGAAGAACTAAACTCAGCTGATGGTGAACTTCTATTGTTGGTGGTAGATAAACTCTACTTGGGGAGGATTAACACCACTGTCTTTGGGTACTTCTTACTCTGCGGGGAGTGTATGTACCTTTAGTCATATTCTCAAGCTGGCTTTGTCCCTGTACCTGGTGGATAGAGCAACTGTAAGGTTTGGACATTTCTTTTTTGCCCCTGATCCTGGAATTACGAGTAATTGTCTTTTGTTTCGTATGTAAATATTTATGAGCAGCAATTACTCTCAAATGCATATATAAAAAATGAATCATTGGACGTTCTTGCAAAATAAAACAGAAAAAGAAAAAACAAGTTGAAATTTCTGGTAAAATGAATTGTATTGATTTTGAAGTTAGCCTGTAATAGGCGTTTTGTACAAGAGGCTGACGTCCTAGTAAGAGAACCCCGCCGAGGGAACAAAAACTATACAATTTGTAAAAGAAAGAAAAACATTTATGTGAAACAATCCCACTGGGTTCCAACTCTACTATTGCCTTTATATCTTCGAGCGTCTCATCACTTTGCTACTTGATCGAAGGTGAATCGGATTGATTGGCGCCATCTGAGCCTGATAGTCGATACCGAAGTGTAGTTGCAAGATGATCCAATGAGACATAGTGTTATGCTTTGATCCCTAATTTTTTCCTGGACCGCCCTTTTGGGTTTTCAGTCCATCGGGATACCCTTTTTTGCCCAAGCCGCCTTTTCAGGTTTTTGACTTGCCGGGTGTACAGTTTTTTTTTCATTTTCATCCCTTACTTTTGCCCGAACCCTTTTGGTTCGCTGGGAAGCCCTTATTTTTTCCTGAGCCAGTCAACCTAGCGGGTCTTTGATTAGGCGTAGTATTTTTTCACTATGTCTACATTGACGGGGTGAGGAAGGTCGTCACCATCCATGGTGGTTAGAATCATGGCTCCTCTCGAGAAAATGTTCTTAACCACAAATGGCCCTTCGTACGTGGGGGTCCATTTCCCCTGGGATCACCCTGTGGTAGTATGATGCGTTTGATCACCAGATCCCTGACCTGATATTCTTGACGTCTGACTTTCTTGTTAAAAGCCTTGATCAATCGCTTTTGATACGTCTGACCATGACAAATAGCAGCAAGTCTCCTTTCATCGATTAAGTTCAGTTGATCAAGTCGGGTCTGGATCCAATCATCTTCGCTCAAACCTGCATCCTTCATAATCCGGAAAGAGGGTATCTGGACTTCGATGAGTAGGACTGCCTCCATGCCATACACCAGAGAGTAGGGTGTTTCCCCTGTCGACGTCCATGCTGAGGTGCGATACCCATGAAGAGAGAATGGTAGCATCTCGTGCCAGTCTTTGTATGTCACCGTCATCTTCTGCACAATCTTCTTGATGTTCTTATTAGCCGCTTCAACAGCCCCATTCATCTTCGGTCGGTAAGGAGAAGAGTTATGATGCTGAATCTTAAACTGTTTGCAGAGCTCGGTGATCATTGTATTGTTGAGATTCGTACCATTGTCTGTAATGATTCTCTCTGGTACACCATATCGACAGATCAGATTGTGTCGGATAAACCGCGCCACGATGTTCTTGGTTATTGTAGCAAAGGAAACTGCCTCGACCCACTTCGTGAAATAATCAATAGCTACCAGAATGAAACGATGCCCGTTGGACGCAGTAGGTATGATCTCACCAATCATGTTGATGCCCCACATTACGAAAGGCCAAGGAGCTGTCAAAACATTCAGGGGAACTGGATGTACATGCATCTTATCAGCATAGACTTCGCACTTATGACATGTTCTAGAATGCTGATAACAATCGGCTTCCATAGTGGACCAATAATATCCTGCTCGTAGGATTTTCTTTGCCATGGTATGTCCACTGGAATGAGTTCCGAAAGTACCTTCATGTAACTCGGCCATGATCCTTTCCGCCTCGCTTTTGTCTACACACCGCAGTAAGGTTGAATCATGGTTTCGCTTATAAAGAATCCCATTGATAATGAAGAACTTTGCAGCAAACCTTCTCAAGAACTTCTTATCATTAACAGATGCACCCTCGGGGTACTCTTGAGCCTCAAGATACCTCTTTACTTCGTGAAACCAGGGTTTATCTGCTACCTCTTCAGTCTCAATATCACATCAATGTGCGGGTTCGTCCAACCTCTCGATGGTGATCTGGGGAGTTTTATTGTCCCACCTGACCTTGAACATAGAAGACATGGTAGCTAGCGCGTCCGCTAACTGGTTCTCTTCTCTCGGGAAGTGTTCAAAGGTTATCTCCTAAAAGTGAGGAAGCAAAGTCAATACATACTCCTTGTAAAAAAAATAAGATTTAGGCGTTTTGTATCCCACTCGCCTTTGATCTAACTGATCACCAGAGCAAAATCTCCGAATACACTCAAGAACTTAATCCTCAGGTCAATAGCAGCTCGAAGACCCATGATACATGCTTCATACTCCGCCATATTGTTGGTGTAGTTAAAACATAATTGGGCGGTGAATGAAGTATGACAGCCCTCAGGAGATATGATCACAGAGCCAATGCCATTACCCAACGCGTTTGAGGCTCCATCAAAATACATAGACCATCGAGATCCTTCCTCAGGTCCTTCATCCGGTCCAGGTTTTTCACAGTCGGTTACCAACATGATGTTCTCATCCGGGAACTCGAAATTCATGGATTGATAATCATCCAAGGCCTGATGCGCCAAATGATCTGCCAATACACTCCCCTTGATTGCTTTCTAGGTTATGTATTGGATGTCATACTCAGTTAAGATCATCTGCCATATTGCTATTCTTCCGGACAAGGCAGGCTTTTCGAAGATATACTTGATTGGATCCATCTTTGATATCAATAGGGTAGTGTGAGTCAGCATATACTGTCTCAGCCGGTGAGCAGCCCATGCCAAAGCATAACAAGTTTTCTCGAGTAACGAGTATCGGGTCTCGCAGTCGGTAAAATTTTTGCTAAGGTAGTAAATAGTGTGCTCTTTTCGGCCAGACTCGTCATGCTGCCCCAACACACACCCCATTGAATTGTCCAGTACCGTCAAGTATAAAATCAAAGGTCTTTCTTCAACTGGAGGCATCAGAATTGGTGGCTCTTGGAGGTATTCTTTGATCCTTTCGAAAGCGGTCTAGCACTCGTCATTCCACTTTACCACTTGATCTTTCTTCAGCCGCTTGAAGATTGGCTCACAAGTAGCAGTCAGATGTGAAATGAATCGGGCGATGTAGTTCAGACGTCCCAAGAAAACCTCTAACTTCCTTTTCTGTGCGGGGAGTCGGCATCTCCTGTATGGCTTTCACCTTTGCAGGGTCCACCTGAATACCCTTATCACTGACGACGAAACCCATCAGCTTACCAGACCTTACCCCGAAGGTGCACTTGTTCGGGTTCAACCTTAGCTTGTACATCTTCAACCTGTCAAATAGTTTCTGGAGATGGTCAAGGTGTTCTTCCTCAGTCTGGGACCTTGCGATCATATCATCAACATAAACCCCAATCTCATGGTGAATCATGTCATGGAACAAAGCGACCATGGCGCGCTGATAAGTTGCCCCAGCATTCTTCAACCCGAAAGGCATTACCTTGTGGCAAAAGGTGCCCCACTGTGTAACGAAGGTTGTCTTCACCATATCCTTGGGAGCCATCTTAATCTGATTGTAACCAGAAAAACCATCCATAAAGGAGAATATCTTATGTTGCGCGGTGTTATCAACCAGAACATCGATGTGAGGAAGTGGGAAATCATCCTTGGGGCTTGCCCTGTTCAGATCTCTATAGTCCATACACATCCGTACCTTACCATCCTTCTTAGGCACCGGAACAACGTTGGCAACCCACTGCAGGTAAGAAGTAACAGCTAGAAATCCGGCATCAAACTGTTTCATGACCTCAGTTTTGATTTTCTCAGACATCTCAGGGCGCATACGACAAACCTTCTGCTTTACCAGAGGACAATCTTCTTTGGTTAGCAGGCGGTGAACCACAATGTCAGTGTCCAAACCAGGCATATCTTCGTAGGACCAGGAGAAGATCTCAACATAGTCACGTAGCATCTATATTAACCGTTGTTTAACACTTGGCTCCAGATTTGCTCCTATCTTGACCTCTTTCTTGTCTTCCTCTGTACCCAAGTTCACTGATTCAACCGGCTCTTCATGGGGCTGTATGGTCCTCTCTTCCTGTAGTAACACTCTAGCAAGCTCTCCAGGTACCTCACAATCATCCTCACCTTCGTCCTCGGCTTGGTTGATCGGATTTTCGAAGTCATAACTGGCAGTTGCAGAGTTGTTATTAATGGGATCCAGAGTGGATATGGATCTGCATTATGATACGTGAGTGTGTGTAAGACAATAGTTGTTTTGATAAAGTGAGAGAGAAAAAGAAAAACAAGGAGCGCAAAATTTGTAATGCAAGAAACGTCCAATGTTTTATTGATGATATATGAAATGATAAGTAATAAGCCCTCACAAGCAAAGCCATGGTCCCTCTGGCAAGGTACCAGGCCGTAAAGTTTCAAACTGTTTATTACAAACTTCTAAACAAAAGTCAATTACTGTGAAATAAAGGAAACAGGTACGAAGTCTTTCACCGTCCAGTTGTTCAATCCTCCATTAGTTGTAGGGTAGATCCAGCAGTCGATATCTGAATCTTCTTCGCTATCCTCAATTTCATTCACTCCCTGATTACTGATGCTTAGAGGAGGTCTTCCAATCCGCGCGTGCCAAACAACCCTTTGAGCCTCTGCAATAAAGCCCAAACCAAACTTGTCAGTTTTGTGTGCGAAATCAGGGAGCTGACCCCAATTCTCACACCCACCTTTTTCAATTACAGCCATGGCATCCTTGAGGGAAGCCATCTTCATCGGAGGTTTGTCAGCAGCAACTTCAGTTGACGCCAGAGTCTGGGGGACCTCTTCAAAGTTCTGACAAGGGGTTTCGGTGAATTCCCCATCCATCTCCACATAGCGAAAGGAATTAAGATGACTCACCATGTACTCTTCTTCACCTTGTACCGTGACGATCTTCCCCTTTACTGGATATTTCAACATTTGGTGGAGTGTGGAAGTCACTGCCCCAGCCTTACGAATCCAAGGGCGACCCAGCAAGAAAGAATATGATGGTCGGATATCCATTACATAGAAAGTAGATGCAAAAGTCTGAGAGCCAACTTTAACAGGGACGTCCACCTCCCTGTGCACCATCCTTTTTGACCCGTCGAAAGCCCTAACCACAATATTACTCGGCTTCAGAATTAAACCTTCACAGTCCAGACGGTCTAATGCTTTCTTTGGCAAAACATTCAATGAGGACCCAGTATCCACCAGTACATGGGCCATAGTAGTGCCCCTGTACTCGATCGAGATGTGAAGAGAATCATTGTGATTTCTTCCTTTGGCAGTCAGATCTGCGTCTGAGAAATCCAACCCATTGTCGGCAGTCAAACTAGTTATGCAATCTTTGAATTGATCAGCTGAAGTTTCCTGCGGCACATGCGCAGTTTTGAGTAAAGCAATTAAATCCTTTGCATGGGCTTCCGAACACAATAACAAGGACAACATGGAGATTTTTGACCGGGTCTGCCCCAGCTGATCGACTACGTTATAGTCGCTCTTCTTGATAATCTTCAGAATTTCCTCTATCTCCTGCTTAGAGGTTTCTACAATGATCTTCTTAGGCGCCTCCGTCCGGGCAGGCTCACCTGTGATTTCTTTGCCCCGAGTCCCAGATGACTTGGTGAAAGGGGTGATAACTGGAATAGGAACTGGGACAGTAATTGATGTACTAGCAGATGGAATAACAACAGGTTTGTGAACAGTCGGAGGGGAAATCTCGGGAGAAAAGAGTCTTCCACTTCTGGTGACCTTGCTAGCCCCGACAATATTGCTGACATCAACATCGACTTCTTCACTCTTCAAGTCTTGTTTAACTCCATGGTAATACACATCGACACCATAGTTCCAAGGGACAACTTTATCCGAAGTGTATGGGACAGGATCAGGGACAATAATTATTAACGGAGTGATTCTCAGAATGGGTGTAATCCTAACAGGCTTTCTTGAGGAAGCCTTGAAAGGATTAGCAGAAATGGTTATGATGGCAACGTCTTCACCTAGAACTAACAGAATCATAGTCTTCTCGAACAGGATCTCTTTGTTATCCATCAGGCGTTGAACACCTGATTTCAATAAATGGCAACCAGCAGGCAGGATTGAACATATGTGGCAACCTTCGCCACATCTCAGAAATAAACCGGCCAACAATAGATTCTTCTTAACTGTCATCAAAGGAGTAGAAATTTCTTCCACGGAGGTCACAAATAAATTATCATCCACAACATTTACTCCATGACCGTGTTTGGACATATGAGCAGTTATGACGTTGGGTTTCTCTGGAGTGTCAAACTCAATCTCTTTAGCTTCGATCAAGTCTTGCACCTTATTTTTCAAGGCCCAACAGTTGTTTGTATCATGACCTGGGCCATCGGAGTGATAGGCGCAGCGGGCATTTGGGTTATATAGCGGAGATATGGTGTTGGGATTCTTTGGGGCTTCCCTCAGAGTTACCGGGTTGGTCTTCAATAATTATGGTAGAATTTGAGACAAGGTCATATTGAGTCGAGTGAACTGTCTCTGTGGTCTTTCCACCCTTTGTTGATTGTTTCATTGTGGAGTAACGGTGGGTCTTGATATCACTACCGCATTCACTGCTTGACAGTGTTCAGGTCTGCTTTGGCCCCTCGAGCCATAGACCGCACTAGCTTCTTTCTTACCGGTGAAAGGCTTCTTCGCTGCACTTGATGAAGTATCCTTCTGTATCTTACCACTTAGGATACCAGCTTCTACTCTCTCCCCAGTCAAGATCAACTCAGTAAACCCAGATGACGAACTGCCGATCAGATGATTGAAAAATGGACCAGATAACGTCCCTAGAAACATGTCAACCAACTCCCTATCAGACAAATGGGGTTGGACTCTTCCAGCCAAATCTCTCCACTTCTGAGCATAGTCCTTAAAACTTTCACTTGCACCCATAGACATACCCTGAAGCTGAATACGAGTGGGAGCAAGGGCGGCGTTATACCGATACTGCCTGTAGAAAGCAGCAACAAGGTCCTCCCAGTTTCGGACATTAGCTCCTTCCAATTGATAAAACCATTCAAGCCGAGTCCCTGACAGACTATCTTGAAAGAAATGCACCCACAAATTTCTATCAGCAGTGTGGGGTTGGATTTTTCTGACGTACGAGTGAAGATGGAGTTTTGGACAGGATACTCCATCGTACTTGGCAAAAACCGGAGCTTTGAACTTATGAGGGATCACCATTCCAGATACCAGTCCCAGCTCTCCAAAATCCAAACCAGGGATCTTCTGAATCTCCATAGCACTCAGACGGTCTTCTAATTGCTTGTACCTATCCTCAGCAGGGGGATATTATTCTTCATCATAATTTGTATCATTATCAAAAACTGCAGGACTGGGGCCCTTTTCTTCTTCTTGGTCCTCCCCTCCCTTGGATGAAAAGGACAGATCAGCTTGTTGTTTTAACCTATCCCCAAACCTTTTGCCCATACTCAGAAGAACAACCTTCTTCTTCTTCTTCTTCTTCTTCTTCTTCTCTTTATCTTTTAGAATGAGAGCTTTCAAGTCCTCTTGCCCTTTAGCCAAGCTCAAGAACATCTCTTGGAATTGGGAATTTTGTTCCTCAAGATCTTTGATGGATTGATCAGAAGACATTTCTGCTGAAATAAATAGCGAAGAAGATGAGAAATCTGTAATGGTACCTGTAGTGGTGTGCATGATAATGGGATGCGTATGTAATAATTTCAAAGACTTTTGGAGATTTAAATTTGCAAGCCAAAAAAATAAACAAACTTTATTAGATTAAACTTGTAAAAAGGTTCAACAATGCCTTTGAGGCGTTACGAAGAAATAAATGAAAAACACATCTAAACTAGAAAAAGCAAAATCAGAAATCCCATGGACGCTTCCCCTTGGTGCTGACATAGTCATTGATTGTTCTTTCATTCTCGAGCTGCCTGGTGAGCTTCAAGATCTTCCTTTCTTGCTCATGGTACTTCTCCCGATAGGTATCCCTCTCCTCTTTCAGCTGAATCCAGGATCTCTTCAATTCCCTAAGATCAGTGGGCATGTAGGGATAAAGGACTGTATAAGGAATGCCCTCTTCATTGGTGGGCTCCACAATCACTGGCAATACAGCTTCATAAGGCATCCCAAGCTCCTGGGCTCGAGCTCGGACCCATTGTAGGTAGGACTGCATAGGAAGGGAAGTCCTCGGTCCTAGCTCTTGAGGGTCAGATCTGTTCACCATGCCCCAAGCTCGTATAAAACTTCGGCGATGCTCGTCAATGTCTTCCTTGTAGTCAAATGCAATATCCGTAAGAAGTAGCTCATAAGGACCATCTCTCCGAGCACGACTGAATTGTCACAAAGCTAAACAAGTATTGTAGGTTATCCCCCCTCTGATTCCAAGCAACGGGACATTAGGGTATCCCCCACATCAACCAATGACAAGAGTGCTTTCCATAGCCTTGGAACTCCAAAGATTTTCTGTATGGGCAAGGGACATTATTCTGTAAGACCACCCTAAACCTTCCTCATTCTTCAACACAGACTTGGGGAGGTGCGAAATAAACCACCTCTCCAGCAAAGGCATGCAACACATGAGGGTCCCTCTTCTATGAAGAGTACGAGTGTAGAGGGCATGCAAGATATCACCCAGTAGAGTAGGCACAGGGTTGCGAGAGAGGAAGATCTTAACCGCATTCACATCTATAAAGGAATCTGGATTCTGGGAGAGAACCAAACCGTAGATAAGGAGAGCCAAGATGTCTTCAAAAGCCTAAAAATCCAAGTTATCCCAGAACAGTTGATCTTGATCTATCAGAAACTTGGCTAAGAAACCTTCAACCTCGCTTCGTGTCTCCCAGTTGGATATTACATCAGCCCATGTCAGATGCAGAGCTGAAGCAATGTCTTTTGGTCTAGGAGTCTCTTCCAAGCCTATGAAGGGCATCTGCTCAAGGATGGATATGCCCAATAAGTGAGAAAAATCTTCCAAAGTGGGAACCAATTGATAATCTGGGAAAGTGAAACAATGATGCACATGATCGAAGAACTGGAAAAGCACACTTATCATTTGCTCATCAAACTTTGAGGTAACCAAGCTAAGAAGCTGACCAACTCTCTTAATGAATGAAGAAGTCTCAGAAACTTTTGAGGCTAATTCTTTGAGTTGAGCAGGTATTTTCACAAAGTTAACTCGGATGGTGTTTCTGCGCATGGAAGCCATAATCTGCAAAACAGAACAAAGATAAATCCCCTCGGTCTTTGAAATGGTTAGTTATAATGAAGTATGCGTGCTATGTTATGATGCATGATGTCATATTAAAACAAACAACAAGTATAAAAGATAACAGACATGACAAAGGCAAACAAGTCACACAAAAGCCCTTAGGTTTAAGGCTTGCATGGGGTCTAGGTACTACCCTCTTGAAGTTCAGTTTGTTTTAACCTGTCCTAGTAATAGTAACCGGGTTCTAGAGGTTCTCAATATCACTGACCATCCTCCATCGGTCATGGTTTTAGCTCACGCAATATTTTCTTGCGGCCATAACTATCTCGAGAGTATGGTCTCAATGAGTGTAGCATCGAGTATCAACCAGTTCTCAGCTTTACACCGAGGTCGGCTATCTCACTACTTTCTAATGGCCAAGTTGGTCGATTAAAGGTTCTAAGGTCAGTTGATGCTTAACGACACACATAGCAGCCCCGTATTCTCCTTGTTTCTCCATAAGGGATACTGATACCAACCAATGTGGCACATCAATGTAGCTACTGCTTCAACTGTATCGGTCTACGCCATACAGTTCCCTCACAGTTTATTGCTACTTACCTAAAAGGTGTCCCCCAGATCTGGGTTAGGATCAATAGTAACTCCCAATACAAAACCCTCAAAAGTAAAGCAACCAAAACAAACAAGATAAGAAATTTATGATGAACTAAATCCTAAGGTATACCCCACCTTGTATTCCCCAGCAGAGTCGCCAGTCCTGTGATACGGTGGCAGAACCGGATTGTTTTGGAAAATGCTGGTTTGCGTTTTGCGTTTGTGTTTGCAAAATGTCACGGTAAGCAAGAGTCGCCACCGACTTTCATTTTATCCAACTAGAAAGGACAAAAGCACGGAAAAATTCCTTTTTCGAGATTTTGAGTATGGGGGTGGATTATAGAAAGGGAAGGCATTAGCACCCTTTCTATCTATAGTTTTCTACGGGCTCTTAGGTATTTGCTCATCATTTTAAAAATTGCTTCCGTGTTTGTGTGTTTTGAAAAGTTTTTGTTTTACTTCATTTTAACCCTTGTATCAGTACTCAAGAGTGTTACGAAGTGTTTTTGAAAACTTTGTTTGGAAAAGTGTAAGTGTGAAAAAGTTTGTTTTTGAGCAAGTACCTACTAGCATCTACCTACTCGAAAAAAGAATGTTTATGTTCTTGTTTCCTTTAGACAGTGCTATCCCACTATTAAAGAGTAGGTAGCACCGTCGTTGGATTTGTAAGGGTCAATTCGAAAGGGACGTACGATCACTAAAGCAATGTTAGGACGTCTTAGTAATAACCCTAGTGTCTTAAGATCATATTTGAGGCAACATTTCCAAGGAGACCTTTCCGAGGCAACATTTCCGAGGCAACATTTCCGAACGGGACTTTTGATATTTTTGTTTAGACATGAGGGTAACCACTAAGACACCCTATACTTAATGACCATTTACCGAAGGCAACCGAAGTGAGAGTATACCCTAGGAGTGCGCATGTGCGAGTGATTTGATTTCAGTTATTATCTTTGCATATTAGGGTTTTCTAGCCATTTTAAATTAACATACAATCTTGTAATGCAATCCTATTATCATACATCTAACAGTTAATATTTTGCTAAAATTAAAATGTGAGAAATAAAACTACGCTATTACAAGGCTTCGGGGAGGGGGATTAATTACATAGCCAAAAACCCGTAAAACGATAAATAAAAGAAAAATCCTAATTAAACTATTACATAACATGAGCAGTTACATTAATATTTCAAAAATAATAAATGCGCGCGATGAATTAAGAACGACAGAAATTAGGGTTTTGACCCCGTCTAAACCTAATTAAAAGACAAATCATATTTTTGTGGTTTTGATTATTTTTTGAGAAAAATAGAGTTTAATTGAATAAATAAAGAAACCTAATTACTAATTAATTTAAATTAAGAAAAATAATTAATTTGACCTATTTTTGTATTTTGTTTTATTGAGAGAAGAAAATAAAAATTAAATCAAGAACAAACCCTAATTTTCTAATTCATTTTAAATTGTTTACAAAAAGGTTAGAATTACCCTAAAATTAAAACTAATATAAAATTAATTTGATAAAATAAAATAAAACCTAAATTCCAAATTGGTGAAATTGATTTTATGATTTTTTGTAAGAAAAGAAATTAATTTGTGATTAGAAAATAAATTAAATAAAAGAAATTTAAATAAAAGAAAAAATGTAAAAGAAAAAGAAATGGGCCTGGTTATTGCAGCAAGAAGGGGGGTGTGATTTGCACTTTCTGGGCCCAAAAGCGCCTGGCCCATTTGACTTTTCCAAATCCTGTGTATTGACTTGACTCACGCCCATGATAGGCCCTCATGTGAGAAGCCTTGGATTTGTCTTGCTGTGGATCTGATGATTGAAGGATGATGACGCATGGTGGTCACATGAGAAGCCTGCACACTTGAACATATAAAGCAAAATAATATTGACAAATATGGGGACCTGGGGATCGAACCCAGGCCCTTTGGCGCTTTCACAACACACACTGACCATCTGCGTTGGCTTGTTCTTTTGTACATGGAACAACAAATAATCATTATATTGGAAAAATAAAATAATATATTATAAAACGCGCGAATTTTGAACTGGCCAGTCAGGGAAGGCCACGTTATCATCTTCCTCATCACCTCTGTCGCTTTAGATCCAGAACTTTTACCTACGGACAAAGGGTGTAGGTATAACCCTTATCCATTCCAAAACCTTATCCCTGCATGATAAATCAATATCAGTGGTACCAATCAACTCGTTGCAACCTCACGAGCATCATGGTACCACTCTCCATGGCTAATTGTTCATGTGTGAAAAATCCCTAAAAACGAAACTAAAACCCTAAACATGGAAACTTGTTGTATAGCCAATAAAAATGCAATTGGATATTACCATTAGCTTGCAAACACCATAAGGATTGAGAATATGTCCATAAAACATGCTAACAATGCCAAAATTATGATATACGATTTCAAAAAAAACATGGAAGTTATGGGGTACTTACAGTGCATTTTTGGGCGTTAAGAAGCTTGTTAATGATTGCAAAATGTTCCTGGGATGTCCAGCAAACGTTTGGGATGCTTAGGATGCTTTGAATTGGTCTGCAACTCAGAAATCAATGTGCCACTTTTTTCCAATTTTTTGAAACTTGCTTTGGGCTTTACACGCCTCCAATCCCTCTGTTTTTGATCTGCACTTGTTCTATATGTACCCTAGAACGAATTAGGGTTACAAACTTGTTTCAAATCTTCCTCAATTAAGATCATTGATTCAAGATTTGATCCTTATGCAAATATTTCCAAATCAAGCCAAATCCAATATTTTTGTGTCCAAATGAAGCTTTCACGATTTGATTCTCTTTCCAGTTGTATAAGAGGCGTAAACATGCACAAAATCTCAAGCTTTGATTAGTTTTGATATTTTCATGATTTTATTTTGATTTTATTTGATTTAATTGAAATAAAATCAAAATAAATGAAAAAAATAAAATAATGACAAGTGGGAAGAATCATGGGTCGTGGATCATGTTACAAACTCAATGCAAGCATAAAAAGTTGGGCCCATTTGACAAAAATTGCAATTTTGTCCACTTTTGACTTTTGGTAATTTTGCAAAAAGGGTCAACTTTGCCAATGCATAACTCCTTCAATTTTGACCCTAGAGATGTGTTTTTTTACTTTTTATAAAGCTTGAGATGTCCTCTAAGCAACCCTTTTATTCTAATCTCAATTGAGTATTCCATGTTCATGTATGAAGCTTTGACAAAAAAGGTGTTTTTGTTGACTTTTCAAAATGACCTATAATGTCCAAATTTATATCTTCTTGTGAATGCATATTTTGAACTTGGGAGATGAATATGGATTATAGGGAATTTCATCCTATTCAAAATGAGTTTCGGATGGGTCATTTTTGATAAAGTATGGGAAAGTTATGCTTGGTCAAAGTTGAGTTGACTTTTCTTGCAGAACCCTAATTTAGCAACTTTTGGATTTTGATGAATTGTGAGAAATCCTTGAGTAATCATGATAAACCCTTGATCAAATGATGAATAATAATTCAAAATTAGGATGTTGACCAAAAATCTTGAAGTTTGACTGTATGTGGGCCACAGTTGACTTTTGCCCTAGCACAGTCGATTTTCAAACCTTTGAGCAATTGACTGAGCAAACTTCCTCTGCAAGGCTTGGAACTTGACATGAATGATCTTGAGAATATATTAGGACCATGGTGAGAATTTGGGACCCTTTGGACTCAAGCATCTTAATGCAAACTGAAACCCTAATTTGAGGTAGACTGCCTTAGGAGAGAGTTTGTCTGGTCAACCCTTGGACTTCCTTGAGCAATTTTAGGACCTCACTTGAAGTGCATTGAGAAATATGGGAGGGAAAATTTTGGGTTACAACACTTCCACTTGCTGTTTTAACACTCATAATTTTGATTTTCACACGTTGACAACATACTGAATTTCTGATGTTCACTAACTATTTTAGCATAATATAGAACTTCTGACTTTTGGCTTATTGTCTGAATGCCACCCAGAACCTCTGTTTCCTTTCCCTCTGATGTTTCTTGCAGGGCCTTAAAGTGTATCAATCTAGAACTTCTGATTCCACTGACGTTCCTTTCTGAGTCACAACGCGCCTGGCTTCAGAACTTCTGATCCTTGTTGTTTTGCTTGCGGTAGCATGCCATTTCTATCCTTCATTTATTTTCCTTTTATCATTTTCAATATTAATACTCTTTTTATCAATATAAACAGATATGAAAATATTTTCTTTTTACTAACTAATTTATTCCTTTTTTTTTAAATCCATTAAAAAGAAAAAAGAAAAACCATTTTCTAAACAAAGTTCTTTTTCTTTCTTACGTTGTACATTTTAATATGTTTGTAATAGTTAAATAGGATTTAAATTCTTGCAACCCCCCATTTGTGAAATATGTACCCCCATCCCTAAAATATTGTAATAGCGTAGGACTTTTATATTTCCGCAATTTAACTCTTTTCCAAATATAAAATGCTAGTAATTAGGATGTGTATGGCAAGATATGAAAGCAACAAATAGATAACCCTAATCAAGACTAAAATGCATGCAATCAAACACACTTGCACACTAGCATCGTTAGGGTAATCCCACCTTGTTGCCTATCGAAAAAATAGTCATGTCCCTCGAACATGGGCGTTTTAGCAAAAGACCCTCGATAAAAGATCATAGTCCCTTGATGTTACCTTCGATAAAGGATCCAGTCCCTAACATGACATTGCTAAAACGTTCCATGGGTTGCCTTCCATGACTATACAAAAACGTCTCACACTCTTCCCTTCACATCCAATGATGAGGCTTCTTACCAAATCAATGGTAAGATAGCAACATCTAAAGGAGGAGGAAAAGAACATCTAAGACCTTTTGAGTAGGTAGATTCGCTCCTAGTTGCTCGCTTGCTCGCAACAAAAACACTTTACACCAACACTCTCATTTTGAAACATTTTCAAAAGACAACACTTTGTACGCATTCTTATAGAGACGAGAACCATTACAAAGACGTTTTTCAAAATACTTTCAAATACTCACAACACAAAAGCATAACTTTCAAATAAAGCAAGTTTTCTAGCAAGCAACTAAGAGACCATGGAAAACCATGGATGAAAGGGGTTCTAACACCTTCCCCTTTCATAATTTACCCCTCGTACTCAAGAACACATCTCTAAAGGTCTTTCCTGTTCTTTTCAGCCTTTCCTTGTTGGATAAAAGAAAATTCGGTGGCGACTCTTGCTATCCGCAATATTTGCGATCAAACGCAAAACAAAAGTCAGTTCTCCCACCGTGTCACAGAACTGGCGACTCTGCTGGGGAATATTCTTAAAAAGTGGGGTTACCTTAGGGTTAGATCACATTTACTTGCTTTCATTACTTGACTTGTATGCTTTACATTTAGGATCCCTGTTTGGATTACTGTTAAAAATCCTACACCCGGATTTCGGGACACCTTTTAGGTAAGTAGCAATAAACTGTGAGGGAACTGTGCAGGGTATACCGACATTGTTGAAGCAGTAGCTACGTTGATGTGGAACTTTGGTTGGTACCGGTAACCCTTGAGTCAATCAAGGAGAGTACGGGGCCGTCGCGTTGTGTCATAAAACATCAACTGACTTAGAAACTTTAAATTGCACAACTTGGCCAGTAGGACATAGTGAGATGGTCGACTTTGGTGTATTCCCAAGGTCGACAGATACTCGATGCTACACTCATTGAGATTTGACTCTTGAGTTTTATTTGGTTGCGAGTCAATCGCCTATTGAACGAAGCTTGGGGGAAAGATCAGTGATATTGAGATCCCTTAGAACTCGGTTACTATTTATAGGACAGGTTGAACCAACCCAACTTCAAGAGGGTATGACCTTAAAACTCATGCAGGCCTTAAATCCTATGACTTAGTGTAACTTGTTTGTTGCTTGCTATACATGTGAATTTTTTTAGCATAATTATGACGTCATAAGCATGACATGTCATACTAACCATTTCAAGGATTCTCTAGGGCTCATCTTTTCTTTGTTTTGTAGGACATGGCACCCGCCCGCAGAAACACTATCCAGATTAACCTTGTGAAAGTGCCTCTCCAACTAAAGGATTTGGCATTAAGAATCCATGAAAGCTCTCCCTTCACTGAAAAACATGGTCGGTTGCTCAACTTGGTCACTTCAAAACCTGATGAAGAATTGTTAAAAGTTCTATTTCAGTTCTTTGACCCTTTGCACCACTGCTTCACCTTCCCGGATTACCAGCTAGTGCCTACTATAGAGGAATTTTCTCGGTTGTTGGGGGTACCTATTCTTGATCAGTCACCTTTCAACAGTATGGAAGAATGACCAAAGCCCGAAGAGATTGCTCGAGCTCTGTCCTTACAACAATCTGATATCGTGACAAATTGGGAAACTAGAGGAAATGCCCAAGGAATCCCGGTTAAATTTCTATTCGAGAAGGCTTACCATTTTTGGGATACTTTAGATTTACAAGCTTTCGAATAGGTGCTAGCACTTCTCGTTTACGGGACAGTAATTTTCCCTAATGCAGATCAACTCGTAGATGTGAGCACTATTAAGGTTTTTCTGTCTCATAATCCAGTGCCTACATTACTCGGGGATATTTTGCACTCTCTGCATGCTCGCACTCTGAAGAGAAGAGGGACCCTCCTGTGTTGCACTCCTCTATTGGCTAGGTGGTTTATTTCGCACCTCCACAGGTCTGTTTTGAAGAACGAGCAGGGTTTGAAATGGTCTCGTAGGCTGATGTCCCTTAAGCATTCAGACATTCATTGGTGTTCACGGTTCTCGGAAGATATTACCATCATCGATTGTTGTGGTGAATTATCTAATGTCCCTCTCTTAGGCATTAAGGGAGGAATCACTTACAACCCTTGTTTGGCACTGTGTCAGTTTGGTTATGCGAGAAGAGATGGTCTTCACGAAACGCTTATCCATGGAATCGCCTTCAACTATGAGAATGATACTCAGGGTTACCGCAAAAGGTTCATAAAAGCTTGGGGAATGGTACATAAAATTAATAGTAAGACACTGGGGCACAAGAATTCCATCCCTCTTGAGACCTATCTTCGATGGGTACGAGCCCGCGCTCAATGTCTTATGATGCCTTACCCTGCTATCCTACTGTGATATGGTGGCCAGAACCGGGACTTTTTTTTAGGAATTGCTGGTTTGCATTTTGCGTTTGTGTTTGCAAAATGTCGCGGTAAGCAAGAGTCGCCACCGACTTTTATTTTATCCAACAAGGAAAGTGTGATACGATGGGAAGAACTGACTGTTTTTTTGGAATGCTGGTTTGCATTTTGCGTTTGTTTTCGCAAAATGTCGCGGTAAGCAAGAGTCGCCACCGACTTTTATTTTATCCATCAAGGAAAGGAAAAAAACACAGAAAAATTCCTTTTTCGAGATATTTCTCGGGTTCGGGGGGTAGGTTATAGAAAGGGAAGGTATTAGCACCCTTTCTATCCGTGTTTATCCACGGGATCTTAGGTACTTGCTCATATTGTTTTCAAAATTGCTTTTCTTTGTGCTTGTGGGTTTGAAAAACTTTTTGTTTTGGAAACTTCGATTCAACTCTTGCTTATGTCCTCAAGAGTGTATGAAGTGTTTTTGAAAACTTTGTTCGAAAAAGTGTAAGTGTGAAAAAGATTTTGTTTTTTGAAAGAGCAAGTACTTAAGAACCATCTACCTACTCGAAAAAGGAATCGTTCTATGCTATCTTCCTTTAGACAATGTTATCCCACTATTGATGAATAGGTAGCACCGTCGTTGGAGTTTTAAGGGTCAATTCGAATGCAGGACTTGCAGTCACCAAAGAAATGTTAGGATGCCTTAGCGGTAACCCTAATGTCTTAGATCATTTGTTTTGATGCAACAATATCCGAGGCAACCGTTTCGAGGCGACTATGATCTTTTAGACAAGAGGGCGACCTCTAAAGTGACTTATACTCAATGACCGCGTACGAAGGCAACCAAGTGGGGTGTACCCTAAGAGTGCGCATGTGCGAGTGTGCCGTTTTCAGTTAATTTTTATCTTTGTACATGTTAATGGTGATCTATTTTGATTTTAGGTTAAAACATTCAATCTTGTCATGCATTCCTATTATCAAACATCTAACAGTTATATTTTGCGGAAAATAAATTGCGGAAATTAAATTACAAGGCGTCGAGTATTTACATCGCCAAAGACAAACCCTTTGAAAATAAATAAAGCGATAAATAAATAAAAGTCCTATTAAGCTATTACAAACCGGAGGCAAGTACATTATTGGATAAAATAAATAAATCGCGTGCGGGAAATTAAATCGAGCGCAAAGTTCTAGGGTTTTGACCCTTTTTGTTAAAGAAAAGATTTTTTGTTGTTTTTTTATATTTTAAGAAAGAAATAAATCTAAATTAATTACTAAATTAAATAAATTAATTAATTAATAAAAATAAATATTTTTGGGTTCTTGTTATTTTAAGAAAGAAAAATAAAATAATCAATGTTAGTAAAAACCTAATTAAGTCTAAGTTAATTTTAATTATTTACAAAAATATATTAAAGTTATTCTAATTAAAGTTCTAAATCAATTAATTAATGTTTATTAATAAAAATAAAAATTAGAATTTAATTTGATAAATAAAATATTTTGTGGTTTTAATTTTATAAAGGAAAAAAATTGATTGGTTAGAAAATAATAAAAATAATTAAATCAAATAAAAATGAACAAATAAATAATAGAAAGAGAGAAAGGGTATGGGCCTGAAAAGTGTGGTTTGAGAAGCAATCTGAGGCCCATTTGCATTGGCCCTGTTTGACTTTCTTGATTCAGTGGGTGCACATTGACTGGGTCTATGGTAGACCATCAGCTTCTGGCCACCAGATTTGGCCTATGGCCATCTGGCCATCAGATGCTTGAGGATGTATGATAGGCTTCACGCTTGGATCTGTACAGCGTATTTGGGCGTGTATGGAGCCTGGTTTGGATTGATTTCAACTCAGTGAACCTCCAGGAATCGATTGGGATGCTTCTTGGCTTCTGAGATTGCCTCTAAGTGTGAATTCGAATTCAAGCTTTTTCACCTCTTTTTCAAGTTTTGGTTCTGTCTATTCTTTCAGCCTCTAACCCTTGTTTTCTTGTATTAAGCTTCCTTATGTATTGTGGAATGCATTAGGTTAAGAATTATGGATTCAATCTCTCTAAATCAATGCACCCATATTTGATTTGATTCATTCTTGAAAGCTTGCCAAATTTGTCAAAAATCCATCTTTTTGCACATGATCTTGTGTGATATGAATTTGGTGCTCTTAATGATGATGATCTCAACCTGAAATAGCCAAAAAGATCTCAAGTAATCAATATTTGGATTTTATTTGATTTAATTTGATTTAAAATGAAATAATTCAATAAAAAATCAAATAAAATAATAAAAAAGAAATATGATCTCAAGGCTGAAGCTAGGACACGTGTGCAATGGGGAAAGATCAAATCAAGTGGAAAAGAATGGGCCCATTTGACAAAATTTGATGTTTTGGGGATAGTTGACTTTTGGCAATTTTGTAAAAATGCCCAACTTCAACAATGCATAACTTCCTCAATTTTGAACTTTTGGATGTGTTCTTGGACTTTTTAGAAAGCTTGAGATGTCCTATAACAAACCCTTTTGGTATCATATAATTTTGATATTCCATGCTCAAGTTATAAGCTTTGGCAAAAAAGATGTTTTTGTTGACTTTCAAAAATGACCTATAATGTCCAAATTTATAACTTCTTGTGAGTTCATTTTCTGAACTTGGGGTATGAATATGGATTGTAGGAAATTGCATCCTCTTCTAAATGAGCTTTTGATGGGTAATTTATCATAAAGTATGAGAAAGTTATGCTTGGTCAAAGTTGAGTTGACTTTTCCTACAAAATCCTAATTTAGCAACTTTTGAGTCTTGATGAATTTTGAGCAATCCTTGATGAATCATGATCAAACCTTGATCAAATGATGAAATATCCTTCAAAATGAGAATGTTGACAAAAAAATCTTGAAGTTTGACTATATTTGGGTCACAGTTGACTTTTGCCCCAACACAGTCAATTTTTGGACCCTTTGAGCAATTGGCTGACCAAACTTCCTCTGCAAGGCTTGAAACTTGACATGGATGATCTTGAGAACATATTAGGACATAGGGGAGCACTTGAGGTCATTTGGACTCAAGGATATTGAAGCAACACAAAACCCTAATTTGGGGTTGACTGCCTTAGGAGATAGCTTGATTGTCCAACTCTTGAGCAATCTTGAGCCACCTGGAGATTTTTCTTGCAATGTTTTTGAGAAATATGAGAGGGAAAATTTTGGGGTACAACAGTTGCCCCTTGTCAATCTTCTTAAACCTGAGGATGTAGATTGGCTTTCGTGCCTTTCGTGATCCGAAGGTAGAAGATGATTGAACACTAGAGTGCCCAGAAATTTGCGCTCGCATGAAGTGGAATCAGCCTTGTGATTTCGGGAATGGGCTTTATAGATGCCATTTGGAGATTTCTGGCGGGAGGATGGGGTTAAAGATTTCATCTACATGAGTGTCGATCACATAAGAGATTCCTTAGCGAGAACTTGCATACCTGTTGTTGTAGAAGATTCCGCTGGGGAAGTCTAACTTTTATTGAGATTTAGGAACTTGCCTGTACCTCAGCCGAGAGAACATCTTTGCTGAGTTTTAAGAACTTGTCTGTAATTCAACTGGGGGAAACATCTTCATCAAGATCTAGGAACTGTCTGGTCTTCAACGGAGTATAATTCTGTTGAGATTGTAGGACTCATCCACACTTTGACGGAGGAAAATTGTCGAAATTGAGAACCTTATCTGAAATTCAACCTAGGATAATTCAGTTGAGATTTAAGAACCGGTCAGGTCTTCGACTGAGGGAAACATCTTCATCAAGATCTAGGAACTGTCTGGTCTTCAACAGGGTATACTATTGAGATTGTAGAACTCGTCCACACTATGACGGAGGAAAATTGTCGAGATTGAGAACCTTATCTGAAATTCAACCGAGGATAATTCAGTTGAGATTTAAGAATGGGTCAGGTCTTCGACTGAGGGAAACATCTTCATCAAGATCTAGGAACTGTCTGGTCTTCAACGGAGTATACTGTTGAGATTGTAGAACACGTCCACACTATGACGGAGGAATATTGTCGAGATTTAGAACCTTATCTGAAATTAAACCGAGGATAATTCAGTTGAGATTTAAGAACTGGTCAGGTCTTCGACTGAGGGAAACATCTTGATCAAGATCTAGTAACTGTCTGGTCTTCAACGGAGTATAATTCTGTTGAGATTGTAGAACTCGTCCACACTTCAACGGAGGAAAATTGTCGAGATTGAGAGCCTTATCTGAAATTCAACCGAGGATAATTCAGTTGAGATTTAAGAACCGATCAGGTCTTCGACTGAGGGAAACATCTTCATCAAGATCTAGGAACTGTCTGGTCTTCAACGGAGTATAATTCTGTTGAGATTGTAGAACTCGTCCACACTATGACGGAGGAAAATTGTCGAGATTGAGAACCTTATCTGAAATTCAACCGAGGATAATTCAGTTGAGATTTAAGAATGGGTCAGGTCTTCGACTGAGGGAAACATCTTCATTAAGATCTAGGAACTATCTGGTCTTCAATGGAGTATAATTCTGTTGAGATTGTAGAACCCGTCCACACTATGACGGAGGAAAATTGTCGAGATTGAGAACCTTATCTGAAATTCAACCGAGGATAATTCAGTTGAGATTTAAGAACCGGTCAGGTCTTCGACTGAGGGAAACATCTTCATCAAGATCTAGGAACTGTCTGGTCTTCAACGGAGTATACTGTTGAGATTGTAGAACTCGTCCACACTATGACAGAGGAAAATTATCGAGATTGAGAACCTTATCTGAAATTCAACCGAGGATAATTCAGTTGAGATTTAAGAACCGGCCAGGTCTTCGACTGAGGGAAACATCTTCATCAAGATCTAGGAACTGTCTGGTCTTAAACGAAGTATAATTCTGTTGAGATTGTAGAACTCGTCCACACTATAACGGAGGAAAATTGTCGAGATTGAGAACCTTATCTGAAATTCAACCGAGGATAATTCAGTTGAGATTTAAGAACCGGTCAGGTCTTCGACTGAGGGAAACATCTTCATCAAGATCTAGGAACTGTCTGGTCTTCAACGGAGTATAATTCTGTTGAGATTGTAGAACTCGTCCACACTATGACGGAGGAAAATTGTCGAGATTGAGAACCTTATCTGAAATTCAACCGAGGATAATTCAATTAAGATTTAAGAACTGGTCAGGTCTTCGACTGAGGGAAACATCTTCATCAAGATCTAGGAACTGTCTGGTCTTCAACGGAGTATAATTTTGTTGAGATTGTAGAACTCGTCCACACTATGACGGAGGAAAATTGTCGAGATTGAGAACCTTATCTGAAATTCAACCGAGGATAATTCAGTTGAGATTTAAGAACCGGTCAGTTCTTCGACTGAGGGAAACATCTTCATCAAGATCTAGGAATTGTTCGGTCTTCAACGGAGTATGCTGTTGACATTGTAGAACTCGTCCACACTATAATGGAGGAAAATTGTCGAGATTGAGAACCTTATCTGAAATTCAACCGAGGATAATTCAGTTGAGATTTAAGAACCGGTCAGGTTTTCGACTGAGGGAAACATCTTCATCAAGATCTAGGAACTGTCTGGTCTTTAACGGAGTATAATTCTGTTAATATTGTAGAGCTGGTCCACACTATGACGGAGGAAAATTGTCGAGATTGAGAACCTTATCTGAAATTCAACCGAGGATAATTCAATTGAGATTTAAGAATCGGTCAGGTCTTTGACATAGCTAAGAACTTAATTGCCTCCTTCCTGAAAGGTAAAGGTCAGTCATATGCAATGCATAATATGGATCAAGCAATGATGTTCTCAAAATAAACGAGATTGTGTTGTGTGATGCGTATATGCATGTATCATGATGTATGGAAATGTAATGTTTCTAGCTGGGGAAAATAAATCTCGGATAGCTGCTGGAGAATAGAGTTGGATTCTTCGTTTCCGCTCGGGATGGTGAACGAAGATGATTGCGAGAATAAAACTGCAGGAGAAGATAACTCCGTTTGGGAATAAACTGAGGAGGAGATTACTCTGTGGGGAAGAGATGCTCTGCTGAGGATTCCACTGATAAATTCTGTTAGGGGACGAATTACCGTTGCTGGTGATACTGAATCCTGTTGGGGATTGAATTCCTGTTTGTGAAAGGAAAGAACTCCGCTGGGGATGATCTTTTAGTTGCGACTTCACTGGGGATAACCTGTTAGACTCTTGTGGGGATAATCCTTTGAGCTTTGCTGGGGACTATCTTCCTTTGAACTCGGCTGGGGATATTTATTTTTATACTCCGTCGGGGAAGAACTTCCAGAGTCTACTGGGGATGATTCTTCAACTCCACTGGGGAAGCTTTTTTAGACTGCGCCGGGAAAATTTTAACTCCACTGGGGATATCTTGGATTCTGCCGAGGAATATTCTTATACTCTGTTATGGAATATTAAGACTGTCGGGGATATTAAGCCTTTTCAGTGCTGATGGTAGATAAACTCTACTTGGGGGAGGATATTACCGACTCATTCATAGTTGCAAGTCTCAGCTGGGGAGAGCTATCATTACTGTCTTTTTTTACTCTGCGGGGAGTGAAAGTATCTTAACCATATTCTTCAGCTGAATTTACCTTGTACCTGGTGGACAGAGCAACTGTACAGTTTGGACAATTCTTATTTGCCCCTGTTTCTGATATTACAAGTAATCGTCTTTTGTTTCGTATGCAAATATTTATGAGCAGCAATTAATGTCAAGTGCATATATCAAAAATGAATATTGGACGTTCTTTGCAAAACAAAACAGAAAAAGGAAAAACAGTTTGAAATTTTTTTTTGAAAATGAATTGTATTGATTTTGAAGTTTGGCCTGTGAATAGGCGTTTTTGTACAAGAGGCTGACGTCCTAGTAGGAGAATGCCGCCGAATAATAGAATTTACACAATTTGTGAAAAACTAAACAAAACTGCTATGTGAATAATCCCACTGGGTTCTAACTCTGCTATTGCCCTTATGTCCTCAAGCATCTCATCACTTTGCTACTTGGTTGAAGGTAGATCAGATTGATTAGTGCCGTCTGAGCTTGATAGTCGATACCGAAGTCTGGATGCAAGGTGATCCAATGAGACATAGTGTTACGCTTTAATCCCTAATTTTTGCCTGGACCGCCCTTTCGGGTTTTCAGTCCACCGGGATACCCTTTTTTGCCCAAGCCGCCTTTTCAGGTTTTCGACTTGCCGGGTGTACAGTTTTTTTTTTCATCCCTTATTTTTGCCCGAACCCTTTTGGTTCGCCGGGAAGCCCTTATTTTTGCTTAGGCCAGTCAACCTAGCGGGTCTTTGATCATGCGTAGTATTTTTTTACTATGTCTGCATTGACGGGGTGAGGAAGGTCGTCACCATCCATGGTGGTTAGAATCATAGCTCCTCCTGAGAAAATATTCTTAACCACAAATGGCCCTTCGTAAGTAGGGGTCCATTTGCCCCTGGGATCACCTTGAGGTAGTATGATGCGCTTGATAACCAGGTCCCCAACTTTATACTCTTGTCGTCTAACTTTCTTGTTAAATGCCTTGATCATTCGTTTTTGGTACGTCTGACCATGACAAATGGCATTAAGTCTCTTTTCGTCTATTAAGTTCAGCTGATCAAGCCGGGTCTGAATCCAGTCATCTTCGCTCAAACCTGCATCCTTCATGATCCGAAGAGAGGGTATCTGAACTTCAATGGGCAAGACTGCCTCCATGCCATATACTAAGTGTGATCGGTGGAAATAGAACTGACTGTTTTTTAGCTGGTTTCGCGAAATGTCACGGTAAGCAAGAGTCGCCACCGTCTTTTATATTCTCCAATATGGAAAGGACAAAAGCATAGCAAAATTCCTTATTCGAGAATGTTTCTCGGTTCGGGAGGTAGATTTATAGAAAGGGAAGGTGTTAGCACCCTTTCTATCCATGGTTATCCATGGGCTCTTAGATACTTGCTCTTATGTTTTCAAAAATTTGTTTGCTTTTCAAGTGTGTGTGGGTTTTGAAAAAGTTTCATTTGAAAAATTTCTAAGTAACTCTTGTATCTGTCCTCAAGAGTGTATGAAAGATTTGTTTGAAAACTTTTAGAAAGTGTGGGTGCAAAAAGTATTTTTGTTTGTTTTGAAAAGAGCAAGTACTTAAGAGAATCTACCTACTCTAAGGAATTAAGCTGTGTAAGAGTCCTTTAGATAGTGCTATCCCACCATTGAGAGGTAGGTATCACCATCGTTGGAGTTATTCGGGTCAATTCGATTATAAGGGACATGTGTGGTCACCAAAGCAATGGTAGGACACCTTAGAAGTAACCCTAATGTCCTAGATCTTTTGTATCAGAGGCAACCGTTTCGAGGCAACTGGATCTTTAGACAAAAGGGCGACCTATAAGACACCCTATACTTGATGACCACGTTTGAGGAAACCAGTGAGGCATACCCTAGGGGTGGTATGTGCATGTGTGTTGTTTTCATGTTAATGTTTGTCTTTGCATATTATTTGTGAGCTACAGATTGATTTTATTTACATACATTCTTGCAGGCATATTAGCAGTTAGGAGTGCAGAAAATAAATTGCAGAAATGTAAATCTAGCTATTACAAGGCGCGGGTCTATACATCGCCAAAAACAAAAACCCGTTTTGGAAGATAAAGTGCGAGAATTTAAATAAGGCGATAAACACTTTATGTCTTCAAGCGTCTCATCACTTTGCTGCTCAGTTGAAGATGAAGTTGGTTGATCGATGCCGTCTGAGCCTGATAGTTGATGCCGAATTCTTGATGCAAGGTGATCCAATGAGACATAGTATTACTCTTTATCCCTAACTTTTGCCTGGACCGCCCTTTCGGGTTTTCAGTCCACCGGGATACCCATTTTTGCCCAAGCTGCCTTTTCAGGTTTTCGACTTGCCGGGTGTACAGATTTTTTTTATTTCATCCCTTATTTTTTCCCGAAACCTTTTGGTTCGCCGGGAAGCCCTTATTTTTGCCTAGGTGTGTCAACCTAGCGGGTCTTTTATCATGCGTAGTATCTTTTTACTATGTCTGCATTGGCGGGGTGAGGAAGGTCGTCACCATCCATGGTGGTTAGAATCATAGCTCCTCCTGAGAAGATATGTTTAACCATAAATGGCCCTTCGTACGTAGGGGTCCATTTGCCCCTGGGATCACTTTGAGGAAGGATTATGCGCTTGATTACCAGGTCTCCGACTTGATACTCTTGTCGTCTGACTTTCTTGTTAAATGCCCTGATCATCCGTTTTTGGTACGTCTGGCCATGACAAATAGCGGTGAGTCTCTTTTCATCAATTAGGTTTAATTGATCAAGCCGAGTCTGGATCCAGTCATCTTCGTTCAAGCCTGCATCCTTCATTATCCGGAGAGAGGGTATCTGGACTTCAATAGGCAAGACTGCCTCCATGCCATAGACCAAGGAAAAGGGTGTTGCCCCTGTTGACGTTCGTGCTGAGGTACGGTACCCATGAAGAGCGAACGGTAACATCTCGTGCCAATCTTTATAGGTCACTGTCATCTTCTGCACAATCTTCTTGATATTCTTATTAGCTGCTTCTACAGCCCCATTCATCTTCGGCCGGTAAGGAGAAGAGTTGTGGTGCTGTATCTTGAATTGCTCGCAGTGCTCAGTGATCATCTTGTTGTTAAGATTGGTACCGTTGTCCATAATGATCCTTTCTGGGACACTGTAGCGGCAGATCAGGTTATGCCGAATGAACCGTGCCACGACATTCTTGGTCACCGTAGCATAGGAAGCTGCTTCAACCCACTTTGTAAAATAGTCAATCGCCACCAGGATGAAACGATGCCCGTTGGATGCCGTAGGTTGGATCTCGCCGATCATATCAATGCCCCACATCGCAAAAGGTCAAGGTGTTGTCAAGACGTTCAAAGGTACTGGAGGAACGTGCACCTTATCAGCATAGATCTGGCACTTATGACACGTCCGAGAATGTTGGTAACAGTCAGCTTCCATTGTGGACCAGAAATATCCTGCCCGAAGGATTTTCTTTGCCATGGTATGTCTACTGGAATGCGTTCCGAAGGTACCTTCATGTAGTTCTGCCATGATCTTTTCTGCTTCAGTCTTATCCACACAACGCAGTAAGGTCGAATCATGGTTTCGCTTGTATAGAATGCCATTGTTGAGGAAGAACTTAGCAGCGAATCTTCTCAGGAACTTCTTGTCGTTAACGGATGCGCCTTCGGGGTATTCTTGAGTTTCAAGGTACCTCTTCACTTCATGATACCAAGGTTTTTCAGTTACCTCTTCAGCCTCAAGATCACAACAATGTGCAGGTTCATCCAATTTCCAGATAATGATCCGGGGAGCTTCGTTATCCCATTTGACCTTGAACATTGAAGACATCGTAGCTAGCGCGTCCGCCAACTGATTCTCCTCTCTTGGGAAGTGTTCAAAAGTTATCTCCTCGAAGTGGGGAATCAACATCAACACATACTCTTTATAAGGAATAAGATTTGGATGTTTCGTATCCCACTCGCCTTTGATCTGATTGATCACGAGAGCGGAATCTCCGAAGACACTCAGAAACTTGATCCTTAAGTCAATTGCAGCTTGGAGACCCATGATACATGCTTCATACTCTGCCATGTTGTTGGTGCAGTTGAAACATAGCCGGGTGGTCAGTGGAGTATGAGTGCCTTTTGGGGATATGATCACGGGGCCAATACCGTTACCCAAAGCGTTTGAGGCTCCGTCAAAGTGCATAGACCATCGGGATCCTTCCTCAAGTCCTTCATCCGGCCCAGGTACTTCACAATCAGTCACTACCATGATGCTCTCGTCTGGAAATTCAAAGTTCATAGATTGGTAGTCATCCACTGCCTGGTGTGCCAAATGGTCTGCCAATACACTTCCCTTGATTGCTTTCTGAGTTGTGTATTGGATGTCATATTTTGTCAAGATCATCTGCCATCTCGCTATTCTTCCGGACAAGGCAGTCTTTTAGAAGATGTACTTGATTGGATCCATTTTTGAAATCAACAAAGTAGTGTGAGTCAACATATACTGTCTCAGCCGGCGAGCAGCCCATACCAAAGCGCAGCAAGTTTTCTCAAGCAGTGAGTATCGGGTCTCACAGTCGGTAAACTTTTTGCTAAGGTAATAAATAGCGTGCTCTTTTCGGCCAGACTCGTCATGCTGCCCCAACACACACCCCATTTAGCTGTCAAGTATAGTATTAGAGGTCTCCCTTCAACCGGCGGCATAAGAATGGGTGGTTCTTGGAGATACTCTTTGATTCTGTCGAAAGCGGCCTGACAATCATCATTCCAACGTACTACTTGATCTTTCTGAAGGGGTGAAAAACACAAGAAGGGGGGGTTGAATTGTAAAACTGGAATCTTAAAGCAATTGACAAGATATTTTTATCCTGGTTCGTTTGATCTCAAACTACTCCAGTCCACCCGTCAAGGTGATTTCGCCTCTCTCCAACGAGGTCTTAATTCACTATATTCAACTGAATACAAATCTGCTTTAACAACTGCTAAAGCCTTCTTGATTCAAACCACAATCCGGTTTGTCAAGGCAACACTTTCTTACAAAGGTACAAAACAAATGTGTGTGAATGTTTTCTACAAAACTTTATCACAACTGTGATGTATACACAAATTAAGCTTAGAAACTTAGATTGCTAAATACTAATGGAGTATCAGAGTTTGTGGTTTAGCAAAACTGGTAGATGAAGATTATTGTTCAGCTTTGTGCGTGTAGAGAATTGGAGAGCATTAGCCATTATAATCTTCGAAGCCTTGTTTATATAGCACTTGAGAAGATGAACGTTGAATGCAAATATTCTTGATTCAATGCTAATAACAAGCTTTCCTTTTTGAGCAGATCTTGTCTAGAATGATGCCGTTGGAATTAATTAGCGTTCAATGCACAGTACCGTTGCTTCTTCAATGCACGTTCTGGCTTGGCTCATTCTGATTCTGCTTCGCTGCTGATGAACTATTTGATTCTGTATCAGAGTGTTTACGCGCAGTTCTGTTCATCAAGCTTCAGCATGTACGTGAGTTGATCATCTGATCTTCACGTTCTGATTCAGCAACTTCTGATGCTGGTGTATCAAATCAAGTTCTGATGCTGAGGAAGTGATCTTGCTTATTTTAATCAGCGTATCTGCAAGTCAGAGCATAGTAATTTTAGGCAGCATATAGTTCAAACATGAAACATATAAATACTATATCTTTTCACTTTGTTATCATCAAAACTTAAATATAGGGTACTAGATTCAAACATTGTTCTAACAATCTCCCCCTTTTTGATGATGACAAAAACTAGATATTTTAAATAAAAAATAACGTGAAAAGGTATCTAGGAAATGTTTCAGAGTTAAGAAGTAAGGAGAAATCAGAGTTATGAGATACTCCCCCTGAGTTTGTTACTTCCCTTTGATATGCGTGTTCTTCAGGATCAGATCTTTTTCTATCTTTGAACATCAGATTATAGGTCTTTGACTTATCAGAGAGCAGAGCTTCAGAGCTTTTCCTGTCAGAGCTTTGCTTCGGATCAGAGTGTTAGGTCGATCAGAACTTCATATTTGATCAGAGCAACATGAGCTTCTACATTTTGATCAGAGCTTCTAGCTTCTAGTCTTCATAGTGTTCAGGAGCTTCCTTGTGCCTGTAGACTTAAAAACAAAACAGAAAAACATTTCAAGTAATAGAGTTAGAATGTTTGAGAATTTCTGTCTAGTTAGCCGTTATTGATTTTAAATATCATTCTTGTTCTCCCCCTTTTTGTCAGCAATCAAAAAGTGTTGGTGATGTGCTAAACGATTTAGATCAGAAAAACAAATTATATTAAAATAGTTCAGAGCAAAAGAACATTACACAAACATAGTCAAAACAATACATCAGAAAATGAAGAAAACATAGAGAATGTCATGCAAAAAAAAATTTTAAGGTTGTGGGGGCATGCGTGAGAACAGGCTTTCCAGCATTGCTTGAATCTTTTCAGAAGTTTCATTCTGCTTCTGAACCATGGTGACAACAGTGTCAATCTTGCTGTCCTGTACATCCATTCTTGCTTTCATTTTCTGATCATTCTCTTCCATCCGCTGCTGTAGACGCAAGTCATTCAGCCGTAGTTCTTCCAGAGCCTGCCTGTCCAAGGCAGCTTGAGAACTTTCAGAAGGAGGAAGCTTCTCAGAACTTTCAGCTACATCTTCTGCTGGATTTTCTTCCTGAAGGGTCTTGTCTTCTTCTGATGGTTGCACCTGTGCAGCTTGCTCTTTCTCAGACCAAGATTCACTGTCCAGAGGGAGCACAACTTCTTGAGGCAGCTGACTCTCAACTTCCTTCAGCAGCTTGCTAAAGTTCTGTTGAGCCTGCTCATAGTTGACGTCCTGCAGCTTGAGGGCTTCAGCACGTACCCATACTCTGAACTGTGACCAGAGCTGATCAGAAGCAGCTGGGTCGATCATCCCCGGACAGACTTGCTTCAAAGAAGCAATCCATTGCAGCATACCTGTTTCAAAATTCAAAATACCAGAGCCAACATCTGGTTGCTTTGGTTTGGGTATGGCAATTTTGTGTCTTAGATCAGCAAGACGTTCAAGACTTGTTAAGTCAATGAAAGTTCTGCTGGGGTTTTCAGATGTTTGCTGAGGGGCTGTTTGTTTTGGAGGAGGGTTATCAGAATCAGAGTCAGATATTTCTATTGGAGTGGTTGGAGTTTTTGGAGGTGTTGATTCCTCTGAAGATGGCAACTGGGGCCTGACAATAGTGGTTCCACATGGCAACTGGATTGCCAGCGGTGAAGGTTGAGGTGAGTGGGGGTCAGAATGATGAGGAGATGGGGTTTCATAGCGGTGAAACTCTGTTTGTGGTGAAGGTGGATTATTTTCTGGTTGAGGAGGTGGAATCTCTGATTGCTCAGGGATCAGAGGTTCTTCTGTGAGTGGTTGTTGTTGTGGTTCTGATTCTGGTTCTGGTTGTATTTCTGGTTCAGGTTGTGATTCTGGTTGTGGAGGAGGAATATTTGGTAGTTCAGAATTTGGTTGAGCAGAAGCATGTTCACGCTCAATATCAGCTAGCACTCTATCAAGTGCTGGTGTTGTTGAAACAGTTGGTTGTTTGGTAATTTTGATTCTGGTTCTTCTGAGTAGTAAGGCCTCAGAAGGGTCTTCTGGTATGGTTTCGTCAATAGTAGGGATTGGGATTGATATTCTGTGAGAGGTTTTAGGAGGGGCAGCAGATGTTGGAATAGTAGATGAAATTGAAATAGGGGCAGCAGATGAATTACCTCGTTTCTTTGGAGTCTGATGAGATGATCCTTCTGCTTTCCTCTTCTTTGTCTTCTTCTGAGTCACTTCAGGTTGGACTTGACTCAGATCTTTGATCTTCAGCTTTGAACTTGTATCTTCTTCCTTGTATGAATCTGGATACTTGAGAAACATATCCGGTTGGGATTCCATTTCAGAAAATTTTGGGAAATCATTCAGAGGCACTCTTCTGCTGGAGATGTCAGCGGTTGAAGTAGCTCTGGGTTCCTTCCTAATATTTTCTATCAGCTTCATCTTTTTCAGGTTCTTAGCGTTCAGCGGTTTTCCAACAGTAGGTTCAAGGGTACTCAGCACTTGAGCTTCGCTCAGATAATCTATCAGCTTATTCTCTGTCAGAATATCTGATATGAGCCTTCCAAACGGTATCCAGTCCCTTTTGGTCCTTTCTTCTTCTCTAGTCTCTTTCACACTGGTCTTGAGATGGTTGAACAGGAAATGTGCCAGATTGATCTTCACCCTCTGATCAATAAAGTAGATCAGAAATTGCTGATCCACGTTTATATAATCAGGAGAACTTGTTGGTTTCCTGTGATTGAAGCATCCAAGAACAATCTTGGCCCATACTCTGCAGTGATCCTTCAGATCCTTAATTTTGCTGCTGGGAAATCCAAGAGTGAAAATGCAGTTGGCTACCACACCTATATCAGGGCATCTATCAGCCATGTCCACACAACGGACTCCACCACCACTTTGACCGATTAACCTAGCAATGAGGTCTTCAGAAATTACTATCTTCTTTCCCATGACAGAAGAGATGACTACATGTTTATGAATCTTGGCGTGAATCCAAAATTCCTTGACAAGCTCTGGGAATGTTGGTCCAACCAACCTATCGAAATACCTCTCCCACTTTTGAGCCCTAATCTCTTCAGTTAGGTCAAATCCATTTTCCTTCAAACTTTCAAAGTCGATGATTAACTCAGAGAGAACCTCAAGATTCTTTACCGGTGTGAGAAGAGTTCTGATAGGCACCTGATATTGTTCAGAGGTTTCTTTCTTCTGATTTCCTGCAGAAATGCTGGAGGATGCCATTGTTCTCACAAAAAAAGCTTGAGAATGATTTGAGAGAAAAAGGTTTGAAGGAGATAAACTCAGAAATATGCAGAAAAAGTTTCAGAGATTATGAGAAAGCGTAAAGAATAAAAATGAAGGATTAATGTGCTTAAATAGGGTTTTCAAAAATTATTTTGAAAAATTAAACGTTTTTAAGAGAGAGAAAAAAAATAATGATTGCCATTAACAAGCGTGATTACTCTGCATTAAATGCTTGCTGATTTTGGGGGATTTGAGAAAGATACTTAAAAACGGTTACCAGACATGTGTCTCAATGCACCCAATCAGCGCTTTCCTTTCTCAGAAGCGTGCACGCGTTCTGCTTCAGGGATTTGCTGATGATTGGATGACACTTGTTTGATGTAGTGATCAGCACGTCTGTATTTGAGATTAGACTCTCAGATCTTTAGACTTGCATCTGATACAATCTGCATGTTCTATCTTTCTGAAAGGAGATTGATCAGAAGTTCACAGTAATATAATTACATTCTGAAGATAAATACATGGAATTAAAACATTTTCATTCTGGGCATACTTTCATGCTGAGATGTTTCAGAATGAAATTAAACCTATCTTCTGAAAGGGGTTTAGTAAAGATATCAGCCCATTGATGGTCTGTATCTATAAATTTCAAGTTTAAAATACCTTTCTGAATATAGTCCCTAATGAAATGATGTTTTATTTCTATATGCTTAGCTCTAGAATGTAAAATAGGATTCTTACTTAAGCAAATAGCAGAAGTATTATCACAAAGAATAGGAATGTTACTCTCAAAAATCTGGAAGTCTTCAAGCTGACTTTTCATCCAGAGCATTTGTGTGCTACATCCTGCTGCTGCTATGTACTCAGCTTCTGCTGTTGACAGAGCAATTGTTGATTGCCTTTTGCTGGACCACGAGATCAGATTTTCTCCCAGAAACTGGCAGCTTCCAGAAGTACTTTTACGTTCCACTCTGTCTCCAGCAAAATCAGCATCGCAGTAGCCTACTAAGCTGTAATCACTAGATTTTCTATAAAACAAACCCAGATTAGTAGTACCTTTCAGATACTTGAAAATTCGCTTAACAGCTGTTAAGTGAGATTCTCTAGGATCTGATTGGAATCTAGCACAAATACATACGCTGAATAAGATATCAGGTCTTGAAGCTGTCAGATAAAGGAGAGAACCAATCATACCTCTGTAGACCTTCTGTTCTACACTTTTGCTTACCTCTTCTCTTTCCAGAATGCACGTGGGATGCATTGGAATCTTTGATGGCTTACATTCTGAGAGGTCAAATTTCTTCAGAAGATCTCTGATGTATTTGCTCTGATGAATGTAAGTTCCCTCTGGAGTTTGATTTATCTGAATTCCTAGAAAGAATTTCAGTTCCCCCATGAGGCTCATCTCAAATTCTGCCTGCATACACTTAGCAAATTTTCTTCCAAGAGAAGGATTAGTAGAACCAAAAATAATATCATCAACATAAATTTGACAGACTAAAATGTCACTCTTAACTGTTTTACAGAATAGAGTAGTGTCCACTTTCCCTCTGGTGAATTCATTTTCAAGCAGAAAGTTACTTAGCCTTTCATACCAAGCTCTAGGAGCTTGTTTCAGACCATACAGTGACTTTTTCAGTTTGAAAACATGTTCTGGATGTTTTGTATTTTCAAAACCTGGGGGTTGGTGAACATAAACTTCTTCTTCTATATAACCATTTAAGAATGCACTTTTGACATCCATCTGATACAGAGTGATGCCTCTGTTAACAGCAAATGAAATTAAAAGTCTGATAGATTCTAACCTGGCGACTGGGGCAAAGGTTTCTGTATAGTCTATCCCCTCTTGCTGACTATAACCTTGTGCAACCAGTCGTGCCTTGTTTCTGACGACTTCACCTTGTTCATTAAGCTTGTTTCTGAACACCCATCTTGTTCCAATGACGTTGAATCCTTTTGGTCTGGGAACGAGATCCCATACGTCGTTTCTGGTGAATTGATTCAGCTCTTCTTGCATTGCCAGAATCCAGTCATTGTCCAGAAGTGCTTCATCAATAGAAGAAGGTTCAATCAGAGACACAAGTCCCATAAGAGTTTCTTCAGAGTTTCTGAAGCTTGCTCTTGTTCTGATTGGATCTTCCTTTCTTCCTAGGATAGTTTCTTCTGGGTGATCCAAACTGCTTCTGGGTAATCTCTTCTGAGGTTGATCAGCAGCAGTTGTAGGATTTCTAGCATTGCTCCTTTCAGACGTTGAAGGAATGTCTGTGTTGAGAGCTTCTGATGACTTGTCTTCAGAACCTGCAAATTCAATTTCTATACCTGCAAGATTTTCATTCTGCTTTGACTTTTCAGAGTCAAGCTTGTCATCAAAACGAACACTGATTGATTCTTCCACAATCTGTGTTTCTGTATTGTATACTCTGTACCCTCTTGAGCGTTCAGAGTATCCTAACATAATACACTTCTGTGCCTTAGAATCAAACTTGTTCAAATAATTCTTTGTATTTAACATATAGCAAGTACATCCAAATGGATGAAAATACGAAATGTTGGGCTTTCTGTTCTTCCACAATTCATATGGAGTCTTTTCCAGAATAGGTCTTATTGAGATTCTATTCTGAATGTAGCACGCTGTGTTTATTGCCTCTGCCCAGAAAGTCTTAGCAACGTTTGTCTCATTGATCATGGTTCTGGCCATTTCTTGCAATGTTCTGTTCTTTCGTTCTACAACTCCATTTTGTTGGGGAGTTCTAGGACAAGAGAAATCATGCAGAATGCCTTTGTCATTAAAGAATGACTCAAAATCTTTATTTTCAAATTCTCCACCATGATCACTTCTGACTTTAACGATTCTAAGATCTTTTTCATTCTGAACTTGGTTACAGAAGGTAACAAACACAGAGTGTGACTCGTCCTTGTGTCTTAAGAACTTTACCCATGTCCATCTGCTATAGTCATCTACGATTACTAACCCATACTTCTTGCCACTGACTGAAGCAGTTTTAACTGGTCCAAATAAGTCAATGTGCAGAAGTTCTAATGGCTTAGAGGTAGAAACAACATTTTTGGATTTAAAAGAGGGTTTTGCAAATTTGCCTTTCTGACATGCTTCACACAGAGAATCTGAATTGAACTTCAAATTAGGAAGTCCTCTGACCAGATTGAGTTTGTTAATCTGAGATATTCTTCTCATACTAACATGCCCCAATCTTCTGTGCCAGATCCACTGCTCGTTGTTAACAGACAAAAGACATTTTACGTTCTGACTCTTTAGTTCAGAAAGTTTGATTTTGTAAATGTTGTTTTTCCTCTTACCATTAAACAGGATAGTCCCATCTTTCTGACTAACAGCTTTACATGATTTTTGATTAAAGATTATATCATAACCGTTATCACTTAATTGACTTATGGATAACAGATTATGCATCAATCCATCTACTAGCAGAACATTATTAATAGAGGGAAGATTTCCGTTACCTACAGTTCCAGAGCCAATAATCTTTCCCCTCTGATTGCCTCCAAAGCCAACGTGGCCTCCAGGCTTAAGTTCCAGGCTTTGGAACATATGCCTTCTTCCCATCATGTGTCGTGAGCAGCCAGAGTCCAGGTACCATGACTGGTGTTTCTGACTTGCTGCTAAAGATATCTGCAACATGTATTATTTTATCCTTAGGTACCCAGATCTTCTTGGGTCCTGACTTGTTAGTTTTACCAAAACTCTGGTTGAATTTTGGTTTCACAGAGTGCTTACTGCTAGTGTATTTGATGTCGTGTGTGTGACCATACACAAAGTGTGAATTTAGAGGAGTGTGTTTAATAATTAAATCCATGACATTCTTAGGTGTAGGAACCTTACCTTGGTATCCTATTCCTTTCCTGCCGTTTCTGCTAACTCCATAGATCATTGAAGCCATTCTGCTTCTATCTATGCTTTTAGCAAGGAACTTCTGGAAACTATGATCATACTCCTTGATGATCTCATCAGCGTTGCTGGGAGTTTCAGAAATTGGTTCCTTCTGAGAGTTTTGTAAAGAGTTTTCTAATTTTAAAATTTTATCTCTCAGCTCAGAGTTTTCCAATTTGAGACTCTCAGACTTATTAGAGTCAGATTCAAGAGTCCTTTTCAGGTCTCTGAATTTAGCTCTAATCTGCTGATAACGTTCCAGAATTTCATTGAGGCTTTCAGCAAGTTCAGCCTTTGTAAAATTAACAGCGAAGTTAGGGAATACCTCTTCTGTGTCTGATTCTGAGTCTGATTCAGAAGCTTCACTGTCATCTGGAATGTTAGCCATGAGCGCTATGTTTGCCCTTTCATCATCTGATTCTGAGTCAGCTTCAGACGAGTCAGAGTCATCCCATGTGGCCATGAGACTTTTCTTCTTCTCTCTTCCAAACTTCTTTTTGGGCTTTTCCCTCTGAAGCTTTGGGCAGTCACTCTTGTAGTGTCCTTGCTCATTGCACTCGTAGCAGATGATGTCTTTTGTGTTTGGCTTCTTGCTACCGGAGGAGCCTTCAGATCTTCTGTATCCAGAGGAAGAATCTGTCCTTCTGTATCTGGAAGAAGACTCGTTCTGATCAGATCTTCTGGGATTCCTGAACTTCCTTTGTCTTTGCTTCCACAGTTGATTTACTCTTCTGGAGAGAAGTGAAAGTTCGTCTTCTTCTGATGAGGATCCATCAGATGTTTCTTCAACTGCCTGCAAAACTTTAGATTCAGATTTTCTGTTAGATTTTAAAGCTAAAGGCTTACCTTGCTTCTGAGGCTCATCAGCTTCTAGCTCTATCTCATGACTTCTGAGGGAGCTTATAAGTTCCTCCAGAGTGATTTTGTTGAGATCCTTCGCTAGCTTCAGAGCAGTAACCATAGGCCTCCACTGCTTGGGTAAACTTCTGATTATCTTCTTGACATGGTCAGCAGTAGAGTATCCTTTGTCCAGAACTTTGAGACCAGCTACCAGAATCTGGAATCTAGAGAACATAGTTTCAATGGATTCAGATTCTTCCATTTTGAACGCCTCATACTTCTGAATGAGCGCCAGAGCTTTTGTTTCTTTGACTTGAACATTGCCCTCATGCGTCATTCTGAGAGAATCAAAGATGTTCTTAGCTGTGTCTCTGTTGGATATCTTTTCATACTCAGTATAGGAGATGGCACTGAGGAGGATTGTTCTGGCCTTATGGTGATTCTTGAAGTCACGCTTTTGTTGATAAGTCATTGATTTTCTTTCAATCTTCTGACCAGTTGCATTCACAGGGTGCGTGTATCCATCTGTCACCATATCCCACAGATCAGCATCATGTGCTAGAAAGAAGCTTTCAATTCTGTCTTTCCAGTAATCAAAGTTTTCTCCATCAAAGACTGGAGGTTTGCCGCTGAATCTGTCTCTGTCCTCGTTGTTGTCATTGCTGAAATGAGAGTTGTTTCCTGCCATTGTGTTTTTCTGACGCTGGATCTTGTACTGACACGGTTAAGTGTTTTAGCTCAGAACCAGGCGCTCTGATGCCAATTGAAGGGGTGAAAAACACAAGAAGGGGGGGTTGAATTGTAAAACTGGAATCTTAAAGCAATTGACAAGATATTTTTATCCTGGTTCGTTTGATCTCAAACTACTCCAGTCCACCCGTCAAGGTGATTTCGCCTCTCTCCAACGAGGTCTTAATTCACTATAATCAACTGAATACAAATCTGCTTTAACAACTGCTAAAGCCTTCTTGATTCAAACCACAATCCGGTTTGTCAAGGCAACACTTTCTTACAAAGGTACAAAACAAATGTGTGTGAATGTTTTCTACAAAACTTTATCACAACTGTGATGTATACACAAATTAAGCTTAGAAACTTAGATTGCTAAATACTAATGGAGTATCAGAGTTTGTGGTTTAGCAAAACTGGTAGATGAAGATTATTGTTCAGCTTTGTGCGTGTAGAGAATTGGAGAGCATTAGCCATTATAATCTTCGAAGCCTTGTTTATATAGCACTTGAGAAGATGAACGTTGAATGCAAATATTCTTGATTCAATGCTAATAACAAGCTTTCCTTTTTGAGCAGATCTTGTCTAGAATGATGCCGTTGGAATTAATTAGCGTTCAATGCACAGTACCGTTGCTTCTTCAATGCACGTTCTGGCTTGGCTCATTCTGATTCTGCTTCGCTGCTGATGAACTATTTGATTCTGTATCAGAGTGTTTACGCGCAGTTCTGTTCATCAAGCTTCAGCATGTACGTGAGTTGATCATCTGATCTTCACGTTCTGATTCAGCAACTTCTGATGCTGGTGTATCAAATCAAGTTCTGATGCTGAGGAAGTGATCTTGCTTATTTTAATCAGCGTATCTGCAAGTCAGAGCATAGTAATTTTAGGCAGCATATAGTTCAAACATGAAACATATAAATACTATATCTTTTCACTTTGTTATCATCAAAACTTAAATATAGGGTACTAGATTCAAACATTGTTCTAACACTTTCTTCAGTAGCTTGAAGATTGGTTCACAGGTAGCAGTTAGGTGTGAGATGAATCGGGCAATGTAGTTCAGCCGTCCTAGAAAGCCTCTGACTTCTTTCTCTGTCTTGGGAGTTGGCATCTCTTGTATGGCTTTCACTTTGGCAGGGTCTACTTGAATACCTTTATCGCTCACGACGAAGCCTAGCAATTTTCCAGATCTCACCCCAAAGGTGCACTTGTTCGGGTTCAACCTCAGCTTGTACAACTTCAGACGGTCAAACAGCTTCTGTAGATGGTCAAGGTGTTCCTCCTGAGTTTGGGACCTTGCAATCATATCATCGACATATACTTCGATCTCATGATGGATCATGTCATGAAACAAAGCAACCATGGCACGTTGGTAGGTTGCCCCAGCATTCTTCAACCCAAATGGCATGACCTTGTAGCAAAAGGTGCCCCACTGAGTAACAAAAGTGGTCTTCTCCATGTATTCAGGAGCCATCTTGATCTGATTATAACCGGAGAACCCGTCCATGAAGGAGAATACCTTATGCTGAGCAGTGTTGTCCACTAGAACGTCGATGTGAGGCAGAGGGAAATCATCCTTAGGGCTCGCCCTGTTCAAATCCCTGTAGTCAACACACATTCAGACCTTACCATCCTTCTTCGGCACTGGAACCACGTTGGAAACCCACTGAGGGTAAGAAGTCACTGCTAGAAACCCGACATCAAATTGTTTCATAACCTCAGCCTTGATTTTCTCGGACATCTCTGGACGCATACGACGGACCTTCTGTTTAACCGAAGGACAGTCTTCCTTGGTGGGCAGGTGATGAACCACAATGTCGGTATCCAACCCAGGCATGTCTTCGTAAGACCAGGCAAAGATTTCCATGTAATCATGCAACATCTAAATCAACCGTTGTTTCACACTGAGCTCCAGATTGGCACCAATCTTGACTTCCTTTCTGTCTGTCTCAGTACCCAGATTTACCGTTTCCACTGGCTCTTCATGTGGCTGAATGGCCTTCTCTTCCTGGAGTAGAAGTCTTGCAAGCTCACCAGACACTTTGCAATCATCTTCACCTTCGTCTTCGGCTAAGTTGATCGGATTTTCGAAGTCATAACTGGCAGTAGCAGAGTCGTTACCAGTGGGATCTAGAGTGGATTGGAACCTGTATAAGTGAGTGTGTGTAAATATAGCTGTTTTGCAATATATAAAGAAAGAAAAGGAGCGCAAGATTTGAAATGTAAAAAACGTCCAATGCTTTTATTCATGATATATGAAAGTGACAAATAACAAGCCCTCACAAATGAAACCACAGTGCCCCGGGTAAGACACCGGGCCATAAAGTTTAAAATTATTGTTTGTTACAAGTTTAAAACAAAGGAGTTCATTACTGAGTGACAAAAGTAATAGGTGTAAAGTCTTTTGCAGTCCAGTTGTTTGGTCCACCGTTGGTCGTTGGGTAGATCCAGCTGTCAAATTCGGATTCCTCCACTTCGTCTTCATCCCCAATAGCATTTACTCTCGGGTTGGTGATGAACACAGGAGGTCTTCCAATCCTTGCTTTGCGAACATCCCTCTGATCTTCTGCAGTGAAACCCAAGCCAAATTTGTCAGTCTTCGGAGTGAAAGCAGGAAGTCGGCCCCAGTTTGCGCACTCACCCTTCTCAATCATAGCCCGGGCATCTTTCAAGGAAGCCATCTTTAAAGGAGAGTCTTCTTCAGTCACTGTTTCTGCTGCTGCCAAGGTCTGAGGCACCTCTTCAAAGTGTTGAAAGGGGGTTTCAATGAACTCCCCATCCATTTCTACGTATCAGAACGAGTTGAGGTGGCTGACCATGTATTCCTCCTCCCCCTGCACTGTAACAATCTTCCCTATGACCGGGTATTTAAGCTTCTGGTGTAGAGTGGAGGTCACAGCTCCAGCCTTGTGGATCCAAGGACGACCCGGCAAAAAAGAATAGGATGGACGAATGTCCATCACATAGAAAGTTGAATCAAAAACTTGAGAACCAACCCTGATTGGAATGTCAACTTCCCCATGTACCATCCTTTTGGACCCGTCAAAGGCCCGAACAATAATGTTACTAGGCTTGAGCTCTAAACCCTCACAATCCATCCTGTCTAGAGCTTTCTTGGGTAATACGTTCAATGAAGAACCAGTGTCTACCAACACATGAGCAAGAGTAGTACCCCTGCATTCAATGGAGACATGCAGGGCGTCGTTATGGTTCTTTCCCTTGGCAGTCAGATCAGCGTCAGAGAAGCCCAACCCATTATCAGCAGTTAAGTTGGCCACACAATCAGTGAATTGATCAGCAGACGTTTCTTGTAGCACATGGGCCGTCTTCAGGAAGGCAATCAGGGCCTTGGCGTGGGCCTCTGAACACAACAACAGTGACAGCATATAAATCTTAGATGGGGTGTGCCCCAGCTGCTCAACAATGTTGAAATCACTCTTTTTGATAATTTTAAGGATCTCTTCCATCTCTTGCTTGGAAGCTTCACCATTGGTCTTTGGTGCCTCCGTCCAGGCAGGCACATCAGTAGCAACCCCTTTGCCTCGAGCGTCAGATGACTCGGCAGCAGGGGTAGAAACAGGAACTTGGTCAGGAAGGGAAGCAGGCACACTGGCAGGTGTGATGACAAGAGGTCTCTGAATTGCTGGAGGTGCAATGTCTGGTGAGAACAGTCTTCCACTACGAGTGACTTTAGCAGGCCCGGTGATGTTGGTGACACCGGTACTAGTATCGAACTCTTGTTTCACTCCCAGAACATAAACATCTGCCCCATAGTGCCACGGGACAGCTTTGTCAGACTTATAGGGGATGGGCCCCAGGACCGTGATGATGATAGGAGCAATCTTGTGAACAGGCATAATTTTGACAGGCTTCTTTGAGGGAGCCTTAGGAGGGTTGTTGAAAATGGTGACAATAGAAACTTCTTTTGTACGGACAGCAGGAACAAAAATCTTCTTGAACAAGATTTATTTGCTATCCATCAGGTTTTGGACGCCTGACTTCAGCAAATGACAACCAGCAGGTGAACTTTACTACATCCCGGAAATAAACCGGCTAGCAACAGGTTCCTCTTGACGGTCACCAGCGGAGTAGCAATATCATCCACAGAAGCCACATACAGGTCTTCCTCAACAGCATTCACTCCATGCTGGGGCATGGGAGCAGTCACAATATTGGGCCTTTCGGGTGCCTCAAACTGTATTTCCTTAGCATCAATAAGGTCCTGAACCTTATTCCTTAAGGCCCAACAATCATCAGTAGAATGCCCCAGGCTATCAGAGTGATAAGCGCAACGGGCGTTGGGGTTGTACTTTGGAGAGGTTGTGTTCACAACCTTTGGAGCTTCCTTGACAGTTACCAGATTGGTTGACAGCAGTTGCGGCAATATCTGTGACAGGGTCATGCTGAGCCGAGTGTACTGCCTTTTAGGCCTCTCACCTCTTGACTGGTTGTATTGCTGAGGAGCAGCAGCAGGCTTTGAAATTACCACCGCGTTGACAGCTTGGCGGCGTTCCGGTTTGTTCCGCCTTCTGGGACCATAAACAGCACTAGCTTCCTTCTTGAAGGGCTTCTTTTCAGTACTCGAGAAGGCACCTTTCTGTATCTTCCCCGACTTGATACCAGCTTCGATCCTCTCACTAGTCAGGATCAGGTCTGTAAACCCAGCAGAGGAATTACCAATCAGGTGGTTGAAGAATGGACCAGACAGGGTCCCCAAGAACATGTCCACGAGTTCACGGTCAGTCAACGGTGGCTGCACCCTGCCAGCCAGGTCTCTCCACTTCTGCGCGTACTCCTTAAAACCTTCACCCGTCCCAAGTGACATACCCTGGAGTTGGGTACGCGTGGGAGCGAGGTCGGAATTATACTGATACTGCTTATAAAAAGCAGTAGCCAAGTCCTCCCAGTTATGAATGTTGGTTTCATCCAGCTGATAGAACCATTCGAGATGAGTCCCTGAAAGACTCTCCTGGAAGAAATGGATCCATAGATTCTTGTTTGCAGTGTAAGGTTGGATCTTCCTTACATAAGAACGGAGGTGCAGCTTAGGACAGGAAGCCCCGTAGTACTTCACAAAGGCAGGTGCCTTGAACTTGTGTGGGATCACCACCCCATAAGATAAACCCAGGTCTCCAAAGTCCAACCCAGGCACACGTTGAATCTCCATAGCATTTAACCGGTCCTCCAGCTGTTTGTACCTGTCCTCGGCAGGATGGTACTGTTCATCATTGAAATCTGTCTCGGTGTCAGAGACCACGGGACTAGGGACCCCTCCCTCCTGGTGACTTCCTTCCCCAACAGATGGAGTAGTCAGCTCAGCTTCATTCTGCAGCGTATTCCCGAGTCTGCGTCCAGTGTTGAACAACACAATCCTCTTCTTCTTCTTCTTCTTCTTCTTCAGGAGCAAAGCCTTCAACTCCTGTTGTCCTTGGGTTAAGCTCATGACCAGCTCTTGAAACTGGGCGTTCTGGGCCTGGAGGGCCTTGATAGCTTGCTCGGTAGTAGGTTCAGGATTCATGATGACTGAGTGCTGAAATAAACAGCGAAGAAGATTAAGCAACCTGTAGAAAAAGGGTACCTGTTATGCACATGATACATGATATGCTATTTATGCAATGCATTCAAGGGTTCAAAAGTTCAAGTTCGTTGTAGACAAAAAGGAACACACTTTATATTAGGAAATAATCTGTTCAGTACATCAGGGCCTCATGGGCAAAACATTACAAAATAATTAATCCCAAAAGACACTGCGCATCCTCTTTGGAGCGATGTAAGTGTTGAGATTCTTTTCCTCGTGAAGTAGATGGGTGATCTCCAGGACCTTCTTCTCACTGGCATGTAGACTGGTTTCAAGAGAATTCTGTTCTTCCTTGAGTTGGATCCAGCTCTTCTGCATTTCTTCCCAAGATGTCGGCATGTCAGGATGTTGAATGGTGTAGGGCACCTCTCCTTCCAAAACAGGCTCTTTGATTACGGGGAGAACATGAGGATATGGTATTACCAGCTTCTGGGAGCGGGCTCGTACCCACTTGAGATAAGGCTCCAGGGGGATGGAGTTCTTGTGTCCCAGTGTCTTGCTATCTACCCTGTTGGGCATCCTCCCAGCTCTGATGAATCTCTGGCGAAGTCCTTGTGCATCGTTGTCGAAGTTAAAAACTATGTGAGGGATCAACATGTCATGAGGGCCATCCCTCCGAGCATATCCAAACTGTCTCAAAGCCAGACATGGGTTGTAAGTAATGCCCCCTCTAATTCCAAGTAAAGGAACATTAGGAAACTCTCCGCAATGATCAATGATAGTGACATTTTCTCTGGACCAAGAACACCAATGTATATCAGCATGTGTAAGGGTCGTCAATCGTTGTGACCACCTCAAACCCCGCTCGTTCTTCAAAACTGATTGTGGAAGGTGCGAAATAAACCACCTTGCCAGGAGAGGAGTGCAGCACATGACAACACCTCTTTTTCTCATGGTTCGAGTGTAACATGAGTGGAGGATGTCCCCAAGCAATGTAGGTATTGGATTCCTGGACATAAAGATCTTGACAGCATTGATATCTATAAGCTGATCTGGATTCGGGAACAATACCAACCCATAGACAAGGAGTGCCACAACTTCTTCAAAGGCTTGTAGGTCAAGGGAATTCCAACATTCTTGGGCCTTCTCAAACAGGAACTTTGCCAAGAATCCTTTGATACCACTTCTAACTTCCCAATGTCCCTTGATGTCAGATGGTTGTAGGCATAGTGCTTTAGCCACCTCTTCAAGTTTTGGCTCCTTTTCCGTACCGTTGTAGGGTAGTTGACTGAGAATAGGAATCTTCAAAAGCTGGGAAAACTCTTCCAAGGTAGGCACCAATTGATAATCTGGGAAAGTAAAACAGTGGTGCAAGGGGTCAAAGAACTGGAAGAGAACCTTTATCATATCCTCTTCAATGTTGGTGTTAACCAAGCTGATGAGTCTACCATGTCTTTCACTGAAGGAAGAGCTCTCGGGGATCCTGGATGTAAGCTCCTTAAGCTGAGGAGGGACCCTTACAAGGTTGATCTGAATTGTCTTTCTGCGGATAGTTTCCATGTCCTACAAAACAAGAACAAAGATGAAGATTCGAACCCTTGAAGTGGTTAGTGGATGCATATGATGTTGTATGATGCTATGATGTTATGATAAGGACACACCACAAGTATTCACAAAAAGCAAACATGATAAGGCACACAAGTCACACCAGACAGCCCTTAGAGTTTAGGCCAGCATGGGGTCTAGGTACTACCCTCTTGAAGTTGGTGGGCTCAAAACCTGTCCTATCAAAAGTAACCGGGTTCTAAGGATCTCAATATCATTGGGTTGTTTTCTGTGTTCATTGTTTTGATTTAGCCACTGGAGTGGCGATCAAAATATTCCAAGAAAACAACCCTCAATGAGTGTAGTATCGAGTATCAACCAACTTCGGACTGCACCAAAGTCAGTCATCTCACTACCCCTGAAGAGGCCAGGATGGTTCAAGTAAGGTTCCCAAGGTCAGTTGATGCTTCACGACACCACGCGGCGGCCCCGTACTCTCCTTGACTTGACTCAAGGGTTACCGATACTCACCAAAGTGCCACATCAACGTAGCAAACTGCTTCAACCGTGTCGGTATACCCCGCACAGTTCCCTCACAGTTTGTTGCTACTTTCTAAAAGGTATCCCCCAGATCCGGGTTAGGATCTATGAAACTCCCAAAACAGGCCCACAATATTAAATCAAGCAAAGCAAGCAATTGAAAACATGATGATGAACTATTCCTAAGGTACACCCCACTTATTAAATCCCCAGCAGAGTCGCCAGTTCTGTGATCGGTGGAAATAGAACTGACTGTTTTTTAGCTGGTTTCGCGAAATATCGCGGTAAGCAAGAGTAGCCACCATCTTTTATATTCTCCAATATGGAAAGGACAAAAGCACAACAAAATTCCTTGTTCGAGAATGTTTCTCGGTTCGGGAGGTAGATTTATAGAAAGGGAAGGTGTTAGCACCCTTTCTATCCATGGTTATCCATGGGCTCTTAGATACTTGCTCTTATGTTTTCAAAAATTTTTTTGCTTTTCAAGTGTGTGTGGGTTTTGAAAAAGTTTCGTTTGAAAAATTTATAAGTAACTCTTGTATCTGTCCTCAAGAGTGTATGAAAGATTTGTTTGAAAACTTTTAGAAAGTGTGGGTGCGAAAAGTATTTTTGTTTGTTTTGAAAAGAGAAAGTACTTAAGAGAATCTACCTACTCTAAGGAATTAAGCTGTGTAAGAGTCCTTTAGATAGTGCTATCCCACCATTGAGAGGTAGGTAGCACCATCGTTGGAGTTATTCGGGTCAATTCGATTATAAGGGACATGTGTGGTCACCAAAGCAATGGTAGGACACCTTAGAAGTAACCCTAATGTCCTAGATCCTTTGTATCCGAGGCAACCGTTTCGAGACAACTGGATCTTTAGACAAAAGGGAGACCTCTAAGACACCCTATACTTGATGACCACGTTCGAGGCAACCAGTGAGGCGTACCCTGGGGGTGGTATGTGCATGTGTGTTGTTTTCATGTTAATGTTTGTCTTTGCATATTATTTGTGAGCTACGGATTGATTTTATTTACATACATTCTTGCAGGCATATTAGCAGTTAGGAGTGCGGAAAATAAATTGCAGAAATGTAAATATAGCTATTACAAGGCGCGGGTCTATACATCGCCAAAAACAAAAACCCGTTTTGGAAGATAAAGTGCGAGAATTTAAATAAGGCGATAAACCTAATTAACTATTACATATCCGGAGACAGTTACATAAATAATTAAAATAAAGAAATACGCGCGAATAGAAATTTAATCGGGAACGTCCTAAGGGTTTTGACCCTTTTAAGAAAAGAATTGAAATTTTGTCCTTTTTTTGCAATTAATTAAAAATTAAGCCTAATTCTAGTTAATTATTTAATTAAAAGAAGAAAAAAAATGTTTTTGTGTTTTTTATATTTTTAATGAAAATAAAATAGAAGGAATTAAAAGTTGAAAAGAAAAACCTAAATCTAAGCTTGAATTTATTTATTATGAAAGAAAGATTAAAATTATTCTAATTAAACTAAGTTAATGGTATTTAGAATTTATTTACAAAAATAATGTTTAATGGTGAAATTAACAATAATAATAATAATAATTACATTTTTTTTGGTTTTTTTCTGAATTTATTATAAAAAAATTAGTTTGTTAATTAATTAAATAAATAATAGAAATAAATAAAGCAATTAAAAGAAAGAAAAATAAATAATAAAAAAAATGCAAACCCAAAGGAGGGGTTTTGGGCCAGATTTGAGGGTTTGTTTAGCTTTGATGTGGCCCATTTGCATCCAACCATGTTGACTCTGGGAATTGAGTGGGGCGCTGGTTGACCAGGAATATGGTGTGCTTTCATCCTAACCCTTGGATTGCCATCTGAAGACACATGGCGTGTGGAGGTTGGAAGTCCATGGTGGACGTATCCTGGAAGTCTGCACTTGAATAAGCATGAGAAAATGATAACAAGAAATGTGGGGGGACCTGGGATTCGAACCCAGGTCCTGTAACCTTTTCCAATAGCATGGCCACCAACTGAGCTGCGCGTGTTAGTTATTATTAAAACAAAACATAATTATTATATTGGTAAACAAACATATGCCTGAAAATAAATAAAAAAACGCGCGATATTTGAAGATGGCCAACGACAGGACGACACCTCATCGTCTTCTTCAACACTTTGCTGGTTATTTACCTGCGGATTTTTATCCGCAGGTAGTTTCGTAGGCCATACTTAGAATCGTCCCTAGGCCTCAAAAATACATGCTAAGACCATGGTTGGCCTCGTCCAAGTCTCCTGATCACATATATGCTCTTGGCTGGCCTTGATTTTCCATGAAACATAAATGCCTAAAACGCAAGAATGTGAACCCTAGAATCGGGCATCACGATTCAGGGCCTAACAATAAAATTGGCTAATGCAGTCATGTTGGAAATCAATCAAGGCGTATGAATATGCTAACTTTTTTGAGAAAAAACGCAAGAATAGAGAAATCCAATTTCGTGTTCAGAGGCGAGTTTGTGATGACTTACAGTGCTTGATATGGAGTCTTAGGGCTTGGTAAAGGTCTCTTTAGCTTCAGGGTATGGCAATGAGGAAGACTACGTGCTTCTTTTAGTCTGAAAATGCCTGCAATGCTGCTTTAGATCTCACACTTTTTTGACAAATTTCAGTTTTTGTTCTGGCCGTTTCAATGAGCTCTAGGTCGTGAATGAGGCTTGTCACCCTTGCATATGTAGTAATGAATGAGAATAGGTCACATTAAGAGCCAATGATCCATTGCAATGATGTTTTTGGATTTTGCTTAATCACCATTAAAGGAACTTTCCAAGTTTGTTCAAATTTGAATTTTCATGCATAATTGAGCTTGGCACGAATTTGGTAGGTTGTTCATGACACATAAAAGCCATTCAAATCAAAAGATGTTATTTAATTAATTTTTTTTGATTTTATTTGAATTTTATGGATTTAAAATGAATTAAATCAAATAAAATTAAATAAAAATAGAAAAATTAATGTTTAATCTTGAAATTGATCATGGGACACGTGGGTGGCATGACAAGGCTGAATCAAGTGGAAAAAAGTGGGCCCTTTTGTCAAAAATTGAAGTTTTAAGGATAGTTGACTTTTGCCATTTCATGAAAATTTCCCAACTTCTCCAATGCATATCTTGCTCAATTTTGATCATATGAACATGTTATTGGACATTTTGGAAAGGTATTGAAGTCCTCTAACCAATGCCTTTGGTCCCATGTCATTTTGATTTACCAATCTCAAGTTATGGTCTTTGACTTAAAATGCCTTTTTGTTGACTTTTGAAAATGACCTATAATGTTGAAATTGATAACTTTTTGTGAGAGCATTTCTTGGACTTGGAATGTGAAGATGAGTTGTAGGAAATGTCCTCCCCTTCAAAATGAGAATTGGATGGGATTTTTCTGATGAACCATGAAAAAGTTATGCCTTGGTCAAGTTACAGTTGACTTTCTCAACTGTCCAAAAATGGAAACTTTTGCATCTTGATGATTTTTGAGCCATGCTTGTGGAATCATGATCAAGACTTGATCAAATGATGATTGTGGCTTCAAAATAAGATGTTGACCAAAAATTTTGACTTTTGACTGCCAAATGACCATTTTACCCCTGCAGTTAGTTGTGGAGCAACTAGGGCTTTTGACTGTGCAACTTGACCTTGTGAGCCTTGAAACTTGGCATGTGGATGCTTGACAATGTATATAGGCATATAGGACTTGATTGGGCCCTTGAAAACCTCAACTTCCTTGCAGGAACCAAAACCCTAATTTGACTGGCTTAGGAGGGTGTTTGAACTGTGCAACCCTTGAGTAGACTTGAGCAAATTGAGATGATGCTTGTCAAAACTTTGAAGAATATGGGAGGGAAAATTTTGGGGTACAACAGTTGCCCCTGTTCAATCTTCTTAGACCTGAGGATGTAGATTGGCTAGCGTGCCTTTCGTGATCCGAAGGTGGAAGATGATTAAACACTAAAGTGCCCAGAAATTTGCACTCGCATAGTAGAATGTCAGCAAGGTGATGTCGGGAATGGGCTTACAGATGCCATTTGGAGAGATGGTGGATAGGAGGATGGGCTTATAGATGCCATCTGGAGATGTGACAGAACCTTGTCGGGAATGGGCTTATAGATGCCATTTGGAAAGGTAATGGATAGTTATGGAGATGGGCTTATAGATGCCATTGGAAGGTGTCAATCGCGTAAGAGATTCCTTAGCGAGAACTTGCGTATTTGAGAAAGAAAGATAATTTCCTGGCCTGTTACAGGTGTTAGTCTTCAGTCTCTTCATGTAGATACTTTCCTGGCTAGATACAGGTATAGATCTACAATCAATTGCTCACATATGTGCCCTGGCTAGATACAGGAATCGAATTCGGAACTTCAAAAGGTTGCTTACGGACGTGCCCTGGCTGGATACAGGAATCGAATCTCTAAACTCTTCATGCAGACATGCCCTGGCTAGATACAGGTGTCGAATCTACAATCAATTACTCACAGATATGCCCTGGCTAGATACAGGAATCAAATCTGGAATTGGTCGTCTACAGATATGCCCTGGCTGGATACAGGAATCGAATCTCTAAACTCTTCATGCAGACATGCCCTGGCTGGATACAGGAATCGAATCTACAATCATTTACTCACAGATATGCCCTGGCTAGATACAGGAATCGAATCTGGAATTGGTCGTCTACAGATATGCCCTGGCTGGATACAGGAATTGAATCTCTAAACTCTTCATGCAGACATGCCCTGGCTGGATACAGGTGTCGAATCTATAATCTGTTACTCACATATATGCCCTGGCTGGATACAGGAATCAAATTTGGAATTGGTCGTCTACAGATATTCCCTGGCTGGATACAGGAGTCGAATCTCTAAACTCTTCATGCAGATATGCCCTGGCTAGATACAGGTATCGAATCTACAATCAGTTACTCACAGATATGCCCTGGCTGGATACAGGAATCGAATTTGGAATTGGTCGTCTACAGATATGCCCTGGCTGGATACAGGAATCGAATCTCTAAACTCTTCATGCAGACATGCCCTGGCTGGATACAGGAATCGAATCTACAATCAGTTAATATGCCCTGGCTAGATACAGGAATCGAATCTAGAATTGGTCGTCTACAGATATGCCCTGGCTGGATACAGGAATCGAATCTCTAAACTCTTCATGCAGACATGCCCTGGCTGGATACAGGTGTCGAATCTACAATCTGTTACTCACAGATATGCCCTGGCTGGATACAGGAATCGAATCTAGAATTGGTCGTCTACAGATATGCCCTGGCTGGATACATGTATTGAATCTCTAAACTCTTCATGCAGACATGCCCTGGCTGGATACAGGAATCGAATTTACAATCAGTTACTCACAGATATGCCCTGGCTAGATACAAGAATCGAATCTGGAATTTGTCATTTGATAGTAATCATCTTTGGGTTGACCTTTTTCCTGAAAAGGCAAAACATCAGTTGTATGCAATGTCGTGATGTATGAAATGCATGATGTCATGATGTTCAGAGATAGTGTAGTATGCACTTTATTATGTATGTAAACAAGATGTATGAAATGTGAAATGTCTATGAATGTATCTTCGTCTGGGAAAATAAATCTTTGACGAATGCCGGGAAGTTAAATCCTGGGCTGATGTTGAAGAGTAGAGTTCTTCGTTTCTGCTGGGGATGATGGTTGCAAGAATAAACTGGTAGGAGAAGATGAATCCGTTGGGGAATAAACTTGATGAGAGGATTACTCTGCGGGGAATTACTCTGTGGGAAGAGATACTTCACTGAGGTTTTGATGGTAACTCCGCTGGGGATTTCATTGATATGTTTTGTTGAGAATTTTTGATGAACTCCGCTGGGGGATAGGAAGAACTTCGCCGAGGACGATCTTTCCGTGGTAATTAGCTAAGGATAACCCCGTTATAAGCTCAGGTGGGGAATAACCTTTGAACATGGTCGGGGAGAGTGTTCATACTCTGCAGGTGATAAGCTTCCAGAATCTACTGGGGATAAGCTTCCAGAATCTACTGGGGAGATTGATTCAACTCTCCTGGGGAAACTTTTGAGACTGTATTGGGGAATGGCTCCACTGGGGTGTCTGGTATTCCACCGGGGAACAATCTTAGATTAAGACTGCCGGGGATGCTTGTTGAGGAATAGTTGTATACTCCGCTGTGGAATGTTGAGATCTTCTGGGGGATGCCTAACTCCCTTAAAGTTGACAGTAGACTAACTCTGCTTGGGGAGAGTATCGTTGACTTGCTGGAGATACTGTGCCTTGTTAGGGTTGATGGGAGACCAACTCTGCTCAAGGGAGAGTACTGTTGGACCTTGTCTTACTCTGCGGGGAGTGGAGGTATCCTGGTTGCGTTCTTCAGCCGAACCTACCTTGGTACCTTGGTGGACAGAGCAACTAGATCGCTTAGACCATTCATTATTTCCCCTGTTTCTAATGTCACCTGTAATTTAGTCCTTTGTTTCGTATGCAAATATTTATGATTAGCAATTAACGTCAAATGCATATATCAAAAGTGAACATTGGACGTTCTTCGCAAGACAAAACAGAAAAAGGAAAAACAATTGGCAATTTGTCTGAAAAAGTGGATTTGTATTGATTTTTGAATTTGCCTGTAAATAGGCGTCTGTGTACAAAAGGCTTACGTCCTAGTAAGAGAAAGCCGCCAAACAACATAGAGTTTATACAATTTGCAAAAAGGAAACAAAACAGCTATGTGAAAAGTCCCACTGGGTTCCAACTCTGCTATCACCTTTACATCTTCAAGCGTCTCATCACTTTGCTGCTCAGTTAAAGATGAAGTTGATTGATCGATGCCGTCTGAGCGTGATAGTTGATGCCAAATTCTGGATGCAAGGTGATCCAATGAGACATAGTATTACGCTTTATCCCTAACTTTTGCCTAGACCGCCCTTTCGGGTTTTTAGTCCACCGGGATACCCATTTTTGCCCAAGCCGCCTTTTCAGGTTTTCGACTTGCCGGGTGTACAGATTTTTTTTTTATTTCATCCCTTATTTTTTCCCGAACCCTTTTAGTTCGCCGGGAAGCCCTTATTTTTGCCTAGGTGTGTCAACCTAGCGGGTCTTTTATCATGCGTAGTATCTTTTTACTATGTCTGCATTGGCGGGGTGAGGAAGGTCGTCACCATCCATGGTGGTTAGAATCATAGCTCCTCCTGAGAAGATATGTTTAACCACAAATGGCCCTTCGTACGTAGGGATCCATTTGCCCCTGGGATCACTTTGAGGAAGGATGATGCGCTTGATTACCAGGTCTCCGACTTGATACTCTTGTCGTCTGACTTTCTTGTTAAATGCCCTGATCATCCGTTTTTGGTACGTCTGACCATGACAAATAGCGGTGAGTCTCTTTTCATCAATTAGGTTTAATTGATCAAGCCGAGTCTGGATCCAGTCATCTTCGTTCAAGCCTGCATCCTTCATTATCCGGAGAGAGGGTATCTGGACTTCAATAGGCAAGACTGCCTCCATGCCATAGACCAAGGAAAAGGGTGTTGCCCCTGTTGACGTCCGTGCTGAGGTACGGTACCCATGAAGAGCGAACGGTAACATCTCGTGCCAATCTTTATAGGTCACTGTCATCTTCTGCACAATCTTCTTGATATTCTTATTAGCTGCTTCTACAGCCCCATTCATCTTCAGCCGGTAAGGAGAAGAGTTGTGGTGCAGTATCTTGAATTGCTCGCATAGCTCAGTGATCATCTTGTTATTAAGATTGGTACCGTTGTCCGTAATGATCCTTTCCGGGACACTGTAGCGGCAGATCAGGTTATGCCGAATGAACCGTGCCACGACATTCTTGGTCACCGTAGCATAGGAAGCTGCTTCAACCCACTTTGTAAAATAGTCAATCGCCACCAGGATGAAACGATGCCCGTTGGATGCCGTAGGTCTGATCTCGCCGATCATATCAATGCCCCACATCGCAAAAGGCCAAGGTGTTGTCAAGACGTTCAGAGGTACTGGAGGAACGTGCACCTTATCAGCATAGATCTGGCACTTATGACACGTCCGAGAATGTTGGTAACAGTCAGCTTCCATTGTGGACCAGAAATATCCTACCCGAAGGATTTTCTTTGCCATGGTATGTCCACTGGAATGCGTTCCGAAGGTACCTTCATGTAGTTCTGCCATGATCTTTTCTGCTTCAGTCTTATCCACACAATGCAGTAAGGTCGAATCATGGTTTCGCTTGTATAGAATGCCATTGCTGAGGAAGAACTTAGCAGCGAATCTTCTCAGGAACTTCTTGTCGTTAACGGATGCGCCTTCAGGGTATTCTTGAGTTTCAAGGTACCTCTTCACTTCATGATACCAAGGTTTTTCAGTTACCTCTTCAGCCTCAAGATCACAACAATGTGCAGGTTCATCCAATTTCCAGATAATGATTCGAGGAGCTTCATTATCCCATTTGACCTTGAACATAGAAGACATCGTAGCCAGCGCGTCCACCAACTGATTCTCCTCTCTTGGGAAGTGTTCAAAAGTTATCTCCTCGAAGTGGGGAATCAACGTCAACACATACTCTTTATAAGGAATAAGATTTGGATGTTTCGTATCCCACTCGCCTTTGATCTGATTGATCACGAGAGCGGAATCTCCAAAGACACTCAGAAACTTGATCCTTAAGTCAATTGCAACTTGGAGACCCATTATACATGCTTCATACTCTGCCATGTTGTTGGTGTAGTTGAAACATAGTCGGGCGGTCAGTGGAGTATGAGTGCCTTTTGGGGATATGATCACGGCGCCAATACCGTTACCCAAAGCGTTTAAGGCTCCGTCAAAGTGCATAGACCATCGGGATCCTTCCTCAGGTCCTTCATCCGGCCCAGGTACTTCACAATCAGTCACTACCATGATGCTCTCGTCTGGAAATTCAAAGTTCATAGATTGGTAGTCATCCACTGCCTGGTGTGCCAAATGGTCTGCCAATAAACTTCCCTTGATTGCTTTCTGAGTTGTGTATTGGATGTCATATTCTGTCAAGATCATCTGCCATCTCGCTATTCTTTCGGACAAGGCAGGCTTTTCGAAGATGTACTTGATTGGATCCGTTTTTGAAATCAACAAAGTAGTGTGAGTCAACATATACTGTCTCAGCCAGCGAGCAGCCCATACCAAAGCGCAGCAAGTTTTCTCGAGCAGTGAGTATCGGGTCTCACAGTCGGTAAACTTTTTGCTAAGGTAATAAATAGCGTTCTCTTTTCGGCCAGACTCGTCATGCTGCCCCAGCACACACCCCATTGAGCTGTCAAGTACTGTCAAGTATAGTATTAGAGGTCTCCCTTCAACCGGCGGCATAAGAATGGGTGGTTCTTGGAGATAATCTTTGATTCTGTCGAAAGCGGCCTGACATTCATCGTTCCAACGTACTACTTGATCTTTCTTCAGTAGCTTGAAGATTGGTTCACAGGTAGCAGTTAGGTGTGAGATGAATCGAGCAATGTAGTTCAGCTGTCCTAGAAAGCCTCTGACTTCTTTCTCTGTCTTGGGAGTTGGCATCTCTTGTATGGCTTTCACTTTGGCAGGGTCTACTTTAATACCTTTATCGATCACGACGAAGCCTAGCAATTTTCCAGATCTCACCCCAAAGGTGCACTTGTTCGGGTTCAACCTCAGCTTGTACAACTTCAGACGGTCAAACAACTTCTGTAGATGGTCAAGGTGTTCCTCCTCAGTTTGGGACCTTGCAATCATATCGTCGACATATACTTCGATCTCATGATGGATCATGTCATGAAACAAAGAGACCATGACACGTTGGTAGGTTGCCCCAGCATTCTTCAACCCAAATGGCATGACCTTGTAGCAAAAGGTTCCCCACTGAGTAACAAAAGTGGTCTTCTCCATGTCTTCAGGAGCCATCTTGATCTGATTATAACCGGAGAACCCGTCCATGAAGGAGAATACCTTATGTTGAGCAGTGTTGTCCACTAGAACGTCGATGTGAGGCAGATGGAAATCATCCATTGGGCTCGCCCTGTTCAAATCCCTGTAGTCAACACACATTCAGACCTTACCATCCTTCTTCGGCACTGGAACCACGTTGGCAACCCACTGAGGGTAAAAAGTCACTGCTAGAAACCCGACATCAAATTGTTTCATAACCTCAGCCTTGATTTTCTCGGACATCTCTAGACGCATACGGCGGACCTTCTGTTTAACCGGAGGACAATCTTCCTTGGTGAGCAGGTGATGAACCACAATGTCGGTATCCAACCCAGGCATGTCTTCGTAAGACCAGGCAAAGATTTCCATGTAATCATGGAACATCTGAATCAACTGTTGTTTCACACTGAGCTCCAGATTGGCACCAATCTTGACTTCCTTTTTGTCTGTCTCAGTACCCTGATTTACCGTTTCCACTGGCTCTTCATGTGGCTGAATGGCCTTCTCTTCCTGGAGTAGCAGTCTTGCAAGCTCACCAGGCACTTCACAATCATCTTCACCTTCGTCTTCGGCTAAGTTGATTGGATTTTCGAAGTCATAACTGGCAGTAGCAGAGTCGTTACCAGTGGGATCCAGAGTGGATTGGAACCTGTATAAGTGAGTGTGTGTAAATATAGTTGTTTTGCAATATATAAAGAAAGAAAAGGAGCGCAAGATTTGAAATGTAAAAAACGTCCAATGCTTTTATTCATGATATGTGAAAGTGACAAATAACAAGCCCTCACAAATGAAACCACGGTGCCCCGGGTAAGACACCGGGCCATAAAGTTTAAAATTATTGTTTGTTACAAGTTTAAAACAAAGGAGTTCATTACTGAGTGACAAAAGTAATAGGTGTAAAGTCTTTTGCAGTCCAGTTGTTTGGTCCACCGTTGGTCGTTGGGTAGATCCAGCTGTCAAATTCGGATTCCTCCACTTCGTCTTCATCCCCAATAGCATTTACTCCCGGGTTGGTGATGAACACAGGAGGTCTTCCAATCCTTGCTTTGCGAACAGCCCTCTGATCTTCTGCAGTGAAACCCAAGCCAAATTTGTCAGTCTTCGGAGTGAAAGCAGGAAGTCGGCCCCAGTTTGCGCACTCACCCTTCTCAATCACAGCCCGGGCATCTTTCAAGGAAGCCATCTTCAAAGGAGAGTCTTCTTCAGTCACTGTTTCTGCTGCTGCCAAGGTCTGAGGCACCTCTTCAAAGTGTTGAAAGGGGGTTTCAATGAACTCCCCATCCATTTCTACGTATCGGAACGAGTTGAGGTGGCTGACCATGTATTCCTCCTTCCCCTGCACTGTAACAATCTTCCCTCTGATCGGGTATTTAAGCTTCTGGTGTAGAGTGGATGTCACAGCTCCAGCCTTGTGGATCTAAGGACGACCCAGCAAACAAGAATAGGATGGACGAATGTCCATCACATAGAAAGTTGAATCAAAAACTTGAGAACCAACCCTGATTGGAATGTCAACTTCCCCATGTACCATCCTTTTGGACCCGTCAAAGGCCCGGATAATAATGTTACTAGGCTTGAGCTCTAAACCCTCACAATCCATCCTGTCTAGAGCTTTCTTGGGTAATACGTTCAACGAAGAACCAGTGTCTACCAACACATGAGCAAGAGTAGTACCCCTGCATTCAATGGAGACATGCAGGGCGTCGTTATGGTTCTTTCCCTTGGCAGTCAGATCAACGTTAAAGAAGCCCAACCCATTATCAGCAGTCAAGTTGGCCATACAATCAGTGAATTGATTAGCAGACGTTTCTTGTGGCACATGGGCCGTCTTCAGGAAGGCAATCAGGGCCTTGGCATGGGCCTATGAACACAACAACAGTGACAGCATATAAATCTTAGATGGGGTGTGCCCCAGCTGCTCAACGACGTTGAAATCACTCTTTTTGATAATTTTAAGGATCTCTTCTATCTCTTGCTTGGAAGCTTCAGCATTGGTCTTTGGTGCCTCCGTCCGGGCAGGCACATCAGTAGCAACCCCTTTGCCCCGAGCGTCAGATAACTCGGCAGCAGGGGTAGAAACAGGAACTTGGTCAGGAAGGGAAGCAGGCACACTGGCAGGTGTGATGACAAGAGGTCTCTGAATTGTTGGAGGTGCAATGTCTGGTGAGAACAGTCTTCCACTACGAGTGACTTTAGCAGGCCCGGTGATGTTGGTGACACCGGTACTAGTATCGAACTCTTGTTTCACTCCCAGAACATAAACATCTGCCCCATAGTGCCACGGGACAGCTTTGTCAGACTTATAGGGGATGGGCCCCAGGACCGTGATGATGATAGGAGCAATCTTGTGAACAGGCCTCTTTGAGGGAGCCTTAGTAGGGTTGTTGAAAATGGTGACAATAGAAACTTCTTCTGTACGGACAGCAGGAACAACAATCTTCTTGAACAAGATTTCTTTGCTATCCATCAGGTTTTGGACGCCTGACTTCAGCAAATGACAACCAGCAGGTGAAACAGCACATAGAAGGCAACCTTTACTACATCCTGGAAATAAACCGGCTAGCAACAGGTTCCTCTTGACGGTCAACAGCGGAGTAGCAATATCATCCACAGAAGCCACATACAGATCTTCCTCAACAGCATTCACTCCATGCTGGGGCATGGGAGCAGTCACAATATTGGGCCTTTCGGGCGCCTCGAACTGTATTTCCTTAGCATCAATAAGGTCCTGAACCTTATTCCTTAGGGCCCAACAATCATCAGTAGAATTCCCCGGGCTATCAGAGTGATAAGCGCAACGGGCGTTGGGGTTGTACTTTGGAGAGGTTGTGTTCACAACCTTTGGAGCTTCCTTGACAGTTACCAGATTGGTTGACAGCAGTTGCGGCAATATCTGTGACAGAGTCATGCTGAGCCGAGTGTACTGCCTTTTGGGCCTCTCACCTCTTGACTGGTTGTATTGCTGAGGAGCAGCAGCAGGCTTTGAAATTACCACCGCGTTGACAGCTTGGCGGCGTTCCGGTTTGTTCTGCCTTCTGGGACCATAAACAGCACTAGCTTCCTTCTTGAAGGGCTTCTTTTCAGTACTCGAGGAGGCACCTTTCTGTATCTTCCCCGACTTGATACCAGCTTCGATCCTCTCACCAGTCAGGATCAGGTCTGTAAACCCAGCAGAGGAATTACCAATCAGGTGGTTGAAGAATGGACCAGACAGGGTCCCCAAGAACATGTCCACGAGTTCACGGTCAGTCAACGGTGGCTGCACCCTGCCAGCCAGGTCTTTCCACTTCTGCGCGTACTCCTTAAAACCTTCACCCGTCCCAAGTGACATACCCTGGAGTTGGGTACGCGTGGGAGTGAGGTCGGAATTATACTGATATTGCTTATAAAAAGCAGTAGCCATGTCCTCCCAGTTACGAATATTGGTTCCATCCAGCTGATAGAACCATTCGAGATGAGTCCCTGAAAGACTCTCCTAGAAGAAATGGATCCATAGATTCTTGTTTTCAGTGTAAGGTTGGATCTTCCTTACATAAGAACGGAGGTGCAGCTTAGGACAGGAAGCCCCGTCGTACTTCACAAAGGCAGGTGCCTTGAACTTGTGTGGGATCACCACCCCAGAAGATAAACCCAGGTCTCCAAAGTCCAACCCAGGCACACGTTGAATCTCCATAGCATTTAACCGGTACTCCAGTTGTTTGTACCTGTCCTCGGCAGGAGGGTACTGTTCATCATTGAAATCTGTCTCGGTGTCAGAGACCACGGGACTAGGGACCCCTCCCTCCTGGTGACTTCCTTCCCCAACAGATGGAGTAGTCAGCTCAGCTTCATTCTGCAGCGTATTCCCGAGTCTGCGTCCAGTGTTGAACATCACAATCCTCTTCTTCTTCTTCTTCTTCAGGAGCAAAGCCTTCAACTCCTGTTGTCCTTGGGTTAAGCTCATGACCAGCTCTTGAAACTGGGCGTTCTGGGCCTGGAGGGCCTTGATAGATTGCTCGGTAGTAGGTTCAGGATTCATGATGACTGAGTGCTGAAATAAATAGCGAAGAAGATTAAGCAACTTGTAGAAAAAGGGTACCTGTTATGCACATGATGCATGATATGATATTTATGCAATGCATTCAAGGGTTCAAAAGTTCAAGTTCGTTGTAGACAAAAAGGAACACACTTTATATTAGGAAATAATCTGTTCAGTACATCAGGGCCTCATGGGCAAAACATTACAAAATAATTAATCCCAAAAGACACTGCGCATCCTCTTTGGAGCGATGTAAGTGTTGAGAGTCTTTTCCTCGTGAAGTAGACGGGTGATCTCCAGGACCTTCTTCTCACTGGCATGTAGACTGGTTTCAAGAGAATTATGTTCTTCCTTGAGTTGGATCCAGCTCTTCTGCATTTCTTCCCAAGATGTCGGCATGTCAGGATGTTGAATGGTGTAGGGCACCTCTCCTTCCAAAACAGGCTCTTTGATTACGGGGAGAACATGAGGATATGGCATTACCAGCTTCTGGGAGCGGGCTCGTACCCACTTGAGATAAGGCTCCAGGGGGATGGAGTTCTTGTGTCCCAGTGTCTTGCTATCTACCCTGTTGGGCATCCTCCCAGCTCTGATGAATCTCTGGCGAAGTCCTTGTGCATCGTTGTCGAAGTTAAAAACTATGTCAGGGATCAACATGTCATGAGGGCCATCCCTCCGAGCATATCCAAACTGTCTCAAAGTCAGACATGGGTTGTAAGTAATGCCCCCTCTAATTCCAAGTAAAGGAACATTAGGAAACTCTCCGCAACGATCAATGATAGTGACATTTTCTCTGGACCGAGAACACCAATGTATATCAGCATGTGTAAGGGTCGTCAATCGTTGTGACCACCTCAAACCCCGCTCGTTCTTCAAAACTGATTGTGGAAGGTGCGAAATAAACCACCTTGCCAGGAGAGGAGTGCAGCACATGACAACACCTCTTTTTCTCATGGTTCGAGTGTAACATGAGTGGAGGATGTCCCCAAGCAATGTAGGTATTGGATTCCTGGACATAGAGATCTTGACAGCATTGATATCTATAAGCTGATCTGGATTCGGGAACAATACCAACCCATAGACAAGGAGTGCCACAACTTCTTAAAAGGCTTGTAGGTCAAGGGAATTCCAACATTCTTGGGCCTTCTCAAACAGGAACTTTGCCAAGAATCCTTTGATACCACTTCTAACTTCCCAATGTCCCTTGATGTCAGATGGTTGTAGGCATAGTGCTTTAGCCACCTCTTCAAGTTTTGGCTCCTTTTCCGTACCGTTGTAGGGTAGTTGACTGAGAATAGGAATCTTCAAAAGCTGGGAAAACTCTTCCAAGGTAGGCACCAATTGATAATCCGGGAAAGTAAAACAGTGGTGCAAGGGGTCAAAGAACTGGAAGAGAACCTTTATCATATCCTCTTCAATGTTGGTGTTAACCAAGCTGATGAGTCTACCATGTCTTTCACCGAAGGAAGAGCTCTCAAGGATCCTGGATGTAAGCTCCTTAAGCTGAGGAGGGACCCTTACAAGGTTGATCTGAATTGTCTTTCTGCGGATAGTTTCCATGTCCTACAAAACAAGAACAAAGATGAAGATTCGAACCCTTGAAGTGGTTAGTGGATACATATGATGCTGTATGATGCTATGATGTTATGATAAGGACACACCACAAGTATTCACAAAAATCAAACATGATAAGGCACACAAGTCACACCAGACAGCCCTTACAGTTTAGGCCAGCATGGGGTCTAGGTACTACCCTCTTGAAGTTGGTGGGCTCAAAACCTGTCTTATCAAAAGTAACCGGGTTCTAAGGATCTCAATATCATTGGGTTGTTTTCTGTGTTCATTGTTTTGATTTAGCCACTGGACTGGCGATCAAAATATTCCAAGAAAACAACCCTCAATGAGTGTAGTATCGAGTATCAACCAACTTCGGACTGCACCAAAGTCAGTCATCTCACTACCCCTAAAGAGGCCAGGATGGTTCAAGTAAGGTTCCTAAGGTCAGTTGATGCTTCACGACACCACGCGGCGGCCCCGTACTCTCCTTGACTTGACTCAAGGGTTACCGATACTCACCAAAGTGCCACATCAACGTAGCAAACTGCTCCAACCGTGTCGGTATACCCCGCACAGTTCCCTCACAGTTTGTTGCTACTTTCTAAAAGGTATCCCCCAGATCCGGGTTAGGATCTATGAAACTCCCAAAACAGGCCCACAATATTAAATCAAGCAAAGCAAGAAATTGAAAACATGATGATGAACTATTCCTAAGGTACACCCCACTTATTAAATCCCCAGCAGAGTCGCCAGTTCTGTGATCGGTGGAAATAGAACTGACTGTTTTTTAGCTGGTTTCGCAAAATATCGCGGTAAGCAAGAGTCGCCACCGTCTTTTATATTCTCCAATATGGAAAGGACAAAAGCACAGCAAAATTCCTTGTTCGAGAATGTTTCTCGGTTCGGGAGGTAGATTTATAGAAAGGGAAGGTGTTAGCACCCTTTCTATCCATGGTTATCCATGGGCTCTTAGATACTTGCTCTTATGTTTTCAAAACTTTGTTTGCTTTTCAAGTGTGTGTGGGTTTTGAAAAAGTTTCGTTTGAAAAATTTCTAAGTAACTTTGTATCTGTCCTCAAGAGTGTATGAAAGATTTGTTTGAAAACTTTTAGAAAGTGTGGGTGCGAAAAGTATTTTTGTTTGTTTTGAAAAGAGCAAGTACTTAAGAGAATCTACCTACTCTAAGGAATTAAGCTGTGTAAGAGTCCTTTAGATAGTGCTATCCCACCATTGAGAGGTAGGTAGCACCATCGTTGGAGTTATTCGGGTCAATTCGATTATAAGGGACATGTGTGGTCACCAAAGCAATGGTAGGACACCTTAGAAGTAACCCTAATGTCCAAGATCCTTTGTATCCGAGGCAACCGTTTCGAGGCAACTAGATCTTTAGACAAAAGGGCGACCTCTAAGACACCCTATACTTGATGACCACGTTCGAGGCAACCAGTGAGGCGTACCCTAGGGGTGGTATGTGCATGTGTGTTGTTTTCATGTTAATGTTTGTCTTTGCATATTATTTGTGAGCTACGGATTGATTTTATTTACATACATTCTTGCAGGCATATTAGCAGTTAGGAGTGCGGAAAATAAATTGCAGAAATGTAAATCTAACTATTACAAGGCGCGGGTCTATACATCGCCAAAAACAAAAACCCGTTTTGGAAGATAAAGTGCGATAATTTAAATAAGGCAATAAACCTAATTAACTATTACATATCCGGAGACAGTTACATAAATGATTAAAATAAAGAAATACGCGCGAATAGAAATTTAATCGGGAACGTCCTAAGGGTTTTGACCCTTTTAAGAAAAGAATTGAAATTTTGTCCTTTTTTTGCAATTAATTAAAAATTAAGCCTAATTCTAGTTAATTATTTAATTAAAAGAAGAAAAAAATGTTTTTGTGTTTTTTATGTTTTTAATGAAAATAAAATAGAAGGAATTAAAAGTTGAAAAGAAAAACCTAAATCTAAGCTTGATTTTATTTATTATGAAAGAAAGATTAAAATTATTCTAATTAAACTAAGTTAATGGTATTTAGAATTTATTTACAAAAATAATGTTTAATGGTGAAATTAACAATAATAATAATAATTACATTTTTTTTGGTTTTTTTCTGAATTTATTATAAAAATATTAGTTTTTTAATTAATTAAATAAATAATAGAAATAAATAAAGCAATTAAAAGAAAGAAAAATAAATAATAAAAAAATGCAAACCCAAAGGAGGGGTTTTGGGCCAGATTTGAGGGTTTGTTTAGCATTGCTGTGGCCCATTTGCATCCAACCACGTTGACTCTGGAAATTGAGTGGGGCGCTGGTTGACCAGGAATATGGTGTGCTTTCATCCTAACCCTTGGATTGCCATCTGAAGACACATGGCGTGTGGAGGTTGGAAGTCCATGGTGGACGTATCCTGGAAGGCTGCACTTGAATAAGCATGAGAAAATGATAACAAGAAATGTGGGGGGACCTGGGATTCGAACCCAGGTCCTGTAACCTTTTCCAATAGCATGGCCACCAACTGAGTTGCGCGTGTTAGTTATTATTAAAACAAAACATAATTATTATATTGGTAAACAAACATATGCCTGAAAATAAATAAAAAAACGCGCGATATTTGAAGATGGCCAACGACAGGACGACACCTCATCGTCTTCTTCAACACTTTGCTGGTTATTTACCTGCGGATTTTTATCCGCAGGTAGTTTCGTAGGCCATACTTAGAATCGTCCCCAGGCCTCAAAAATCCATGCTAAGACCATGGTTGGCCTCGTCCAAGTCTCCTGATCACATTTATGCTCTTGGCTGGCCTTGATTTTCCCTGAAACATAAATGCCTAAAACACAAGAACGTAAACCCTAGAATCGGGCATCACGATTCAGGGCCTAACAATAAAATTGGCTAATGCAGTCATGTTGGAAATCAATCAAGGAGTATGAATATGCTAACTTTTTTGAGAAAAAACGCAAGAATAGAGAAATCCAATTTCGTGTTCAGAGGCGAGTTTGTGATGACTTACAGTGCTTGATATGGAGTCTTAGGGCGTGGTAAAGGTCTCTTTAGCTTCAGGGTATGGCAATGAGGAAGACTACGTGCTTCTTTTAGTCTGAAAATGCCTGCAATGCTGCTTTATATCTCACACTTTTTTGACAAATTTCAGTTTTTGTTCTGGCCGTTTCAATGAGCTCTAGGTCGTGAATGAGGCTTATCACCCTTGCATATGTAGTAATGAATGAGAATAGGTCACATTAAGAGGCAATGATCCATTGCAATGATGTTTTTGGATTTTGCTTAATCACCATTAAAGGAACTTTCCAAGTTTGTTCAAATTTGAATTTTCATGCATAATTGAGCTTGGCACGAATTTGGTAGGTTGTTCATGACACATAAAAGTCATTCAAATCAAAAGATGTTATTTAATTAATTTTTTTTGATTTTATTTGAATTTTATGGATTTAAAATGAATTAAATCAAATAAAATTAAATAAAAATAGAAAAATTAATGTTTAATCTTGAAATTGATCATGGGACACGTGGGTGGCATGACAAGGCTGAATCAAGTGGAAAAAAGTGGGCCCTTTTGTCAAAAATTGAAGTTTTAAGGATAGTTGACTTTTGCCATTTCATGAAAATTTCCCAACTTCTCCAAGTTATGGTCTTTGATTTACCAATCTCAAGTTATGGTCTTTGACTTAAAATGCCTTTTTGTTGACTTTTGAAAATGACCTATAATGTTGAAATTGATAACTTTTTGTGAGAGCATTTCTTGGACTTGGAATGTGAAGATGAGTTGTAGGAAATGTCCTCCCCTTCAAAATGAGCATTGAATGGGATTTTTCTGATGAACCATGAAAAAGTTATGCCTTGGTCAAGTTACAGTTGACTTTCTCAGCTGTTCAAAAATGGAAACTTTTGCATCTTGATGATTTTTGAGCCATGCTTGTGGAATCATGATCAAGACTTGATAAAATGATGATTGTGGCTTCAAAATAAGATGTTGACCAAAATTTTTGACTTTTGACTGCCAAATGACCATTTTACCCCTGCAGTTAGTTGTGGAGCAACTAGGGCTTTTGACTGTGCAACTTGACCTTGTGAGCCTTGAAACTTGGCATGTGGATGCTTGACAATGTATATAGGCATATGGGACTTGATTGGGCCCTTGAAAACCTCAACTTCCTTGCAGGAACCAAAACCCTAATTTGACTGGCTTAGGAGGGTGTTTGAACTATGCAACCCTTGAGTAGACTTGAGCAAATTGAGATGATGCTTGTCAAAACTTTGAAGAATATGGGAGGGAAAATTTTGGGGTACAACACTAAGGAATAAGGTGTTGTCCTTGTTGATGTTCGTGCTGAGGTACGGTACCCATGAAGAGCAAATGGTAACATCTCGTGCCAATCTTTGTACGTCACCGTCATCTTCTGCACAATCTTCTTAATGTTCTTATTAGCCGCTTCAACAGCCCCATTCATCTTCGGCCGGTAAGGAGAAGAGTTGTGATGCTATATCTTGAACTTCTTGCAGAGCTCAGTGATCATTTTATTGTTGAGATTGGTACCATTGTCCGTAATGATCCTCTCTGGTACACCATATCGACAGATCAGGTTATGCCGAATGAACCGTGCCACGATGTTCTTGGTCACAGTAGCAAAGGAAGCTGCTTCAACCCACTTTGTAAAGTAATCAATAGCTATCAGGATGAAACAATGTCCGTTAGATGCTCTAGGTCTAATCTCGCCGATCATATCAATGTCCCACATTGCAAAAGGCCACAGAGCTGTCAAGACGTTCAGAGGAACTGGAGGTATGTGCACCTTATCAGCATAGACTTGGAAATTATGACAGGTCCGAGAATGCTGATAACAGTCGGCTTCCATAGTGGACCAATAATATCCTGCCTGAAGGATTTTCTTTGCCATGGTATATCCACTGGAATGAGTTCCGAAAGTACCTTCATGTAATTCTATCATGATTATGTCTGCCTCGTTTTTGTCCACACATCATAATAAGGTTGAATCATGGTTGCGCTTGTAAACAATGCCATTGCTGATGAAGAACTTTTCCGCGAACCTCCTTAAAAACTTCTTGTCATTAACAGATGTACCCTCGGGGTACTCCTGAGCTTCAAGATACCTCCTCACCTCATGAAACCAGGGTTTATCTGCTACCTCTTCAGTCTCAATGTCACAGCAATGTGCAGGTTCGTCCAATCTTTCAATGATAATCCAGGGAGCTTCGTTGTCCCAATTGACTTTGAACATAGAAGACATCGTAGCCAGTGCGTCCGCCAACTGAATCTCCTCTCTAGGGAAGTGTTCAAAGGTTATCTCTTCGAAGTGCGGAAGAAAAATCAATACATACTCCTTGTAAGGAATAAGATTAGGGTGTTTCATATCCCACTCTCCTTTGATCTTACTGATCACGAGAGCGGAATCTCCGAAGACACTCAAGAACTTAATCCTTAGGTCAATTGCTGCTCGAAGACCCATAATGCATGCTTCATACTCCGCCATATTGTTGGTGCAGTTGAAACATAGTCGGGCGGTGAACGGAGTATGAGAGCCTTTAGGAGATATGATCATGGCGCCAATGTCATTGCCCAAAGCGTTTGAAGCTCCATCAAAGTACATAGACCATCAGGATCCTTCCTCAGTTCCTTCATCCGGTCCAGGTTCTTCGCAGTCAGTCACTATCATGATGCTCTCATCCGGGAATTCAAAGTTTATAGACGGGTAATCATCTACTGCTTGATGTGACAAATGATCTACCAACACACTTCCTTTGATTTCCTTTTGGGTCGTATACTGGATGTCATATTCAGACAAGATCATCTGCCATCTTGCTATTCTTCCGGACAAGGCAGACTTTTCGAAGATATACTTGATTGGATCCATTTTTGATATCAATAGAGTAGTGTGAGTCAGCATATACTGTCTCAGCCGACGAGCAGCCCATGCCAAAGGGCAGCAAGTTTTCTCAAGCAACGAGTATCGGGTCTCGCAGTCGGTAAACTTTTTGCTAAGGTAATAAATAGCATGCTCTTTTCGGCCAGACTCGTCATGATGACCCAGCACACACCCCATCGAGTTGTCAAGTACTGTCAAGTATAAGATCAAAGGTCTTCCTTCAACTGGAGGCATCAGGATAGGTGGCTCTTGTAGATACTCTTTGATCCTTTCGAAAGAGGCTTGGCATTCATCGTTCCAACGTACTACTTGATCTTTCTTCAGCAACTTGAAGATTGGCTCACAAGTAGCAGTCAGGTGTGAGATGAATCGGGCAATATAGTTCAAGCGTCCCAGAAAACCTCTGACTTCTTTTTCTGTTCGGGAGCCGGCATTTCCTGTATAGCCTTCACCTTTGCAGGATCCACTTGAATACCTTTATCGCTTACGACGAAACCCAGTAGCTTACTAGATCTCACCCCGAAGGTGCACTTATTCGGGTTTAACCTCAGCTTGTACAACTTCAACCTGTCAAATAGCTTCTGAAGGTGGTCAAGATTTTCTTCCTCAGTCTGGGATCTTGCAATCATATCATCGACGTATACCTCAATCTCATGATGGATCATGTCATGGAACAAGGCGACCATGGCACACTGATACGTTTCCCCAACATTATTCAATCCAAAAGGCATGACCTTGTAGCTAAAGGTACCCCATTGATTAACAAAGGTCATCTTCTCCATGTCTTCGGGAGCCATTTTAATCTGATTATAACCGGAGAAATCATCCATAAAAGAGAATACTTTATGCTAAGCGGTGTTGTCAACCAGAACGTCAATATGAGGCAGAGGGAAATCGTCCTTGGGGCTTGCCCTGTTCAGATCCCTATAGTCAACACACATTCAAACTTTACCATCCTTTTTTGGCACAGGAACCACGTTGGCCATCCACTGGGGGTAAGAAGTGACTGCTAGAAAACCGGCGTCAAACTGTTTCATAACTTCAGCCTTGATTTTCTCGGACATCTCTGGGCGCATTCGGCGAACTTTCTGTTTCACTGGAGGACAGTCTTCCTTGGTAGGCAATCGGTGAACCACAATATCGGTATCTAACCCAGGCATATCTTCATAAGACCAGGCAAAGATCTCAACGTAGTCACGCATCATCTGAATCAACCGTTGCTTAACACTAGCTTCTAGATTTGCACCGATCTTGACCTCTTTCTTGTCCTCTTATGTACCCAGATTTACTGATTCCACCGGCTCTTCGTGCGGCTAAATAGCCCTCTCTTCCTGAAGTAACAGTCTTGCAAGTTCACCAGGCACTTCACAATCATCTTCACCTTCGTCTTTGGCTAAGTTAATCGGACTTTAAAAGTCATAACTGGCGGTAGCAGAGTCGTTACCAATGAGATCCAGAGTGGATGTAGACCTGTATATGTGAGTGTGTGTAAAATAGCTGTTTTGCAATATGTAATAAAATAAAAACAAAGGGGCGCAAAATTTGAAATGCAAGAAAATGTCCAATGCTTTTATTAATGATATATGAAGATGACACACATAAAGCCCTCACAAATGAAACCTACGGTGTCCTGGGTAAGACATCGGGCCATAGAGTTTAAAACATTGTCTGTTACAAATTCAAAACAAAAGTCTCATTACTGGGTAACAAAAGAAATTGGGATGAAGTCCTTTGTTGTATAGTTGCTTATTCCTCCATCAGTAGTAGGATAGATCCAACTGTCGAACTCAGACTCTTCAACGTCGTCTTCAATGGCATTCACTCATGAATTGCTGATGAACAGGGGAGGTCTTTCGATCCGTGCATTCCGAACAGCCTTCTGAGCTTCTGCAGTGAAACCCAAACCAAACTTGTTAGTCTTATGTGCAAAATCATGGAGTTGGCCCCAATTCACACACCCACCTTTCTCGACAACAGCCCGGGCATCCTTGAAGGAATCCATCTTCATAGGAGGATCTTCATTGACAGTTTCAGCTGATTCCAGCGTCTGGGGAACCTCTTCAAAATGTTGGAATGGGGTCTCAATGAACTCCCCATCCATCTCTACATATCGGAAAGAGTTGAGGTGGCTCACCGTGTACTCCTCTTCTCCTTGTACTGTCACAATTTTCCCTTTCACTGGGTACTTTAGCTTCTGGTGGAGCGTAGACGTCACTGCCCCAACTTTGTGGATCCACGGATGACCCAACAAACATGAATAAGATGGCCAAATGTCTATCACATAGAATGTAGAGGTTGAAATTCTGGCTGCAGATACTCAATGTCACTTTCAATGTTATGACACCGTATCTGACTTACTATATGACAGTAAATACAAAAGCAATAAAGAACACAGTCAATTGTTTACCCAGTTCAGTGTGCAATAACACCTACTCTGGGGGCTACCAAGCCAGGGAGGAAATCCACTATAAGAGATGTTAATTCAGGAATAAACCAACCAGTTTATCTCCTTCACTTAAGACCTACCCAATGCAATTTCAATCTAAGTACAACTTAAACCTGAGTTCCTACTCACTCCCCCTCAATCACACCAGTGATACATAAACCAATTTGACTTAAGAATTGATGAAGACACTCTTCAAAAACAAACACTTGATTAAGCTTCACAGCTTTTTAATCAAGCAACACAATCACTCGTGCTTCACAACTTTGAGTGATGCACACAACTAACTTGACTCTGCTTCACAGCTTTAGTCAAGGAACATTCAAACACTCTTGCTTCAAAGCTTTGAGTGCTACACAGCCCTTACAATTAGAAACCTATTCCAAGTCACTTATCACAATGATAATTGCTTGGAGTACAATAATCAAATCTATACAGATTACAAATGATCTTCTGATCAATAAAGGGATACTTGAAAAACAGCAGCTCTGTTGAATATATAGCAGCTGCAACTTCAGTTAGGGTTTCCACAAAAACCTAGGGTTAATTCTGTTTGACCTAAAGACCAGGTCACAGGTCTTTATTAACCAGGTTAGGGTTGAGCTAGGTTACCCCTCAGAAAACGCAGGATTCTGTTCAGGAAAGACTGAGTTATTTTCCTGAAAAAACTCAGACTTATCCAACCTGCAAACCTGTTAGTTCAGAACAGGATGTCATAACATCTGTTATGACATCTGAGAAAACCTGTCTACTGATTTAGCAAAATGTGATCATTTTGCAAAATGCTCAGATACACACTTATAAACATCAGTACTTGAATTACAATATTTTTCTGCAAAGGTACCTAATGAGTCAGTACAAACTAAACTAGAATGTTATGACATCAGTCATGACATTCACACATACACTTGGGATTTACCAAAAATGCAAGCCAATACCTAAATACCTACAAACTCCCCCTTTGGCAGATTTTTGGCTAAAGACCCTAAGCAATCAGAGATAGATAGCAGCAGAAATAAGTGACAGCAGAAAAATAGAATGTCAAGTACTAATTAAGTAAGTACCAAAATATTCTCCCCCTCTTTAGCCACAAAAGGGCCAAAGATACATGTTCATAAAATTATACAGTTATCCAAAACAAAATAATAAGAGCAGCAACAGAAAACAACTGAATACACTTCCAAACTCCACCAGATATCAGCACCAACCAGCAACACCACCAAACAGCAACCAACCTTCAAGCACTGTCATCAGACTCAGAGGAGCTAGTTTCTTCAATGTTGAGATGACCTTCAGCTTCTACACCTTCTTCCCTTCTGTTTTCTTCAACTTCCTCCTTTTCTAGCCTGGCAATTAGAATTTCTAGGGTCCTTTTTCTAGCATCCAGCTCTTTGCAAGTTTCTTTTAAAACAGCTATGACATCTGATGTCTTGGACTGGGTCTTCACAGACGATGTCTTAGCTGATGTTATGACAATGTCTGGAGCATGAGATCCCTGAAACAGTTTGTAGTGTAAGCCAAGGGCAGGAGCTCTTTTGCAGACTGTATCTCTTGCCACAAGGATATCAGGGTATTGTGCCAGGATGATTCCACAAAGGAGGGAGGGAAAGGCAATTGGTCCTTTGACAGCATAACTGCCAGCATGCTTTAAAGTTTGTTCAAAGATGTACCTGCCATAGTCAAAAGCAGTCTTGGTTCCCACAGCATAAATAAATCTGCCCAATCCTGTGGAGATAGTTGATTTATGATTTGTAGGCACCCAGTTGGTTGCACCTATTTTATGCAAGATGGCAAATTTCATGCTGAGTTTACTAGCATTCAGCTTGCCTTTCAAGGGCCAGCACTTTACTTGCCTGGCTGTGATGGTTTGACAAACTTCATTGTCAGTTGCCTCCAGATCAGGACAGTCCTCATTTGTTCTTCCAAGAAACTTGTTGATTTCTGATGGAGAGAACTTGACCCTTCTTCCTCTAACAAAAACACTTTCAAAGTCAGCTGACCTTCCATCAACACAATCATTAGACAAGTTCACTACAAACTCCTTGACCAAATTTTCATAACATTTGTTAAACTTTATCACTGTCTTCATTAGTCCAGCATTCTTGATCAGGTCCATGATGTCTTTGCACTCCAAGGCATCATTGTTGAGTTCTCTCTCTAAGGCTATTCTCTTTAAGCAAACATACTTCCATCTGTTTGCATTGTCAGGATGATGAAAAGAGATGTTGTCTGTTGGCACTTCAGGCACTCTAGCAATTTTGCTGGAGGGGAGCTTCCTTCTGATAGGAGTTTCTTCAATATCAATCTCAAATTCTGATTCCTCATCAGAATCAAAAGATTCAGGTTCTTTTCTCTTCTTAGAGATTGGTTGTCTAGCAGTATGCACCTGGGCCTTCTTCCCTTTTGTCTGAATACTTTTCTCAGCCATGCCTTCAGCCTTAGATTTCTTAGCATTAGGTTTATCATTCTGACTACTCTTTCTTTTCATCAATCTCCTAGCTATGCTAGGGTTCACATTAGCAATCAGATCATTATCTGAGTAATCCTCATCCACATCAATGATAGGTGGATCAGCAGCCTTTTCTGAAGGGTTCTGAATGTTGTCTTTTTGTGTCACAACATTCTCAGTGACATCTACATTTTCAGAAACTTCCACATTTGGACTTTCTGATTGATTTAAAGGGACATAAATCCCCGGTACAGATTGGTTGCCACTCAGTATACTAGTAACCAGCCTAGCAATAGCTTGGTGAACTTGAACTGATCCTTCTCTATTAGGTACAGAAGACGAAGGATGAGAAGAATTACCAGAGGCTGTAGCTTGAGCTCTTCCTGCATGTCTGGTTCTGAGCTTTTTGACTTTGGCTGGGTTAGTTGCCATCTCTCTGAGAGGAGTGACCTCAAGAACTTCAGATTCTATGCATGTGGTGATTGCCCTAGAATCTTGGTCAGATGATGACGATGATGAGGATGACGAAGTTGCCATGGTTGAAGACGATGTCTGAGACATTTTGATTGACTTTGAGTAATGGTAGCAGTTTGAGAAAAATCTTTGATTGAGAGGAGGAAACAGGTTGCAAGGACGAGAGAGGTAGGGGGTAAAAGGGAGTCTTTTCAACTTCTTAAAGATTTTGAAAGAATTGTGAAAGTATATGATTAACCCACTAAAGATAGACTTAATAAAATTAATTCCTTCAACCTTTGTTTTAAGAAAAATTAATTGCTATAAAATCTTATGTTGGTGAATACCCAACCTGCCCCTCAAATTTTCAAGTTTATTTCCAACAAGAGCCTTGGTAGAAGAATCAGTCAGCTGAAGCTTAGAGAAACTGTGTTCCAGTTTAAATGACTTCTTCTCTTCAAAGTCAATAGGTTTCAAGGAAATGTTGATTGTATTCAGATTGTCACAACACAATGTCACAACATCTTGTGTGACATTGTACTCAGGGAGCATCTGTTTTGACCAGATGTTTTGAGAACAGTTTTTCCTAGCAGCAACTATTTCCGCACAGAATTGGGAAGGCATTCTTTTGATATGAATCACAGTTCTGGTTGATTCTTGAATAATTTTCTGTTTGTCCAGTCCATTTTGATGGAGAGTTATAGGAGAGGAGACTTCAAGCCTCATTTCTTCAGGGAAACAGAATTTATTAGACTTGTTATTTCCAACATCCTTGTCAAGATGACTTATGGTTCTGACAACACATCCTTCTTCAAGTTTATTTGCCACATCACAGATATTATCATCCTGTAGTTTTGGAGTTCTTCTGACTGCTTCCATAGAAATAGCTCTTTTCATTCTTCTTAGATGAAGGGGACCAGGCTTATGCTGCCACAGTTTCATCTCTTTTTCTTCTTTGATAATTGGACACATAGTGGAGATATCAGTGTTCTCAGGCTGCCACAAGTAGCAGTTATCTTTGGATCTGATTCCTCTCATTACAACTTCTAGTTTTTCATTAATTACTAGACATTCAGATCTTGAGAAGTTGACCTTGAATCCTAGATCACATAATTGACTGATACTAATGAGATTAGCAGTCAACCCTTTTACCAGCAGTACTTTATTCAGACTTGGAACTCCAGGACAGTCCAAATTACCAACTCCTTTGACTTCACCTTTAGCACCATCTCCAAAGGTCACAAAACTGGTGGTGTGAGGCATAACATTATTGAGGAGATTTTTGAATCCAGTCATGTGTCTGGAACATCCACTGTCAAAGTACCAGCCTTCCTTTGCAGACACTCTCAGGGAAGTATGGGCTATCAGGGCAGTAGCCTTTTTCTTCCAATGAGGAGTATGTGGTACCCTTTTTGGCTTAGGTTTAGCACCAGAGTTTTGATTAGGGTATCCATGCAATTTGAAGCAGAAGGGCTTTATGTGTCCATACCTCCCACAATGATGACATCTCCATCTTTGGTATTTTTTCTTCATGTATTTCTGATGTTGAGAGTTGTATTGAGACATCTGCTTTGACAATTGTTTAACATGCCTGATCTTCTTGTCTGCACCAGGTTTCTTAGCTTCCACAAATCCTAGACCAGATTTGTTTCCCACATTTTGTCCCACTTGTAGGATCTCTTCCAATTTATCTGATCCATTGGTCAACATCTTGACAGATTTTGTCATTTGGTTCAGTTGTGAGTTCAGTAATTGAACTTCCCCTTCTAGGTGACTTATAGTTTCAAGATCTGCCCTTTTTTCCGCCTCCAGCTTTATAATGAGTTTTGATTGTTTCTCATTCTGCACACAGACTTCAGCACTTCTGATACACAATTTCTTGTAGGTATCAGCCAGTTCTTCAAATGTCACTTCTTCATCACTAGTGTCACTTTCAGAAGTACAAACACTAGTTAGAGCAGTAACTAGTTTGGCAGATTCTTCTTCAGAATTACTTTCTGAATCATAGTCAGACCAAGTAACAGTCATTCCTTTCTTTTGTTTCTTAAGAAAGGTAGGACATTCAGCTCGAATATGTCCATATCCTTCACATCCATGGCATTGAATACCTCTGCCTTGGTTTCCCTTATCTTCTGATCTTGGTCTTCTGCTGGAACTGTCAATGTCAGAGGGAATGTTATGAACATTAGACCTTGACTTTGGATCCATTCTTTTGATGAGCTTGTTGAACTGTCTTCCAAGCATGGCAATAGCTTCTGATATATTTTCTTCTTCATCCTCCTTGTTTTCAACATCAGTGTTGGATACAAGTGTTATGCTTTTGTTCTTCTTGTCACCATTATCAGTGATCCCCATCTCAAAAGTCTGAAGAGACCCAATAAGTTCATCCACTTTCAACTTGCTGATGTCCTGGGCTTCCTCTATGGCAGTTACCTTCATTGCAAATCTTTTAGGCAAGGATCTGAGAATCTTCCTTACCAGTTTTTCTTCTGACATCTTTTCTCCCAGTGCTCCTGAGGTGTTGGCAATCTCCAAGATGTTCATGTGAAACTCATGAATGGTTTCATCTTCCATCATTTTTAGATTCTCAAACTTGGTGGTCAACATCTGAAGCCTTGACATTTTTACTTTGGAAGTGCCCTCATGAGTAGTTTTGAGAGTGTCCCAAACTTCCTTGGCCAGTTCATATTGATGTACTAGTCTGAAAATGTTTCTATCAATTCCATTGAACAAGGCATTTAAAGCTTTTGAATTTCCCAGAGCTAACTCATCTTCTTCTTTACTCCAATCTTCCTCAGGCTTCAGACTGATTGTCCCATCTTTCTCAGTTATGGTGGGATGAATCCATCCTTTGTCAGCAGCTCTCCAAGCCTTTTTGTCCAGAGATTTTAGGAAGGCAATCATACGAGGTTTCCAGTAGTCATAATTAGTTCCATCCAGAATGGGTGGTCTATTTCCAAAAACTCCTTCTTTGTCCATAGTGCCAGAAAGTGATATCCCTAGATCTCACCCAGTAATACAGGCAGGGTGCCTGCTCTGATGCCAATTGAAATTCTGGCTGCAGATACTCAATGTCACTTTCAATGTTATGACACCGTATCTGACTTACTATATGACAGTAAATACAAAAGCAATAAAGAACACAGTCAATTGTTTACCCAGTTCAGTGTGCAACAACACCTACTCTGGGGGCTACCAAGCCAGGGAGGAAATCCACTATAAGAGATGTTAATTCAGGAATAAACCAACCAGTTTATCTCCTTCACTTAAGACCTACCCAATGCAATTTCAATCTAAGTACAACTTAAACCTGAGTTCCTACTCACTCCCCCTCAATCACAGCAGTGATACATAAACCAATTTGACTTAAGAATTGATGAAGACACTCTTCAAAAACAAACACTTGATTAAGCTTCACAGCTTTTTAATCAAGCAACACAATCACTCGTGCTTCACAGCTTTGAGTGATGCACACAACTAACTTGACTCTGCTTCACAGCTTTAGTCAAGGAACATTCAAACACTCTTGCTTCAAAGCTTTGAGTGCTACACAGCCCTTACAATTAGAAACCTATTCCAAGTCACTTATCACAATGATAATTGCTTGGAGTACAATAATCAAATCTATACAGATTACAAATGATCTTCTGATCAATAAAGGGATACTTGAAAAACAGCAGCTCTGTTGAATATATAGCAGCTGCAACTTCAGTTAGGGTTTCCACAAAAACCTAGGGTTAATTCCGTTTGACCTAAAGACCAGGTCACAGGTCTTTATTAACCAGGTTAGGGTTGAGCTAGGTTACCCCTCAGAAAACGCAGGATTCTGTTCAGGAAAGACTGAGTTATTTTCCTGAAAAAACTCAGACTTATCCAACCTGCAAACCTGTTAGTTCAGAACAGGATGTCATAACATCTGTTATGACATCTGAGAAAACCTGTCTACTGATTTAGCAAAATGTGATCATTTTGCAAAATGCTCAGATACACACTTATAAACATCAGTACTTGAATTACAATATTTTTCTGCAAAGGTACCTAATGAGTCAGTACAAACTAAACTAGAATGTTATGACATCAGTCATGACATTCACACATACACTTGGGATTTACCAAAAATGCAAGCCAATACCTAAACACCTACAGAGGTGAAAACCTGAGAACCAACTTTAATCGGGATATCAACTTCTCCATGTACCATTCTCTTTGACCCATCAAAGGCCCTAACAATAATGTTACTTGCTTTCAACTCTAAACCTTCGTAGTCCAACCGGCCTAGAGCTTTCTTAGGCAAAACGTTCAATGAGGAACCGGTGTCCACCAATACATGAGCAATAGTAGTTCCCCTGCATTCAATGGAAACATGCAGGGCATCATTATGATTCTTCCCCTTAGCAGTCAAGTCGACATCAGAGAAGCCCAAACCATTATCTGCTGTCAGACTAGCCACGCAATCTTTAAACTGATCAACTGATGTTTCTTGAGGTACGTGTGCAGTCTTCAGGAATGCAATCAGAGCCTTGGCATGGGCCTCTGAGCATAGCAATAGTGATAACATGGAGATTTTGAATGGAGTTTGCCCCAACTGCTCGACTACATTGTAGTCGCTCTTTTTTATGATCTTCAAAATTTCCTCCATCTCTTGTCTAGAGGCTTCAACAGTAATTTTCTTTGGTGCCTCCGTCTGGGCAGGCTCATCAGTGGCCCCTTTTCCTCGAGTGTCGGACGACTCGGCAACAGAGGTAAGAATGGGAACTTGAAAAGGAATAGTAGTAGGTACACTGGCAGGTATGATAACAACAGGTTTACGAACAGTTAGTGGAGAGATATCAGGGGAGAAAAGTCTTCCACTGCGGGTGACTTTAGCAGGTCCAACAATATTGTTGACGTCAGTATCATCATCCAAATCTTGTTTAACTCCGTGATAATAAACATCAGCCACGTAGTTCCAAGGGACATCTTTATCAGATGTATAGGGGATAGGCCCTGGAACAGTGATGATCAACAGCGTGATTCTTGGAACATATGTAATTCTAACAGGCTTTCTCGAGGAAGCCTTGGAAGAATTGTCGAAAATGGTGACAATAGCAACTTCTTCAGTAGGAACCAAAGGAACAACAGTCTTCTCAAACAGAATTTCTTTATTATCCATCAGGCGTTGGACACCTGACTTCAAAAGATGGAAACCGGTAGGTAGGACAGAACACATACGACAAGCTTCGTCACAACCCGGAAATAAACCGACTAGCAAAAGGTTCTTCTTCACAGTCATCAAAGGGGTAACAATGTCGTTCACAGAAACCACAAATGAGTCTTCATCTATAGCATTTACTCCATGCTTGGGCATGGGAGCAGTCACAACATTAGGTCTTTCAGGCGCCTCGAACTCAATCTCCTTAGCATCAATCAAGTCCTGTATTTTGTTCTTCAAAACCCAACAATCATCTGTATCATGCCCCGGGCTATCAGATTGAAAAGCACAGCGGGAATTAGGGTTGTACTTTGGTGATGTAGTGTTGGGATTCTACGGGGCCTCCCTTGGAATCACTAGATTGGTTTTCAATAACTGTGGCAGAATCTGAGATAAAGTCATGTTAAGCTGAGTGAATTGTCTTCGAGGTTTCCCGGCCCTTGGCTGATTGTTGCACTGAGGAGCACCAGCAGGTCTTGAAATAACAACCGTATTAACAGCTTGGCGGCGTTCAGGTCTATTCTGGCTTTTTGAACTGTAAACAGCACTGGACTCCTTCTTAAAAGGCTTCTTCTTGGTGCTTGACGAAGCACCTTTCTGTATCTTACCGAATTTGATACCAGCCTCAATCCTTTATCCGGTCATAATCAATTCCGTAAACCCGGATGATGAACTTCCAATCAGATGGTTGAAATACAGACCAGACAAGGTCCCCAGAAACATATCAACTAACTCCCTATCAGCCAAGGGTGGTTGCACTCTTCCAGCAAGGTCCCTCCACTTCTGAGCATAATCTTTGAAACCTTCGTCGGCACCCATTGACATACCCTGGAGTTGGGTACGCGTGGGAGAAAGGTCGGCATTGTATTGGTACTGCTTGTAGAAAGCAGCGGCCAAATCTTGCCAACTACGGATACTGGCTCCTTCTAGCTGGTAAAACCATTCAAGTTGAGTCCCTGAGAGACTGTCTTGAAAGAAGTGGATCCATAGGTTCTTGTCAGCGGTGTACGGCTGAATCTTCCTTACATACGACCGAAGGTGCAGCTTCGGATAAGAAACTTCGTCGTACTTAGCAAAGGTTGGTGCTTTGAACTTGTGGGGAATCACCACCCCAGATGACAGACCTAAATCACCAAAGTCCAGACCAGGCACTTTCTGTACTTCCATCGCACTCAACCGGTCTTCCAGTTGCTTGTATCTATCCTCAGCCGGAGGATACTGGTCTTCGTCGAAGTCCGTCTAGTTGTCTGAAACCACAGGGCTAGGAGCCCTCCTTTCTTCCTGACTATCTTTCCCTCCAGATGAGGTGGTCAAATCAACTTCATCTCGTAGCCTATTTCCAAACCTGTGGCCCATGTTAAACAGGACCGTCTTCTTCTTTTTCTTCTTCTCTTTCAAGATAAGGGCCTTCAGATCTTGCTGACCCTTAGCCAAATTCATGAACAATTCCTGGAACTGAGCGTTTTGAGCCTGCAGAGCCTTGATTATTTGTTCAGTTGATGGTTCAGAAGACATGATGCTGAAATAAACAACGAAGAAGATAAGAGACTTGTAAGGGTACCTGTTATGAGGTGCATGGAATGAAATGCATATGCTATGATTTCAAAGACATCGAGAAATTCAAATTCGTAAACCAAACATGAAACACACTTTTATTAGATAAACTTGAAATTCAATTGTTCACAAATTGCCCTTAAGGCGTTACAAGAAAGGAAATACTGAAAAGTAAATAAAAACTGGAAGTAATCAAAGGACATCAGCGCTCCCATGGTCGTTTTCCTTTAGTGCTGACATAGTCGTTGATGATCTGCTCATTCTCCAGCTACCTAGTCAACTTATGAATCTTTCGCTCTTGCTCGTGATACTTTTCTCTATAAGTATCCTGCTCTTCCCTTAGCTGCATCCAGGACCTCTTCAATTCCCCAATGTCAGTAGGCATGTAAGGGTGCAAGATAGTAGGAGGAACCCCTTCCTCATCAACAACTTCAACAATAATAGGCAAGACGGCTTCATAGGGCATTCCCAGCTTTTGGGCACGTATGCGAACCCATCGGAGATATGGTTCCATTGGTAGAGAAGTCTTCGCACCCAGCTCGTGTGGATCAGATCTGTGTACTCTATCCCAAGCCCTTATGAATCTACGACATTGCTCGTCACTACCCCCATGGAAATCAAAGATTATACTAGGCATTAGCAGCTCATGAGGTCCTTCCCTTCTGGCTCGCCCGAACTGACGTAAGGCCAAGCATGGATTGTAAGTAATTCCTCCATTGGTTCCTATCAATGGAACATTGGGGTATTCCCCACAGCAATCAATAATAGCCACCTCATCCATACCCTTAATAGTCCAAATGATGTCATTGTGAGAGAGAGACATGATTCGGTAGGCCCAGCTCATGCCTTCTTTGTTCTTCAGAACTGATTTGGGGAGGTGATAAATAAACCACCTCGCCAACAATAGAGCACAGCACATCAAGGTTCCCCGCTTCCGAGCAGTACGGGCATAAAGCTGATGAAGAATGTCACCCAAGAGAGTGGGTACAGGATTACCAGAGATGAAGATTTTTACCGCATTCACATCAACAAAGGAGTCAGAGTTAGGAAACAATACCAAGCCATATATCAGAAGAGCCAGAATATCTTCGAATGCCTGGAAGTCTAGACTATCCCAGAAATGATTAGCCTTACCAACCAAGAACTTAGTCAAAAAGCCCTTTTCTCCACTACGAGTTTCCCAATTAGCCATTACTTCAGCCTTTGTCAGATGAAGGGCTGAAGCAATCTCTTCCGGCCTAAGGATCTTCTCCCAACCTGTAAACGGGGTTTGCTCTAGAATAAAGATACCAAGAAGATCAGAGAACTCTTCCAAGGTAGGGACCAACTGGTAGTCCTGAAAAGTAAAGAAATGGTACAATGGATCAAAGAACTGGACTAGGACACTCATCATCTGCTCGTCCAATTTGGAGGTGACCAAACCAAGAAGATGCCCATGTCTTCTGAAAAAGGAAGTAGTATCTGACATCTTTGCAACCAACTCTTTAAGCATTATGGGAATCTGGACAAAGTTGATCCGGATGGTGTTCCTACGCATAGGTGTCATGACCTACAAAACAGAACAAAGATGAATCCCTTCTGTCTTTGAAATAGGTTAGTCCAATGCAAGATGCATGCAATGTTATGATGTCATGATAGAAAACACACCACAAGTATCCACAAATAGCAAACATGGTAAAGGCACACAAGTCACACAAAGAGCCCTTAGATTTCAGGCTGGCAAGGAGTCTAGGTACTACCCTCTTTCAGTTCAGTTGGTTCAAACCTGTCCTAAAAATAGTAACCGGGTTCTAGAGGATCTCAATACCACTAACTACCCTCATCAGTCATAATTCCAGTTTAGCAACCTTTTCTTGCGGCCGGAATCATCGCAAGAGTTTAGTCTCAATGAGTGTAGCATATTGCTACTGTTCTATGGCCAAGTTGGTCAATTTAAAGGTTCTAAGGTCAGTTGGTGCTTAATGACCCCTTAGCAGACCCATATTCTCCTCGTTGCGCCACAAGGGATATCGGTACGTACTAAAGTGCCACACCAATGTAGCTACTGCTTCAACCGTATCGGTCTACGCCATATAATTCCCTCACAGTTTATTGCTACTTACCTAAAGGGTATCCCCCAGATCCAGGTTAGGATCTATAGTAACTCCGATACAAGCCCACGAATATAAAGCATACAAGTCAAGCAATTGACAACATATGAACTATTCCTAAGGTACACCCCACTTATTAAGCGATCCCCAGCAGAGTCGCTAGTTCTGTGATACGGTGGGAAGAACTGACTGTTTTTTAGGAATGCTGGTTTGCGTTTTGCGTTTGTTTTCGCAAAATGTCGTGGTAAGCAAGAGTCGCCACCGACTTTTATTTTATCCAACAAGGAAAGGAAAAAAGCCCAGAAAAATTCCTTTTTCGAGATATTTCTCGGGTTCGGAGGGTAGATTATAGAAAGGGAAGGTATTAGCACCCTTTCTATCTATGGTTATCCACGGGCTCTTAGGTACTTGCTCATATTGTTTTCAAAATTGAGTTTCTTTGTGCTTGTGGGTTTGAAAAGGTTTTTGTTTTGGAAACTTCGATTCAACTCTTGCTTCTGTCCTCAAGAGTGTATGAAGTGTTTTTGAAAACTTTGTTCGAAAAAGTGTAAGTGTGAAAAAGATTTTGTTTTTTGAAAGAGAAAGTACTTAAGAACCATCTACCTACTCGAAAAAGGAATCGTTCTATGCTATCTTCCTTTAGACAACGATGTCCCACTATTGATGAATAGGTAGCATCATCGTTGGAGTTTTAAGGGTCAATTCGAATGCGGGACTTGCAGTCACCAAAGCAATGTTAGGATGCCTTAGCGGTAACCCTAATGTCTTAGATCATTTGTTTTGAGGCAACAATATCCGAGGCAACCGTTTCGAGGCGACTATGATCTTTTAGACAAGAGGGTGACCTCTAAAGTGACCTATACTCAATGACCGCGTACGAAGGCAACCAAGTGGGGGGTACCCTAAGAGTGCGCATGTACGAGTGTGTCGTTTTCAGTTAATTTTTATCTTTGTACATGTTAATGGTGATCTATTTTGATTTTAGGTTAAAACATTGAATCTTGTCATGCATTCTTATTATCAATCATCTAACAGTTATATTTTGCGGAAAATAAATTGCGGAAATTAAATTACAAGGCGTCGGGTATTTACATCGCCAAAGACAAACCCTTTGAAAATAAATAAAGCGATAAATAAATAAAAGTCCTATTAAGCTATTACAAACCGGAGGCAAGTACATTATTGGATAAAATAAATAAATCACGTGCAGGAAATTAAATCGAGCGCAAAGTTCTAGGGTTTTGACCCTTTTTGTTAAAGAAAAGATTTTTTGTTGTTTTTTTTTAATTTTAAGAAAGAAATAAATCTAAATTAATTACTAAATTAAATAAATAAATTAATTAATAAAAATAAATATTTTTGGGTTCTTGTTATTTTAAGAAAGAAAAATAAAATAATCAATGTTAGTAAAAACCTAATTAAGTCTAAGTTAATTTTAATTATTTACAAAAATATATTAAAGTTATTCTAATTAAAGTTCTAAATCAATTAATTAATGTTTATTAATAAAAATAAAAATTTGAATTTAATTTGATAAAGAAAATATTTTGTGGTTTTAATTTTATAAAGGAAAAAATTTGATTGGTTAGAAAATAATAAAAATAATTAAATCAAATAAAAATGAACAAATAAATAATAGAAAGAGAGAAAGGGTATGGGCCTGAAAAGGGTGGTTTGAGAAGCAATCTGAGGCCCATTTGCATTGGCCCTGTTTGACTTTCTTGATTCAGTGGGTGCACATTGACTGGGTCTATGGTAGACCATCAGCTTCTGGCCACCAAATTTGGCCCATGGCCATCTGGCCATCAAATGCTTGAGGATGTATGATAGGCTTCACGCTTGGATATGTACAGCATATTTGGGCATGTATGGGAGCCTGGTTTGGATTGATTTCAACTCAGTGAACCTCCAGGAATCAATTGGGATGCTTCTTGGCTTCTAAGATTGCCTCTAAGTGTGAATTCGAATTCAAGCTTTTTCACCTCTTTTTCAAGTTTTGGTTCTGTCTATTCTTGCAGCCTCTAACCCTTATTTCGTGTCTTAAGCTTCCTTATGTATTGTGGAATGCATTAGGTTAAGAATTATGGATTCAATCTCTCTAAATCAATGAACCCATATTTGATTTGATTCATTCTTGAAAGCTTGCCAAATTTGTCAAAATTCCATCTTTTTGCACATGATCTTGTGTGATACGAATTTGATGCTCTTAATGATGATGATCTCAACCTGAAATAGCCAAAAACATCTCAAGTAATCAATATTTGGATTTTATTTGATTTAATTTGATATAAAATGAAATAATTCAATAAGAAATCAAATAAAATAATAAAAAAGAAATATGATCTCAAGGCTGAATCTAGGACACGTGTGCAATGGGGCAAGCTCAAATCAAGTGGAAAAGAATGGGCCCATTTGACAAAATTTGAAGTTTTGGGGATAGTTGACTTTTGGCAATTTTGCAAAAATGCCCAACTTCAACAATGCATAACTTCCTCAATTTTGAACTTTTGGAGGTGTTCTTGGACTTTTTAGAAAAGTTGAGATGTCCTCTAACAAACCATTTTGGTATCATCGCATTTTGATATTCCATGCTCAAGTTATAAGCTTTGGAAAAAAGGTGTTTTTGTTGACTTTCAAAAATGACCTATAATGTCCAAATTTATAACTTTTTGTGAGTGCATTTTCTTAAATTGGGGTATGAATATGGATTGTAGGAAATTGCATCCTCTTACAAATGAGCTTTGGATGGGTCATTTATCATAAAGTATGAGAAAGTTATACTTGGTCAAAGTTGAGTTGACTTTTCCTGCAAAATCCTAATTTAGCAACTTTTGAGTCTTGATGAATTTTGAGCAATCCTTGATGAATCATGATCAACCCTTGATAAAATGATGAAATATCCTTCAAAATTATAATGTTGACAAAAAATCTTGAAGTTTGACTGTATTTGGGTCACAGTTGACTTTTGCCCTAGCACAGTCGATTTTTGGACCCTTTGAGCAATTGGCTGACCAAACTTCCTCTGCAAGGCTTGAAACTTGACATGGATGATCTTGAGAACATATTAGGACATAGGGGAGCACTTGAGGTCATTTGGACTCAAGGATCTTTATGCAACACAAAACCCTAATTTGGGGTTGACTGCCTTAGGAGATAGCTTGACTGTGCAACTCTTGAGCAATCTTGAGCCACCTGGAGATTTTTCTTGCAATGTTTTTGAGAAATATGAGAGGGAAAATTTTGGGGTACTACAGAAAGGAAAAAAACACAGAAAAATTCCTTTTTTCGAGATATTCTGAGTACGAGGGGTAGATTATAGAAAGGGAAGGTATTAGCACCCTTTCTATCCGTAGTTATCTACGGGCTCTTAGGTACTGGCTCATCATTTTCAAAATTGCTTCTTTGTGTGTTTGTGTGATTTGAAAAGTTTTTTTACTTTGATTTAACTCTTTCTTCTGTCTTCAAGAGTGTAACAAAGTGTTTTTGAAAGCTTTGTTTGTAAAGGAGTGTAAGTGTGAAAAAGTTTGTTTGGATTGAGCAAGTACTTAAGAACTAATCTACCTACTCGAAAAAAGAGAATTGTTCTATGTTGGTTTCCTTTAGACAATGCTATCCCACTATTAGTGAGTAGGTAGCATCGTCGTTGGAGTTTTAAGGGTCAATTCGAAAAGGGACGTACGGTCACTAAAGCAATGTTAGGACGTCTTAGTAATAACCCTAATGTCTTAGATCAATTATTCGAGTCAACAATTCCGAGGCAACTTTTCCGAACGGGACTTTGATCTTTGTTTAGACAAAAGAGAGACCACTAAAGAATGCTATACTTAATAACCGTTTACCGAAGGCAACCAAGTGGGAGTGTACCCTAGGAGTGCGCATGTGCGAGTGATTCAATTTCAGATTATTTATCTTTGCACATTTAGGGTTTGCTAACTGTTTTAAAGTTTTACATACATTCTTGTCATGCATCCTAATATCATACATCTAACAGTTTAATATTTTGCGGAATTTAAAGTGCGGAAATTAAACTACGCTATTACAAGGCTTCGGGTATTTACATAGCCAAAAAAACCCTTAAAAATAAAGCGATAAATGAAAAGTAAAAGATCCTAATTAACTATTACAACTTGTGAGCAATTACATCAATATAGAAAAAATAAATGATAAGGCGCGCGCGAGGAAATTAATAACGATAAAAAATTAGGGTTTTGACCCTTTCTAACCTATTTGAAAGAAAAAATGTTTTTGTTTATTTTTTAAGGAAAGAATTAGGTTTTAAATTAAATACTAAATTAATTAGCTAATTAAATTAATTAATGAAAATAAATATTTAACCTAATCTTGTGTTTTTGGTTATTTTTAGGAAAAGAAAATATAATTAAGTTAGAAATAAAACCCTAATTGTTCTAATTATTTTTAAATTTATTTACAAAAAGAATTAAAGTTATCTAAAATTAACAAACTAATTAAATTAATTTAATTTTTGATAAAAAATAAAATCTAAACCTAATTTGGTGAAAAATATTATTTTTGTGATTTTTTGATAAAAAGAATTATTTAATTTTGTTAGTAAAACAAATAAATAAATTAAATGAAATAAAATATAAAAAGAAAAAGGTAAGAGTTATTGGGCCTGAGAAAAGCAGTTTGCGGGGGTGCAGATAGCATTTTTCTGGGCCCAAAACAAAGTTGTCCACATTGACTTGCACGATCACTTGCTTTGCGTTGACTGAGCCTCATGATGCTCCTTCATTGAGGGCCTTTGGATCTGGCCATCTGGCAGGCTGGGTGATGAGGACGCATGATGGTCCTTTGGCTTGTGTACGCATGAGATTACCTGAAAGAAAATAATATGAAGAATGGGGGGACCTGGGATTCGAACCCAGGCCCTGATGCATTGTACACTCGCATGGCTACCAACTGCACTACATGTGTTAGTTGTTATATAATTAAACATAAATAATAATATGGAAAACAACAAGATTCTCAGATCCAAACGCGCGAATTTTCAAACACGCGAATGATAGCTTGCCACGACATCTTCTTCCTCCTTGTTCTGTTGGTAAAAGTCTCAGACTTTTATCTACGGCACCATGCCCGTCACTACAAATCTGTACATTCTCAAAATCAAACACACGCATGATAAATAAACTAAAGCCATGGATAGCTTCGTCTGGACCTGCTGAGTTCAATGGTGGCCCTTTCATGGCCCAATTTTGCCTGTAAACAAAAATCCCAAATCGAAGCTACAAACCCTAACAATGGTGAAATCTCATACAGTCTATTGTACCCCAAAATTTTCCCTCCCATATTTCTCAAGACATTGCAAGAAAAATCTCCAAGGTGCTCAAGTTTGCTCAAGAGTTGGATAGACAAGCTATCTCCTAAGGCAGCCAACCCCAAATTAGGGTTTTGTGTTGCATCAAGATCCTTGAGTAAAAATTACCTCAAGTGCTCCCCAATGTCCTAATATGTTCTCAAGGTCATCCATGTCAAGTTTCAAGCCTTCCAGAGGAAGTTTGCTCAGTCAATTGCTCAAAGGGCCCAAAAATCGATTGTGCTAGGGCAAAAGTCAATTGTGGCCTATATGCAGTCAAACTTCAAGATTTTTTGTCAACATTCTCATTTTGAAGGAAATTTCATCATTTTATCAAGGGTTGATCATGATTCATCAAGGATTGCTCAAAATTCATCAAGACTCAAAAGTTGCTAAATTAGGGTTTTGTAGGAAAAGTCAACTCAACTTTGACCAAGCATAACTTTCTCATACTTTATGGGAAATGACCCATACAAAGCTCATTTTGAAGAGGATGAAATTTCCTACAATCCATCTTCGTACCTCAAGATCAAAAAATGCACTCACAAGAAGTTATAAATTTGGACATTATATGTCATTTTTGAAAGTCAACAAAAACACCTTTTTTCCAAAGCTTATAACTTGAGCATGGTATATCAAAATGAGATGAGACCAAAAGGGTTTGTTAGAGGACATCTCAAGTTTTCTAAAAAGTCCAAGAAAACCTCCAAAAGTTCAAAATTGAGGAAGTTATGCATTGTTGAAGTTGGGCATTTTTGCAAAATTGCCAAAAGTCAACTATCCCCAAAACTTCAAATTTTGTCAAATGGGCCCATTCTTTTCCACTTGATTTGAGTTTGCATCATTTCCCACGTGTCCTAGATTCATCCATGAGCCCATATTTTATTTTATTATTTAATTTTATTTTTAATTGAATTTATTCATTTTTAATCAAATAAAATCATATAAAATCCAATGCTTTGATAACACAAGATTTTTTGGATATTTCAGGCTTTGATTGCAATCTTTATCATCATCAAATTCGAATCTCACCAAAACATGGGCAAAAAGATTGAAATTTGGCAAAATTGGCAAGGTTTAAAGAGGAGATCAAATCAAATTCAAAGGCATTGATATGGGAGGATTTGATCCATAATTCTTACCCTAATACACTACACACTACATAAGCAAGCAAAAGGAGTCGAGATCAGGGTTGGAGGCTGTTGAAGGTGGCAGAACAGAAATTGAAAAAGCACCAAAAAACTTGAGATTGAAACCAAGCTTGGAGACATTTTCAGGGCTTGGCAAGCATCACAATCTCTTTCTGGCAACTCTCAGAAGCGAAACCAATCAGAATCACACATTTTCCAGCTTCCTAGGGCGCTGTAAGTGGTTCACGAGTCCGCTCCATTCTTGAAATCAACTTGTGTTATTCTTGCATCTATAACGAAAACTAATTGCATATTTTGATTCACCATGCCATTTGCAGTCTTTTGACATTATTTAATTTCATTCATCTAACCTGTATTGTGATTCACCATAGTTAGGGTTTCATGGTTTGGTTTAGGGGTTTTCGTTTCAGATAAAATCAACCTTAGTAATGTCTATAGGCGTGACCGGAAGAGGAAGGCGAGTTTAACCATGGCATCAGAAGGCATTTCTATGGCCTATGGAAGATTTTGGAGCGTGACAGGCATTTGAAGACATTTTGGCTCTTCTCATATATGGTTTGGTATTGTTTCCTAACTCCGATTCCTTTGTTGACGTGAATGCGGTAAAGATCTTCATTTCCGGTAATCCTGTTCCTACTCTCTTGGTTGACATTCTTCACTCTCTGTATGCCCGTACTGCTCGGAAGCGGGGAACCCTTATGAGTTGTGCACCATTGCTGGAGAGGTGGTTTATTTATCACCTTCCCAAATCAGTTTTGAAGAACAAGGAAGGCATGGGCTGGGCCTACAAGATTATGTCTCTCTCTCATAATGACATCATTTGGACTATTAAGGGTATGGAAGATGTGGCTATTATTGATCGCTGTGGGGAATACCCCAATGTTCCACTGATAGGAACCAATGGAGGAATCACTTATAATCCGTGCTTGGCCTTACGTCAGTTCGGGCGAGCTAGAAGGGAAGGACCTCATGAGTTGCTAATGCCTAGTATTGTCTTTGATTTCCAAGGAGATAGTGACGAGCAACGCCGCAGATTCATAAGAGCTTGGGATAGGGTACACAGGTCTGATCTACACGAGCTAGGTGCGAAGACCTCTCTTCCAATGGAGCCATGTCTCTGATGGGTTCGAATCCGTGCCCAAAAGCTGGGAATTCCCTACGAAGCTGTCTTACCTGTGATTGTTGAAGTTGCTGATGAAGAGGGGGTTCCTCCTACCATCCTACACCCTTATATTCCTACTGACATTGGGGCATTAAAGAGATTGTGGATGCAACTAAGGGAAGAGCGGGATACTTACAGAAAAAAGTATCACAAACAAGAGAAGAAGATTCAGAAGTTGACAAGGTAGTTGGAGAACGAGCGGATCCTCAATGATTATGTCCGCACCGATAAGAAACGACCATGGGAGCACTGATTGTCTTTTTGATTATTTCTAGTTTTTAATTTACTTTTCAGTTTTCTTTCTTGTAACACCTTAAAGGCATCTGTTTAACAATTGAATTCAAAGTTTATCTAATAAAAGTGTGTTCATTTTTTTGTTTACGAATTTGAATCTCTCGACGTCTTTGAAATCATATCATACCATTTCATTCCATGCACCTCATAACAGGTATCCTTACAGGTTTTCTCATCTTCTTTGTTGTTTATTTCAGCATCATGTCTTCTGAACCATCAACTAAACAAGCAATCAAGGCTCTATAAGCTCAAAACGCCCGGTTCCAGGAATTGTTCATGAGTTTGGCTAAAGGTCAGCAAGATCTGAAGACCCTTATCCTAAAAGATAAGAAGAAGAAGAAGAAGAAGAATACGGTCCTCCTAAACATGGGGCACAGGTTTGGAAACAGGATGCGAGATGAAGTCAATTTATCCCACTCATCTGGAGGGGGAGAAAACCAAGAAGAAAGTAGGGTGCCTAACCCTGTGGTATCTGACCACGAGACTGACTTTGACGAAGACAAGTATCCTCCGGCTGAGGATAGATATAAACAGCTTGAAGAACGGTTAAGTGCGATAGAAATTCAGAAGGTCCCTAGGTTGGACTTTGGTGATCTAGGTTTTTCGTCTGGGGTGGTGATTCCCCATAAGTTTAAAGCACTGATCTTTGCTAAATACGACGGGGTTTCTTGCCTAAAGTTGCACCTCCGTTCGTATGTTAGGAAAATTCAGCCATACACCGCTGACAAGAACCTCTGGATCCACTTCTTTCAAGACAGTCTCTTAGGGACTCAGCTTGAATGGTTTTACCAGCTGGAAGGAGCCAGTATCCGTAATTGGGAGGACTTGGCTGCTGCTTTCTACAAGCAGTACCAATACAACGCCGACCTCGCTCCTACGCGTACCCAACTCCAGGGTATGTCTATGGGAGCGGGTGAAGGTTTCAAAGATTATACTTAGAAGTGGAGGGACCTTGGTGGTAGAGTACAACCTCCCTTGGCTGATAGGGAGCTAGTGGATATGTTTTTGGGGACCTTGTCTGGTCCGTATTTCAACCATCTGATTGGAAGTTCATCGTCCGGGTTTACAAAGCTGATTATGACCGGGGAAAGAATTGAGGCTGGTATCAAATCTGGTAAAATACAGAAGGGTGCTTCATCAAGCACCGAGAAGAAACCCTTTAAGAAGGAATCCAGTGTTGTCTACAGTTCAAAGAGCCATAATAGACCTGAACATCGCCAAGTTGTTAATGCGGTTGTTATATCGAGACATGTTGTTGCCCCTCAGCGCAACAATCAGCCAAGGGCCGAGAGACCACGAAGACAATTCACTCAGCTTAACATGACGTTATCTCAGATTCTGCCGCAGTTATTGAAGACCAACTTGGTGATTCCGAAGGAGGCCCCGAAGAATCCCAATACAACATCACCCATGTACAATCCTAACACCTGTTGTGCTTTTCACTCCGATAGCCCGGGGCATGATACGAATGATTGCTGGGTCTTGAAGAACAAAGTACATGATTTAATTGATGCTAAGGAGATTCAGTTCAGAGCGCCTGAAAAGCCTAATGTCATAACGGCACCTATGCCCAAACATGACGCGGGAGTGAATGCTATTGAAGACGGTGATGAAGAGTTTGATATTGACAACTGGATCTACCCGACTGCAGATGGTGGATTGAACAATTGGACAACGAAAGACTCTATGCCCGTTTCTGTTATTACCTAGTAATGAGACTTTTGTTTTAAGTTTGTAACAAACAATTTTTAACTTTACGGCCCAGTGTCTTACCCGAGGCACCATGGCTTTGTTTGTGAGGGCTTCATGTGTGTCATTTTCATATATCATTAATAAAAGCATTGGACGTTTTCTTGCATTTCAAATTTTGTGCTCCTTGTTTTTCTTTTATTATATGTTGCAAAACAGCTATTTTACACACACTCACATATACAGGTCTACATCCACTCTGGATCTCACTGGTAACGACTCTGCTATTTCCAGTTATGACTTCGAAAGTCCGATCAACTTAGCCGAAGACGAAGGTGAAGATGATTGCGAAGTACCTAGTGAACTTGCTAGACTCTTACTTCAGGAAGAGAGGCCATACAGCCGCATGAAGAGCCAGTGGAAACAGTGAATCTGGGTACAGAGGTAGACACGAAAGAGGTCAAGATCGGTGCAAATCTGGAAGCTAGTGTTAAACAACGGTTGATTCAGATGCTGCATGACTATGTTGAGATCTTCGCCTAGTCTTATGAAGATATGCCTGGGTTGGATATCGATATTGTGGTTCACCGCCTGCACACCAAGGAAGATTGTCCTCCAGTTAAATAGAAGGTTCGCTGAATGCGCCCAGAGATGTCTGAGAAAATTAAGGCTGAAGTTATGAAACAGTTTGACGCCAGTTTTCTAGCAGTTACTTCTTACCCTCAGTGGGTGGCCAACATGGTCCCAGTTCTGAAGAAGGATGGTAAGGTTCGAATGTGTATTTACTATAGGGATCTGAACAGGGCAAGCCCCAAGGATGACTTCCCTCTACCTCATATCGACATTCTGGTTGACAGCACTGCACAACATAAGGTCTTCTCCTTTATGGATGGTTTCTTCGGTTATAATCAGATTAAAATGGCTCCCGAAGACATGGAGAAGATAACCTTTGTTACTCAATGGGGTACCTTTTGCTACAAGGTCATTCCCTTCGGATTGAAGAATGCTGGGGCAACGTATCAGCGCACCATGGTCGCTTTGTTCCATGACATGATCCATCATGAGATTGAGGTATACGTCAATGACATGATTGCAAGATCCCAGACTGAGGAAGAACATCTTGACCACCTTCAGAAGCTATTCGACAGGTAGAAGTTTTACAAACTGAGGTTAAACCCAAACAAGTGCACCTTCGGGGTGAGATCTGGTAAGCTGCTGGGTTTCGTCGTAAGTGATAAAGGTATTCAAGTGGATCCTGCAAAGGTGAAAGCTATACAGGAAATTCCATCTCCCCGAACAGAAAAAGAAGTCAGAGGCTTTCTGGGACGTCTGAACTATATTGCCCGATTCATCTCACACCTGACTGCTACTTGTGAGCCAATCTTCAAGCTATTGAAGAAAGATCAAGTGGTAAGATGGAACTATGAATGTCAGGCCGCTTTCAAAAGAATCAAAGATTATCTCCAAGAGCCACCTATTCTGATACCGCCAGTTGAAGGGAGACCTTTGATCTTATACTTGACAGTACTCGACAACTCAATAGGGTGTGTGCTGGGGCAGCATGACGAGTCTGGCCGAAAAGAGCATGCTATTTATTACCTTAGCAAAAAGTTTACCGACTGCGAGACCCGATACTCGTTGCTCGAGAAAACTTGCTGCGCTTTGGCATGGACTGCTTGCTGGCTGAGACAGTATATGCTGACTCACACTACTCTATTGATATCAAAGATGGATCCAATCAAGTATATCTTCGAGAAGCCTGCCTTATCCGGAAGAGTAACAAGATGGCAGATGATCTTGACTGAGTATGACATCCAATACACGACTCAAAAATCAATTAAGGGAAGTGTGTTGGCAGATCATTTGGTACATCAGGCAGTGGACGATTACCAGTCTATGAACTTTGAATTTCCGAATGAGAATATCATGTTGGTAACCATCTGTGAGACACCTGGACCAGATGAAGGACCTGAGGAGGGATCCTGATGGTCTATGTACTTTGATGGAGCTTCAAACGCTTTGGGTAATGGCATTGGCGCTGTGATCATATCTCCTAAAGGCCCTCATACTCAGTTTACCGCTCGGCTATGTTTCAATTGCACCAACAATATGGCAGAGTATGAAGCGTGCATCATGGGTCTTCGAGCAGCAATTGACCTAAGGATTAAGTTCTTAAGTTCTTAAGTGTTTTCAGAGATTCCGCTCTCGTGATCAGTCAGATCAAAGGTGAGTGGGATACGAAACACCCTAATCTTATTTCTTACAAGTAGTATGTGTTGACGTTGCTTCCCCATTTCTAAGAGATAACCTTTGAACACTTCCCTAGAGAGGAGAATTAGTTAGCGTACGCGCTAGCTACGGTGTCTTCTATGTTCAAAGTCAATTGGGACAACGAAGCTCCCCGAATTATCATTGAAAGGTTGGACGAACCTGCACATTGTTGCGACGTTGAGACTGAAGAGGCAACAGATAAACCTTGGTTTCATGAAGTGAAGAGGTACCTTGAGGCTCAGGAATACCCCGAGGGTGCATCTGTTAATGATAAGAAGTTTCTGAGGAGGTTCGCGGCAAAGTTCTTCATCAGCAATGGTATTCTTTACAAATGTAACCATGATTCAACCTTACTGCGATGTGTGGATAAGAACGAAACAGAAAGGATCATGGTAGAGTTACATGAAGGTACTTTCAAAACTCATTCCAGTGGACACACCATGGCAAAGAAGATCCTACGGGCAGGATATTATTGGTCCACAATGGAAGCCGACTGTTATCAGCATTCTCGGACCTGTCACAAGTGCCAAGTCTATGCTGATAAGGTGCACATACCTCCAGTACCTCTGAATGTCTTGACAGCTCCTTGGCCTTTTGCAATGTGGGGCATTGACATGATCGGTGAGATCAGACCTACAGCGTCCAACGGGCATCATTTCATCCTGGTAGCAATTGATTACTTTACAAAGTGGGTTGAAGCAGCTTCCTTTGCTACTGTAACCAAGAACGTCGTGGCACGGTTCATTTGGCACAACCTGATCTGTCGATACGGTGTACCAGAGAGGTTCATTACAGACAATGGTACAAATCTCAACAACAAGATGATCACTGAGCTCTGCAAGTAGTTCAAGATACAGCATCACAACTCTTCTCCCTACCGGCCAAAGATGAATGGGGCTGTAGAGGCGGCTAATAAGAACATTAAGAAGATTGTGCAGAAGATGACGATGATGTACAAAGACTGGCACGAGATGTTACCATTCGCCCTTCATGGGTACCGTACCTCAGCACAGACGTCAACAGGGGCAACACCCTATTCCTTGGTATAAGGTATCGAGGCGGTCTTGCCCATTGAAGTGAAGATACCTTCTCTTCGGATTATGAAGGACGCAGGTTTAAGCGAAGATGACCGGATCCATACCCAGCTTGATCAGCTGAACTTAATCGACGATAAGAGACTTACTGCTATTTGTCATGGTCAGACGTATCAAAAGCGGATGATCAGGGCATTTAACAAGAAGGTTAGACGACAAGACTATCAAGTTGGGGATCTGGTAATCAAGCGTATTATCTTACCCCAAGGTGATCCCAGTGGAAAGTGGACCCCTACTTACGAAGGGCCATTTGTGGTTAAGAACATTTTCTCAGGAGGAGCTATGATTCTAACCACCATGGATGGCGACGACCTTCTTTACCCCGTTAATGCAGACATAGTGAAAAAATACTATGCATAATCAAATACCCGCTAGGTTGACTGGCCTAGGAAAAAAATAAGGGCTTCCCGATGAACCAAAAGAGTTTGGACAAAAATAAGGGATGAAAATAAAAAAATCTGCACACTCGGCAAGTCAAAAACCTGAAAAGGCGGCTTGGGTAAAAAAGGGTATCCCGATGGACTGAAAACCCGAAAGGGCGGTCCAGGCAAAAATTAGGGATTAAAGCGTAATACTATGTCTCATTGAATCACCTTGCAACCAGACTTCGGTATCGATTATCAAGCTTGGACGACACTAATCAATCTGATCTACCTTCAACCAAGTATCAAAGTGATGAGATGCTCGAGGACATAAGGGCAATAGCAGAGTTGGAACCCAGTGGGATTATTCACATAGCTGTTTTGTTTAGTTTTTCACAAATTGTGTAAATTCTATTATTCGGCGGTGTTCTCTTACTAGGACGTCAGCCTCTTGTACAAAAACGCCTATTTACAGGCCAAACTTCAAAAATCAATACAAATTCACTTTCAGAGAAATTTCAAACTTGTTTTTCCTTTTTCTGTTTTGTTTTGCAAAGAACGTCCAATGTTCATTTTTTATATATGCATTTGACATTAATTGCTGCTCATAAATATTTACATGCGAAACAAAAGACCATTACTCGTAATATCAGAAACAGGGGAAAATAAGAATTGTCCAAACTGTACAGTTGCTCTGTCCAACAGGTACAAGGTAGATTCAACTGAAGAATATGGATAAGGTACTCTCACTCCCCGCAGAGTAAGACAATAATGTTAACTCTCCTCGGCTGAGACTCACAACTGTGAATGAATCGGTAATATTCTCTCCAAGCAGAGTTTATTCACCATCAGCACTGAAAGGTCTTAATATTCCCCAGTGGAGTATAAGAATATTCCTCGGTAGAATACAAAATATCCCCAGTGGAATCTGAAATTTTTCCCAGCGCAGTCCAAAAAAGGCTTACCCAGTGGAGTTGGAAAGTCATCCCCAGTAGACTTTGGAAGGTTATCCCTAGTAGAACTCAAAGGATTATCCCCATAAGAGTCTAAAAGTTTATCCCCGGTGAAGTCGCAACTGAAAGGTCATCCCCAGCGGAGTTCTTTCCTTTCACAAACAAGAAATCAACCTCCAACAGGATTCAGTATCACCAGCAACGGTAATTCATCCCCAGCGGAATTTATCGGTGGAATCCTCAGCAGAGCATCTCTTCCCCACAGAGTAATCTCCTTGTCAGTTTATTCCCAATGGAGTTATCCTCTCCTGCAGGTTTATTCTCGCAATCATCTTCGTTAGCCATCCCCAGCGGAAACGAAGAATCCAACTCTTTTCTCCAGCAACTATCCGGGATTTATTTTCCCTAGCTAAAAGCATTACATTTCCATACATCATGACACATGCATATACGCATCATACAACACAATCTCATTTATTTTGAGAACATCATTGCTTGATATATATCATGCATTACATACGACTGACCTTTACCTTTCAGGAAGGATGCAGTTAAGTTCTCAGCAGTCGAAGTACTGACCGGTTCTTAAATCTCAATTTAATTAGTCTCGGTTGAATTACAGATAAGGTTCTAAATCTCGGCAATTTTCCTCCGTCGAAGTGTGGACGAGTTCTTAAATCTCAACAGAATTATCCTCCGTTGAAGTACAGACAGTTCCTAGATCTCGATGAAGATGTTTCCCTCAGTTAAAGTACTGACCGATTCTTAAATCTCAACTGAATTAGTCTCGGTTGAATTACAGATAAGGTTCTAAATCTCGACAATTTTACTCTGTCGAAGTGTGAACGAGTTCTTAAATCTCAACAGAATTATCCTCCGTTGAAGTACAGACAGATCCTAGATCTTGATGAAGATGTTTCCCTCAGTCGAAGTACTGATCGGTTCTTAAATCTCAACAGAATTAGTCTCGGTTGAATTACAGATAAGGTTCTAAATCTCTACAATTTTCCTCCGTCGAAGTGTGGACGAGTTCTTAAATCTCAACAAAATTATCCTCCGTTGAAGTACAGACAGTTCCTAGATCTCGATGAAGATGTTTCCCTCAGTCGAAGTACTGACTGGTTCTTAAATCTCAACTGAATTAGTCTCGATTGAATTACAGATAAGGTTCTAAATCTCGACAATTTTCCTCCGTCGAAGTGTGGAATAGTTCTTAAATCTCAACAGAATTATCCTCCGTTGAAGTACAGACAGTTCCTAGATCTCGATGAAGATGTTTCCCTCAGTCGAAGTACTGACCGGTTCTTAAATCTCAACTGAATTAGTCTCGGTTGAATTACAGATAAGGTTCTAAATCTCGACAATTTTCCTCCGTCGAAGTGTGGACGAGTTCTTAAATCTCAACAGAATTATCCTCCGTTGAAGTACAGACAGTTCTTAAATCTCGATGAAGATGTTTCCCTCAGTCAAAGTACTGACCGGTTCTTAAATCTCAATTGAATTATCCTCGGTTGAATTATAGATAAGGTTCTAAATCTCGACAATTTTCCTCCGTCGAAGTGTGGACGAGTTCTTAAATCTCAACAGAATTATCCTCCGTTGAAGTACAGACAGTTCCTAGATCTCGATGAAGATATTTCCCTCAGTCGAAGTACTGACCGGTTCTTAAATCTCAACTGAATTAGTCTCGGTTGAATTACAGATAAGGTTCTAAATCTCGGCAATTTTCCTCAGTCGAAGTACTGACCGGTTCTTAAATCTCAACTGAATTATCCTCGGTTGAATTACAGATAAGGTTCTAAATCTCGACAGAGTTCCCCCAGTTGAATTACGGACAAGTTCTTAAAACTCAGCAGATATGTTCTCTCAGTTGAAGTACAGGCAAGTTCCTAAATCTCAACAAAGATCAGACTTCCCCAAGCGGAATCTTTCACAAACAACAGGTATGCAAGTTCTCGCTAAGGAATCTCTTATGCGCTCGACACTCTTGCAGATAGCATCTTTAAGCCCATCCTCCCGCCAGCAATCTCCAAATGGCATCTATAAGCCCATTCCCGACATCACCAGGTTGATACCACTTCATGCGAGTGCAAATTTCTAGGCACTCTAGTGTTCAATGCTCTTCCACCTTCGGATCACGAAAGGCACGAAAGCCAATCTATATCCTCAGGTTTAAGAAGATTGAACAAGTGCAGATGTTGTACCCCAAAATTTGCCCTCTCATATTTCTCAAGACATTGCAAGAAAAATCTCCAAGGTGCTCAAGTTTGCTCAAGAGTTGGACAAACAAGCTATCTCCTAAGGCAGTCAACCCAAATTAGGGTTTTGTGTTGCATAAAGATCCTTGAGTCCAAATTACCTCAAGTGCTCCCCAATGTCCTAATATGTTCTCAAGGTCATCCATGTCAAGTTTCAAGCCTTGCATAGGAAGTTTGCTCAGTCAATTGCTCAAAGGGCCCAAAAATCGACTGTGCTAGGGCAAAAGTTAACGTGGCCTATATGCAGTCAAACTTCAAGATTTTTTGTCAACATTCTCATTTTGAAGGACATTTCATCATTTTATCAAGGGTTTATCATGATTCATCAAGGATTGCTCAAAATTCATCAAGACTCAAAAGTTGCTAAATTAGGGTTTTGCAGGAAAAGTCAACTAAACTTTGACCAAGCATAACTTTCTCATACTTTATGGGAAATGACCCATCGAAATCTCATTTTGAAGAGGATGCAATTTCCTACAATCCATCTTCATACCTCAAGATCAAAAAATGCACTCATAAGAAGTTATAAATTTGGACATTATAGGTCATTTTTGAAAGTCAACAAAAACACCTTTTTTGCCAAAGCTTATAACATGAGCATGGAATATCACAATGATATGATACCAACAGGGTTGGTTATAGGACATCTCAAGCTTTCTAAAAAGTCCAATAACACCTCCAAAAGTTCAAAATTGAAGAAGTTATGCATTGTTGAAGTTAGACTTTTTTGCAAAATTGCCAAAACTCAACTATCCCCAAAACTTCAAATTTTGTCAAATGGGCCCATTCTTTTCCACTTGATTTGAGTTTGCATCATTTCCCACGTGTCCTAGCTTCAGCCATGAGCCCATATTTTATTTTATTATTTTATTTTATTTTTAATTGAATTTATTCATTTTTAATCAAATAAAATCATATAAAATCCAATGCTTTGATAACACAAGATTTTTTTGGATATTTCAGGCTTTGATTGCAATCTTTATCATCATCAAATTCGAATCTCACCAAATCATGGGCAAAAAGATTGAAATTTGGCAAAATTGGAAAGGTTTAAAGAGGAGATCAAATCAAATTCAAAGGCATTGATATGGGAGGATTTAATCCATAATTCTTACCCTAATACACTACACACTACATAAGCAAGCAAAAGGAGTCGAGATCGGGGTTGGAGGCTGTTGAAGGAGGCAAAACAGAAATTGAAAAAGCACCAAAAACTTGAGATCGAAACCAAGCTTGGAGACATTTTCAGGGCTTGGCAAGCATCACAATCGCTTCCTGACAACTCTCAGAAGCGAAACCAATCAGAATCACACATTTTCCAGCTTCCTAGGGTGCTGTAAGTGGTTCACGAGTCCGCTCCATTCTTGAAATCAACTTGTGTTATTCTTGCATCTATAACGAAAACTAATTGCATATTTTGATTTACCATGCCATTTGCAGTCTTTTGACATTATTTAATTTCATTCATCTAACATGTATTGTGATTCACCATAGTTAGGGTTTCATGGTTTGGTTTAGGGGTTTTCGTTTCAGATAAAATCAGCCTTAGTAATGGCTATAGGCGTGACCGGAAGAGGAAGGCGAGTTTAACCATGGCATCAGAAGGCATTTCTATGGCCTATGGAAGATCTTGGAGCGTGATAGGCTTGTAGCGACGAACCTCCGTCCGTAGGTATAGCTTCCTTGGTTTTTAGCAACGGATGAAGGACAGGGGTGATGAGTTATCATCCACTCATTCGCCTATTCAAATATGGCGCGCATATTTTGTTTTCTGACCAATAATTGTTGTTTTGTTTTATTATTATTGTTTTGTATTCATATAACAAATGGATCAATTTGGCATGGTGGCAAGGAAGCGAAGCAATCACTTTCAGGACCTGGGTTCGAATCCTAGGTCCCCCACTTTCTCAATGTTTTTCCTTTTCAGATATTCCTATACGCGCATGAACCTGCAGCTTACCGTGTACCATCATCCATGCAATAGCCAGATGGCCAAAGGCCAGATCTGGTGGTCCAAGAGTGGATGTCCACCATGGTCCCAGTCCACGCATGCCCACTGGATTCCAAAAGTCAATAAAGGCCAGCTGCATTTGGGCTTCAGGATTGCTTCTAGCACCCCCAATTCAGGCCCATACCCCCCCCCCCTTCTTCTCATTTATTTTGTTTATTTATTTATTATTTGTTTAATTGTTTTATTTAATTTCTAACCAATCAAATTTCTTTTTTTTATAAAATAAAATCACAAAAAATATTTTTATTCAATCAAATTTTAACTTTCATTTTTTTTAATAAATACTAATTAATCAATTTAGGTTTTAATTCTAGAATAATTTTGACTTGTTTTGTAAATAAGTAATTAATTAAACTTAGTTAGGTATTAACCATTAATTTAATTTAATTTATTTTCTTTCTTAAAATAATAAAAAAACCAAAAATAATTTATTTTTATTAATTTATTTATTTAATTTAATTTAGTAATTAATTTAGGTTAATTTCTTTCTTAAAATAAAAAAAATAACAAAAAATATTTTCTTTAACCAAAAAGGGTCAAAACCCTAATCATGCGCTCGACTTAATTTCCCGCACGCGATTTACTTTCCTTTATCATATAATGTACTTGCTCCCGGATTGTAATAGTAAATAGGACTTTTATTTATTTTTATTGCTTTACTTTATTTTTCAAAGGGTTTGTCTTTGGCGATGTAAATATCTGACGCCTTGTAATTTAAATTCCGCATTTTATTTCGGCAAATTATAACTGCTAGATGTTTGATAATAGGGTTTGCATGACAAGACTGAATGTTAATCTTAAAATCAAATTAGATCACCTTTAACATGTACAAAGATAAAAGTAACTAAAAACGACACACTCGCACATGCACACTCTTAGGGTACACCCCACTTGGTTGCCTTCGTACACGGTCATTGAGTATGGGTCATTTTAGAGGTCGCCCTCTTGTCTAAAAGATCATAGTCGCCTCGAAATGGTTGCCTCGGATATGATTGCCTCGAATAAATTGATCTAAGACATTAGGGTTACTACTAAGACGTCCTAACATTGCTTTAGTGATCGTACATCCCTTTCGAATTGACCCTTAAAACTCCAACGACGGTGCTACCTACTCACTAATAGTGGGATAACGCTGTCTAAAGGAAACAAGCATAGAACGATTCTTTTTTCGAGTAGGTAGATTAGATCTTAAGTACTTGCTCAATCAAAACAAACTTATTTTCACACTTACACTTTTTTACAAACAAAATTTTCAAAAACACTTCATTACACTCTTGAAGATAGAAGCAAGAGTTAAATCGAAGTCAAAACAAAAACTTTTCAAAGCACACAAACACGAAGAAAACAATTTTGAAAATGATCAGCAAGTACCTAAGAGCCTGTAGATAACTACGGATAGAAAGGGTGCTAATAACTTCCCTTTTTATGATCTACCCCTCGTACTCAGAAATATCTCGAAAAAGGAATTTTTTTGGTGCTTTTTTCCTTTCCTTGTTGGATAAAATAAAAGACGGTGGCGACTCTTGCTTACCGCGACATTTGCGAACAAAAAACGCAAACCAGTATTAACCATCGGTTCTGCCACCGTATCACACAGTCCATATAAATACAATTAAACATTACAGAAAGCTTGCAAATGTTCTAAGGATCAAGAATATATGATTACATCATGCTATATGTGCCAGAATTATGCAAACCGATTTCAAAAATAACTCAATATTGTGGATGACTTACAGTGGTATTCAGGGCCTGGAAATGCTTGCTCTTGATTGGTTTTGCTTGCTGGTGATCCCAGGAAGCGACTGGGATGGTCAAAGGATCTTGAAATTGCTTCAAAGTATGAATTCGTGTTTGCACTTTTTCTTGTTTTTTTCAAGTTTTGTTCTTGTTGTTGCACCTCTTTCTAGCCTTGATTTAGGTCTTCCAATACTCCTTATGTACTGAGGAATGAATTAGGGTTGAAAGAATGTGCTCAATCTTCCTTCATTATTGCATTTGATTTTGATTTGATTCCTTTGAATATCCTTCCAAAAATAGGCCTAATCCAATCTTTTTGTGCACACCAAGCCTTTACACGAATTCAATCTCATGCTAGCTGGATATTAAGACCTGAAACATGTACCAAATCTTTGTATTTCAATGTTTTGGATTTTCTATGATTTATTTTGATTTTAAATGATTTAATTCAAATAAAAATCAAAATAAATAATAAAAACAATATAATGACAAGTGGAAAAGGCTATGGCTCGTGGACCATGTTGCCAACTCAAAACAAGTGAAAATGATTGGGCCCATTTAGCAAAAATTGCATTTTTAGGCATAGTTGACTTTTGGCAATTTTGCAAAAAGGGTCAACTTCACCAATGCATAACTTCGTCAATTTTGAATCTTTGAAGGTGTTCTTAGACTTTTTAGAAAGCTTGAGATGTCCTCTAAGCAACCATTTTGGTCTCATATCAATTTGATATTCCATGCTCATGTATGAAGCTTTGACAAAAAATGTGTTTTTGTTGACTTTTCAAAATGACCTATAATGTCCAAATTCATAACTTCTTGTGAGTGCATATTTTGAACTTGGGAGCTGAAGATGGATTGTAGAGAATTGCATCCTCTTCAAAATGAGCTTTGGATGGGTCATTTCTCATAAAGTATGAGAAATTTATGCTTGGTCAAAGTTGAGTTGACTTTTCCTACAAAACCCTAATTTAGCAACTTTTGGTTCTTGATGAATTATGAGCAATCCTTGATGAATCATGATCAACCCTTGATCAAATGATGAATGATACTTCAAAATGAGGATTTTGACCAAAAATATTGAGGTTTGACTGTATGTAGGCCACAGTTAACTTTTTCCCTAGCACAGTCGATTTTCACGCCTTTGAGCAATTGACTGAGCAAACTTTCTCTGTAGGGCTTGAAATTTGACATGGATGATCTTGAGAACATATTAGAACATTGGTGAGCATTTGTGATCCCTTGGACTCAAGTATCTTGATGCAATATGAAACCCTAATTTGAGGTAGATTGCCTTAGGAGAGAGCTTGTCTGGTCAATCCTTGGGCTTCCTTGAGCAACTTGAGGATCTTTCTTGAAATGTTTTTTTGAGAAATATGGGAGGGAAAATTTTGGGGTACAACACCTACCAATAATTATGGAACCAGTTGCTGAAGGAGATACTGCTTCCCTTGTTCATCATCCGGATATACCAACTGATCATGAGGAGTTACAGAAGTCCTGGGTTCAACTTAAATAGGAGCGTGACACGTCTGAAGCTCAGTTATATGCCAGCGAGAAGAAGGTCCTATAGCTCACTAGGCTACTTCATGAAGAAAGGAACATAAACGCCTACATTGCACCAAAGAGCATGCGCTCCTGGGAGACCTAGTTTCTTTTTGCTTTGAGTTTTGTTTTGTTTAAACTGTAAGCCTAAAAGGCATTCTTTGTAACAATTCAAACTCATTGAATACAATTAACGTATGTTTCTTTTTTGGTTAAGCAAATTTGAGCTTTTAAGAATCCTTGAAATCATTGCATATACATATCATCCATAGCATTGCATAAGCAGGTACCATTACGGGTTTCTCATCTTCTTCGCTATTTATTTCAACAAAAATGTCTTCTGAACAAAGCATCAAAGATCTTCAGACACAAAATGCCCAATTTCAACAGATGTTCATAACTCTGGAGAAAGGGCAGGAGGATCTGAAGGCCCTCATCCTGAAAAAGAAGAAGAAGAAGAAGAAGAAGAAGAAACCCGCTGGTATCCTTAATATGGGTAGAAGATTCGGGGGGGCGCTAAAGCAATCAGTCGATCTGACCTCCTCGTCCAAAGAAGGGAAGAATCAAGAGAGGCAGACAAGGGAAGAGGACCCCAGTCCTGAAGTTTCTGACAATGATACCGACTATAATGATGAGCAATATCCTCCCATTGAGGATATATACAAGCAGTTAGAGGATTGGCTGAGCGCCATGGAAGTCCAGAGAATACCTGGGTTGGACTTCGAAGAACTGGGATTGGTGTCGGAAGTGGTCATCTCGCAAAAATTTAAGGCTCCAGTTTTTGCAAAGTATGATGGGGTGTCTTGCCCAAAGCTTCATCTCCGTTCCTATGTAAGGAAGATCCAACCCCACACTGCTGATAGAAACTTGTGGGTTCACTTCTTTCAAGACAGCCTGTCATGGACTCAGCTCGAATGGTTCTACCAATTGGAGGGAACCAATGTCCGAAACTGGGAGGATTTGGTTGCTGGTTTTTACAAGCAGTACCAATACAATGCCGACCTGGCCCCTACTCGTACTCAACTCTAGAGTATGTCCATGGGTGCAGATGAAGGCTTTAAGGACTATGCGCAGAAGTGGAGAGACTTAGATGGAAGAGTTAAACCCCCTTTATCTGACAGGGAGTTGGTTGACATGTTTCTTGGGACGTTGTCTGGTCCATTCTTCAACCATTTGATCGGCAGCTCGTCAGCTGGTTTCACTGAGTTGATATTAACTGGAGAAAAGGTAGAAGCTAGGATCCGGAGCGGTAAAATATAGAAAGACACCTCTTCGAGTTCAGTAAAGAGGCCCTTCACCAGTAAGAAGGAGGCCAGTGTCGTTTATAGTCTGAAAGGTCAGAGCAAAATGGAATATAATCCAACGGTAAGTGTTGTAATGATACTTATGCCCGCGACTGCCCCACAACGCAACAATCAGCAAAGGGTGGAAAGACCACAAAGACAGTTCACCCGGATTAACATGACATTAAAAGAGGTTCTACCCCATCTTCTGAGATCTAATTTGGCAACCTTGAATGAGGCTTCCAAGAATCCTAATACCACATCCCCTCGGTGCAATCCAAACGCTCGGTGTGCCTATCATTCTGAGAGTCCTGGTCACGATACGAATGACTGCTGGGCTCTAAGAAACAAAGTACAAGATCTGATTGAAGCCAAGGAGATTGAGTTTGACGCTCCGGAGAAGCCCAATGTCATAATTGCTCCCATTCCTAAACACAACCGTGGAGTTAACTCCGTTGATACCGATATATTTGTGACCTCAGTTGATGAAGTTTCTACTCCCCTTATGACTGTTAAGAAGAATTTGTTGCTGGCCGGTTTATTTCCGGGTTGTGGTGTAGGTTGCCACATGTGTTCATCTCTGCCTTCTGGTTGCTATCTGCTAAAGACAGGTGTCCAACGCCTGATGGACAACAGAGAACTTTTGTTCGAGAAAATTTTAACTCCTGCTGTTCCGTTCGAAGATGTTGTTATTATAACCATTTCCGCCAATCTTTCCAAGGCCTCCTCGAGAAGACCTATTAGGATTACATCTGCTCCGAGAGTATCTCCGTTAATAATCACCTGTCCTGGTCTTGTCCCGTACACCTCGGACAAAGTTGTCCCTTGGCATTATGGCGCCAATATCTACTATTTTGGCGTTAAACAAGACCTGAAGAATGAAGAGGCTGATCCCGATGTCAGTAACATTGTTGGGACCAGTAGGATTACTATAAGTGGAAGGGTTTTTTCTCCTGAGATCTCCCTAAAGACTCTCACTAAGCCTATTATTATTTCATCTGCTGTTCCTACCAGTACTTCCGTCGCTACTCCTGTTCTTACTCCAATTGTTACTCCTGCCGTAGAGTCATCTGGGACTCGAGGCAAAGAAGCTATAGGTGAGCCTGCCCGGACGGAGGCACCTAGAAAGATTATCGTAGAAACCTCTAAGCAAGAGATGGAGGAAATCTTAAAAATAATCAAAAAGAGCGACTAAAATATGGTCGAGTAGCTGGGGCAGACCCCTTCGAAGATATCGATGTTGTCTTTGTTGTTATGTTCTGAGGCCCATGTGAAGGCTTTGATTACATTCCTCAAGACGGTGCATGTGCCACAAGAAACCTCATCCGATCAATTCAAAGATTGTGTGGCCCGCTTGACTGCTGACAATGGGTTGGGTTTTTCAGATGCCAACTTAACTCCGAAAGGGAGAAAACACAATGATGCTCTGTATGTCTCGATCGAATGCAGGGGCACTACTATGGCTCATGTGCTGGTGGATACTGGGTCTTCCCTGAATGTGCTGCCCAAGAAGGCTCTTGATCAGTTGGATTGTGAAGGCTTGACCCTAAAGCCTAGTAACATTGTGGTAAGGGCTTTTGACGGCTCGAAGAGAATGGTGCATGGGGAGGTGGACATCCCTGTCAAGATAGGCTCTCAAACTTTTAAGTCCACCTTCTACGTGATGGAAATCAGGCCATCATACTTTTGTTTGTTGGATCATCCTTGGATCCATGAAGCTGGGGCTGTTACTTCTAAACTACACCAAATGTTGAAGTATCCGATGAAGGGGAAGATAGTCACTGTGCATGGCGAAGAGGAGTATATGGTGAGCCACCTGAACTCTTTCAGGTATGTGGGGATGGGCGGGGAATTCATAGAGACCCCTTGTCAAAATTTTGAAGAGGTTCCCCAGATTTGTGCGTCGACCGAGACTATCACCAGTACCAAACTTCCTTTGAAGATGGATTCTCTCAAGGACGCCAGAACAGTGGTTGAAGAAGGTGGGTGTACCAATTGGGGACGGCTCCCTGACTTTACTCACAAAACTGACAAATTTGGTTTGGGCTTTACTTCCGGGGCTCAGAGGGCTGTTCGACGCGCTCGGGCTGGAGGACCTCCCCTACGCATCAGAAATCGTGGGGTCAATGCTATTGAAGACAGTAAGGAAGACCCTGACATTGACAGCTGGATCTACCCGACTACCAACAGTGGACCGAATAACTGGATGGCTAGAAATTTTATTCCAGTTTCTTTTATTCCGCAGTAATTGTCTTACTTATGTTATGAATTTCTAATGAACAATTTTTAAAACTTTTTGGCCTTGTGTCTTACCCGAGGCACAACGGTTCTATCTGTGAGGGTTATTATATGTCATTTCATATATCATCAATGAAGCATTGGACGTTCTTTGCATACAAATTTTGCGCTCTCTGTTTTTTCTTTTCTATTTTTACTTTATCAATTCAGCTACGCTCTTACACACACGCACGTATCAAACTGCATATCCATATCCACTCTGGATCCCATTGATAACAATCCTACTATTACCAGCTATGACTTTGAAAAACCAATCAACCGAGCCGAGGACGAAGGTGAGAATGATTGTGAGGTGCCTGGAGAACTGGATAGACTATTACAACAGGAAGAGAGGGTTATACAGCCTCATGAAGAGCCAGTTGAGACAATAAAATTTGGCACAGAGGCGGACAGAAAAGAAGTCAAGATCGGCGCAAATCTGGAAGTTAAGATCAAACAGCAGTTGATATAGATGTTGCGCAACTACATTGATATTTTTGCCTGGTCATATGAAGACATGTCTGGTTTAGACATTGACATCGTGGTACACCGTCTGCCAACAAAAGAGGATTATCCTATGGTTAAACAGAAAGTCTGCCGTATGCACCCTGAAATGTCAGAGAAGATCAAGGCAGAGGTCATGAAGCAGTTCGACGCAAGGTTCTTATCTATCACCTCCTATCCGTAGTGGGTTGCTAACGTTGTTCAGGTACCTAAGAAGGACGGAAAGGTACGGATATGTGTGGATTACAGAGAACTGAACAGGGCAAGCCCCAAGGATGACTTCCCGCTTCCCCACATTGATGTTCTGGTTGACAACACCGCGCAACATAAAATCTTCTCCTTCATGGATGGTTTCTCTGGCTACAACCAGATCAAGATGGCTCCTGAAGACATGGAGAAGACGACCTTTGTCACACAGTGGGGAAACTTTTGTTACAAGGTGATGCCTTTTGGGTTGAAGAATGCTGGGGCAACCTATCAGCGGGCCATGGTTTCTTTGTTCCACGATATGATTCACCATGAGATCGAGATTTATGTTGATGACATGATATTCAGGTCTCAAACCGAAGAGGAACATCTCGATCATCTACAAAAGTTGTTCGATAGGTTGAAGACATACAAGTTGAGGTTGAATCCGAATAAGTGCACCTTCGGGGTAAGGTCTGGTAAACTTCTGGGTTTCATCGTCAGTGACAAAGGTATTCAGGTAGACCTCGCAAAGGTAAAGGCCATACAAGAGATGCTGACTCCCCGTACTGAGAAGGAAGTTAGAGGTTTCTTGGGACGCTTGAATTATATCTCCAGGTTCATTTCACATTTGAGTGCTACTTGTGAGCCTATCTTCTAGCTTCTGAAGAAATATCAAGTGGTAAAGTGGAATGACGAATGCCAGACTGCTTTCAAAAGGATCAAAGAATATCTTCAAGAACCGCCAATTCTTATGCCTCCGGTTGAAGGAAGACCTTGGATATTATACTTAACGATGCTAGACAATTCAATGGGGTGTGTGTTGGGGCAGCATGACGAGTCTGGTCGAAAAGAGCATACAATATACTACCTTAGCAAAAAGTTTACCGACTGTGAGACAAGATACTCATTGCTCGAGAAAACTTGTTGTGCTTTGGCATGGGCTGCTCACCGACTGAGACAGTATATGTTGGCCCATACTACTCTGTTGATATCTAAGATGGATCCAATCAAATACATCTTCGAGAAGCCTGCACTCTCCGGAAGAATAGCGAGATGGCAGATGATCTTAACCGAATACGATATACAATATACAACCCAGAAAGTAATCAAGGGGAGTGTATTGGCTGATCATTTGGCACATCAGGCCGTGGATGACTACCAGTCCATGAATTTTGAGTTCCCGGGCGAGAACATTATGCTGGTGACTGACTACGAGGAACCTGGACCAGATGAAGGACCTGAAGAAGGATCCCGATGGACTATGGTCTTTGATGGAGCCTCGAACGCACTTGGTAATGGCATCGACGCTGTAATCATATCCCCTGAGGGCTGTCACACTCCTTTCACTGCCCGATTATGTTTCAACTGTACTAACAACATGGTGGAGTATGAAGCCTGCATCATGGGTCTCAAAGCCGCTATTGACCTCAAAATCAAGTTCCTAAATGTCTTTGGGGATTCAGCCTTGGTGATAAGTCAGATCAAAGGCGAATGGGATACGAAGCATCTGAATCTCATCCCATACAAAGAACACATACTGACATTGCTCCCACACTTTGAGGAGGTAACTTTTGAACATTTCCCATAAGAGGAGAATCAGTTAGCGGACGCGCTAGCTACCATGTCTTCTATGTTCAAAGTTAGGTGGGACAACGAAGCTCCCCGAATCACCATTGAAAGGTTGGATGAACCAGCGCACTGTTGTGAGATTGATACTGAAGAGGTGACAGAAAAACTCTGGTTTCATGAAGTAAAGAAGTATCTCAAGGCTCAAGAGTATCCTGAAGGGGCATCTGTCAATGATAAGAAGTTTATGAGAAGGTTCGCTGAAAAATTTTTCCTCAGTAATGGAATCCTCTACAAACGCAACCATGACTCTATCTTACTACGATGTGTAGACAAGAGAGAAGCAGAAAGAATCATGACAAATCTACATGAAGGTACCTTCGAAACCCATTCCAGTGGACATACCATGGTTAAGAAGATCCTACGGGCAGGATACTATTGGTCCACTATGGAAGCAGATTGTTATCAGCACTCCCGAACTTGTCATAAGTGCCAAACTTATGCTGATAAGGTGCATGTGCCTCTGGTTCCTTTAAATGTCTTGACAGCTCCGTGCCCCTTTGCAATGTGGGTCATTGACATGATCATAGAAATAAGGCCCACCGCCTCCAATGGACATCGCTTCATCCTAGTGGTCATCGATTACTTCACGAAATGGGTTGAGGCAGCCTCCTTTGCTACTATTACCAAGAGTGTTGTGGCGTGGTTTATCAAGCATAACCTGATCTGTCGTTATTGTGTGCCAGAGAGAATTATCACCGATAATGGTATGAATCTCAATAACACGATGATCACCGAACTCTGTAAGCAGTTCAAGATACAACATCATAACTCTTCTCCCTATCGGCTGAAGATGAATGGCATTGTTGAAGCGGCTAACAAGAACATCAAGAAGATTATACAGAAGATGACGGTGACATACAAAGACTGGCATGAGATGCTACCATTCGCTCTGCATGGGTACCGTACCTCAACACGGACGTCGATAGGGGCCACACCCTACTCTCTGGTATATGGCATGGAGGCAGTCCTACCCATTGAGGTCCAGATTCCTTCCCTAAGGATTATGAAAGATGCAGGTTTAAACAAAGACGACTGGATCCAGACTCGACTTGATCAACTGAATTTGATCGATGAGAAGAGACTTACTGCTGTTTGTCATATGGTCAAACATATCAAAAATGAATGATAAAGGCTTTCAACAAGAAGGTCAGACGCCAAGAGTATCAAGTCGGGGATTTAGTGATCAAGCGAATCATACTGCCGCAAGGTGACCCCGGGGGAAAATGGACTCCCACATACGAAGGTCCATTTGTGATTAAAAACATTTTCTCGGGTGGAGCCATGATTCTGACCACCATTGACGGTGATGACCTTCCTCACCCTGTCAATGCAGACATAGTGAAAATATACTACGCATGATAAAAGACCTGCTAGGTCGACTGGCCTAGGCAAAAATAAGGGCTTCCTGGCGAACCAAAAGGGTTCGGGCAAAAATAAGGTATGAAAATGAAAAATCTGTACACTCAGCAAGTCGAAAACCTGAAAAGGTAACTTGGGCAAAAAAGGGTATCCCGGTGGACTGAAAACCCGAAAGGGCGGTCCAGGCAAAGTTAGGGATGAAAAGCGTATCACTATGTCCCATTGGATCACCCTGTGATCTGACCTCAGTATCAATTGTCAAGCTCAAACAGCATCGATAAACCTAATCAGCTTCGGACAAGCAGCAAAGTGATGAGACGCTCGCAGACATATCGGCAAACAACAGAATTCGAACCCAATGGGATTATTGTACATAGCTGTTTTCTTTTTACATAATATTGTATAACTTCTATTTTCATGGCGGTGTTCTCTTACTAGAATGTCAGCCTCCTTATACGAAAACGCCTATTACAGGCCAACTTCAAAAAATCAATACAAAATCATTTTCATAAGAAACTTTGAGTTTTTCTTTTTTCTGTTTTGTTTTGCACGAACGTCCAATGATTTATTTTTTACATATGAATTTAAATATGATCGCTGCTCATAAATATATACATAAAGAAACAAAAGATAATTACTCGTAATTCTAGAAACAGGGGCAAAAATAAGAAATGTCAAATCCGACAGTTACTCTGTCCAGCAGGTACCAGGGCAGAGACAGCTTTGGAGCATAGTCATCAATACATACGACCTTGTAACATCTGTATTCCCCAAGGGTAAAGGTAATCAAAGCATTGATATCAGTTCTCTCAAAACGGGAAGTAATCTCCGTAGCCACGGTCATCCAGAAACCTGACATCTATAATCCCCGGCCGAATTGCATGATCGCGAGCGAATCATCATGAATTATTATCTCCTCAAGAAGAGTTTGTTTCTCTAGATACATAAGCTCAATCCCCAACAAAGCTTGACAAGAGTCATTCCCCCACAAAGCTATTCTCGAACAAAGTCTCTCCCTGGTAGAATATTCACAAACAACAAAGAGCAAATCTCCGACACAGTCATTTCCGTTCACTATCTCCTACGGAAGTAGAAGAACCATATTTCTCTACAACAGTCAGAAATGCTATATTCTCCAGCAACAGTCAGAGATTTATTTTCCTAGACTCGGATATGTCACAAATAACATCTCATGTTCATACATCATGACATGCTCACACATATCACGTACATCATAATCTCATTTATTTTGGGAACATCATCTCACAATGCATTTCATGCATCGCATGTGATTAACCCTGTTTACTTTTCAGGAAAGATAGTTATCACCAACAATTCCAGCAATTATACATGTCATACATGCAGACAGCTAATGAAAAAAAAATCAATTCCCGAAGCTAAACGGGTCAACTAATCTGCATGATCAAGCGGAGTAACCCTACTACCTAGGTTCCTTCTTATAGCCCTACTATCCAGGCTTTCATCTCGAAGTAACCATACTACCCAAGTTCTTTCTCATAGCCCTACTATCCAGGCTTTCGTCTCGAAGTAACCCTACTACCCAGGTTCCTTCTCATAGCCCTACTATCCAGGCTATCATCTTGAAGTAACCCTACTACCCCGATTCCTTCTCATAGCCTTACTATCCAATCACTCGTCTCGAAGTAACCCTACTACCCAGGTTCCTTCTCATAGCCCTATTATCTAGGCTGTCATCTCGAAATAACCCTACTACCCAGGTTCCTTCTCATAGCCCTACTATCCAGGTTGTCATCTCGAAGTAACCCTACTACCTATGTTCCTTCTCATAGCCCTACTACCCAGGCTGTCATCTTGAAGTAACCCTACTACCCCAGTTCCTTCTTATAGCCCTACTATCCACGCTTTCATTTCGAAATAACCCTACTACCGAGGTTCCTTCTCATAGCCCTACTATTCAGGATTTCATCTCGAAGTAACCCTACTATCTAGGTTCCTTCTCCCTTATCTCCAGACAACAGTTTACAACACTGTAAGGCCCGAACCTGACCAGATACGGTCGATTTCACATTTCCCCAGTAAGTCGCTGTACAACCTGGACCCTGACCAGGTATACATTCTACTTTCACCCCCTCAATCAAGAGTTAATTCCCCAGTAGAGTAATGGACAACCGAAGCTCCTAGACTTTACTTCCCAGGGAATAAATCAATATTCCTCGACAAAGTCCTCCTCAACAACAGGTACAGGAATTCTCGCCAAGGAATCTCTTATGCAACCGATCTTTTCTGGATGGCATCTTTAAGCCCATCTCCGACGATTCTCCGTCGCCTTCCAAATGGCATCTGTAAGCCCATTCCCGATATCACCAATCAGCATTACTTCATGCGAGTGCAAATTTCTAGGCACTCTAGTGTTCAATCATCTTCCACCTTCAGATCACGAAAGGCAAACCAGCCAATCTACATCCTCAGGCTTAAGAAGATTGAACAGGGGAAGCTGTTGTACACAAAAATTTTCCCTCTCATTTCTCAAAGGATCATCTTGGACTCCCAGGTTTGCTTCTATCAAGTTTCAAGTCTTGAATTACAACTTTTCAAGAAAATCATCCACAAGGGAAAATGGTCAAAAGCATACTGAAAAGTCAAACTTTGACTTTTAGATCAAAAATCAAGTTTCAACAATTATATTTCATCAAGACATGAAATTGGTTCATCAAAAAAATCAGAAGTCAGAAATTACTTTGAAAAAATCAAATTTCTAAACATTTAGAAATTTTTCTATGTGTTAAGAGAATATGATACTTCAGAACTTCTGAGCCAGCCTCCACGCAAGTGCAGTCAGAAGTTGCAAACATGGTTCAAAACATAGTTCTTCAATCAAAACATGACTCTTCAGCATATGCTTCGATCAGAGCATCACCCTTCGAGTTTCATTCTGGTCTTCTTCGATCAGAACATCACAAAACCCCAAAACCTTGTTTGGACATCCTACTGCACTACTATAGCACAGTCCTGCAACCAGCTACCACAACACTCCAAATTGCTGATGATCTAGTCCACGCCTGCATTTTTCTCAAAACCTATATTTGCACCAAATTAGCATACGAAAACTATGATTAAAAAGCAATGAAACAGTATACCAAAAAAGTTTAAATCCCATTTGTTTTCCCCCCAAAACTACATCTAACCCATCTATAAATAATTTTCTCCATCACACGTTCAAGGGGATGGCTTTTGGGAGAGAGAAAATTGTCAAAAGAGAGAAAAGAAAACTGTGAAACCTTCATAAAAAATCCAGAATTCCCAAACAGAAAACCAAACTCTTGTTCTTCCCTTTGAGTCAAAGAACTTGGCATATTCTCTTCTGTTGCTCTTGTTGATTCTAGAACATTTGAAGGCAGCAGTACAAGTTCCAAGCCCACGCTCTAGATTCAAGGTAAGTCTTTCTGACTTTGCATCTTCTCATTCAGAACATCATTAAATATATAAATATCATAGTGTTGATGTTGTCCATATCATTTCATAAGAAAAAAAATTATGGATCAGAACTTCTTGATTAAGGCTAGGCTCAGAACTAGGATTAGAACTTATATAAACTGTTGTGTTTTTATTCTCCTGATTTGCTGTTAATGACTGAATAAATTGCTAATGTGCTGATTAATATGATGAAAGAGTTGAAATGTAACACAAAACTTTTGTTTTTCATTCACCATTTTAACACACAGAATTTCTATGATTTTCTCACTGTTTAAGCACGCATAACTTCTGAGTTCTCTTTACTGTATTAACATACAGAACTTCTAGGCTTTCTTACTGCTTTAACACACAGAACTTCTGATGCTCACTCAATATTTTAGCACAACACAGAACTTCTGAGTTCTCCCTACACGTTAAACACACAGAACTTCTAGGCTTTCTTACTGTTAAGCACACTAAACTTCTGATGCTTCCACTCACTGTTTTAACACAGAATTTATGATTATCACACGCTGACAACACACTGAATTTCTGATGTTCACTCACTATTTTAGCACAATACAGAACTTCTGACTTTTGGATCACTGTTTGAATGCCACCCATAACCTCTGTTTCCTTTCTCCCTGATGTTTCTTGCAGGGTCTTAAAGTGTATCAATCCAGAACTTCTGATTCCACTGACGTTCCTTTCTGAGTCACAACGCGCCTGGCTTCAGAACTTCTGTTCCTTATTGTTTTGCTTGCGGCATCACGCTGTTTCTATCCTTCATTTATTTTCCTTTTATCATTTTCAATATTAATACTCTTTTTATCAATATAAAAAGATATGAAAATATTTTCTTTTTACTAACTAATTTATTCCTTTTTTCAAATCCATTAAAAAAAAAAGAAAAACCATTTTCTAAACAAAGTCCTTTTTCTTTCTTACGTTGTACATTTTAATATGTTTGTAATAGTTAAATAGGATTTAAATTCTTGCAACCCCCCATTTGTGAAATATGTATCCCTCATCCCTAAAATATTGTAATAGCGTAGGACTTTTATATTTCCGCAATTTAACGCTTTTCTAAATATAAAATGCTAGTAATTAGGATGTGTATGGCAAGATATGAAATCAACAAATAGATAACCATAATCAAGACTAAAATGCATGCAATCAAACACACTTGCACACTAGCACCCTTAGGGTAATCCTACCTTGTTGCCTATCAGAAAAATAGTCATGTCCCTCGAACATGGGTGTTTTAGCAAAAGACCCTCGATAAAAGATCGTAGTCCCTCGATGACTCTCGATGTTGCCTTTGATAAATGATCCAGTCCCTAACACGACATTGCTAAAACGTTCCATGGGTTGCCTTCTATGACTATACAAAAACGTCCCACACTCGTCCCTTCACATCCAACGTTGAGCCTTCTTACCAAATCAATGGTAAGATAGCAACATCTAAAGAAGGAGGAAAAGAACATCTAAGACCTTTTGAGTAGGTAGATTCGCTCCTAGTTGCTCGCAACAAAAACACTTTATACACCAACACTCTCATTTTGAAACATTTTCAAAAGACAACACTTTGTACGCGTTCTTATAGAGACGAGAACCATTACAAAGGCGTTTTTCAAAATACTTTCAAAAACTCACAACACAAAAGGATAACTTTCGAACAAAGCAAGTGATCTAGCAAGCAACTAAGAGCCCGTGGAAAACCATGGATGAAAGGGGTGCTAACATCTTCCCCTTTCATAATCTACCCCCCGAACTCAAGAACACATCTCTAAAGGTCTTTCCTGTTCTTTTCAGCCTTTCCTTGTTAGATAAAAGAAAATTCGGTGGCGACTCTTGCTATCCGCAACATTTGCGATCAAACGCAAAACAAAAGTCAGTTCTCCCACCGTGTCACATACGTAATAAAATATTATTGTCTATTCTAAGAACCTGTAGGCAAAGGACCTCATATATCGGTATGAATTAGTTACAAAACATCCTTAGCTATTTCAGCATGGAAATTCCTCTTGTTTGTATGCTTACCCTTGATACATTGAATGCAGACTTGAAAGTCCAACAAATCAAGGGATCTAAGAATACCGCCCGACATAAACCTCTAAATTCTTTGTTTAGATATATGTCATAATCGCTTATGCCATAAAGTGGCAGAATTTTCATTTAATTTTCATTTTGTACCATGTGATTCTATTTGCGTTATTTTGTTATAAGGACATTCAATACAAGTATATAAATATTATCGATCAAAGAACTGAAACCAACAACATTTAAATTATATGAAAGACTAAATTTATTATTTCCAAATGAAAAAGTATAACTTAATTTGTCCAAAATAGAAACATAAATTAAATTTCGTCAAATAGACGGTGCAACAAAAGTCTCAATCAAATTCAAATGAAAATCGGTCTTTAATAATAATCTAAAAGTCTTCATAACCTCTACTCCAACTTTATTGCCATCGCCCATATAAATGAATTTTTCAGCATCACTTGACGGACGGCTCTATATGCAACCATGCATTGACATACTTATGTGAGTAATAACACCAGAATCTAAACACAAAGTATCCTTAGGTACAACAACTAAATTAATTTAGAATAAACAAAAGTGAGAAAATTACCTTTCTTATTTGGAGAAAAATTCCCACAGCCTTACCATTTTTAGAAAAAAATTGCTCCACAGTTTCGAGAAATTTTTTGGCGATTTCACTCTCAATAATCGAGCCCCTAATCATTTCAAGTATGGATTTTTTGATCATCATGAGGCACATTTGGTTAGACTAATCCCATTTTTCTATTCGGTTGGTTCCATTTTTCTATTAGCATGAAAATTACACACTACCTCTTTTATCATTCTAATTGAATTAAAATTTATACAACATAAATTATTTCTACGACTTGTTGTTTCAACCAACTCAACCAAAATTATTAGATATTTCAATTTAATAAATTAAATGGAAAAGTCTCATAATTCACATAAAATTATACATATGTATATGATCTTTTAATAATTAAATAATTATTAAAATATTCAAATTATACAAGAAAATATTCACATAATTTAAACTGAAAAATTAAATATAGAATTGTGTTTATGTCGTATACAAACCAATTTAATAAACCGATAAACTGATTCTACTCGAAGTTATAAGAAATACTTAATAAAATAAGCATAAATGATTATTCTTAAAAAAATTAAATAATTATGATATAACATAAAAAAATTGAATTAATTAATCATAAAAAAATAAAAAAATAATGATTAACCACCAATTAAGGCTTTTAACAAAAAACAATGGACAAAACGTATACTACCTTGCCTTATCAATATAAAAAAAAAAGGCACTTTAGATAAATTTAAGAAAAAAGACACTGATACTGCAAGTCTGCAAGCACTATTACGTAAACCAATTAAATAAAATGAGAAAAGAAAGAAAAAAAATTCACAGGCTTCACATCGATCCACCTTATATGTAAGGTTTATTTGATTATTTAAATAAAGATATTTGTTTATGGCATTACCGAAAGTCTGAAACACAGTATTTAAGTTTACTATATATTTTTTTGGAATAATCAAGTATTAAAAAAAAATCGCAAATAATTATGTTTTAGAAAAAATTACGCAAATAACCATGTTTCAGATGACTCTCCAAAGGAGGAGCCATCTCATTTGGCGCCTCCATTATGCATTTAGCCCTAGGCGCCATCTCACTTGGCGCCTCCTCTCTCTTTTAGCCAAGTGAGATGGTGCATGCACTACAAAAGTGAGAGGAGGCGCCATCTCACTTGGCTCCTAGGGCAAAATGCTGTTTTTTTATAAATAATCCGTCTATTTCTCCGTCCGTTTCTCACACTTTCTCGCACTGTTTTCTTATTTTTTATTTTGTTATTTACGTCATGACATCGCCCATGATTTTTACCAGAGATGGTTACATTATCTTCTCCGCCACAAAACCTGCGATGAAAATGAAATTCTGGCACATTCACTCCATGGAGCGTCTGAAGCGGGAGTTGACGCGATGGCTAGATGGAGACATCGTGGAGGGGGGAAAAATTCGAAGGATCTAGCGAAGACGAACATCAACCTCACATGCGACAGGAAGACCTAATGTTTGGTTGGAGGAAGTCAAAACAGACATCGAGGTAATGTTGATGATGCATGAGTCAGATGATATTGTTTTAACAGTTGTAATTTCGTAGACGGAATATCGTGTTTTTTTCTTGTACGCGCAATGTTTATTGTAACAAATACTGTTAACAAAAAACCCTAATGTTTACAATATAATAAAGGAAAGATTTTATGTAATATAATTTTTATGTGGTCGAGGTAGTAGCCCGATTCAGACAATTTTTGCGATTGTGTCCGACCTGACGACATAAACCACACTTTCTTTCCAGCTTGTCAAGGGAGTCCATTTCGGTTGTGATGCGCTTACTTTTGGGATGACCCTTTTTGTTCCTTCACATTTGGTCATTGTACCATACTATTTCGCCGTCGTATGCAGGCCAATAATCTGGTTTTGCTACCAAAGGAAAGCTGTTGTTGTAAACGTTGAGCAACGTTTCAGATTTGTAAATGTGTGACAGAAGTTGTAGCGCGTCTTGATGAGTATAGGCACACGCGGCAATGACATGAGAGCAAGGCATACGAAAGGCTTGAAACTTACCACAATTGCACCAACGAGAAGGTAGTACAACCCTATATTCTTGTCTTGGCAGGCCCTCGTTGTGGTCGATTGTCTCTTTCACAATGAAGTTGTGGTTGTGTCGGTCAAACCGTATAACCATATGGGTGTTGGCTTTGGCACTTTCTGCCTTAATGTACTTCATGCAGCTTTCACTCCACAGTTGTCCAGATTGCAACACCGCATTCCACATTTCACCTCTTTTGGAAAACAACGAAGTCATCCTAAAATACGTAGATTTTACCAAAGCAGTGACCGGGAGATTTCTTATGCCTTTGAATACCCCATTCATCGATTCAATTAGATTTGTTGTCATGTGCCCCCATCTTTGGCCATTGTCGTATGACCTAGTCCATTTTTCTACCGGAATATTGTCGATCCACCTACCGGCTTCTAGATTTGACAAACGGATCTCGTTGCGGTAATATTTGAATGTAGGTTGTGTCAATGTATATCCCGCATTCATAACCGCTTTCCTTAGTGTTTTGTCTTTGATCTCCCTCGTGAAATTTTGGACGATATGTCTAACGCAATAGACATGCGTAGAAGGAGGGTCATGCCAACCGTTTGTAGGATTATTATATGCACTTTCAATGGATGCGTGTCTATCCGAGATCAAACAGAGATCTGGTTGAGAAGCCACGTGTGTTTGCAGATTTTTCAGAAAAAAGCTCCAAGCACCACCAGTCTCCCCCTCGACTAGGGCAAAGGAAATTGGGAAAATGTTGTTGTTGCCATCTTGTGCAACTGCCATCAGTAGCGTGCCTTTATATTTCCCATACAACCAAGTCCCATCAATTTGTATAATTGGTTTGCATGATGCAAACCCTGTGATGCAAGGTTGAAATGCCCAAAACACTCGACTGAATATTCCATTTCCGTTGAGTTGACTACCATCCGGGGCTTATGCTGGCACTGTTTCCAGAATGTAAACACTACCCGGAGAATAAGTCTGGAGTGCATTCAGGTAGCGAGGAAGTTCTTGGTATGACTCCTCCCAGTTTCTGTATACCTTTTCAATCGCCTTGGTCTTTGCTAACCACGTCTTACGGTAAGACGGAGTATAGTTAAAAACCGTAGTGATGTAGGAGATGATGGTTTTCACCTTCAAAGATGGATCGTTGCTGACGAGTGGTAGGATTTCTTGACAAATGAGATCGTAATTAAGTTTTCGATGATCCCGTGATTGAGTAGAACTGACACAAGTGTGGGTAGACATGGAACCTATGACCCAACAATCACCTCTTAATCTGTATGATGCAGTGAGCTTGAACATACAATCAGGGTGGACACACTTGATCTTGTACCTTTCTGGGTTTACACGGTCCACCTTAAAATCGACCGAGTTGAGCATGTGGAATTTTTTGATGGCTCTGATACATTCTTCTCTGTTACGAAACTTGTCTTTCTCTTTTAAGTTTTCATCCGACTGCATATACGGATTGAAAAATAAATTAGAAGACGGTTCATCTTCGCCCATGTTGAAATTTGTCATGTGCGGAGGTGGTGTGTAGATCTTGTTTGAATGTTTGATTGTTTGAAGGTTTGAAGGTTGGAAGGTTTGATTGTTTGAAGGTTGAAAGGTTTGAGAGATTAAGTGAATCAGTGTTTTGATAAATGTAAGACTAAATAGGTCATACTGAATTTGAACTAACTAAGGTTGTAACCTCTAAGGCTCCTCCCATCACGTCCAATAGTGTTACCTAGGTTGTCACCTAGCCTGCGCCTACTCTGTAACCCATGTCACCTCTTATTCTCCAATGGGGATGGTGACACCTTTCATTTTTGTACTCTTTCGCCAAGTCCAATGGCGCCTCCCTTCATGTCCAATCGTGTTACATGCATGCAGAGATGCCTTCTCCAAGGCTGCCACCTAGCCTGCGCCTACTCTGCACCTACACTGTAACCTCTAAGGCTCCTCCCATCACGTCCAATAGTGTTACATACATTTAGGGATGTCTTATCCAAGGCTGTCACCTAGCATGCGCCTACTCTGCAACCCATGCCACCTCTTATTCGCCAATGGGGATGGCGACACCTTTCATTTTTGTACTCTTTCTCCAAGTCCAATGGCGCCTCCCTTCATATCCAATCGTGTTACATGCATGCAGAAATGCATTCTCCAAGGATGCCACCTAGCCTGCGCCTACACTGCAAGAGTGACATTTATCATGCATGCATGCACCAGCTACCACCTCACTTACTCTATAAATACAGTGTATAACATACTTCTCTTGCACCCACAATCGTCTCACTCTCTGCTACAAACTCTTTTATAATCCCTTACAATTTCAAACTCTTTCATAATCTCAGGCATTTTCAACAATGGCTCTTCTCACAATGGGCGATTCTCATAGAGGCACAAGGGACAACATTGCAGCATTTGTAAGTTCCTTTTATAGTTATACATTTTTCATACTTCTGGTAATGCTTTGTTCATCTTACTTACTCTTACACCTTTTACATTTTTAACTTAGGATATCAAAAGATTCAGAATCCGGTCTCACAACTACCTTGCTCCCGACCCATTGATCGTACCATATCTAGAATACGCAGGTTTCAGACACGTTATAAAGATCTCCAACTGCACAATTGATTCAAAGTTCATACTTGTAATGTTGAAAAGGTGGAGACCAGAGACCCATACATTTCACCTACCAATAGGTGAATGTACCGTCACGCTAGAGGACGTGTACATGTTACTGGGTCTCCCTGTTGACGGTAAGGCCGTTAATAGGTCGGTTCAACAACCCAATTCTCTGTGTGAAGAATTGTTGGGCAGGGATATGGTTGAAGGTGGTGGTGCGAGAGGTCAGGGTATACTACTAACTGAGCTTAAAAATCATTATGCGACTTTGGAATTAAATGAAAATTCCTTCGAGATAGCCAAGGTAATAAAAGCTAGAACTTATATAATGATACTATTTGGAACCTTTTTATTTCCCGAAAGTACGGGAAATAGTGTAAATTTTATATATTTAAATTTACTTAGAGACTTCGAAAAAACTAGAAAGTATAGTTGGGGTTCTGCTGTTTTAGCTCACCTATACAGTTCCTTGTGTAAAAATGAAATCAAGGAAAAATGTACATTTTATGGCTGCGTTTTTTTACTTCAAGCCTGGGGTTGGTGGAGGATGGAGTCCCTAAACTCCGTCAACAACAACACATTCGTTTTCCCGTACGCAACAAAGTAAGTCATCAAGTTATATCATTTATTACTATTCATCTCTTCACCAAATATATGATAAAAATAAAATATTTTTCATTTCCTTTAGGTATTGCGTGAGGGGTATGGATTACAGCAAGAATCCAAGATTCAATGTCGCACTATACCGCAATCTATTGGATCACCTTGGCCCGGATGATGTACGTCGTACCTTTCAACTTTTCTACTTCTAAAATAATTTACATATTACGTTTTCATTAACCTGATTTAATTTTATGCGCAGTTTATCTGGAGACCATATTTGGGTTTGGGCCATGAACCAAACCCCGAGGATGCAGCAATTTGGAGCGCCAAGACTGCAATCATACGGTTCAATGTTGTGGAGATGCACCACAGCGACCGTGTGAAGATGCAGTTTGGAATGCATCAAGAGATACCCAGCGATCCGACTTGTTTGTCCTCGTGGCATCTCAAAAGGGTCGACTCCCAATGGGGTCTTACCAACTGGAAAGACTTTACTCCAAAATGGTGTAAGATGTGGCAGAGGCGTCACCGACATGTCTTACAATTCCCAGTTTTCCTCAATCATGGTAATATGCGACACACGGATCAATATTTATCTTGGTACAGATCGGTTAGTAACCCTGAAATGCACGTGTCTCATCCAAGGTATTTGGTTGACCCACGAACACAATGGGCATAACCCTCATTTCCCCAACAACAAACCCAACACACATCAACCTCCCACCAACCCCCCAGACGAAACAGAACCACAAACACCCAACCACAATCGCCACCACAATACAATTACACCCACATGCCCCACAACCAACCACAATCACCACCTCAGTACCCATACCCCCATATGCCTCACACCCAACCGCAATTTCAATCACAATACCAACACACCCGCATACCCCACACACAATTTCAGTCTTCTGCATATTCCAATATGGGCCCCTCAACATCCAACCTTAGCCCTGATCTGGGAATGTCGGAAGATTATGAACCAACCGACCCAACTTACCATCAACCACAATATCACCAAACCACCCAACATCCTCAATACTAAACACCCCAAGATCCATTTCCTTTCTACCCCCCGTACTCAGACGACCAATGCTACAGACCAACCATGGAACCCCACCCACCGCCAACACGATCAAACTTTGAGGGTATGGATAACCGACTGTACCAAAGCGGATCTTCTAGATATGGAGATCTGACTGATTTCATGGATCCGAAACGCATTGACTTCGTTGGGCCATCGACCCTGCCACAGCAGGAAACGCGATGAAACCCAGCACGGGAAAGGCGAGGACGGGGATGCGGAACCGGGGGTCATTACCGGGTTCTGGGGGACCACTGATTAATCTGTTTTTTAATGTAATACTTATGTGTGTAATCATATTTTGTAAATAAAAAGTCAATTTTATTGATCCTATATCGAATATGTAACGCGCCACATTGAGAAAAAAACGCGAAAATTGCCTTAGCAAATGCACTAAGGCGCCATCTCACTTGGCTCGGGGCTTGCCCTAAGCACCTAGGCGCCAAGTGAGATGGCGCCTCCCCTTAAAATGTAGGTGTAGGCGCCAAGTGAGATGGCTCCTCCTTTGAAGAGTCATCTGAAACATGGTTATTTGCGTAATTTTTTCCGAAATAAGGTTATTTGTGAATTTTTTTTTAATACATGGTTATTCCAAAAAAAAATTCTACTACATACTACTAAATGACACTATACGTACCGGTCTCGCAATATAATTAAAAAATTATAAATTAATATAATAAAGAGATATATTCTATTTTATTATAAATAATAATATATTTTAATTAATATTATATAAATATTGAAATTTACTTTTAGTAGTAAAAATAAATAAAATAATTAAATTGTCATTTATCTATGCGACACGATTATATAATATCGTTATAAATAATAAATAAAGATAAAATATTGAAGTTTAAGAAATATATTAAACAAAATAAAGATATGTCCATTAGAATGTACAGTATAATAGGAAAAAAAATAATAAAGTATTTATTTACCCGTACATGTGCACGGGTCGCACAATATTATCATAAATAATAAATAAATATAGTATAGTGATGATTAAAAAATATATATAAAATATATATCAATGAAATAGTCTCATCTCATCGAAAATATTAATATTTTATTATAAAAAATATAATTTTTTTAATAAATTAATATTTTAATATAATTTATGATATCTTATTTTATAGGTAATATATTATATATATTTTAAAAAAGAATATCATAAATAAATAAAAGTTATAAATACAAACCATTATGTATTATTTAAAAAAAAATTAAGAGGAAATTTACTTTTGATATACAGTAAACTTTATATATTTAATTATAATAATAATTTAAAGATATGTTTGTTTATTTTAGCTTTTATATTTAAAGAAAAAAATATTAAGAGTGATATATATATATATATATATATATATATATATATATATATATATATATATATATATATATATATATATATATATATATATATATATATATATATATATATATATATATATATATATATATATATATATATATATATATATATATATATATATATATATATATATATATATATATATATATATATATATATATATATATATATATATATAGATGTTTATAAAGTTTTCAAAATATTATAAGAAAAGTAAATATTACATATAATTAATTTATAATCATAATTACAACAGTTTGTAGTTATATTTTTTTTTAGGAATATACTTGAAATAATAGTAAAATAAATATGTCTAAATATTATTGATCTTCTTGGTTGATTAGAATCTGCAAGGTGGTCGGATGATGATCTTTAACGGGTTGAAAAGTCGAGGAGAAAAATAGGGTTATACCTGCAAGACACATCGATAATCAAGTAAGTGTGAGAGCAAAAAGAGATACAAGTAAAGTATTAGAGTTTTAGTGATGAATAGTCAATATTCGATACATGGCCCTCACATGAGTGAGGATTTATATAATGTCCCTAGCGCTTGGATATTGGTCCCTATTTTTGGGTGTTGATATGTGGGTTCTTAAAAATAAGTGATTGTCAGGACTTGGTCAAATCGGGTAGGTGTACCCTGTAAGTCTAAGAGTGCCTAAGAGGGGGGGTGAATTAGATATATAAAAATTTATTCGGTTTTATGAGAATACTTGTAGTAATTTATGGTTAAGTGTTTGAAGGTTTTTGATTAATCTTATCTTTTCTTGATTATGGTGATGAAAAACGATAAAAGCGGAAAAGTAAAGAACACGGCGATATATCCTGGTTCCCCTCACAATCCGAGAGTACTTCAGTCCCCTTTCCAACACGAATAAGATTTCACTATAGTTTAGAATGACTGTACAGCCTATGCTTACTATCTAACCTATAGAGTGACCAAAGGTTCTTAACACCTTTAAGTTCAAACAAACACTAATGTGAATGAAGAACAATCCTTTTCAAATCACAACACTTACTTCCAACAATCCTGGATAGTAAGGGAATACTTTCTTTTTGTAATACAATGATTTATTTGAAAGAGATGGAGAGCACTATCAATCTTTGATTGATCTTCTTCTTCAAGAAAGAAACAATTCTCAAGCAATGATTATAAATGTTCACAATGAATGTATGAAACTTGTAATGATTTCTTAATGAAAATGTATATGGCAAGTTTCACAAAATTTATGATTTGTAAGAACACTTGAAAGTTTGTAAGAATATGCAAATTTGAATGATGAAAATTGTTAATTGAAGAAGGTTATTTGAATTTGAAAATCTGCACAATTTATAATGTCACAAATACCTCTTCATTCATGCCATTTGATATGAAAAGATGCAATGCAATCATGAAAGAATACTGTTGTACCCCAAAATTTGCCCTCGCGCTTTTCCACAAGAAATCTCAGCTTCAAACATTTCCTGACTTCTCAAACTGACTCAAGAATCGGACAAACGGACTTTTCTTGACAGTCAAGCAGAATTAGGGTTTTCACTGTTCTTCAGAGCTCTGAATTGTTTCATACAGTGGGCTTAGGGTTTGATTGATTTTTGGTTCAATTTTGATCAAGCGAGCGTGATTTGGCATTTAATCGGGAATTAGGGTTTTATGGGCATATTCTCAGAAGAATTTGAATTCCACAGCACTTTGCGGTTTATTTCAAGATTTGGATTAAAATTCGCATCATCTTGGTTTAATCAGTAAAAGAGACAGTGGTTTGAATTCAGTACGTTTTGATTGGGCCAGTCAGATACAAGATGCAGTATTGGATTCACAGTGTTCATGTGTTTGATCAGTCTATCTGGGTTAATTACTGTTTTGCCTTGGATGTTGGATAAGACAGGTTTATTGGATCAATGTTGTTTTATTTTAGTTATTTATTATTCTGAAATTAAATGATTGAATTTATTTTTCAATTGTTTTAATTCTAAGAATTTTAAATAAATAAATAAGCAATAAAGAAAGTTAGAACCAATTGGATAATTTTAATTTTATTGATATTTGAATTATTTACAAATTGTTGTTACAAACAATAATTTACATTTAATTTAAATATTACATAGAATGAAAAACTATCCTATTTTCTAAATATTCTTCGTGCTTCATTCCGCTCCGGTATTCCATTTTTCATCTGCAAAAAGAATAAGAAAAGTCAGAAAGCATTAAATTGGAAAAGACAGTTAAAAAAAAATGCTCATCATTAGGGGCCACTGACTGGGATCAGTTGCCCTCTCTGCAAATCACGGGATTTCTCCCGGTTCACAGAGAGGGAAGATTATTTTATTTCATGAATGCAAATGCAAATGCATAAGTCATAAATTTCAGGCTACATAAGAATCTCAATTTTCAATCCAAACTGAAAAAGTTCAATTCAAACTTCCCATTCAAAACTAAACTGAAAGTCCAATGCCAAAGAAAATCAAGAAAGTACTCAAGGCTGTCATAAAAGATTTTGGCCAAGATATCAAGGAAGAGAAAAAGCACACAAACTGTCAAAAGGAGATGCAAGATGTATTATGCAAGCTAAACAATCTTAACTCATCATTTCCCATAGAACCCCTTCAGAACAGTACAGATAAAAAACATATAAAATTCTTGAACTGTACTTTAAGAGAGAGAAGGAAAAGAGATAAAGCAGTAGGCAGGGATTAGGCATCAGCAGCCGACAGAAAAGAGATATACAAAATCAGAAAAAAAGCCAACTCAGTTAGGCAGCAGCACAGCAGACAGTAAGGAAGACAGAAGAAAAAGATTATGCAAATCAAAAAGCCAAGACAGTTCAATAGCAGTAGACAGTAGAGCAGAGAGAAGAGGGCAAAAGATATAGAAAATATACACAGGCAAAAAGCAGTCCAACATAGCAGGTTAGTGAAAAGGATATACAAACTCAGTTCAGCTTAGAATAGGGAGGGAGATACAAACTCTAAAAGTCTATCAAACCTGCCTACTGTCCACAAACTTAAAAAGCTATGCATAATACAAAGAGGAAACAAGCCAATACAAAAAAAATGAGGTTCAGAATAGAGAAGGGAGATACCAAACTCAGTTCAACAAAAACATCCTCAAACCCAAAACTCAAAGGCTACTAAACCTGTAAAAGTCAAAAGCTCCAACCAATGTCATAACCCTCAAACCTGTCCAACCCCTAAACCATCAAACCAGCATAAGCATCAGTCATAACCATAACCAAAACCACCAATAACCTCACCATACCTACAAACTGATCAAAACCAAGCCAAGTAAACATAAGGATACTGAAACATACCATACTGTCAAAGCTTGAGCCAAACAATAAACAAAAACTGCCTAACCTCTCAAGCATGTCAAAACATGACATCCAACTCAACAATGTTCAAAGCATCAGGGACTCAGAGAAAAATAAAGTGTCAAAGGCAACATAGGCCCTCAGATCTGAGATCATCACTGGGCATCTCAAGGCAATAGCTGTTCAAAATCAGTCAAGACAACAAGAAGCATAGTCAGGGCAACGTAGGCAACCTAGACCCTCAGACCTTTGAGGTCATCACAGGGTGATACGAGAAAAGATACAGTGCTCAAGAGAAAAGAAAGAGGTGAACTCAGTGAAACACATCATGGGGCAAACTCAAAGGCAAAACATTTGAGGCCACAGTTCTAGGCAAGCAAAAGGGCAAGCTCAAGGCAAAACATCTCAGGCAACATACAACAACCCAAGGCAACGCATTGTGGAAGAAGAAGATAAACAAAAAAGTGAATTTTTAAAGAGGGTTTTCAGGCAAATCTAGCAACATCATCAAAGCCCTAACATAAGCAAAGAACGAAGTTACCAGGGTCATCAGAAGCAAAGCCTCATCAAGTCCATCACGACGACCCGGCCTCCTAAGCGCCATAACACCCTCCACCTCTCCTCCATCCCCAAAGTCAGGTAGTCCATGTTCTTCCCATTTCCCCTTCACTAGCTCATAATAATGCGAATTCAGGAATCAAGACTTACACTAAAACATAAATTCGTAAAGAACAGAACATAAGCACTAAAGCGAACCTTAAATCGATGACGCTGGGCTCACGTCAATGGGGGGAAGAAAAGCTTCAGGATGGGAGCTGGTGGCCGGAATCGAGCGCTCAGAAATTGCTAATCGGAGAAGACGAATACCACGAACGCGCCGTCGTCACCTAACGAACCCTAATTTCGTTCATTACCAAACTAAGCCAACGCCTAAACCTAAATTTCGTTTCAGGCTTTGATTTGGGCTTAACCCGTGTCTGCCTTCCTAAGCCCATTAAACATCAATCTCTTTTCATTTTCATCCAATATTCATTTAAGCTATTCTTTCTATATATTAATCAGCTAACCTTTTTTATTTCATATTTTTTTTGCTTCTTGATAAAATACTAACTCCTTCCATTTTTATAATAAAAAATAATGTTTACTTTTTATATACTAACTCAATTAATTCATTTTTTCTAAAACATATACAATTTATTTCTTAATTTAATTAAACATACTAACTTAATCTAAATACTTTTATACACAATTAACTTAAAAACATTTTTTTGAAATACATTTGTACATATCATATAAGTTAAATTTGAAAATATTTTCTTAATACACATTTGTATATAAAATAACCAAATACCTTTTTCATAATTAAATTGAAAATACTTTCTTAACCAAAATACATATTTGTACATACATTTTAAAACATTAATTTTGTACATATTATACATTCTCATACATATTTAAAATTGAAACTTTTTTAATTAACATTCTTTTGTACATAACAATTCAATACATTCATTTTCTCTGAATATTAAACTCACAAACATTTTGACTAAAATACTTTTTTTAATTAAAACTTAACATTCTAATCAAAACACTTCATTTTTCTTTTGTACATAATTAACATACAAAAAATCAAGATTCATCTAAAAAACATTTATCTAGGTCAAAACCCTAATACGACTCAATTTCACATTTCGCATTTGTACATACTTACACTTACACTTACACATACATATACATTTGTACACTTACACAAATACATTCACATTACCCTATACACATGTTTATCTTACATTTATATTTGATATTCATTTGATCGCGACATTCGATTTGGTTGTAAATTATTGGGTACTATAAGTCTCATCCCCTTGTACATTTATACCCCCACTCCCGGACATTATTTTGTAATAGCGTAGATTCACATTCCGCAATTTACAGTTTTCTAATTATACCATGGTTAGACCTAGGGTTTATATGTACATAAAATCAAACGCTAGATAACCTAATACAAGACAAATACATGTAATCAATACACAATCACACTTGCACCCCCTAGGGTGATCCCACATGTTGCCTTCCAAAGTGGGCCATGCTTGCACGTCGAATGTCTTTGGCAAAACAAAATCAAATGATCATAAGTCCCTCGATGACGCTTTCGAAAGTTGCCTAAACGGAATGATCATAGTCCCTTCAAGCAAATTGCCAAAGACACTTGGCATCATTGCATTCATGGTCCATACGATGACCCGCACCCGTCCCGAACAAACTTCCTAAACGCAAGATTGTCTACCAATTTCAATGGTAGAACAAAATTGCTAAAAAAGGGTTAAAACACGACAAAAACCTTTGAGTACAATAGGGTAGACAAAACTCTTAGTTACTTGAGATCAAACTTGCAAAAACACTTGCCTTCTTTTCAAAAACCACAATCCACAACACTTTCAAACAAACTCTCAAAAACATTTGAAAACATCTTTTCGAAAAGATTCACACTTTTGTAAAACACTCAAACACGAGTCAAATACATTAGTTGCCTAAGACAAGGCATCTTTTTCCAAAACATTTTCAAAAAGCACCCACACACGCACCATTTTCAAAGCAATCGAAAAACAAGGCAAGTGATCTAAAAAACCAAGTAACTAAGAGCCCATGGATAACCATGGATGAAAAGGGTGCTAATACCTTCCCTTTTCATAATCTACCCCCCGAACCCACGAAATATCTCAAAAGGTTTTTGCTGTGCTTTTTAACCTTTCCTTTAGGATAAAGTAAAAAGTCGGTGGCGACTCTTGCTAACCGCACAAGTGCGAATACGAACGCAAAACACTAGTCAGTTCTCCCACCGTACCACAAATACCATTTGAATTATCTTCAAAAAACAAAAGAAAATCTGTACTGGTTCGCTGGGAACCGGTTCCGACCCAGGCAGAACCCGGTTCTTAGTGAACGTTATAACCCATAATTCAAAAATAACACGCAGGAACCGGTTTCCCTATAGGTACAACCCGGTTCCTGGTACAAATTCCAGGGAAGTGATTTTTGAACAAGTTTGGAACCCGGTTCCCTGTTAGGTAGGAACCGGTTCCTGAAAGTTTATTTTCAAAAAATCCTTTTGAAAAAGATCTCAAACATAGTTTTTCTTATTGTTAAAAATGTGGGATATGTATATGATTATGAATGCATATTTGTGAACATCTATATTCAAGTTTAAGAATTATTTATACCTTTTGACATTTGTTGTTTCTTTAATAATTCTTCTTCTAATCTTCAAGACTTGTAACAAGGTTTTATATGATATTGATAAACTTTTTGCACATCCTTTGAATATTGATGTCCATGTTGTCTTCATCAAAACCAATGCTTTAAACATGACTTGAGAAGCTTGCAATTAGATTCTCCCCATTTTTGATGATGACAACCAAGTCTTGAAAACAATTCTTGAAATGTTTATGTTGTTTTGTGTAGCAAAAATGTTAAGCAAATGCAAGGCTCCCCCTAAATTGTATGCTCCCCCTAAGTCCATGATTCTTTGAATTTTGGAGTGAGTTTTATGATAGTTATTTTGGCCTGCAATTTCTTTGAAACAAAACAACACATATGCATATTCTTCTCCCCCTTTGTTAACATCAAAAAGGATGGGGAAAAAGAGTGAAACAAATTCTTTTACCTTTGAGTTTTACCTCATTGGTGACTTCATCAATAATCAAGCATTCATCTTTTGTAAATTTGATCTTGAAGCCTTTGTCACAAAGTTGACTTGTACTTAGAAGTTGTCTTTTGTTTTTCAACATAAAGTACATCTTCAATGGATATGAAAGTTAGTGTATCAACTTTGCCAATGCCAAGAATTCTTCCTTTAAGGTATTTCCCATATGTGAAATAATCCTTGGACTTGAACTGGATTTGAAAGTTAGTGTATGTCTCCCATCATATGCTTTGAACAACCACTATCAAGATACAAAATATTGTATGTGGTCTTCAAGCATACCTACAAAACAAATTAAGTTTGATTTGGTACCCAATGTGCTTTGGGTCCATCATAGTTAGTTCCTTTCTTAACCCACACATAATGCCCACTTGCCATACTAAAGTTTCTAAAATAGCAAGCATTAGGTGTATGGCCTTTAATACCACAATAAAAACAAGTAGATTCAAAGTTACTTCTATATCTAGAAGGATAAGATTTCTTCTTAGGAAATGTTTTCTTTTTCGGATAGTGATGAACTATTTTAGGTTTGTTCACTTTCTCTTTGGAAGATTGATCACTTGCCTTAACAAAGATAGTTTTGTTATAACTTGGTTTTGAGAACTTTGAATATCCAAGTCCACTTTTATCATTGGAGTATCTTTGTTGGCTAAGAACACCTTCCAATCCAATTTGCCCTTTTTCATATCTTTCAATGACTCTTTTTAATTGGACAATTTGGAAAGAGAGTGAATCACAATTTTTGCATTCATTTAATAGTTCATCTATAGCACCTTGTGCATCACTATCAGAAAGAGAAAATTCATTACTAACCTCATTGTCTTCATCATCGGAATGGTGTGAGACCATTAATGCTAGATTTGCATGTTGATTGTTTTTGGAATCGGAAGATGAACTTTCCCATGCTATATATGCTTTCTTTGACTTTTTATCTTTATTTCTCTTGAAATATTTCTTCTTCTTTTCAAGTGTAGGACATTCACTTTTAACATGTCCCTTTTCTCCACATTCAAAGCATATAACCTTCCTTGTTGGTGCTTCTCTTTTTCTTTCTTTTCGTAGAACCTTTTCAATCTTCTTGATAAGATCATCATCTTCACTACTAGTGGATTCATCCTCTTTATTGCTATCATGATTTTTTATCCTTGTATTCAAAGCCATGTCTTTTGAGTCTTTTACTTGGATTTCATGATTTCCGAGTCTTGCAAGTTCCGTCTCATATTCTTGAAGTTTTCCGAACAAAGTGGCAGAAGTCATTATGGATAGATTCTTCTTCTCGGATATTGCTGTCACTTTTGGTTGCCATTCCCTGGATAAAGATCTAAGCACTTTAAGATTAAGTTCATCATTAGTTAAAGTCTTACCTAGTGCTTTCAAATGATTTGTCAAGTATACAAATCTTTTCTGCAAGTTGAGGATTGATTCTCGGGGCTGCATTTTGAATAGTTCGTATTCTTGACTCAAAGTATTTAATCTTGATCTTTTAACTTCAGCGGTTCCTTCATGAGTTTCTACAAGAGTATCCCAAATTTCCTTTTCCGTTGTACATGCCGATACTCGGAAAAATTCATCCATACTAAGAGCACTTTGGAGAATATTGATTGCCTTTTTGTCAAAGAGAATTTTTTTCTTGTCATCGTCATCCCATGATGCTTTAGGCTTTGATGACCCAACACCATTGACAACACACACCGGAGTAAATGGACCATTCTCAACAGCATTCCATATTTCTTCTCCTTGCGCTTCAAGATGAGCCTTCATGCGAATTTTCCAAAAGTCAAAGTATTCACCACAAAACAATGGAGGCTTGTTGTTACTACCACCATCTTTGAAAACCGGATTTTGATTTGCGGAAGCCATTCTGGATCTTTAGGAACAAGTTACCTATAACTTGCTCTGATACCAATTGTAAGTCTAAGAGTGCCTAAGAGGGGGGTGAATTAGGTATATAAAAATTTATTCGGTTTTATGAGAATACTTGTAGTAATTTGTGGTTAAGTGTTTGAAGGTTTTTGATTAATCTTATCTTTTCTTGATTATGGTGATGAAAAACGATAAAAGCGGAAAAGTAAAGAACACGACGATATATCCTGGTTCCCCTCACAATCCGAGAGTACTCCAGTCCCCTTTCCAACACGAAAGAGATTTCACTATAGTTTAGAATGATTGTACAGCCTATGCTTACTATCTAACCTATAGGGTGACCAAAGGTTCTTAACACCTTTAAGGTCAAACAAACACTAATGTGAATGAAGAACAATCCTCTTCAAATTACAACACTTACTTCCAACAATCCTGGATAGTAAGGGAATACTTTCTTTTTGTAATACAATGATTTATTTGAAAGAGATGGAGAGCACTATCAATCTTTGATTGATCTTCTTCTTCAAGAAAGAAACAATTATCAAGCAATGATTATAAATGTTCACAATGAATGTATGGAACTTGTAATGATTTCTTAATGAAAATGTATATGGAAAGTTTCACAAAATTTATGATTTGTAAGAACACTTGAAAGTTTGTAAGAATATGCAAATTTGAATGATGAAAATTGTTAATTGAAGAAGGTTATTTGAATTTGAAAATCTGCACAATTTATAATGTCACAAATACCTCTTCATTCATGCCATTTGATATGAAAAGATGCAATGCAATCATGAAAGAATACCATTTGAATTATCTTCAAAAAACAAAAGAAAATTTGTACTGGTTCGCTGGGAACCGGTTCCGACCCAGGCAGAACCCGGTTCTTAGTGAACGTTATAACCCATAATTCAAAAATAACACGCAGGAACCGGTTTCCCTATAGGTACAACCCGGTTCCTGGTACAAATTCCAGGGAAGTGATTTTTGAACAAGTTTGGAACCCGGTTCCCTGTTAGGTAGGAACCGGTTCCTGAAAGTTTATTTTCAAAAAATCCTTTTGAAAAAGATCTCAAACATAGTTTTTCTTATTGTTAAAAATGTGGGATATGTATATGATTATGAATGCATATTTGTGAACATCTATATTCAAGTTTAAGAATTATTTATACCTTTTGACATTTGTTGTTTCTTTAATCATTCTTCTTCTAATCTTCAAGACTTGTAACAAAGTTTTATATGATATTGATAAACTTTTTGCACATCCTTTGAATGTTGATGTCCATGTTGTCTTCATCAAAACCAATGCTTTAAACATGACTTGAGAAGCTTGCAATTACATACCCGACTACCCGCAACTAGTCGTTAGTCTGATCGATTCCTAGTTGTCTGACCGACTTGGGGTTGAACAGACTGAGAGGCGCTCGTCGAATGTCGTGGATTTGTGCTGGTTCAGGAGGAAAAATGATCAATAGTGTCTGACGGAGGACGGAAAGTCCAAACTGTGATCGCACAGGTCGTGCCGAAAAAGGATGTCAGACGGTTAGTCCAGAATAATTACTAAAAGAGAAATATATAGAGGAAGATCTAAAAATTTATTAAACATTGATCAAAATTGTTTATAATATTTTATATTTTAAATAATAATAATTATAAATTATATATAGACTATATATTAAATATATTAACGCGTACACTTTTAAATTGGAAATATACGAATATACGTTTTAATTGTTTTATATGCATAAATAATAATGAAATATTATAATTGATATTATACATAAATATTGAGATTTATTTTTGTAGTAAAAATAAATAAAATTATTAAATTATCATCTAACCGTGCGACACGAGTTACACAATATCTTTATAAATAATAAATAAATATAGTTTATGATGGTTAAGAAATGTAATAAATAAAATAAAAATATACAAATTAAGTAGTATCTGTCCGTTGGAAATGTATAATATAGTAGAAAAAATAAATAAAATAATTCAATATTCATTTATCCGTGCGTTCGCACGGATCATACAATATCATCATAAATAATAAATAAATATAGTATAACAATAATTAAGAAATATATATAAAATATATATTAATAAAGTAGTGTCGTCTCCTCGAAAATATTAATATTTTATTATAAAATACAATTTTTTTAATAAATTAATATTTTAATATAATTTATTATAATTTATTTTATAGGTAACATATTACATATATTTAAAAAAAGAATATCACAAATAAATAAATTTTATAGATACAAATTATCATGTATTATTTAAAAAAAGATGAAATTTACTTTTGATATACAGTAAACTTTATATATTTAATTATAATAATAATTTAAGAATATGTTTGTTTATAAGACCTTATTTTCATATTTTCGACATCAAATTAAAATATAATGTAAAATATTTGGTTGTTTAATGTCAATAAATGATTTTTTAATGTCTTGGAATGTAAAAGGTTAAAGAAGGTATACTTATTAAAGAGGAATAATTAGACATGTTAAAAGTTGAACAAATTTATAAATTGTGTTATGAACTTAAATGTATAAATTGGATTGTGTTAAAAAAATTATAAAAATAAAAATTTCGTTACACCTAAAATTGTTTTGAAAAATTGAAAGTAAAATAATTTATATTTAATATCTTCACATAACTTTTTTAAATAATAAATAAAATTAAAAATCATGTTGTATATAAGAACTAAATAAAATTATTTGAGATAAAAAGAGCACAAACATAATAACCCTGACAATATTTTTTCGGTTATATAACATTATTAGACGTGAAATGATTAAAAAATATATATTATTTTAATAATTAAGAAAAAAGGTGATTATTACCAATTTATTTTTAAAAAAAATATTTTTAATAAAAAATATGAAAGAGTTATTCATTAATTTAAAAAAAAGAAATTATTCCTCATATAAAAATGTGCCAAGGCTTTTACTTGATTAACAACAAAGAAAATTAAAATTGGATTGAAATTAAATGTAAAATAATTTATATTTAAGATAGTCACATGAAAATAATTTTAATAATAAATGTAAAATAGCAAATCATGTTGCAGAACTAAATAAAAGGTATTTCACGTGCACTCAAAAAAATAATTAAGTGATTTTATTGATGCTTAGTGGAGTGGAGAAGAACCTAAAAAATGGCACCCTTCGTTAATTAAAACACAAAAGTTAAATTCTTATTTCATCAACTGAAAAATGCATATTCACGAATTATAAAAATAAGGAAGATACTTTAGGAGTTGAAATATGTTGAAAATAGTTTATATTTTAGAAATATCTTGTTGACTAAGTAAGAGGGTATTTTAGTATTTTATTATATTTTAATATTGTGTATAAATAGTCTAGTAGTAGATAAGTCAATGTATTCATTACTCTTTATTTGTAGCCGTCATTTAATATATTCCTTTTGTCTTTCATCTCTCCTTTGTGCACCAACAATTGGTATCTAGAGCTCTGGTTCAAAATTCACGGGAAACACGAGTGAACAGTGAGGTGTTGTGTGATTGAGAATCACATTTTTTCTGATTCTGTGGGATTTAGGAAACATTATGTGTTAGTGGGTTTTGAGTAAACTGCACAAGGTTGAAGATGAATGGAAACAACGATATCAGTTCCAAACTTATAATGTTTGATGGCAAAAACTTGAATTGTTAGAAGATCCAGATATGTGTGTGTTTACCGTGAAAAATGGTAAACAATCGCTGATCTTCCAAAAGGTAACTTATTTGGTGACTCGCAGGATCGATCAGATTGATCCTAAGACATGGCTTATTTTTATCGTTTAAATGCTTTAAAAGAGAGAGTTTCGACTAATCTTAATGGTGATTAACGCAAGTAAGGTAGAGACACTTTAAGTAAATTGCATGGAGAAAAGCTTGATAAAGTAAATAAAAGCATTAAAGGCTTGTTAAATAAATGACTTCGACTGAAATAAATAAGTGAAAGCGATAAATTGCTTGAATGTAAAAGATTTCGATTAAGGTAAATGGTGTTTCACACATACATTCTCAATGATTCTTTCTCTCACGCTGGGTACTTGAATCTAAATGAGTGACTTGTATACAATGATGAACACCTTTAATAACTACGTGAACACTTAGTATTTATACTAAAAATCCTAAGTAATTGTTGGGCAGTTACATCACTTCGTGGTGACACCACATGGCACGTTCACAACCCTCGACGCCTACTTCTACGCCACGTTGCGCTTGGTAACTGCTGGGAACCGTTTTCCCTCCAACAATTCGAAATTCAAACCGTTCGATCTTGGGCATCAGGGACCTTGGTCGAAAGGTTGCTCCTTCGACGTTGAAAACAACATGATTCCAACTTAGAGAAATTTCTCTAAGTATCTTGTCATTCTTTGATAAGCCTTCGATGTGATCAGCTGATCGAAGCCTTCTTGTGTAGGAAACTCTTCTAACTCATAATTAATGATCTATATGATAATAGAACGTGGGTGTCGAATTTAGGAGCCAACAAATTTCCCCCCAAGAATGTCTTATTTCGACGCTTAGAAGAAAGAGGCATTCTTTGATATTCTATTCGACACATGTCCTTCACTCTCAGCCACAAATTAGTTTGTGCGCTTTTCGTCTCAAAACTTCCGTCCCTTTTTAATTTGCTCTGTACTTCATTGACCATGTACTCGAATATTCTGTAATTTTTGTAGACATTTTGGCTTATCAATGTTATTTTCCATTTTGGATTTATTGTTAACTTAATCATTAATTGTTATTTATTTTGATCTCTTGGAGCATAGGTTTATATTTTTTCAAATATTTGCCGTTTATCTCAAGAGTCTTTTATCTTCGCTTAACTCTTCGACCTCATATGCTCCACCAGAAAAAGTTTGAATAATTTTGAAGGGCCCTTCCCATTTGGGTGACCATTTTCCCATGCTTCGATCTTTTCGATCCATGGGAAGAATTACCTTCCAAACTAGTTCTTCAGACGAGAATGCCTTAGGTTTTACTTTCTTATTGTAAGAGTCTTCCACTCTTTTCTTCTGAATTCTCAGTAGGTCGAGAGCTCGTAGTCTTTCTTCGTCTAAATCTACCAATTCGTCTAACATCATATCCCAATAAACCTCAGGGGGAATATCTTGATGTCTTTGAACCCTTGCTGATTGAAGACAAATTTCTGCTGGCAGTACTACGTCATGACCGTAAGTTAGCCGATATGGTGTTGTACCTGTGGCTTCCTTTGGGGACGTTCGACAAGCCCACAATATATGGTCTAACGTTTTATGCCAATTTTTTGGCTTCTTTCCTACATGCTTTTTTATCAGGCCAATCACTATTTTATTCTCCGCTTCGACTTGACCATTTGCCTGCGCGTAATAAGGCGTTGATGTTAGGAGTCTGAAGCCTGTTTCTTGCGCGAATTCCTGCATCTTTTGACCAGTGAACACTGACCCTTGATCAGTTGTTATAGTCTCAGGGATTCCAAATCTGTAGATAATGTTATTTTGAATAAATTCAATGACATTTTCTTGGTCTGCGTTGACTAAAGGGATAACTTCGATCCATTTAGTGAAATAATCAATGCCTACCAGTATATACTTCTGGATCTTCGATGATGCTGGTCGAATCTCTCCAATAAGATCCAACGCCCATCCTCTAAAAGGCCAAGGTTTCACTATTGAGTGAAGCTCGCTTGCTGGTACAAGTTGGATACCAGTATGGACTTGGCATTCCTGGCAACCCTTCGCGAACTCGACACAATCTTTCAAGATAGTGGGCCAATATAGTCCTTGTTGAAACAACAACCATTTCATCTTATGACCTACTTGGTAAGCCCCACATGCTCCAGCATGCGTAGTCGAAAGGGCTATGTATGCTTCGGTTTCGCTTAAGCATTTTAATAATACCCCTTCAGGCGTCTTTTTAAACAACTCATTCCCCATGAGTACGTAACTTAACGCCCTATATTTTATTTTTCATTCTGTCAAAGCTGCTGGATTTTGTAGATAATCTACAATGGGTTTCCTCCAATCTTGCTCCGATAAATTATCTATGAACGAAATTTCGAAATCCCTTTGATCGGAATATCCTAGTCTTATCGATTCCAAATCAGTTGGAGACAAGCTGGTTGCTGTCATTTTTTCTCGGACTTCGATTGCTCTTTGTAATCTCGTTTTTGAAATCCTATACCCAGATGAAATTTGTGCCAAATCATTGGCTATTTGGTTTTCCAATCTAGGTATGTGTCGAATATTAAGCACTTCGAATTTTTTCAATAAACGATTTGCTATCACAAAGTACATAATGAGATTTTCTCTTATACATTTGTACTCTTTTGTGATTTGCTTAATGACTAACTCTGAGTCTCCCATTATTTCGACTCGAGTTGCCCCCAATTCCAACAATATTTCAAGGCCAGTAATTAGAGCTTCATATTCAGCCTCATTGTTCGAACAAGTACCTTCTATCTTGTACTTGAATGTTGTTGGAATTTTTTTTGGAGAAATAATTAAGACCCCTACTCCCGTTCCATCTTTATGGCTGGAACCATCGAAGTAAAATTTCCAGGGTTCTATCTCCAAGTAATTTATATTTTGTACCTGAATTGAGTGGTCGACTATAAAGTCTGCTACCACTTGTCCTTTTACTGCCTTGAGAGGCATAAAGGTTAACAAATACTCAGTTAATGCTAGCGCCCACTTGCCAATTCGACTGTGCAAGATGGGTTTCGACAACATGTATTTGAAAATATCAAAATGGGACGAAACATACACATCAACTGGTTTTATATATTGTTTGAGCTTTGTACAAGAGAAATAAAGACATATACATAATTTTCCAACTTCGCTATATCTAGTTTCTGCATCGTTCAAAACTCTGCTAAGGTAGTAAATGGGTCTTTCGACTCCATTTTCATCCTCTTGGGCTAACATGCTTCCCAAAGTTTTGTCGGATGCAGCTATGTATAATCTCATACTCCTATTTCTACAAGGAGGCACCAAAATAGGTGGCTTGGTGAGGTACCCTTTGATATTGTCGAAGGCTTCTTGTTGCTCTTGCCCCCACTCGAACCCTTCCTTATTCAATCGAAGTAAGGGTGAGAAGGCTTGCGCTTTTCCACTTAGGTTAGATATAAATCTCCTTAAGAAGTTTATCTTGCCCAACAGAGATTGCAGTTCCTTCTTGTTCGTTGGCGCTTTCGCTTCCAAAATTGCCTTCGTCTTGTTCTGGTTGATTTCGATTCCTTTCTTGTGGATGACGAAGCCCAAGAAATCTCCAGCTTTCATACAGAACGCACACTTCAAAGGGTTCATCTTCAGACCATGCTTTCTCATTCTTTCGAATGATTGTCGAAGGTGGTCTATATGGTTCTTCCTGGAAACAAATTTTACAACAATATCGTCAATATATACTTGCATGAAAGTGTTAATAAAATCATGGAAGATAGAGTTCATTGCTCGCTGATATGTTGCCCCAGTGTTTTTTAGGCCAAAAGGAATTACTACCCATTTGTAAGTGCCTAAGGCCCCAGGGCATCGAAAAGCTGTTTTCGACACATCTTCTTCAGCAATGAAAATTTGATTGTATCCTGAGTAACCGTTGAGCATGCTCAGGTACTCGTGGCCAGCGGCAGAGTCGACAAGCATTTCCGCCACAGGCATAGGATATTTGTTGTACCCCAAAATTTGCCCTCGTATTTTTCCACAAGAAATCATTGTTTCGGGCTTTTCCTGATTTTTTCAGATTGGCGTAAGAATCGGTCAAACAGACTTTTCTTACCAGTCTATCAAAATTAGGGTTTTCATTGATTTTAAAGCAGTTCAGGCAGATTGCTAAGGTTTGGTTGAGTTGGCTCAGGTTTTGATCAGGTGGACGTTTCTTTGACATTTAATCAAGAACTAGGGTTTGTGCACGCAGAAAGAATTAATTTTTACAGTTCTTTTCAGTTTACTCTGAGATTTGGATTGAGGCATTTGAATCAAGAAATTGCAGTGTTTTGTTTAATCAGTAAAGGCTAAGGCATTTGATTTGAGAAGAGATAAAAGCCGAGGTACTTAAATTAAGAATCTACAGTGTTTGATTTGATCAGTAAAAAGATAAATATCTAGATATTGGTTTGATTAACTGTGCATTGGATATTTGAAGCGCCGGGTTTATTATTGATTGATGTCAAGACCACAGTGTTTATCAATTGTTTATTTATTCTAAGATTAGAATAATTGGGATTTATTTCCATTTTATTAGAATTTAAGGGTTATAAACAATTAAATAAACATTTGAAAAGAAGAAAAAGAATTAACTAATCAAGATTGGATTTTATTCATCTTTAATTACTTGTTACAATTGTTATTTGAATACAGTATTTATTTACAAAGTATTCATAATAATAATAGTTTACAATGATTAAAATTGAAATAAAATTTCATCCTAAATTCTTAAGTCTTCATCTTCTATCCAATGCCTCCTCTTTTGCTCCATTTGATTGTTTATCTGCAAAACAAAGAAAAGAAAGAAAAGTCAAAGCAGATAAAATAATTAAAAGCAGACAGATAAAAATTGGGTTCATCATTAAAAGCAGCCGGCCGAAATCAGATTGCCCTCTCTGCAAATCACGAGATTTCTCCCGGTTCACAAAGAGGGATGAAAAATGCTTGCAAAAGAAAAAGACATGAAATGCACAAAAGTTGTAATTGCACAATTTCAAAAATGGTCAAAAAGCTGCATAGTTCATAAAATGCCAAACAAAATCCAAAGGCAAACTGAACTGAACTGAACTAGAACTACAAAGTTCCAAATTCAAACTTTCCACAAGATATCCAAAAAGCTGTCCAAAAAGATATCAAGATATCAAAGTACAAAGAGCTGTCAAAGAAGCATAAAATCTGGAAGAAGAGATAAAGTATGCAAAGGCAAAGCAACTAGTGCAAGCAAAGTTTCAATCACATCACTTTCCAAAAAGCCAGCTACCTTTTCAGAACTTAAGGACAAACATAAGCAATAAAATATGCTTTTAATCTGTCAAAAAGGGAGAGAGAAGAGGAAAAGAAGAAAGGGCTTACAGGCTTAGGCTTGAAGAGGAGATATATAAAACAAAACTGTTATCAACACAGTATATGGGGCAGAAGATAACACAAAAAAAAGGATAACATCAAACTGAAATAGCAGAGGCAGGGGCCAGCCTCCAAAACCAAAAAAATATCACAAGTTTAAACCTGCATTCAAGGCAAACTTGAAACATCAAGTATCCTGCATAACCCTCACACAGGCCTGCAAGATAGAAGTCAAAAACCTCACCAAAACCTCACCTGATGCAAACCTAAACCTGTGTTTCTAAACCAAAAACCAGTTCAAAAACATAAAAAGGCCTTTCAAACAAAAGCCTTTAACCTGCAACAGCAAGCCAAAGCCCAGATCTGTCCAGCCTAAAACCTGTGTCTAAACTCAGTACACACAAGTCCTGAACCTCATTGCAAACTGAAACCTGCATAAGCCTTTCAGACTTCAAGCTTAAACCATTTCAAGCTTCAACTGACAACCAAACTTGATTCAAAGTACTCAAAATCCAAATCAACAAAATCCAACCAAAACACAAGCCCTCAGAACTTTGTTCATCACTGGGCAAAGAAATCATCCAAGGCAACTCAGTATCTCAGAGATATTCAAAGCATACAAAGCATTCGAAGCATACAAGGCAACTGAGGTAAATAGAGAAGAAGAGAGGCAACTGTCTAGGCATTTTCAGATATTCAGGGCAAATATATCATCATCAACACAGCAAAGCAAGCACTCAAGCTCTCAGAACATCAATGGTTCATCACTGAGCAAATCAACCACTCGTCCAAAACCAAAAATCATCAAGGCAACTCAGCAACTCAGAAGCAACATTCAACAGAATATCAAAGGCATCAAGGCATCAAGCTAGCATACGAGGCAAAGAGAAGAAGAGGAAAAGACAGGCGAGCTAGGTTTTCAAGTTCATCATTAAACCTAAAGAAGTGAAACAAAAATACCAGAAAGAGCAAGTTCACAAGCATCACGTGTATCCTTCCATCCGGCCGCCTGAGCGCCTCCACGTTCACCATCCTCCTCCAACGAAGGTAGTATCTTTTCTTCTCTTTCCTTTAAACGCTCCTCAAAAAGAATAAACAAACAAAAGCGCTTAAAAACCAGAACACATAAGAATCAAAACATGCGTAAACGTGAAACCCTCAAAGGATGCGTTGGGATAAAAGTCTTACCTATTTTACCGTTGCTTGAGCAAACGCGAGGAGGAGGATGAATTGTGGCGCTCGGTGGCTCTGGACGGAGGTTCTGCTCAGACAAGCTTTGGTCGGAGAAGATGAAGATGAAACCAAAACGGCGCCTCTGTATCCTTTGCCTAACCCTAAATCCAAGTGAACGAAATTATCTGGAACCCTAAAACCCTTCTGAAGCAAGTTGGGCCTCGCCCCTGTCTTTTGCCTTAGCCCATTCAAGAAGTCAGCGTGTACACCCCCTCTCCTGGCGCCTCACCCCTTTCACCATTTCTTTATAAATTCAGTTTGGGCCAAATCCACCAAGCCCATTCATTTTCTAAATTAATCTTATTTTTTTACATAAATTATATCTTATCTTTTTTGTTAAACAAATTAATATACTTTTTTACCTTAAATTTTTTATACTAATACTATAATACAAATTGTTTCTTTTGTAAATAAAAACATTTTAACCCCCTTTTTTACACATATACAAAATTTTCTAGGATAGTTTATATTTTATTTTCTTTGAACAATTAAAAAAAACATAAAAACTTAGTTCTATTAAAGTTTATTTTTTAAGTCTAAGTTTTGTGCATAAAAATACTAAATACAAATACATTAATTTTAATACATAAAAAATAGAACTTAAAACACCTTTTCTATCATTTTATTAAAACTTGTTTTGCTTTGTACATATTCACAAAAATACAAAATGATAACATTAAATAAATAAAACACTTAATTCCTCATTAAGATAACATTCCACCACTTGTAAATAAATCATACACTTACATAGTTACAATACACAAATACGTCGATACATTTACTTTGCTTTACACATATACATTTGCTATTCTTATACATTGCTATACATTATATTTTACATTTGCGCAATTCGATTTGGTTGTAATTATTTGGACACTACACTCTCCTAAAGTCTCATCCCCATTTGTAAATTTGTACCCCCACTCCCGGATACTTATTTGTAATAGCGTAGACTTTAAATTCCCGTAATTTATCGCTTTCAAATATACCATGGTTAGACCCAGGGTTTGTATGTACATAAAATCAACGCTAGATGACCTAATACAAGACAAATACATGAAATCAATACACAATCACACTTGCACCCCTAGGGTAATCCCGATTATTGCCTTCCAAAAATGGGCCATGCTTGCACGTTGAGTATCTTTGGCAAAACAAAAATGATCATAGTCTCTCGATGACGCTTTCGAAAGTTGCCTAATCAAAATGATCATAGTCCCTTCAAGCAAATTGCCAAAGACGCTTGGCACTATTGCATTCATGGTCCATACGATGACCCGCGCCTGTCCCGTTAAACATCTTAAACGCAAGATTGTCCACCAAATACAATGGTGGAACAAAATTGTTAAAAAAAGGGTTAAAACATGAGAAAAACCTTTGAGTACAATAGGGGTAGACAACTCTTAGTTACTTGAGCAAACTTGCAAAAACACTTGCCTACTTTTCAAACCACACTCCACAAACACTTTCAAAACAACTTCCAAAAACATTTGAAACATCTTTCGAAAAGATACACACCCTTGTGAAACACTCAAACACGAGTCATTACATTGGTTGCCTAAAACAAGGCATCTTCTTCAAAAACCTTTTCAAAACACACACACACCACAATTTCAAGCAATTGAAAATCAAAGGCAAGTGATCTAAAAACCAAGTAACTAAGAGCCCATGGATAACCATGGATGAAGAGGGTGCTAATACCTTCCCTTTTCATAATCTACCCCCCGAACCCACGAAACATCTCCAAAGGTTTTTTCCTGTGCTTTTTAACCTTTCCCTTAGGATAAAATAAAAAGTCGGTGGCGACTCTTGCTCAACCAAAACATTTGCGAAAACAAACGCAAAACCTCAAGTCAGTTCTACCACCGTATCACAGAACTGGCGACTCTGCTGGGGAAAAATTCAAAAGTGGGGTTACCTTAGGGTTTAGATCACCTTTACATTTTTGCTTTGATTGCCTTGATTGCTTTACTTTTTTGGTCCTTGTTTGGGTTTGTTGTAAGTCCTACACCCGGATTTGGGGCACCTTCTTAGGTAAATAGCAAAAAAAAACTGTGAGGGAACTGTGCGGGGTATACCGACACAGTTGAAGTAGTAAGCTATGTTAGTGTGACATATTTTGTGAGTACCGGTAACCCTTGAGTTCAGTCAAGGAGAGTACGGGGCCGCTGAGTGATGTCGTGAAGCACTAACGAACTCTTAGAACCTTAATTGACCATCCTAGCCTTTTTAGGGGTAGTGAGATGACCGACTTTGGTGCAGTCCGAAGTTGGTAGATACTCGATGCTACACTTATTGAGGGTTGTTTTCTTGGAATATTTTGGTCGCCAGTTAAGTGGCTAAACCAAAACAATGAACACAGAAAACAATCCAATGATATTGAGCTCCTTAGAACTCGGTTTCTATTTCTAGGACAGGATGAGCCAACTAACTTCAAGAGGGTACTTACCTGCAATCCCATGCAAGCCTAAACCTAAGGACTTGTTTGCTTTGTGTGAATATGATTGCCTGTATATACACTTACTTACTCTTGCATACATGTACATAACATCATAACATCATACCATAGCATTTTCAATAACCATTTCAAGGATCTCGAGGGTTCTTTTGATGCAGGGTTACATTGAACCAGACGTCTACCAAAGGGCAAGAGGTTTCTCCTCTAAACAAGTGCCAATCCAAGATCAAGTACAACCGCTTGAATCAGGGGCTAGGACCCACTTGACATGGTGAGCTTGATTCTCGTGGAAAGACATCCACCGGTGCAAAGTTCTCCAATCAAAGATCAAGTGAAACAACTTGAATCAGGGGCTATGACCCACTTGACATGGTGAGCTTGATTCTCGTGGAAAGACATCCACCGGTGCAAAGTTCTCCAATCAAAGATCAAGTGCAACAACTTGAATCAGGGGCTATGACCCACTTGACATGGTGAGCTTGATTCTCGTGGAAAGACATCCACTGGTGCAAAGGTCTCCAATCAAAGATCGAAGTTCAATCTCTAACATTCTCTTGTGTTTACCCCAAGAGATCCTTGAAAGCATACATCCACATATCATGCATTGCATCTTGACAGTTTTTCCTTTTTCAAGTTTCCTTACTCTCATACTGTTTATTTCAGTAAGAGATGGCTCTAGAGAGGACTGTCAAGGATATCCAGGACCAGACTGCTCAGCTGCAGGAAATGTTCTTGAACCTGTCATTGGGGCAAGAAGAAATAAAAGCTCTCCTCACAAAGGGCTTGGTCCAGGAGACTTCAAACAATGCCAGGAGTGATCAGCTGGGGGAACTACAGTTTGATTTGGCAACATTGAGGATCCAAGTGATGGGGCAGCTAGTGGGCCAGATGGCTCTCATCCAAGACCTGTCTCAAAGACAAGAGGAACTCAGAGTTCTCGTCAACCAACTGCTTCGGAATAACCAACTGGGGCAAACATCTGAGGTTGAAGAGCAAGTCACCACTCAACCCCCATCCACTCAAGAATACAAAGGGAAGGCTCCTCAGCTTGCTTCAGGGTCACAAGCCTATCAACAACCTCGCCAGCGTCAACGGGGTAATCGGCGTAGTCAAAATACGTCGGGAAGACAGTTCACGGAGACTGACATACCGTCATCTCTGATTCTGGAGCGCTTGTTGGAGGTCAATCTGACTACTTTGAGGGATTCCATCCGGAACCCAAGTACCTCCGCTCCTAACTATCACCCCGATGCATTTTGTGTATACCACTCCTACAGCCCGGGACACGACACCGACGACTGTTGGGCCTTGAAGAACAAGATTCAAGATCTGATCGACATTGGAGTGCTGAGGTTCATGCCAGACGGCGAGATGAAAATCTTCCGTTAAGGAGTTCTCCACCTGGAGTGACAAAGCTCAAAGTTGAAAGACTTTTGCTTCATTTGAATTTTCAAAGTTGTAATTTCTTTTGTTCTCAAACAATTAACTGTTGATGTTAAACTCTGTTTCATTAATGCATTGCATATGTTTGTCTTGAATTCATCCATTTGTTTTCACTACTCTTATGCTTTCTTTATGATATTTAACTCTTGATAAAAAGCTGCAAGCCTTTAGAGGGAGGATGACAAAACAATACCATAATCTCATGCAGTATGCTTTTGAACAGACCTTGCTGATGATGTACATGCATTTCTTTCAATTTCCAAACACTGGAGTTATAAGGAAGATAATCCCTAGTCAACCCCTTCGAGCCAAAGAAGTAGGAGTTTTCTGTTCTAAACAATCAAAACCTTTGATATAAACCTGGGGCAGGGTAGTCTTTCAGTTAATTCAAAAAGGGTGCGCATTGAAGTCGCAAACTCTCAGTTCGTAACACAACGAACGACGTCAAAAAAGAAAAGCATTCCCTTGGAATCAAAAGACAATAATGGTTCCTTACCATAGGCAGTCAATCTCTCAAAAGAGAAAAGCCCACTAAGCCAAAACCCGTAAAGGAGGCTTAAGAAAGTTGGGGCATCCCGCTGACTGTGATCTCGAAAACGGGAACAGTCAGGCAAAAGTTAGGGATAACAAATCAAAATCAAAATAGAGAGGTCATTACAAAACCTCAACAACATGAAAAATGTTGCAAAAAAAAAAGGTAGATGATGACTGTCTCCCCAAATTCAACTGGTGAACCATCACCCAAAAGTCGTTCCAAACTCGAACAGAGTGCGACGCACAATTAACTGAGCTTAGGGTTGAAGAACATCACGAAGAGCGGGTGGGTACAAATACACTTTGAGCCTTTATCCTTTGTTTCTTAAACCTTGAACCAAGCCACGTTACAACCCTTCAAAAGTCCTAATTGAAGCTTGGGTTAGTTCGAAAGCATACTGTTACTAGAGGTACCCTGACTCCTGTAAGGCTTTGCTCTAAATCTTGTGTTGATTTGTCTTATAAAAAGTTTTCTGCTAAAAAACGCATTTTTCAAAACTTCAAAGACATACATAAACTTTGCATTGCTTGAATATCACTGTTTGCATTTGGCTTTTTGGTTGACATGAAAGAAATTCATACAACGAATGTTCGGAGGAACGAAAACTCTCTCAGTGAGTAAAATCACTTCAGAAGGACGACACTTCCATTACAATCTCCTATCAACAAGGGGCATGTCATGTCACTATCGAGTTAACCTGGGGCAGTCCAGTCAAGGTTTCAATAGATCTTTCAAAGTTCAGTTAACCTAGGGCAGTCCAGTCAAGATTTTAAGAAATCTCTCAATTTGCAGAGTAATCTGATTCAAGATTCCTTCATCATCACTTGGGGCATTCGAATGTCAAAAGTGTCCAAGGATTCCTTCACCACCTGCTGGAAATTACAACCACCAACAGAATAACTATCACAAATTCCAGATTCGATTCCTGTATCTAGCCAGGGCACATCTGTGAGCAACCAATTGTAGATTCGATACCTGTATCTAGCCAGGGCATATCTGCATGAAGAGTTTGAAGATCAACCCCTGTAACAGGCCAGGAAATTATCTTTCATTCTCAGGTCAGAGGTTTACACCTATATTCAGCCAGGAAAGCTATCTCTACCAACCTTTTGCAAATTCCAGATTCGATACCTGTATCCAGCCAGGGCATATCTGTAGACAACAAATTCCAGATTCGATACATGTATCTAGCCAGGGCATATCTGTGAGTATTTGATTGTGGATTCGACACCTGTATCTAGCCATGGCATATCTGCGTGAATAGTTTAGAGATTCGACACCTGTATCCAGCCAGGGCATGTCTGTAAGCAACCTTTTGAAGTTCCGGATTCGATTCCTGTATCTAGCCAGGGCATATATGTGGACGACTGATTGTGGATTAACACCTGTAACAAGCCAGGAAATTATCTACATGAAGAGATTGAAGATCAACACCTGTAACAAGCCAGGGAACCATCTTTCTTTCTCAGGTCAGAGATCAACACCTGTAACAAGCCAGGACAGTATCTCCTTGACCAACCTTTCTTAAGTTCCAGATTAACACCTGTAACAAGCCAGGAAAATATCTGTGGACGACTGATTGTGGATCAACACCTGTAACAAGCCAGGAAATTATCTACATAAAGAGTCTCTTTCATCACTACTTGGGGCATTCGAATGTCAAAAGTGTTCAACAATTCCTTCATCACCTGTTGGAAGATGTAGTTTTACACGGACTCATCATCAGGAAACCCTACACCGGTTCCTTATCAAACTCAAAAGATTCTTGTAATCCCCAACCAGAGAGCCTTACAGAATCTAATTCCCCTCAGCAGTCAAGATTCTTTTATCCCCAGCGGAGTTCATCAAGTTCCCCAACATAACTTACCAGTGAAATCCCCAGTGGAGTTCTCATCAAAACCTTAGCGAAGTATCTCTTCCCACAGAGTAATTCCCCGCAGAATAATCTCTCCAACAAGTTTATTCCCAAACGAAGTCATCTTCTCCTACCGGTTTATTTTTGCAACCATCATCCCCAGCGGAAGCGAAGAACTCTACTCTTCAATGTCATCCCAGGATTTGATTCCCCGGCCAGTCATCAAGGATTTATTTTCCTAGACGAAAATACATTCATAGACATTTCACACATCTTGCTTACATACATGACAAAGTGCATACAACACTATCTCATTTTGAGCATCATGACATCATGCATCTCATACATCATGACTTCGCATACAACTGATGTTTTTCCTTTTCAGGAAAAGATCAATCCAAAAGATGATTACTATCAACTATCGCAATTCCAGATTCGATTCCTGTATCTAGCCAGGGCATATCTGTGAGCGATTGACTGTAGATTCGACTCCTGTATCTAGCCAGGGCATGTCTACATGAGAGTTTGAAGATCAACCCCTGTAACAGGCCAGGAAATTATCTTCCATTCTCAGGTCAGAGGTCTACACCTGTATTCATCCAGGAAAGCTATCTCTACCAACCTTTTGCAAATTCCAGATTCGACACCTGTATCCAGCCAGGGCATATCTGTTGACGACAAGTTCCAGATTCGACACCTGTATCTAGCCAGGGCATATCTGAAGAGTTTGAAGATTCGATTCCTGTATCCAGCCAGGGCATATCTGTTGACGACTAATTCCAGATTCGATTCCTGTATCTAGCCAGGGCCTATCTGAAGAGTTTGAAGATTCGATTCCTGTATCCATCCAGGGCATATCTATTGACGACTATTTCCAGATTCGATTCCTGTATCTAGACAGGGCATATCTGAAGAGTTTGAAGATTCAATTCCTGTATCCAGCCAGGGCATATCTGTAGATGACCAATTCCAGATTCGATACCTGTATCTAGCCAGGGCATATCTGCTTGAAGAGTTTGAAGATCAACCGGTAGCAAGCCAGGAAGTTATCTTTCTTTCTCAAGTATGCAAGATCTCGCTAAGGAATCTCTTACGCGATCGACACACAATCCCAAATGGCATCTATAAGCCCATTCTCGACAAAGTTCCGTCACACCTCCCGATGACATCTGTAAGCAAATCCCCACAACTATCCATTACACTTCCAAATGGCATCTTTAAGCCCATTTCCAGATGGCATCTCTAAGCCCATCCCCCGACCAGATTCTATCACATCACCAAATGGCATCTTTAAGCCCATTCCCTCTACCATCACATCACTGAGTGCAAATTTTTGGGCACTCTAGTGTCCAATCTCCTTTTACCTTCAAGTTGCGAACGGCAAACTTGCCAATATAACTCTTCAGGTTCAAGAAGATTGAACAGGGGCAACTGTTGTACCCCAAAATTTGCCCTTGTATTTTTCCACAAGAAATCACTGTTTCTGGCTTTTCCTGATTTTTTCATATTGGCGTAAGAATCGGTCAAACAGACTTTTCTTATCAGTCTATCAAAATTAGGGTTTTCATTGATTTTAAAGCAGTTCAGGCAGATTGCTAAGGTTTGGTTGAGTTGGCTCAGGTTTTGATCAGGCAGACGTTTCTTTGACATTTAATCAAGAACTAGGGTTTGTGCGCGCAGAAAGAATTAATTTTTACAGTTCTTTTCAGTTTACTCTGAGATTTGGATTGAGGCATTTGAATCAAGAAATTGCAGTGTTTTGTTTAATCAGTAAAGGCTAAGGCATTTGATTTGAGAAGAGATAAAAGCTGTGGTACTTAAATTAAGAATCTACAGTGTTTGATTTGATCAGTAAAAAGATAAATATCTGGATATTGGTTTGATTAACTGTGCATTGGATATTTGAAGCGCCGGGTTTATTATTGATTGATGTCAAGACCACAGTGTTTATCAATTGTTTATTTATTCTAAGATTAGAATAATTGGGTTTTATTTCCATTTTATTATAATTTAAGGGTTATAAACAATTAAATAAACATTTGAAAAGAAGAAAAAGAATTAACTGATCAAGATTGGATTTTATTCATCTTTAATTACTTGTTACAATTGTTATTTGAATACAGTATTTATTTACAAAGTATTCATAATAATAATAGTTTACAATGATTAAAATTGAAATAAAATTTCATCCTAAACTCTTAAGTCTTCATCTTCTATCCAATGCCTCCTCTTTTGCTCCATTTGATTGTTTATCTGCAAAATAAAGAAAAGAAAGAAAAGTCAAAGCAGATAAAATAATTAAAAGCAGACAGATAAAAATTGGGTTCATCATTAAAAGCAGCCGGCCGAAATCAGATTGCCCTCTCTGCAAATCACGAGATTTCTCCTGGTTCACAAAGACGGATGAAAAATGCCTGCAAAAGAAAAAGACATGAAATGCACAAAAGTTGTAATTGCACAATTTCAAAAATGGTCAAAAAGCTGCATAGTTCATAAAATGCCAAACAAAATCCAAAGGCAAACTGAACTGAACTGAACTAGAACTACAAAGTTCCAAATTCAAACTTTCCACAAGATATCCAAAAAGCTGTCCAAAAAGATATCAAGATATCAAAGTACAAAGGGCTGTCAAAGAAGCATAAAATCTGGAAGAAGAGATAAAGTATGCAAAGGCAAAGCAACTAGTGCAAGCAAAGTTTCAATCACATCACTTTCCAAAAAGCCAGCTACCTTTTCAGAACTTAAGGACAAACATAAGCAATAAAATATGCTTTTAATCTGTCAAAAAGGGAGAGAGAAGAGGAAAAGAAGAAAGGGCTTACAGGCTTAGGCTTGAAGAGGAGATATATAAAACAAAACTGTTATCAACACAGTATATGGGGCAGAAGATAACACAAAAAAAAGGATAACATCAAACTGAAATAGCAGAGGCAGGGGCCAGCCTCCAAAACCAAAAAAATATCACAAGTTTAAACCTGCATTCAAGGCAAACTTGAAACATCAAGTATCCTGCATAACCCTCACACAGGCCTGCAAGATAGAAGTCAAAAACCTCACCAAAACCTCACCTGATGCAAACCTAAACCTGTGTTTCTAAACCAAAAACCAGTTCAAAAACATCAAAAGGCCTTTCAAACAAAAGCCTTTAACCTGCAACAGCAAGCCAAAGCCCAGATCTGTCCAGCCTAAAACCTGTGTCTAAACTCAGTACACACAAGTCCTGAACCTCATTGCAAACTGAAACCTGCATAAGCCTTTCAGACTTCAAGCTTAAACCATTTCAAGCTTCAACTGACAACCAAACTTGATTCAAAGTACTCAAAATCCAAATCAACAAAATCCAACCAAAACACAAGCCCTCAGAACTTTGTTCATCACTGGGAAAAGAAATCATCCAAGGCAACTCAGTATCTCAGAGATATTCAAAGCATACAAAGCATTTGAAGCATACAAGGCAATTGAGGTAAATAGAGAAGAAGAGAGGCAACTGTCTAGGCATTTTCAGATATTCAGGGAAAATATATCATCATCAACACAGCAAAGCAAGCACTCAAGCTCTCAGAACATCAATGGTTCATCACTGAGCAAATCAACCACTCGTACAAAACCAAAAATCATCAAGGCAACTCAGCAACTCATAAGCAACATTCAACAGAGTATCAAAGGCATCAAGGCATCAAGCTAGCATACGAGGTAAAGAGAAGAAGAGGAAAAGACAGGCGAGCTAGGTTTTCAAGTTCATCATTAAACCTAAAGAAGTGAAACAAAAATACCAGGAAGAGCAAGTTCACAAGCATCACGTGTATCCTTCCATCCGGCCGCCTGAGCGCCTCCACGTTCACCATCCTCCTCCAACGAAGGTAGTATCTTTTCTTCTCTTTCCTTTAAACGCTCCTCAAAAAGAATAAACAAACAAAAGCGCTTAAAAACCAGAACACATAAGAATCAAAACATGCGTAAACGTGAAACCCTCAAAGGATGCGTTGGGATAAAAGTCTTACCTATTTTACTGTTGCTTGAGCAAACGCGAGGAGGAGGATGAATTGTGGCGCTCAGTGGCTCTGGACGGAGGTTCTTCTCAGACAAGCTTTGGTCGGAGAAGATGAAGATGAAACCAAAACGGCGCCTCTGTATCCTTTGCCTAACCCTAAATCCAAGTGAACGAAATTATCTGGAACCCTAAAACCCTTCTGAAGCAAGTTGGACCTCGCCCCTGTCTTTTGCCTTAGCCCATTCAAGAAGCCAGCGTGTACACCCCCTCTACTGGCGCCTCACCCCTTTCACCATTTCTTTATAAATTCAGTTTGGGCCAAATCCACCAAGCCCATTCATTTTCTAAATTAATCTTCTTTTTTTACATAAATTATATCTTATCTTTTTTGTTAAACAAATTAATATACTTTTTTACCTTAAATTTTTTATACTAATACTATAATACAAATTGTTTCTTTTGTAAATAAAAACATTTTAACCCCCCTTTTTTACACATATACAAAATTTTCTAGGATAGTTTATATTTTATTTTCTTTGAACAATTAAAAAAAACATAAAAACTTAGTTCTATTAAAGTTTATTTTTTAAGTCTAAGTTTTGTGCATAAAAATACTAAATACAAATACATTAATTTTAATACATAAAAAATAGAACTTAAAACACCTTTTCTATCATTTTATTAAAACTTGTTTTGCTTTGTACATATTCACAAAAATACAAAATGATAACATTAAATAAATAAAACACTTAATTCCTCATTAAGATAACATTCCACCACTTGTAAATAAATCATACCCTTACATAGTTACAATACACAAATACGTCGATACATTTACTTTGCTTTACACATATACATTTGCTATTCTTATACATTGCTATACATTATATTTTACATTTGCGCAATTCGATTTGGTTGTAATTATTTGGACACTACACTCTCCTAAAGTCTCATCCCCATTTGTAAATTTGTACCCCCACTCCCGGATACTTATTTGTAATAGCGTAGACTTTAAATTCCCGTAATTTATCGCTTTCAAATATACCATGGTTAGACCTAGGGTTTGTATGTACATAAAATCAACGCTAGATGACCTAATACAAGACAAATACATGAAATCAATACACAATTACACTTGCACCCCTAGGGTAATCCCGCTTGTTGCCTTCCAAAAATGGGCCATGCTTGCACGTTGAGTATCTTTGGCAAAACAAAAATGATCATAGTCCCTCGATGACGCTTTCGAAAGTTGCCTAATCAAAATGATCATAGTCCCTTCAAGCAAATTGACAAAGACGCTTGGCACTATTGCATTCATGGTCCATATGATGACCCGCGCCTGTCCCGTTAAACATCTTAAACGCAAGATTGTCCACCAAATACAATGGTGGAACAAAATTGTTAAAAAAGGGTTAAAACATGAGAAAAACCTTTGAGTACAATAGGGGTAGACAACTCTTAGTTACTTGAGCAAACTTGCAAAAACACTTGCCTACTTTTCAAACCACACTCCACAAACACTTTCAAAACAACTTCCAAAAACATTTGAAACATCTTTTCGAAAAGATACACACCCTTGTGAAACACTCAAACACGATTCATTACATTGGTTGCCTAAAACAAGGCATCTTCTTCAAAAACCTTTTCAAAACACACACACACACACACACCACAATTTCAAGCAATTGAAAATCAAAGGCAAGTGATCTAAAAACCAAGTAACTAAGAGCCCATGGATAACCATGGATGAAGAGGGTGCTAATACCTTCCCTTTTCATAATCTACCCCCCGAACCCACGAAACATCTCAAAAGGTTTTTTCCTGTGCTTTTTAACCTTTCCCTTAGGATAAAATAAAAAGTCGATGGCGACTCTTGCTCAACCGAAACATTTGCGAAAACTAACGCAAAACCTCAAGTCAGTTCTCCCACCGTATCACAATATTCATCTTTGTGTGTTGCAGCATTCAGATCTCTGAAATCTATGCACACCCTCAATGTACCATTTTTCTTAATAACTGGCACAATGTTTGCAATCCATTCGACGTACCTCGTATTTCGTATGAATTTGCACTTCAGCAGTCTTTCGACTTCTGTTTTGATCTTCGATAGTATTTCTGGAGCGAAGCGTCTTAGAGTTTGTTTGACAGGCTTTTTCCCAGGTTTGATTGGCAACTGAAGTTCTACCAATCTTCTATCGAGACCAGGCATCTCATCGTAATCCCATGCAAAGCAGTCCTTGAACTCCTTCAGTAATTGGATCACTTCGACCCTGAGCTCTGGGTCTATTTTGGCACTGATGTAAGTGGGTCTTTTATCTAACCCTTCGCCTAAGTCGATTTCTTCTAAAGGATCTTGTGCTAACATTTTGATGTTGTTCGCTAGGGGGTCCTTTTCAAAACCCAAAGGCTCATCGTCGTAGATGGCGTCGAGCCTTTGTTCCTGCATTCCTTCTGTCGAGATATCGGGAGGATCTGGGTCGAAATCTTTTCCAGGACCTATATCTGGTGGCTCTGGGTCGAAATCTTTTCCAGGACCTGCAGAAGGTAGTACTTGGTCATTGGCCTTGGTGGCCATATATTTTACTTCAGCTTCGAGAGCCGCTATCATTCTTGTTTCGGCTACGTAAGCTGAAATTCGCTGTAACGCTTGCGACTCAGTCATTATCACTGAATTCGCTTCCCCAACCAGTTGGCTGGATATCAGTTAGCCCACTGAAATCAATGTGAGACAAGTCTTCTTTATCCCATTGAAACCCATGATCAGGATGCAGGTACAAGGAACAAAAAGCATTTGGCGCTGGCGCCATGTCGAAGTCAGGTGCTGGACATGGCCCAATGTGAGCCAAATTTTTGTCGAAGTCAGCTCTCCCTAGGTGATTAACTTCGCCTAAGTAGTAGCTCTGATCTGCTTCTATATTCTTGACAATCCCATCGGGACGCCATAATATCACCCTTTGGTGCATCAATGATGGTACTGCTCCGACACCATGTATCCATTCTCGGCCTAACAGTAGGTTATAATTTGGTTTAGCCGATATGACCATGAACATGGTTGGTCGAAGGATGGATCCCACTTTGAGGTCTAGTTGAATCACACCCATGGTGGTCCCTATTCCGCCTTCGTAGTTCAATAGGACCATATTATGAGGCTTAATGTCTTCATCATTCTTGCCTACTTTTCTTAGCATGAAGTGGGGAATTATGTTGATAGTCGCACCACAGTCCACCAAGATTTTGTTTACAGTGGCCTCTTCGAGATTTTCCCTTATGAATAAAGGCTTGAGGTGACTTTTCATCGCCTCAGTTGGTGGTTCGAAGAAACCATTTTGCTCTTCAGTGCAGGCCTTACCCATGACAAAGTAGCATACTGGCCTATGCTTGGCCATCTCTTGTTCGACTTCCCAGTCATTTTCTTCAACTTCCATTTGGCGGTCGAATTCTCTTGGCAAGACCGAAACTACATTTATCATGATGTCTAATGTGTCGTCGGACTCGGAGCTATCTTCGTCACCTGCTTCGTCTTGATCAGGCCATACCAATCTATTGGCCATTGGTTCCCTCTCCAAAGGCTTTCTTTGCTTTCGATGGGGGACATTTGAGCTCGACTCTGGTTTTGGTTCGTTGGCAGCCTCTCTCTCAGCCTTGCACCACCTTTGGTACCTTCTCCACTGGGATCAAGACATTGGGTTCTTTCCCTTGTAGTTACTCGATACTTGAGCAATTTTGGTGGCACCTATATGAGGTTCTTTCTTGAGTGTCAAAGATGAACCTCTTGGCACTTCAAAGGAATGCCACCTTTCTTTGTTGGGTCTCTTTCGAATCGATGTTTTGAGCCATGTATCGACTGACATATTGGTTGGAGGCCTGAAAGTTAGTGGCCTCTTTTCCTGACTTGAACCCTTTTGATAGGTTCTTCTAGGATCGTGTCGAACATCAGAGCCTGCACTTGTTTGGGCATTTCTGCTCTATTTTTTGTTTGCTGCTCTCACACCTTCGATGTGTTCAACAGCTTTCTTGTAAAAAATAGAGCTGCATCGAGGACACAGCATTACTTCTGATTTTTTCTTCTGGCATCGTTGCAAGAATTCTGCCAGATTTTCGTTCTCTCGGGGAAACGCTGTTCTGTTTGCTTGCTCTTGCCTGATGGCTTCCTCTGAAACTTTTGATTCAGAGATTTCGACCATGTTGACATTCATGTTGTCTTTAGTAGCAAGAGTCATTTTCTTCATTTGAGCCTCCAAGTCTTTTGTTTGGCCTTGCACCGCAGCCAAGTAGGAAGTGGGTTTAGTTCCACATTTTGAGACTCCACCTGTTTCCAGTTTTGGGCCCTCAGCGGCCTTTTGGACTGCTTCGATTGTTTTTCTAAAGGTTCCCAGAAAAACTGCCAAATATTGGCATATTGATATGATCTTTGGTGACTTCGACCATAGTTATCCCTGGCCTTTTCACCTGACTCCTGGAAGCTTCGATCACATTTACCCCTGAGGGTTCAGCATAGTGGGCTTCCTCCTGCAAAGGGCTCGAATCCATATTCACTGGGGCCTTGTCAGCAAACTTCAGCCTCCCTTCTTTGATAGCATTTTGCACAAGATCCCTGAAAAGAAAACATTGAGATGTTTTATGGCCCAGAAAGTTATGATATTTACAATAGCCTCTTTTCTTTCTTTGATCAAGAGGAGGCACTTTTACCCCTGGAGGTATTATCATTTGGCCATCTTTTACAAGTAAATCAAAAATTTCATCACATTTCGTAATATCGAAGCTGTAAGTCTTTTTAGGGAACCTATCATTGGCCTTTTCAGACTCAGTGGGTTTTTTTCCACTTGAGGGGACTAGTAATTTGCAAGAGTATGGTGGCCCTCGTTTTAACTCAGCTAAATCGACCTCACTCTCCTCGACGACTATAAGTTCGTCGAATGTTTCTGGATCTTCATCGCCCATTTTGACATATGCTATCTTTTCTCTTTTATGAGTTTTCGTCGCCCTAGCTTTTTCAGCTTTAAGGCGTTCTACCTGTCGAACCCTATCGGCCAATTGGGCTTTGTCCCTCAGGTACTGAGTGTCTAATTTCTTCCTAATGGAGTAATCTAGACCTCCAGCGGCTATTTCGACTAACTCGTGCTCTGGCACTTGCGTAAAGCATCTTGCCTTGAGCAATCTAAACCTATTTAGGTATTCGTCTATAGGCTCAGTGAATCTCCTCTTTACACTAGCCAACTCTTTCAAGCTTATCTTGGTTTGTCCCATGTAGAATTGCTCATGGAACAATCTCTCCAACTAGGTCCAATGGTGGATCGAATTGGGGGGGAGAGTTGTGAACCAAGTAAACGCATTCTTTGTTAGGTAACTTGGGAAATACTTAATCCTTAGGTTCTCATCGTTTGAGATTTCTCCCGCTTCGATTAAATATCTTGCCACATGTTCGACAGTGGATTCTGTCGTGTCCCCTGAAAACTTAGTGAACTTAGGGACTTTGCATCTAGGAGGCAAGTCCGTTTGTAACACATATTCCGACAGCGGGGATGTGAAGTTGGGCCTACGGAAGCCCGTATTCATCCCGTTTTGCATCATGATTCTTTCAATCATGGCTGTCAAGTTATTCTCCAAACCAACATTCTGGTATTGGATTTGTTGAACTACTTCGTCAACGTTTTGGTTTCTATTAACCATCCTTATTTCCGGGGCTACGACTCTCGACTCTTCGACCCCGGGTTGTTCCATTTGTACCCTAAGGTTCTCTTCGACAGGCTGCTGGACTTGGTTAATAGTGGTTTCTTCCTCTAGGAGTATGCCTTGGTTTCCCCTTATCTGTGCCCTTTGGGGCTGTCGAATGGGTTGGGGTACCCCAAAAAAGTCAGCCAGACGCGACATTTACGCTGTCATTTGCTGATTCGACTGGGTGGTATTCTGTATTAGAGGATTTAGCACTGTACTTAAAGTTTGCGCCAACATTTGAACCATGTCGTGGTTGCTTTCGTCCATTTGCTGCCTCAAGACTGCTGTCGAGGCATTCGTAAGGCCAGGCATTACGTGGGACGTTCCTCCTAAGAGTTGGTTCCTACCCATGTTCGCCATACCAACTCCAGAGCCTTGGAGTGGCGAAGAGGCGCTCACTAAAGGTTCTGAAAAGGTGGACGTAGTGTTCGTCAGGCTAGTCAATTCAGAAGTTGGCATGCCGTAGGGTGGTTCTCGATTTAACCAGACTGTCGAAAAACCTGGGGGAACATATGGTCTGGTTCCTTGGTTTCCCCTTGGTGGGGGAGTTCCCAAAGGTATTCTGGGGCCTGTAAATGAAGGTATTGGCCTCGTTTGTATAACCGTTACTGATGGCGTTGAACCAGCGGTTACCACTTCGCTTATGGTTGGGATGACCATTGCTCCCACGTTTGTTTGTGGGTTTTCTCCATTGTTTGGCGGATTCGCCATTTCTCTACTTCTTCTCCTAGTATTGGTTTCGTTGGTGTATATTCTACCACTTCTCAATAACATGCAATACTCTCGAAAAAGGAGTATATTTTATAAAAAACGATTAAACTCGTAAAATCAACACAAGGTCCCACCGGGTGTGCCAATTTGTTTACCATGAAAAATGGTAAACAACCGCTGATCTTCCAAAAGGTAACTTATTTGGTGACTCGCAGGATCAATCAGATTGATCCTAAGACATGGCTGATTTTTATCGTTTAAATGCTTTAAAATAGAGAGTTTCGACTAATCCTAATGGTGATTAACGCAAGTAAGGTAGAGACACTTTAAGTAAATTGCATGGAGAAAAGCTTGATAAAGTAAATAAAAGCATTAAAGGCTTGTTAAATAAATGACTTCGAATGAGATAAATAAGTGAAAGTGATAAATTGCTTGAATGTAAAAGATTTCGATTAAGGTAAATGGTGTTTTACACATACATTCTTAATGATTCTTTCTCTCATGCTGGGTACTTGAATCTAAATGAGTGACTTGTATACAATGATGAACACCTTTAATAACTACGTGAACACTTAGTATTTATACTAAAAATCCTAAGTAACTGCTGGGCAGTTACATCGCTTCGTGGTGACACCACATGGCACGTTCACAACCCTCGATGCCTACTTCCACGCCATGTTGCGCTTGGTAACTGCTGGGAACCGTTTTCCCTCCAACAATTCGAAATTCAAACCGTTCGATCTTGGGCATCAGGGACCTTGGTCGAAAGGTTGCTCCTTCGACGTTGAAAACAACATGATTCCAACTTAGAGAAATTTCTCTAAGTATCTTGTCATTCTTTGATAAGCCTTCGATGTGATCAGCTGATCGAAGCCTTCTTGTGTAGGAAACTCTTCTAACTCATAATTAATGATCTATATGATAATAGAACGTGGGTGTCGAATTTAGGAGCCAACAGTGTGTTGTTCGGTTCTCAAGATGTGTTAGATCTTGTCACTGGTGGCTATGCTTCATTAGCAGCAGACGTGATAGAGGCACAGAAGACAACGCAGAAGGCGATAAGGAAGAAAGATTAGAAAGCATTGTTCTATAGCCATCAGTGTGTGGATGCGATTGTGTTTGAGAAGATTGCTGACTCTGAAACAACAAAGGTTGTGTGAGACACACTGGTCAGATGTTACGGTGGTGATGCATCAGTGAAGAAGGTGAAACTTCAGTCCCTAAGAAAGCAATATGAGAATCTCAACATGAAGGACAACAAGAAAGTTTTTAAGTATATCTCTAGAGTGATTCTGATCACTAATGAGATGAAAGCATGTGAAGAAACTCTTTATGAACAAGTAATCATAGAGAAGGTATTGAGATCTTTAACTTCTCAGATTGATTACATTGTGGTAGCAATTGAACATTCTAAAGATCTGAGCACCATGAAAGTTGAAGAGCCGCAAAGTAGTCTAGAGGAACATGAGTTGCGTATAACTTAGAGAACTTCTGAGAGGAAAGTAGAGCAATAAGCTTTGAAATAAACTTCTAGTAAGAAGTATCAGAAGCAGACTTAGTCAGAAGCCAGAAAGAAAATTAATGGTGGTCAGAGGTCAGAAGTCTCAACCTCTAATAGGAAGAAGAATGTCTATAAGGGAAAGGAGAACTATGACAAGAAGAATGTCCAGTGTTACTCTTGCAAGAACTTTGGTCACTATGCCAAAGATTACTGGTCAAATAAAGAAAGAAAGTCAAAAGAAGAAAATATAGTCAGAGGAGAGTCTGATGATGAACCTGTGCTATTGTTGGCTTCTGATTCTGATGATATGAATTCATCAGGATGGTGGCATATGGATAGAGTGTTCAAACCATCTTACTGGAAACAAGAAATGGTTGGTTGATTTTGACTCTGGGAAGAGTACAAAGGGTCAACCAGTAAAACACTTCTCCTATGATTCAACCCGTCACCTAAGTCTTCATGCCGTGACACGTTCAGCCCATCACCTAAGTCTTCCTGCAGTGATGAGTTCCTTACAAACCCAGATCATCGCCTCAGACTTCACGCAGCGATTTGTGAACCAAGCCGATTGCCTCAGGCTTCATGCAACAATGTGTTTCTTTATTCTGCGACACAGATCATAACCTCAGGCTTCATGCAGTGATGCTCAGAAACCAAAATCTAGCTTATCGCCTCAAACTTCATGCAGCGATTTGCGAACCAAGCCCATTGCCTCAGACTTCATTCATTAATGTGTTTCTTTATTCTGCGACACAGATCATCGCCTCGGATTTCATGCAGCGATGCTCGAAAACCAAAATCTATCTTATCACCTCAGACTTCATGCAACGATTTGCGAGCCTAGCCCATTGCCTAAGTCTTCATGCAACAATGTGTTTCTTTATTCCATAACACATACCATCTTCTCAAACTTCATGCAGCGATGCTCGAGAACCAAATTTAACTTATCGCCTCAGACTTCACGCAGCGATTTGCGAACCTAACCCATTGCCTCAGACTTCATGCATCAATGTGTTTCTTTATTTCACGACACATGCCATCGCCTAAGACTTCATGCAGCGATGTCCGAAAACCAAACCTGGCTTATCGCCTCATACTTCACGCAGCGATTTGTGAACCTAACCCATTGCCTAAGTATTTATGTGTGTTCCATTATTCCGCGACACTGATCATTGCCTCAGATTTCATGCAACAATGCTCGAAAACAAAATCTAGCCTATCGCCTCAGACTTCATGCAACGATTCTCGAAAACAAAACCTATCTTATCGCCTAAGACTTCACGTAGAGATTTGTGAACCAAACCCATTGCCTAATACTCTATGCAGCAATGTGTTTCTTCATTCCGCAACACAGACCATCGCCTCAAACTTCATGTAGCGATGCTCAAAATATACAAAATCTAGCCTATCGCCTCAGACTTCACGCAACAATTTGCGAACTTAACCCATTGCCTAAGACTTCATGCAACAATGTGTTTCTTTATTCCATAACACAGATCATTGCCTCAGACTTCATGCAACGATGCTCGAATGAAAACAAAAATCTAGCTTATCGCCTCAGGCGTCATGCATAGATTCGTGAACATAACCCATGGCCTCAGTCTTCAAGCAGCCATGCATCATCAATTATTGTTGTATTCATCCTCCAAATGGGTGAATAATCAAAACCAAACCAAGACATACAAAATTGCGCTCTCAAGCTCAAAACCATCTGCCTCGAATCCTGGTAAGTGATATATCATTAGCTTCACTTATTTCCTCAAGATTCATAAGGGTATGCTATATCAGCGTAACCTTATGATTGGTCGGCCAAATTTTGGGTATTCCAAGTATTCAATAAACTCCCAATCAGAATGCGCAATACTTGCGTTTTCTCGTGCTATTCGATTGGAAGATAATTGAATAGGGGCAGCTGTCGTACCCCAAATTCGTCCTACCCCTATGATCATAATTTCAAGATTTAAATAGAAGAAATGTTTAATTAAAGATGGTACAACAATATCTGATGACCCATCTTTATCCAAGACTAGGGGTGTATTTTAATTCAAGAAAGAGGGGATTTCTAAATCAGAAAGACTCGTGTATCTGTGAACCCATTCGCGTGGCATGTTGGCCAATGGCCCATGGATTCTAAAATATAAAATTATTTCACAATAATAACTACTAAATAGTTGTTATTATTGAAATTAAATTAAGTCTATTTAAGTTTAAATTGCTATTAAATAATAATTGAATTTATTAAAGACATTTAGGTGTTACTTTGTTATTAGTAAAAAGGGTGAGGGTAATTTACTTAGTTGACCCATTTCTATTTTGTTATCCAAACAGCAAAAGGGGACATGTTTATCAATATAAAGCCCTTTAGGGTGACCCGTTTGATGAGTAGAGAAGAAAAGAAACATATTGTTAAAGAAAGCTGTTTGTTGTTTTAAAATAAATACATAATGTTTGGAATGTAACGTTTTCTTTTTACAGCAATGTTTTAGTCTTTAAATGTAAGATGTTTAGTTATTAAAAGTTTTAGTCAAATAAAACAAAATGGGGCGCTTGGATGGTTAATTGCAATGTCAAGCCCAAGTGATATAAAAAAATGGTTTTCTGGATACAAATAAAATAAAAAAATAGCTAAGGCCTAATTAGTAATTAACGCAAGGCCCAAAGTTATCTAATAAACAATTATTGTGTAAATAAAGATTTGCACACGTTTCTCTTTGCTAACTGGAGCTGTAGCAATCAAGGAGGCAAATACGCGTTTTTATCAATTAACATTTACTGTTGGAATCAATCTAATTTAAGGCATAATTATATTGCGAATCAGATCTTGTTATCTAAAAGCCCATAATTTCTGAGGAACGAAAATATTATCAATCTTCATTACACCAGATCGAATACACATAATCAACAAAGCCTAGAATGCTTATTACAAATCCAATCTATAATACAAAAATCAAATCTGAACTGAATCCAAACAATATAATTCTCAAATCAATTACACGGATCTTGAATCCCTAATTTCTATGGTTCATCCCTAAATCTAAGTTAAGAACAATTGTAACAACAATCAATATAAACCCTATAAATACAGAATAAAATTACAGAAAAAGGGGGGGCGAAGAAATTGAAGTGAACTGAAAGTAGACCTTGAAGACAGAATAGAAATATTGTTGAAGACAGAGACGAAGGCCTGAAGAGAGAGACGAAGACCAATTAACAGAAGAGGAGGATTTTTGCTCGTTTGTTGAAGAAGACGAAAGAGAGACGATTAGGGTTTCAATATCTGAAACCCTAATCTCTGTTGCCATTACCTCACTTCCGCCACCATAAGCCGTCTGCAAAGCCCTCGCTGTTGACCTGTGTATCAAAGAAATTGAAGAAATAAATTAGCTTGAAACAGGAACGTAACAACACAATCTCAAGTGGAGGTAAATAAGAACTCAACTTTGTAGTTTTTTGGGTTTTACTGTTATGATTTAGGGAGGATAAGGGGTTGATGTTAATGGAGGGTTACCGGTGCCTCCGCCGGTGGGTGGTAGGTAGATTAGGGCTGAGAGAAAGGAAGAAGAAAGGTTGTGTCACTCGAGAGAGAAGAGAGAAGGGGATAATGGGCTTACTGTAAAACAATAATGAAATGAAAATTGTTAAAAACAAAGTTATGTTTCCGTTATAATTCCGTGCGATACGCCTAGTATAGTTAGCGTGCTCCCTCAATCTTGACCGCGCGATAGATCAGATGGCCATCTGACCAAGTCTGCACCGTAGGCCATACTCCCTCGCCACACTAGAGTACACCGGTCTTCCCTTCAAACTCGTTTGGGATTAAGCCCAATTGCTTTAACACCCCCTTCGCCATAGTTGCTGAATCGCAAAACAAACTACACCTCCCCTGTTTGAATTCATATTTGGGCCTAGCCCAATTATGCTTTTAACCCCCCCACTGATTTACTTCATAACTGAAAACACACCCCCCTGAAATTAATTATTTTATATATTTTTTTATATAATTCTATTTTCTTTTTATATATTATTTCTTTTATAATAATTATTATTATTGGTAATATTAAATTTTATTAATATTTTATATATTTTTATATATCATTATTATTTATTACATATAGATATTATTTATGTTATCATAAATAAATTATTTTTGTATTTAAAACTCATGTACATATATTATTTGCATTAAAATATTTTTACCATGCATTAACAAGATTCTTTTTGCAATTAATACAATTAAAAAACACTCAACAAACATCAAACTATTTTTTTTGCAATCAACTAATCTAATCAACTGTTTTTTGCAAAAGAGTTTCAAACAGATTTTGACTTACCGCACATTTAGTCAAAATCTCCGCAATCAATACTCCCGGCCAAGTGCGAGGTGATTCAAAATACGTTTACGACCCCTAAAAAACACCAACCCCATACGAACTACGAATTGAGACTCTGATTCCTCTTAAGAGGATACGTAGGCATACGATTAAAAATCTTAGCGAGTTCCCCTATAAAAAATTTAAACCCTTCACCTAATAAAATTTAAATCCTGTTTCCCCAACCCAAACCTAAAACCTAGTATCCTTGTGAACAAGGTAGATGAAAGGTGCCTAACACCTTCCTTTCGTCTAAAAAAGTCCGAAACCAAGAACCTTTGTCCGCGAATTAGGGTTTTCTGTTAGATTCCCTTCCCTAGGATAAAAGTTAATAGTGGTGGCTCTGATTAAAATACCAGTCGCTACAGACATATACAAACATGCAAGGTATTAACAATAAAAACAATACTGAAAAGCATAAACAACACATCATAATTGTTAACCCAGTTCGGAGCAACTCTCTTACTCTAGGGGCATACCAAGCCATGTATAAGTTCACTAAAATAATATCAATTCATAGACCCTACAACAAACCTCAAGTTTACGGCCTAATGACTTAATCACTACCCTTGCTAGACTTCTATCTAAGACTCACCGAAATATGAGGCCCTCCTCAATCCCCCTTCAATCACAGACATCGTTTGGATCAACGCAATTTTGAACAAACAGGAATACACACTTCCATGACAATTCTCTAGCCAAGACTTTTGACTAAGAACACAACTTGTAGTTGCTTAAAATCTTACTCCAAGAATAATACTCACTCTTGCTTCACATCTTCGAGGAGAACACATTGACCATCTCATAACCCGAGTGGTTCACTTACACCAACTCTCCTTGAGAGTGGCTACAGACTCAACCCTAATGATTACAACTTTACAATTCTTGAATAGTACAAAACTAGGTTACAAAGCTTCTATTTATAACCTATACCCAACTGGATTTGGGCCTTCAAAACACAATACGTCAGTTGTTACAAACTAGCAGTAACTTCTGCTACAAACAAGGTCTTCAATCATTTATTTTCTAAATAATCTCCATATTTAGAAACAACATATTCTTCAACATTTTGACTTGATTCTTCTTGACCTGTAATTCAGCGCCACATAGGATAATATAATATCCTTAAAATATATCCTGTCATTGTGACTTAACAGAATAAATAGACAGTTCAGTTCAGGCGCGATGTCGTATACTTCTTCATAGGACATCTCATCCGACGTGTTGTTCTAGATATTGAAATACTTTAACTCAATATGTCCTAACATAAGATATGACTTCTTACTCAACCTGTTCCTGTTAGCAAGTTAACACATTCTATCTAACACATTGTTGTTATATTTGTTTTACAAAAATTAATGTCAATCCTTAAAACTAAAGGAATCACACCTACCGCCTTTCTTCTCAGACCTAGCAATTCCATCACTACTGTTAAACCTAGGAAGATTAGCATGAATTTTCCTACCGTCGATTAAAATGTTGTCCAGTTTGATTGCTAATACCCTAACGTCTCCCACCTCCTTAAATCTGGAGAATTCGAACCTCTTTCACAACTTGTTTCTCCTAAGCGGAATCACAACCTCCCCAACCTCCCTAATACACCCGAACAATTCGTAGATGTTTAAGGCTCTAATCCTATCCGAAAACTCAGAAAAGAAAATGAAAGAAAGATTATGACCCTCTTCGCCTTATACACCCCGCCCTACCGAAAAAACATCCCTACGCATGACAATGTTGCAAAAACTCCTCCTATTGACCGTCTTCAAATCCATATCGCTGGTTCATAGCCTTTTAACAATATTTGATCACATAATTATTTAAGGCACTTTATTTGATAAAGTAGTTAATATAATTAAGGGTAAAATATACGATGCCCCCTACCAATTGGGCGAGTTTTGATTTTCCCCCCTTGAAGTATTTTTTTATAAAACGAAGATTCTATTTACAGAACCCCCTATTCCATGTTTGGTTGACTGGGCGTGGGGAATTTTCCTAGTTGGCATCCTGGATTTGCTGATTGGATTATTTCAAATCAAATGCCCAAAAAATCATCTCACATATCACCTCACCAAGGATTCAAACCCAAAATTTTTGGCCCATACATCAAATGGCCAATCACTGCACCATCTGTCTTATTGTCGCTATTTATCACCTCAAAATCAATTAATACAAAATCTTATTGTTCCTTCTATCCTCTTCACAAAGAAATCAAAAGATACCCATTAGAATTACCGGATAATTGAGCTAGGCATTTGATTGAAAACAAAATTGTATTAAAAAATACACAACTACACATTGAATTTACAATGAAGCCAGAAAGTACATGATTTTACTTTAAAATTGCCGCACCATCGTGCGGTTTGAGTGTGTGATTACATAAGCCAAAAAGTTTGTTGACATCAATGCAGCATCTACAGCCTCTACCAAAGAAGGAACTACATGAAGTAGAAGTAACTACATGAACTTTTTATTTATTTACAGGAACTTTGATTCACAAGGAAGTGTATCTAGTTTCAGTATTATAACTAACTATGTTGCAAAGACATCTGAAGCTTTTATCAAGAGAAACAATAGCACTGCAATCGTTTATGCAGGAATTTAAAAAGACAAAAGATAACAAATTGGCGGTACAAGAAAGGCGAACTAATTAATCTCTAAAGCTCTAGCAACAACTCTTATTGCTCACTTGGACAATAACCTGGAACAATTAAACAAATTTTAAATTGCTATAGTAAATGAAAAAAAAAAGCTCAAAAAGACAACACCTATATATAATTATATAACATTTTCAAACAGATCAGAAACATTGAATTTCAACTACATACACACAAGACACATACAAAGTTAAGATGACAGATTACAAAAACTCATAATAGATATGACAGACTGTTATGAGTTTGCCACTGCTGCCAATCATTATGGTTTGCTTGCTTCATTGCAAAACGTGTCTATTCAGCTTTACATTGAAGCATAAGTTCTAAATTTGAATACAATTTTGTCATCAATCAAATGCCTAGCTCAATTATCCGGTAACCCCAATGCTAAAGATAACTAGCTAGAAATGTATTGTGCTACTAATATGTGATTCAATATATTAAAGAATAGCCAGATAGATATTTTTGTTGGAACACAAGGGAGAAAAAAGACAAAATGAATATTTACTGATAGCTTCAAAATAAGAATTTACAAATGAATTACAATAATCTACTCCACTAGATTATTTATACACACAAATTAAATCTAAAATATATCTTCTACAAAAATATAAGAAGATCTAAGATTTATATCTTCTAACAAAGATATAAACAATCTAAAAAATATTCCTAAATATAAACTAATATCTAATTAAATCTAAATTAATTCTAACATCATCTCTTAACTTATATTTATTCAAAACTGACAACACCAATTTCATCCCTTAAACCAAGAAATTGATCTGTTTTGATAGTCTTTGTCATAACATCTGTCAGCTGCTTCTGAGTGCTACAGTGCACAACCTCTATTATTCTATTCTGAACTTGATTCCTCAGAAAATGATACTTGGTCTCAATATGCTTGCTTCTCCCATGCAACACTGGATTCTTGGCAAGATTGATTACAGACTTGTTATCAATCATCAGCTTCAGAGGTTTATTTACCTCAATCTTCAGATCTTTCAGCAAGTTCATAATCCACACAACTTGACATGCAGTCAGAGCACCTGCAATATATTCAGCTTCACAGGTTGACAGAGCAACAACAGGCTGCTTCATAGAACACCAAGAAATAAGACCTCCTAGAAATTTGAATAAGTACCCAGAAGTACTTCTTCTGTCAACTATATCTCCGCACTAATCAGAATCAGAATAGCTCAGAAGTTCTGATTCGATCTTTCTTCTAGACGGAAATAACACTCCATATTTCAGAGTTTCCTTCACATACCTCAGAATCCTGACTGCAGCTTGGTAATGGAACCACTTTGGTTTGCTCATAAATCTGCTAACCATTCCAACTGCATAGCAAATATCAGGTCTGGTATTACATAAATATCTTAGAGAACCAACCATCTGTTTGAAGGTTGTAACATCCACATCCTCTCCATCAGAATCAGAATCCAACTTCTGATTCGTATCAGCAGGTGTGATAGCAACCTTGCAATTTTCTAACTCAAATCTCTTCAGAAGCTCTAGTTCATACTTTATCTGATGCAAAATGATTCCTTTCTCAGAGTATATAAATTCCATCCCTAGAAAGAAACTCATTTTTCCAAGACCTGTCATCTCAAACGCATTCATCAGAACTTTCTTGAACTCAGCTATCTCTTGTTCAGAACTTCCTGTGAGTAATATGTCAGCAACATACAAACATACCAGAATCATATTACCTTCTGAAGTATGCTGAACATAAACACTATACTCCATCTCACAATTTTGAAACCCTTGTTCCTTGAAAAATGAATCAATTTTCAAGTTCCAAGCTCTAGGCGCTTGCTTCAATCCATACAATGCTTTGTGTAATTTGAACACCATCCCTTCTTGATTCTTTTTTTCAAATCCAGGAGGTTGTGAAACGTACACCTCTTCTTGTAATGGACCATTCAGAAATGCAGATTTTACATCTAAATACATCAGAGGCTAATTCCTGTTAGCAGCTATTGCAATCACTAGTCTGATTGTTTCATGTCTCGCTACAGGTGCAAACACTTCAAAATAATCCATCCCAGGCTTCTGTAGGAAGCCTCTTGCTACTAATCTCGCTTTGTGCTTGTCAATTGATCCATCTGGCTTTAGCTTCTGCTTGAAAACCCATCTGACGCTGGTGGCTTTCTTGTCTTTTGGAAGTTCTGTCAGCTTCCAAGTCTTGTTTCTCTCTATAGCATCAAGTTCTTCTTTCATGATCCGTAACCAAACTTGGTGCTTAAAAGCCTCTTTCGTACTCATGGATTCAGAGTCTATTAACATTGCACACTGAATAACTTCTCCTTCAGAGTTTACTTCAGTGTCTCGCAACATGTTAAACTCTGTAAATCTTCTTGGGATGCTTCTGACTCTTTGTTGCCTCTGAACTAGATCTTCAGAACTTTGAACACCATAACTTACCCCTTCAGAAGATCTTGCTTCAATGTTTTGACTTTCCCCAGAACCTTGACTGTCTTCAGAGTCTTGAAAGTTCCCAGGGTCTGAATCATCATCAGAGTCAGAGCCACTACCTTCAGAAATACCATCTTCAAAAGTTGGATCACCTCTGCCTTCAGAAGTTCCACTTTCAGAATCATGATCTCTACTAGAAACATGATCATCTTTATAAGCTTGTCCTCGAGAACCTACATCTTTAGAGTTTTCCCTTCTAGAAGCATGATTACCACCAAATTATGGATCATCATCAAAATCTGGATCAGAATCAGATTCACCATCTGACTCACCTTCAGAGCTTTCAGAGTCATCATCTTTTGAGTCTTCTTCAGAAGCAGAATCTTCTTCAGACTCAGAATCACTTTCAGATTCTAACTTGTCTTCAAAAACCTCAGATTCTGACTCATCTTCAAAATCTTCAAAGTCGTCATCTGATTCTAACTCAGAGTCATATTCCGATTCTGACTCATACAAAATAATTTCTTCAGAATCAGAATATTCAGAGTCATATTATTCTTCCCCTTCAGAATCAGAAAATGAAAGTTTCACTGGTTCCTCATCAGATTCATAAGCCATAAATAGCACAGGTTCATCATCTGAATTTCCTTTGGTTACATTTGCTTCTTCTGACTTCCTTTCTTTGTTGGACCAACAATCTCTGGCATAGTGACCAAAGTTCTTACAACAGTAACACTAAACATTCTTCTTGTCATACTTCTCCTTTTCCTTCTGGACATTCTTCTGCCTATCAGAGTTTGAAGTTTCTGACTTTTGACCATCATTAGTTCTCTTCCTGAATTCTGACCAAGTCTGCTTCTGATGCTTCTTACCAGAAGTTACTTACAGAGCCTGCTGCTCTACTTCCCTCTCAGAAGTTCTTGCAGTCATACGCAACTCATGCGCCTCTAGGCTACTTTACAGCTCTTCAACTCTTATGGTACTCAGATCTTTGGAATGTTCAATTGCTACAACAATGTAATCAAACTGAGAAGTTAAAGATCTCAAGATCTTCTCAATAATTACTTGTTCAGACAGAGTTTCTCCACAAGTTTTCATCTCATTAGTGATCAAGATCACTCTAGAGATGTATTCAGAAACCTTCTCGTTGTCCTTCATGTTGAGATTCTCATATTGCTTTCTGAGAGACTGAAGCTTCACCTTCTTCACTGATGCGTCACTACCGTAACATCTGACCAGTGTGTCCCACGCAACCTTTGTTGTTTCAGAATCAGCAATCTTCTCAAACACATTCACATCCACACATTGATGGATGTAGAACAACACTTTCTGATCTTTCTTCCTCAACACCTTCTGTGCTACCTTCTGGTCCTTTGTTGCATATGCTTCTAACAGATTATAGCCATCAGTGACAAGATCTAACACATCTTGAGAACTAAATAACAGGCACATCTGGATCTTCCAACGATTCCAGTTTTTTCCATCAAATACTGGAAGCTTAGAATGAATATCGCCATTTCCGTTTATTTTCTACCTTGTGCAATTTACGCAGAAACTCAATGAAAAATCAATGTTTCCCAAATTCCAGAGTTTCTAACCAGGAGCTATAGATACCAATTGTTGGAGTACAAGGAAGATAAAAGGAAAAAGGAATATTTACTGATAGCTTCAAAATAAGGATTTACAAATCAATTACAATAACCTACTCCACTAGGCTATTTATACACACAAATTAAATCTAAAATATATCTTCTACAAAGATATAAGAAGATCTAAGATTTATATCTTCTAACAAAGATATAAACAATCTAAAAAATATTTCTAAATACAAACTAATATCTAATTAAATCTAAATTAATTCTAACAATTTTGAGAGCCAGACAGTATTGACAATTTCATCTACCATTAATTTGTCTCGGTACTGTTGCATCTCAACCAAGCACTGCATTATTCAGCATATAAATTTTAATCACTTGCTTAGTGAATCAAAGTTTGTGTAGATAAAAAAAAAAGTTTATGTGCTTTCAATGGGTATCTTTTGATTTCCTTGAGAAGAAGATGGAAGGAATAATAACACTTTGTATTAATTGATTTTCTTTGATGTATGAGCCAAGGATCCTGGGTTCGAATCCTTGGTGAGGTGATATGTGAGATAATTGTTTAGGCATTTGATTTGAAATAATTCAGTCAACAAATTCAATATGTAAACTACAAAGATTTTCCACGCCCAGTCAACCAAACATAAAATAGGAGTTTCTACAAATAGAATCTTCATTTTATAAGGGGCGGATCACAAAAAAATACTTAAAAGGGGAAAAATCAAAAATCGCCCTATTAATATGAGATATTGTATATTTAACTCTATAATTAAATGAAGATTAATTGTTATGCACCGTCAGTGTAAAATATTTAACATCACAATCATTCCAAATAATATTTTGTATCTGATTAAAGAAAAAGTCAAATATTTATAAAACTCTAACGACTACGATTCACTGATGGTGTAAAACTTCTTTAAATTGTCCTGTCGGTGAATTTCAATTAAATTTAATTAAATAAATATAATTAACTATAATTATTAAAATACTAGTATAATTATTGAAGGGGATGTAAGCAGTTATGGTTATTATGGTGCAGCCGATTTATAAGACACAGTTTGTCCGTCCCAAATTTGAAGTTTCAAATTATTAATGCGTGGAGAATTGTGAGAGGCTATGTCAATTATAATTTATTATATGTGAGAATATTTTGATTAAAGAGAAATGCATAGCTAAATTAGTTTGCTGCAAAATAGGATAGGCTATTTTTATTTTAGCAGAGGTTAACAATTATCTGTAAAATTGTTCACTCGATTATTTAGCAGGTTGTTTACACATAATAAGGGTGGTATTTCAAATTATTCTATTACTCCAACAATTGGAACTATAATTAGGTTCGCGAAGAATATGTGTTTGTGGAAATGGTTCGGCTACCAAGCTAGTATCTAAGGTTTTCATTGGGAAAATAATTGCAACAGATAGAAACGGTTTTAACCATTTTTTATGGGTTTTCGTCATGTACTAGTGATTGTTGGTGGAAAGTAATCTATCTGCTCAATGGAATATATCATTTGCACTTATGCAGAAAAAGAAGTTACTGATTTACTGGTAATACATAAGAGCTTTCTCTGCTATTGAGATGCAAATCATTCTTTATTTACAAGGACATATTTAACGAGCACACGGCAAAACTAGCTTAATGTTAATAAAGAGTTGATGCATCCGAATCCACGATTGAAGTTATGTATTTGGAATTCATGCGTTGGATGGTCGGTTGAAGGAGTTCTTTCTTGCAGTTGCCAAGACGGTCTTGTCAGCTACTATGAAATATGCTGCTCCAGCCACTAGAAACAGAATATGAGAATAAGTATCTATCCAAGAATGAGTGTGAGGAGAATAAAGAAAAGTTAACTAACCAGTTGAAATGATGAGAGCTTGTGCAGTGTGATTGAGGTTTGCTCTTGCCCAAGGTAGCATTCTAACACTAGCCAGCTGCATATCAAACATATATATTTCCAGTTAACTATATACCAAAAATCTCTTTCTTAGAATATTTCAAAAATGTAAACTAATAATGAGATCTGTGTCAAAAAGAATGAAAGAAAATAGAAAAGGTGGAAGGAAGGAGTAGTTACAGTTGGAATGGCGGTGGCAATAGTAGCAACAACAGCTGCCTTGGCTCCAGCCATCACACCTTCTGTTTACACAACAAATGGAGAAACAAAAACTAAATAAAAGCAAAGGAGAAAGTGAAGATTGATTGATAGCAATTATAGTTAAGCATGCATTACCATGAGAACAGCGCTTGGCTATGGCCATCCTCTGATCTAGATAAGCCAAACTAGATCTCTCAAGTGGAGAGTTAGTAGCAACATTTCTCTCTGCCATCTTCAAAGATTGAATTGAATTGAGTAGAACAAAAGCTGACAAAGTAAACAGGTGAATGTATGATTGGCGTAGTTTTGAGTGAAGAGGGTATGAAGTTTGGTGCATATATATATATATAGTAAGTTGGTGAAAGAGTAGGTTGATTAACAAAAGTATTTTGAACTTAAGAAAGAGTGGCACTACTGAAAGTGGAGTTTGATGGTTTCAGATGAAATCCACTGTCTCAGACAGTGGTTTTCACTTTGATGTTTGTTATGTCGGTTGCTTCTTTTGTTGTTTTCTTCTAACTTTTTTATTCTTAAAGGGTTTTGTAGAAGAAAATAGTTTTATTTTTAAATTTTGAAGTACTAACCTTATCCAAAACTAGTGTCTTAGAAGTGATACAAAAATCCATGAAAAATACAATGCACGTGTTATTTTTCCCCTGATCTGGTAGCTCATTGTTTATTTATTTGGTCCACTTTAAATATGGGAGCATAAATCGTGTGAGTCAGTATACCATAAAACCATGGGTTACATTTTTCTTTATTTATTAAAATATAGTTTATTTATTTATTAGGATGAAAATGAATATCGTTTGAAATATATTTTTTAAACAGAACTTTTGATTTTGCAAAAAAAAATAAAAATGAATGAGAGTTGAAAAAGTAAATAAATAGTTAGAAATTACAGTTTTAAAAAATAAATATAAAATATATTTCTCTCGTTTGGACTATCTCATTAAAAAAATAAATAAATTTAAATTTAAAAAATAAAAAAGAGTTTTTCTAATAAATAACTAATATTATCTCTCAGTTACATAATTCAATCGAAAGAATAGATATATTTGAAATAAAAAAAAGAGAGTAAGACATTGGTTTAAAAAAATCATATAAATTTTAAATATAAAAACAAAAAATCATCTTTTGAAATTTAAACATATACATTATAAAAAAAGTAAAATAGTAAGTGATGTGTTTCGAAAAGTGGTTCATGAAAATATAAATTCAAAAATAAGTGATAAATTTTTGAATTAAATATTAAAATTAAAATTAACACGCCTAGTAGAAGTGATTGTACCACAGTTTAGTTGTTTACTGAGATAAAGTAAAGTTTTGTTAGAATATGTAGTATTGTAGTAGTCTTTTCAAGTCAATTGCGTTTTACCTGCTTAGCAATCTCACTAATTTATGTCTATTTTTAATGAAAGCCTTCTGATTCTTGTTGAAGGTTCTTTGGTTTTATTAATGACTTTAAGTTTACTTTACATCATATTCATGAATTATATATATATTCATGAATTGTATGAGATTTCTTGTTTCACAAATGATTTCAAACACATTAGAGAAGATGAATTATATGAGTTTGTAAAATTATGTTTATTTAAAAAATGAAACATATTTAAATATAATTTTATAAGTGTGATTCATACTTTTCTTCAATAAAAATATGATAAATATATTTAAATATCTTTTAAAAAATAAAAATAAAAGAAAATTATATATATGTAAGAGAAAATTATACTTTTATCATATATTTATTTGAAAAAAAATATAAACCAGACCTAGAAAATTATACCTAAGATTTTTCCTTAAAAAATTTATGGTAAAAGTAATTATTTAAAATAATTTTATAAATTGACCAATGAGTAAGAAACGAAATAAGTAAAAAGAAAATCAAACACAACGAATATACTCTTTGTTATGGAGACTATTTGTTGGAAATATTTTCTATTTTTAGAAATATCTTATTGACTAAGTTTGTTAGAGAAAATTTTAGTATTTTATTATACCCTAATTTTGTGTATATATAGCCTAGTAGTAGGTCAATGTAATTATTCATTATTCTTATTTTGTAGCCGTCATTCAATATATTCCTTTTGTCTTTCATCTCTCTTTGTGCAACAACAATTGGTATCTAGAGCTCCGGTTCAAAATCCACGGGAAAACACGAGTGAACAGTGAGGTGTTGTGTGATTGAGAATCACATTTTTCTGATTTTGTGGGATTTGGGAAACATTGTTTTAGTGAGTTTTTTAGTGCATTGCACAAGGTTGAAGTTGAACGGAAACGGCGATATCAATTCCAAGATTCCAGTGTTTGATGGTAAAAATTGGAATCATTGGAAGATCCAGGTGCGTGTGTTGTTCGGTTCTCAATATGTGTTAGATCTTGTCATCGATGACTATATTCTGTTAGCAGCAGACACGATAGAAGCACAGAAGACAACGTAGAAGGAGATAAGGAAGAAAGATCAGAAGGCATCATTCTACATCTATCAGTGTGTGGATGCGAATGTGTTTGAGAAGATTACTGACTCTGAAATAACAAAGGTTACGTGGGACACACTGATCATATGTTATGGTGATGATGCATCAGTGAAGAAGGTGAAGCTTCAGTCTCTCAGAATCTCAATATGAAGGACAACGAGAAGGTTTCTGAGTACATCTCTAGAGTGATTCTGATCACTAATGAGATGAAAGCTTGTGAAGAAACTCTTTCTGAACAAGTAATCATAGAGAAGGTATTGAGATCTTTAACTTCTCAGTTTGATTACATTGTGGCAGCAATTGAAGAGCTGAGCACCATGAGAGTTGAAGAGCTGCAATGTAGTCTAGAGGAGCATGAGTTGCGTATGACTGAGAGAACTTCTGAGAGAGAAGTAGAGAACCAGGCTCTGAAAGAAACTTCTAGTAAGAAGTATCAGAAGCAGACTTGGTCAGAAGCCAGGAAAAAAACTAAATGTGGTCAAAGGTCGGAAGCTTCAAACTCTGATAGGCAGAAGAATGTCTACAAGGGAAAGGAGAAGTCTGCTAAGAAGAATTTTCAGTGTTACTGTTGCAAGAACTTTGGTCATTATGCCAAAGATTGCTAGTCAAACAAAGAAAGGAAGTCAGAAGAAGCAAATATAGCCAGAGGAGATTCTGATGATGAACCTGTGTTATTATTGGCTTCTGAATCTGATGATATGAATTCATCAGAATGGTGGTATATGGACACAGGGTGTTCAAACCATCTTACTGGAAATAAGAAATGATTGGTTTTGACTCTGGAAAGAGTACAAAGATCATATGTGCCGATGATAAATACCTCAATGCAAAAGGTATGGGAAATGTCAGAGTCATTCTAAACAATGGGAAAGCAGCAATGATCTAGAATGTGTGGTATGTACCTGGCATGAAAAGCAATCTAATGAGTGTGAGACAGATGATTGACAAAGGTTTTTCAGTTACCGTGAAGTACAATCTTCTGAAGCTGTATGACTGTAATCAGAAGCTGATTATGGAGTCAGAACAATGAAGGAATAGAACATTCAAGGTGAATGTTATAACTGTAGACTCTGAATGTCTTAGTGCAATAAGTGTTGTCAAAGAGAGTGAGCTGTGGCACAAAAGACTTGGTCATCTGCATTTCAGAAGCTTAGGGCATCTAAAATCTAAGAAGTTGGTACATGGAATTCCTACAATCAAGAAGCTTGAGAAGTCATACAAGGTGCGCATGGAAGGGAAGCAACCAAGATTGCCATTTGCATCAGAAGTAGCTCCAAGAGCAAAGTATGCCTTGGGAGTAGTGCATTTTGATGTGTGTGGTCCATTTCCAGTAGTATCGATTGGAGGGAATAAATACTTTGTGTCATTTGTTGATGAGTTCACCAGAATGACATGGGTATCTCTCATAAAATTTAAACACAAGGTGTTTGTTGAATTCAAGAAGTTCAGGCTGAAGGTTGAGAATCAGAGTGGCCAGATTCTGAAGATTCTTAGAGCTGATGGTGGTGGTGAGCATAACTCCACATAATTCAGAAGGTTCTGTGAGGAGAATGGAATTGAGCATGAGGTTAGTGCTCCCTATACTCCTCAACATAATGGTCTTGCTGAAAGAAGAAATCGTACTTTGCTTGATATGATGAGAAGCATGCTGAAAGAGAAGAAGCTTCCTTATAGTTTGTGGGGAGAAGTTGTTGCCACTGCATGTTATGTGCTCAACAATGTCCAACGAAGAAGTTGAAGGAAATAGTTCCTATTCAGAAGTGGACTGGAGATAAGCAAAGTGTTAGTCATCTGGAGGTGTTTGGTTCTGTATGTTACAAACATGTCCCAGAAGCCATAAGACAGAAGTTGAATGATAGAAGTAAAGTAATGCTACTGGTGGGGTACCACAGTACATGTTCGTACAAACTTTATTGTCCAGAAACTAACAAAGTTGAGTTCAGAAGAGATGTCATTGTAAGAGAATTATAAGTCTAGAATTGGGAAAAGTCTCGTCCTGACTCTGATGAGAGAACTCCTGAAGAAAAGTCAGAAACACATGTTTCTGAAGCTGGTAAAAATTTTAACTCTGAAGATGAGTCCGATTGTGACTTTGACTCTGAAGAAGATTCATAAGGTGAAGATGATTATGACTCTGACTCCCATGGTGATTCAGACTCTTGGAATTTTCCAGACTCTGAAGACAGTCAAGGTTCTGTAGGAAGTCCATTTTCTGAGGCAAGAGCTTCAGAAGGGGAAAGTTTTGGTGTCCGAGGTTCTGAAGTTCAAGTTCAGAGGCAACAAAGAGTCAAAAGCATCCCAAGAAGATTTGTAGAGTTTAACATGTTACAAGACACTGAAGTAGACTCCGAAGGAGAAGTTACTCAATATGAAATGTTAGTAGACTCTGAACCCGTGAGTAAGGAAGATTCTCTTAAGCAGAAAGTTTCGTTGCAGGCCATGAAAGAAGAACTTGATGCTATAGAGAGAAACAAGACTTGGAAGCTGGCAGAACTTCCAAAAGGCAAGAAAGCCATCAACGTCAGATGGGTTCTTAAGCAAAAGCTAAGGCCAGATGGATCAATTGGCAAACACAAAGCAAGATTAGTAGCAAGAGGTTTTATACAGAAGCCTGGGCTGGATTACACTGAAGTGTTTGCACCTGTAGAGAGACATGAAACAATCAGACTAGTTATTGCAATAGCTGCTAACAGAAATTGGCCTCTGATGCATTTAAATGTTAAATATGCATTTCTGAATGGTCCATTACAAGAAGAGGTATACGTGTCACAACCTCCTGGATTTGAGAAAAAGAATCAAGAAGGGATGGTGTTCAAATTACACAAAGCCAAGATGGTGAATGCAAATGGAGTTCCTACTCCAATGTTAAGAACATGTAAATTGAGAAAACATGGCTCAAATTCTTTCGCAGGTGCACAGTTGTACAAGTCCATTGTGGGAGCCTTACAGTAAGTCACTCTAACCAGACCTGACATTGCCTTTAGTGTGAATAAGGATTGTCAATTCATGGCCAATCCTCTTGACACACACTGGTCTGTAGTAAGAAGGTTGTTGAGATATCTGAGTGGCACAAGCACATGGTTTATTGTTATCTCCTTCAGCCTCAGCTCCTAAATTTTCACTAAGAGTCTATAGTGACTCTGATTAGGCAAGTAACCCAGACGATTTAAGATCCACCTCTGGCTCATGTGTACTTTTTGGTCCTAACCTGGTATCCTGGAGCTTTAAAAAGCAGTCCTCAGTGGCCTGTTCTAGCACTGAAGCAGAATATAGAGCTCTTGCACACTCCATCGGTGAATTGCTTTGGTTAGAATCTCTACTATATGAACTTCAAATTGCATTTCACACTCATATGTTTCTCTATGATAATCTTAGTAAAGTCTTGCTTTCTCATAATCCTGTTTTGCATGCTCACACAAAATATATTAATATAGATATACACTTTGTAAGAGAGAGTGTCATTGCTAAAAGAATGTCTATTCAACACATTCCTGCCGCAACACAACTTGTCAACACTTTAACCAAACCTCTGGGAACTTCTGCTTTTCAGGACCTGGAAACCAAACTCAAGGTTGTTTGTTCAGATCACCAACCTTCAGTTTGAGGGGGGTGTTAGAGATATATCCTGGAAAGGATAGTTTTATAATATTGTAGATAAACTTTATCTGTTAGTGTATCGTTAATAACTAACTAATGTTAGTAGTGTGATAGTTAGTTAGACGTTAGTCTTAACAATTCTGTTAAGTAATCTTGTATATATGGCTGGAAATATTTCATTGGTCAATTTAATGGATTGAATCACATTCTATCTCTTCTCGTTAATACATTTCTCTTTCACTGTATCTCAACTTCATAGTGAAGAATGAGCTTCAAGGTATAAACTCTAACATTTGGTAACCGCGGTCTACAATTCCTCATTTAAGATTACAATAAATTGGGACAATAGGTTATGCTCAAAACCATTTTCTGTAACATAACACCCTTATGTCTTAGTTAAAATAATGTTATCTAAGTTTTAAATAATGTTAATTTCTTGTATCACAATGAATATGTCTAAATCTATCATCTATTAAGTAATTACCTTTAATTGATTTCCAAAATAAATGGTTAAAAGTCACTTATATTTTGAGATTAATTCATAAATTCGTCTACCATATGGAAAATCTTGAACAAAAGGTTAACTTCAAAATTGTAGGGTAGCAAGTGCATAAATTTGTTGGAACAAAGGATTTTCAAGAAAGATGATTTATGGAAGAGGAAGAAGAAGAAGAAAGGAGAAAGGAGAGAGAAATAGATATCGAAAGTTTGTTGAGATTGTAACTAAGTTGTAACTGTATTGAATGTGTGTTGAATATATGTTCAAATTATAAACTACACAACCCTTTATATAGGCTTGCAAAGCTCGGGCCCAATACGACTTACTATGCTATAGCCTATACTTAATTTCGACTAACTACATAGTTGTTGTATTCGAATCTATCGAATACAGCTTACAACACATTCCACTAGCTATTCGATATACACCATACACATGCATTTCGACGGAACAAGAATTACACTTCTAACGCACCCCCTAATTCATGTTCTCGAGACTTCTCATCTCGATACTTTTCTTTAACTCGTCGAATCTGACTTTCTTCAGAGGTTTAGTAAATATGTCAGCTAGTTGCACTTCTGTCTTGTAGTTCTTTATCTCCAACTTCCCTTTGTTAACTTGATCCCTCAGAAAATTATACCTCCTTTCTATGTGCTTACTTTGACCATGACACACTGGGTGATTCGTCGGGTTAATAGATGACTTATTGTCGACATACAACTTCATCTTCTTAGGTCCCATTATTATGAGTTCTTCAAGTAACATTTCGATCCATGCTACTCGACATGAAGCATATGGCATAACCATATATTGTGCTTCACATGATGACAAAGCCACAATATTTTACTTCCTCGAGATCTAAGAGATTGGAGCACCTTCGATCATGAAAATGTAGCCTGCAATACTTTTCTTTTTGTCTTGATCTCCACTGAAATCTAAGTCAGTGTATCCATGAACTTCGACATTTGTACTATTTTTCAACTTTTTTGGCAACAACACACCATGATCAATTGTTCTATTTATGTACCTCAACAGCCTCTTTACTATGATAAGATGACACTCTTGTGGTTTCTCCATAAATTGACTCAACAATCCTACACTTTGGCAGGTATTTGGTCTAGTATTGAAAAGATACCTCAAGGATCCAATGATTTGTTTGTATAGTGTCGAACTTACAAATTCATCATTCATTTCCTTCTTCAACTTTGCTCCAGTTGCTAATGGAGTGGCAGCTGCATTACATTTTCTCATATTGAACCTCTTCAATATATCTTGGGCATACTTCGTTTGATGCAAGAATAATCCTTCTTCAGTATCTTTGAATTTCACCCCCAGGAAATATGAGAGATTCCCTAAGTCATAAATTTTGAATTCCTGCATTAATTTTGACTTTACCTTCGTTATCTCAGTTTCGTCTGCTCCTGTAATGAGTAAGTCATCAACATAGAGGCATAAAATGATTCGACTAACACTGTTGATATCATTTACATACACTCCATGTTCAGAGACACACTCTATGAAACCTTCTTCAATCAAGAACCTATATATCCTCTTATTCCAAGCTCTAGGAGCTTATTTCAAACCATAGAGAGACTTCCTTAATCTATGTACCTTCGACTCTTGCCCTTTGATGTTGAATCCTGGGGTTTGAGTAACATAAACTTCTTCTTCTAATGGACCATTAAAAAATGCTAACTTTACATCCAACTGATGTATCTCCCATCCTCTATATGTTGTTGTCAAAATAACAATTATGATTGTTTCTAGCCTCGCAACAGGTGCATAGACTTAGTCAAAGTCGATGCCAGGTTTTTGTAGAAAATCTCTTGCCACCAATCTTGATTTATACTTCGCAATATCACCATTTTGCCTTTGTTTCACCTTGTAAATCCACTTTACATCGATTGGTTTCTTGTTGATTCTTTCGATAAGCTCCCAGGTCTTGTTCTTCTCCATAGCTATGAGTTATTCTTTCATGGTTTCACACCAATTAAAATTACTCATGGCTTCATCCAAATGAATTGGTTCTGCTTCAACCATTATTATGGCTTCTTCAATTAAGTCACCATCTACATCAACTGCTTAATCTGGTAACCTTTCATATCTAGTTAGCTTTGTCGACTCAGTTCTTGTTCTTGTCAACCTTCTTTTATTCTGCATAGGTGGTTCTTCATTTTGACTGGTTGAAGCATCATCATGCTTATTTCGACTGGTTGAAGCTTCATTTTGTTCATCTTCTTCGAACACAGTTGTGACTGTATCTGATTTTTTTCGAACTGAACTTTGACTTCAGTCCCACCCTTTGCTTTTGTCTACAAGAACATCTCGACTGATCACTAGTTTATCTTTGTTTTGCGAATACAACTTGTATGCACCATTCGAATGATAACCTATGAGCACCATGACTTCACTTTGATTATCCATTTTCTTTCTCAATTGTTCAAGTACATGCCTGAAGTACATTGATCCAAAAACTCTAAGATGACTCATATTTAGCTTCAACCCTGTCCAAGCCTCACGGGGTATCTTCTCAACCATCTTCTTTGTTGGACATCTATTTAGAATATATACTACTGTTAAAGATGCTTCAGCCTAAAATCTCTTAGGCATCTCTTTAGCTTTCAATATATTTCTCGTCATGTTCAATATACTTTTATTCTTTCTCGCAACTATTCCATTATGATGAGGCGTATAGGGTGCAATAAATTCATGCTACATACCTTCCTCATTGCAAAATCTAGCAAATTCAATAGACGTATATTCACCACCTCCATCAGTTCTTAACTTCTTCAATTTGCAACCACTTTGTTTCTCAGCACGTAACTTGAACTTCTTGAACTGTGTGAATACCTCACTCTTCCTTTCAATAAGGTAAATCCACATATGTCTGGTGAACTCATCAATAAAAGTAAAGAAAAACATGTTACTTCCATTTAACTTTACTCAAAAGGTACACACACATCATAATTAACCAACTCCAATTTTTGCTTTGATTTCACATATAAGTCGTGTTTAAATTCCTTCCTCGCCTGCTTCGCTTTGCAGCATTCCTCACACACTTGCTTTGGTTCCTTCACATAAGGCAGCACAAACACCATTCTTTTCTGATTGAGCATGTATAAACTTCTGAAGTTTAAATGTCCATACTGGTGTTGCCATAGCCAATTCTTGTCTTCTTCTATAGTTGAAGCAAGACATTTATGATCTGATGTCTTGAGTTCAACTTTGAAATTTTTTTCTGTCAATGGTGCTTTCATTATTAGTCTCCCATAAGCCCTATATACCTTAATTTGATTCTTTTCCAGCTTCATATTGAATCCTTTTGCAAGTAATTGAACTACACTTAAGTTACATGTTGTTGTACCCCAAAATTTGCCCTCTCATTTTATCAAGATTTCCCCTCACAAGACTCTTTGGACTCAAGACCAAGCTAGGGTTTGCTCTGCTCAAGACATCTCCTTGCACTGTTGACCTGAAATTAAGGTTTGAGTTTGCACAAGGATTTTTGGACTTCCAATGCTTAATGTGACTTTCATACTTCATGTTGGACCTCTAAGATTGCCCATACCAAGTTTCAAGCCTTGAATCAAATTTTTACCCAGTCAATTGGACAGTTGACCTAGAAATCAACTGTATTGGGGAAAAAATCAACTGTGGCCAATTTACAGTCAAACCTTATAATTTTTGATCCACATCAACATTATAGACTAATATGAATCATTTGATCAAGTTTAGACCACAACTCCTCAAGAAATTTGATCAGATCATCAGAAGGACCAAATGGTCATTTTTAGGGTTTTGACTGCAGAAGGGCAATTTTTGATTTTTAACCTAGCCAATGGCAAATTGGGTTCAAGAATGGATTCAAGGACTTAATGGCATCATCTTGACCTAATCACAAGGCTCAAAAGATCTCAATTGCATTGGATTGACAGATGAATTTTCCAGTAAACTGATCAAAAATCAACTGTATACTGAAAAGTCAAACTTTGACTTTTTGGTCAAAATCAAGTGCCAAGGGACATTTTTCATCAAGATGTGTCAAAACATGAAACTTGTTAATCAAGAAACCTAATTTTGGAAATAAGGGTTTAAGATTGAAAATTTTCATAACTTAGAAAATTTCTAAGTTATGAAATTTTCTTATTTTTTCCCCAACTTTGCCCAACATTTTCACCATGATGAAATTGGATTCAAAGAAAACTTCCAACATGAAAGTTGTAGTCCTCCACAAAGTATACAACTTTGATTCACAAAGTTTTCCCAAAAGATGCATGTATCTCAAGTTATGATTTTATGAACAAGGGTCCAAAAACTTTCTAACTTAGTGAAATTTTGCCCTAGCTTAGGCAGGATTTTGACCTATCTTCATGGAAATTTTTCACCTAGTTACAATTGGAATCTCAAAATGCATTTCAAAGATTTATTGTATATCATGTTACAAGCTTTCCAAAATGTCCAATAACTCTCCAAAATCATTTATGGTTAGGGAGAATTGAAGGTTTGAATTTGGAAAAATATCACTTTGATCCATGGCATTTTTCATGTTGCTACAAGTTGCAATTTCTATCCAGCCTTGCTTGTACTTGCTTACAGGTCCTTAAACCCTTCCACACTCAAAAATTAAATGCAAACTCAATGGATTAAGGCATTGTTCTGATCTTTATAAGTTTACACATTGAATTAATCTAAAAATGGAAAAAAGGTAGCATTGCCACTTTGGTAAAGTTGGCTTTATTTCAATTTGTTTCTCTTGAGCATTGCACCAAGCCTTTTGCAGCAAACCAACTCCACAAACTCAGGGAAAAGTATAACAACTTTGTGCAGCTAGGAAGGAGGCCTGTAATGGCTCTTTGCTTGATCACTTCACACTTTTCTTCAAAACCAAGTCAACTTGCAAAAAGGACATAACTTGGCAATCTGATAAAACCAACTCTTGTAAAAATTTCAAACGACTTTTGCATATTACCTAAGGTCAGAAACACGAGCTAGCCAGTCCTCAAACACCCTTGAACACCAAAACACCAAAAAATTGCAAAACAGGGCAACTTCTGCATTTTGATTTCCAAAACAAAAACTACTCGTGCGTTTTGCCCCAAACCTCTTCCAACACACTCCATATAACCTACCTAAGCTATCCCAACCATTGGCCAGTGGCTGTAACTCCATTTACACCCTTCACCATTTTTGAATTCTGACTGTGTAGGTTGACTTCTACAAGCTTATTCAGGCAAGTTCAAAGCTAGCTAGGCATTGGGAAAGCTCAAAGGAACTTTAAGAAAGCTCACAAGAATCTTAGGCCTCACTGAAAACCCCTACATTGCCATACTCGAGTTCAACTGAAATAGGTAAAGTTCAAACTTCTATCTCTCTATTTAGGAATCATTAAGCTTAGGTTTGTGAATAAAAAATGTAGTACTCATTCCCCTTAAGTTGTACATATGCATAGATTTCATTTAAGTTAACTGAGTTGGGAGAATTTGAATGATGAACTTTCTGAAAAATCTAGGTTAGAAATTAGGGCCAGAGAAATTCTCTCTGGTCTTTGAGAGTTAGATTAAGTTTTTTTATATGATTAGAATCGTATGATCATGCTCTATAACTTTCATGTTACAAGTTTTTGTTTTTAAGCATTGAAACAGGATATACGAATTTGTACATAGCGTGCGTTTTCTTGTTCAAAGGTTGAAGACGAAGCTGAAATCTGGGCTGGGGCTGTTTGTTCCATGCTATTGACACACCCCTATTGTTGTTTACACCCCCTTGGCCCATTGTTTTATATTTTCATATTTTTTCATTTCTTTTTTAGTTTCTGACTTTTATTTATTTTTCTAAACATTAAGAATTACTAAAAATATTTTCATAATTTTTCACATTTTATTTTATTATTTTTATTATTTTTTTGGACATAAAAATAATTAATTTAATAATATACTTTTATTTTCTTAAATAAAAAACTTGTAAATATTATAATTATATTTTTATTTTTATTATTTATATACTTAAATAATATTTTGTCATACATATTTTATTTTTTTCCTAACATTTTGTATATATTTTATTTTATTTTATTGTACTTAAATAAATAATACATAATATATATATTTTCTTAAAACAAATTAGGGTTTTGTTTACCGTGGTTATTGGTAAACAACCGCTGATCCTCCAAATGGTTACTTATTTGGTTACTCGCAGGATCGATCAGATTGATCCTAAGACATAGGTTGATTTTGAGGTTTTTATTAAATTGGATAATGGTTAAATGACAATAAAATAAAGAGGCTTTAAGTAAATTGCATGAAGAAATAGGCTTGGTAAAATAAATGAAGGCTTGAAGTAAAGGGCTTCGACAGGAAAAGTAAAGAAGAAAGCAAGTAAAGTTTCTGGAAATTAAATGACTTTAATTGATAAAAGTGGTGTTTCACACATACATTCTCAACAATTCTTTCTCACACGCTGGGTACTCGAATCTATATGAGTGACTTTGTATATAATTGTGAACACACGCGAGAAACTGCGTGAACTACTACTATTTATACTAAAACATCCCAAGTAACCATCGGGCAGTTACACTGCTTCGAGATGATTCCACTTGGCACGTTCTCAACGTTCGACACTCCAGATCTTTGCACGTTGCACTTGGTAACCGCTGGAAACCGTTTTCCCTCCAAACGTTTGAATTTCAAACCGTTCCACCCTGAACCATCGAACATCTTCGTCGAGAAGCATCTTCGACGAGAAACACCTTCGACGTCGAAGGCAACCAACTTCTCCCTTGGAAGAAATCTTCTAAGTACATTGTCATCTTTCGATGGTCATTTCGACGGACCCAGCTGGTCGAAAACATCCTTCAGCTTTAATGGCTGACATTAATAAAACAAGGGTATCGAATTTAGGAGCCAACAAATTGCCCCCCAAGAATGCCTTATTTCGACTCTGAAAGAAAAAGGCATTCTTTGAAATGCCATTCGACACCTGTCTTTTCATTCTTAGTCACAAATTAAATTGTGCACTTTTTGTTGTCTTCTACCAACCACTGACAATCCCAAGGAAAAGCCATCATTCATCCGTACCTAAGACGTCACTTCAGTACGGCGTGCAGTGTGCCAAACGTCTTTTCACAAATTGTCATCATGACAATTCCCAAAAACGAGGGCGCACGCTGCACCCTTCCATTTCTGCAGAACGGCTACAACAACAGGGAGACGCCACGTGTCCCACTACCTTCTGCAACATTAAATGGCATTTAATGTCCTCGAATTTGGGGATTTCCCCCACTACTATAAATAGCGGTAAGTACCCATTGTGGGACTTTTTACGCTACCTTGCTTTCAGAATTCCTCATTTGCATACAAACTCTTGTCAACTTTGCAAACCTCTTGTTCTTCACTTCGTCTTCAACCTCGTTACCAACAATGGCATCTGGTTCTTCCAACGCTCCTAGCGCCAACACTCCCTCTGGAAATGTTAAACCTAGGGTTTTCTCGACCGCTCCCGTAGTGACTCCCACGGGCCAACGAAGGGTCCCTGAGCCTTTGGACATTGTTGTACGTGATGCTTATTCACGCCACCTCATGATTCCGGTTGGATATTCCAACCAAATCTTTGCTATGTCTGGCCCATTATATCCAAGCATCGCTGAGGCCATGAAGATCAAAAGTTACTTTCCGGTACTTGAGAGACTCAAACCGGTTGGATGCTCCAAGAAAGATGCAGAGGATAATGAAGATCCTGCTAAAGAGAAAATCGACCTCCGTTTCTTCAACAAAGGTGTTAGGGCTTTCAGGTCTGGCCCTAGCCTTACTCCTGATTATAGTGCTTGGCTGGAAAAAATGGAGAAACGCCAGGCTTCGATCTGGAAAGACATGGGGATATTCGACCTGGTTATGCTGTCGAAGACAGGTCTTAACTATTCCCCAGAGATGTTGATAGCTTCTTTACTCTTCTGGGATTACACCCATTTCACCTTCCATCTTCCCTGTGGAATGTTGACTCCCACGCTCTTCGACGTGGCCGCCATCACTGGCCTTCGACCCACTGGGGACTACTTCGACCCGGAGGAAATGTCGGAGGATCAGATTGGATTCTCTGCCACAAAACCAACCTACACCACCTTCATCAATCACTACCACGATAGGTCGACAGATGCTGTGTCGGATGTCGAACATATTGCGTTTCTAGCCTTATGGCTGACACGCTTTGTGTTTTGCTCCAATTCCTTACAGGTGACCAAGAAGATGGTCACTCTCGCCACTCAACTCCACCATGGCCAAAATATCTGTTTGGCAGAATTGATTTTGGCGAGTCTGTATGAGTCGATTAGCAACAGAGCGACTCTTCTGAAGATCATCGAGAACAGAGCCAGTCTGCTACTTGCTGGACCTTTTTGGCTGCTTCAGCTGTGGCTCAATGCCACCTTCGAGTCTTTCTTGCCTAAGAAGATTCAAATAAATGAGCAGGCTCCAGAAATAGCAAACAGACGCGTCGAAGGAACCAGATTGGCTCTGTTGACTCCAACGGAAGATGGGCTGGAGCTTCAACAAACTTTTACAAACTTCGTTTTGATGTTTGCTAAAAGGAAAGAGTTTGTTTCGACCATGGCTCCATTTGCTCGACGGAAGGTTGGCCCAGAGTGGTTCACAAGGCCACATCCTAGGACGTCGAGTGGCCCTCAGGTTGATGAACATACAACAGTGTGGGAGGCATTTCTCACACCAAGAATAATGCCCCTTCGATTCAAGAGCTCTAAGACTCACCTGAGTCTGATCGCGTATCAACCAAACCTGGTGTCTCGCCAGTTTGGTATTATCCAAACATTACCTTCTCCAATTTTTCCCAGGGAGAAGTCTATGTTATACTTCTGCAACGACTACACCGAAGAAGCTGCCACTAAGCATATCGGCAGATATGCTGGTCGAACAGTTCTTTCGTTGTTTGACTATCAGCTTAACTTTCTTTGCTCACCATCCTTCGAGGAGTGGTGGAAAAGTTACTACGCTGAGGAGTTTTTCGACGAGAAGGACTTCGTGGATGAGCTTCAGAAATCTTTTGTCCTTGTTTTGGACAAAATAAAGAAATGTAAGTTCATCCTTCCAAATCACTTTGTCTTTCTCTTTCGACTGCTAGCCTGTTAATTATTTTATCTACTTTCAGTTGTTCGAAAGCCTGCAGCCAAGAAGGCTGCAGAAGGCCAACAGGGAGGAGGCCCCTCAACAAAACCTCCACCACCGGCGAAGACTATAGCGCCAGCGAAGACCACAACAAACCAACAGGGGGAAGGCCCTTCGAAAAAGCCTTCTGCACCGGTAACCAGACTTTCATTATTTTCTTCTGGCTCTAACTTTTTGACTTTTGATGCAACTGCTAAATCGAACTCCAATTGGTTTTTTAGGCACCTTCGCCCAAGAAACGGCCAGCACTGACGGTCGAATCCGGGAGTGACGAAGAAGATGATTCTCCCCCTGCTCCTCTAAAAAGGCGAAAGCTGAAGAAGGACGTTCCTCTTCCTGAGGCTCGAACAATTAGAATAAAGGTTGCTGGGAGAAAGCCCAGGCCACCTCCAGTAATCATTGAGGAGCCAACGGAGGAGGAATTAAACGTTCTTCTCAATAAACCTGTCGAAAGCGACAATTCCAGCCCTGGGGCTGAAGCTACTTTACAGGTAATCTCTTTGATCCCTTTATAACTCAGGTGTCGATACCTACGTTCGATTATGTCTCTTCCGAATTTAGAAGATTCTTCTTTTTCTCTTTCCAGGACACCACTGAAAGCTCAGCGCCAAGGACTTCTGAAACATTGGAGTCTGCTGAACTCAGCAGGCCACAAGAAAAAGACTTGGCGAACGATGAAGCCAATACTGAAATAAATGAAGCCAATGCTGAGACAGCAGAAAAACCAGCAGAAGATCCATAAACAGAAGAGCAACAGCCAAAAGAGATTCAGGTGGTGGATCTGTCGGAAGAGAATCGTGACGAAGGGGGCCGCGGCGACGCTGGTGAAGAGGATCAAGGTGACGCTGGCGAAGGGAACCATGATGACGCTGGTATTGCCGCAGTCCAAGTCGAAGAGAGTCAAGTCGAGGCAAATGCTACTCAACCGCCTCAAACCCAAGACAACGCTGTTGCAAAGGCTGTTACCTCAACAAAGCATAGGTCGAAAGAAGACTTAGAACTCTTGAAGCAAACTGATCCTGTTAGCTATCTGAACGCCATCATCGAGAGCAAAAGTTCGTCTGATGCAAGTCAGGAGGTTCCTACTCTGTCGGGGAAGTCCACTGAAACTTCTCCTCTCGATGAGGCTTTGACGAAGGTTAAGGCTCAGTTTTTCAAGAAGGACTTGATGAAAGCTTTGGAGGGGGACCCTACTGCTCCATCATACTTGAGGGATGTTTTGAATGCCGTAGACTTGTTAGTTGTGCCTCCAAAAGTTTCAGGCTTTATCATGGAGTTACACTCCATTATTGATCAAGTCTCAGCAGATTATCGGCGACAAAGGGGCTTTAATAGCCATCTTGAAGTGTTATATGGCAAAAGCTCTTCTGCATGGACTGCTGTAGCAGAGACAACTTCTCGAATTGCAGAGTTGTTGAAGCAAAAAGCATCTAAATAAGAAGAAGCTGATGCCATCGATCGAGAGAATGCTTCCCTCAAGGCGCAAATCGAAGAAATAGAGGCTAAGATAAATGCCAATACTAAACGCAAGGAGGAACTTCTCTCGACTGTTCCAGACACCGAAAGTCAAGCTGAGATCACACAAGGCCTAGAATTTGCTGAGAAAGCTCAAGCCTTCGACGATCAAATTTCCAAGCTTGCGCAGGCGAATGCCTTGTGCAACAAAAGATTGGAGCTGCAGCAAACCAAATACCTTCGACTCAAGGACTCCATTCCCTTCTGATTGATTCTGCCTTTTAACCATACTCTGTAATATGTATTCGACAACATTGCCATTTTGGCTAATTTATAAAAACTTTCCATTTTGGCTTCTTTATGGTTAATTTAGTCGTTACTTGTTATTTATTTTTATCTCTTGGAGTGTAGGTTTGTACTTTTTCAAATATTTACCATTTACTCTCAAGAGCCTTTTATCTTCACCTAGCTCTTCGACTTCATAGGCTCCACCAGAAAAAGTCTGGATAACTCTGAATGGTCCTTCCCATTTGGGTGACCATTTTCCCATGCTTCGGTCCCTTCGATCCATGGGAAGAATCACCTTCCAAACTAGTTCTTCAGGCGAAAATACCTTAGGTTTCACCTTTTTATTATAAGAGTCTTCTACTCTTTTCTTCTGAAGCCTGAGTAGGTCAAGAGCGCGCAATCTTTCTTCATCTAAATCCACTAGTTCGTCTAACATCATATCCCAATAAATTTCAGAGGGAATATCATAATGTCTCTGAACCCTTGCAGATTGAAGACAAATTTCTGCTGGAAACACTGCGTCATGGCCAAAAGTTAGCCTATATGGTGTTGTACCTATGGCTTCTTTTGGGGACGTTCGACAAGCCCACAAAATCTGGTCTAACGTCTTATGCCAATTTTTTGGCTTCTTCCCAACATGCTTTTTTATCAAGCCAATCACTACTTTGTTCGCTGCTTCGACTTGACCATTTGCCTGTGCATAATAAGACGTTGATGTTAGGAGTTTGAAACTTGTTTCCTGAGCGAATTCCTGCATCTTTCGACCGGTGAAGACTGATCCTTGATCAGTATTTATAGTCTCAGGGATTCCATATCTAAAGATAATGTTCTTTTGAATAAATTCAATGACATTTTCTTGGTCTACATTGACTAAAAGGATAGCTTCGATCCACTTAGTAAAATAATCAATGCCTACCAATATATACTTCTGACTCTTTGATGATGTTGGTCGAATCTCTCCAATGAGGTCCAACGCCCATCCTCTAAAGGGCCAAGGTTTCACTATGGAGTGAAGTTCGCTTGCTGGTACATGTTGGATGCCTATATGGACTTGACATTCTTGGCAACCTTTAGCGAACTCGACACAATCTTTCAGCATAGTGGGCCAGTATAGTCCTTGTCGAAACAACAACCATTTCATCTTATGGCCTACTTGGTGAGCCCCACATGCTCCAGCGTGCATAGTCGAAAGGGCTATGTATGCCTCAGTTTCACTTAAACATTTTAGCAATACCCCTTCAGGCGTCTTCTTGAATAACTCATTACCCATGAGTACATAACTCAACGCCCTGTACTTTGTTTTCCGTTCTGTCGAAGCTCCTGGATTTTGAAGATAATCCACAATGGGCTTCCTCCAATCCTGCTCTGACAAATTATCTATGAACGAAATTTCGAAGTTACTTTGATCAGCATACCCTAGTTTTGTCGATTCCAAGTCTGTTGGTGATAGACAAGTTGCTTTTATCTTTTCTCGAACTTCGATTGCTCTTTGTAATCTCGTTTTTGAAATCTTGTACCCAGATGCAATTTGTGCCAAGTCGTTGGCTAGTTGATTTTCCAATCTGGGTATGTGTCGAATATTGACCATTTCAAATTTTTTCAATAAACGATTCGCTATCACAAAGTACATAATGAGATTCTCTCTTATGCATTTATATTCTTTTGTGACTTGCTTAATGACTAACTCTGAGTCTCCCATTATTTCGACTCGAGTTGCCCCCAATTCCAACAATATTTCAAGGCCAGTAATTAGAGCTTCATACTCAGCCTCATTGTTCGAACAAAAACCTGATATCTTGTACTTGAATGTTGTTGGAATTTTTTCTGGAGAAATAATCAAGACTCCTACTCCCGTTCCATCTTCATGGCTGGAACCATCGAAGTAGAATTTCCAAGGTTCTATCTCCACATAATTAATATTCTCTACTTGAATCGAGTGGTCGACTATAAAGTCTGCAACCACTTGTCCTTTCACTGCCTTAAGAGGCATAAAGGTCAAGGAGTACTCAGTTAATGCTAGTGCCCACTTGCCAATTCGACTGTGCAAGATAGGTTTCGACAACATGTACTTGAAAACATCAAAATGAGACGAAACATACACATCAACTGGTTTTATATATTGCTTGAGTTTTGTACAAGAGAAATACAGACATAGACACAATTTTTTAACTTGGCTATATCTAGTTTCTGCATCGTTCAAAACTCTACTAAGATAGTAAATGGGTCTTTCGACTCCATTCTCATCTTCTTGGGCTAACATGCTTCCCAAAGTTTTGTCGGATGCAGCTATGTACAATCTCATACTCCTATTGCTACAAGGAGGCACCAAAATAGGTGGCTTAGTAAGGTACCCTTTGATTTTGTCGAAGGCTTCTTGTTGCTCTTGCCCCCATTCAAACCCCTCTTTATTCAGTCGAAGTAAGGGTGAAAAGGCTTGAGCTTTCCCACTTAGGTTAGATATAAATCTCCTCAAGAAGTTTATCTTGCCTAACAGAGATTGCAGTTCCTTCTTATTCGATGGCGCTTTCGCTTCCAGAATAGCCTTCGTCTTGTTCTGGTTGATTTCGATTCCTTTCTTGTGGACAACGAAGCCCAAGAAATCTCCAGCTTTCACACAGAATGCACACTTTAAAGGGTTCATCTTCAGACCATGTTCTCTCATTCTTTCGAATGATTGTCGAAGGTGGTCAATATGATTCTTCCTAGAAATAGATTTTATAACAATGTCATCAATATATACTTGCATAAAAGTGTTAATAAAATCATGGAAGATAGAATTCATTGCTCGCTGGTATGTTGCCCCAGCGTTCTTTAGGCCAAAAGGCATCACTACCCATTCGTAAGTGCCTAGAGCCCCAGGGCATCGAAAAGCTGTTTTCGACACATCCACTTCAGCAATGAATATTTGATTATATCCTGAATAACCATCGAGCATACTCAGGTATTCATAGCCAGTGGCAGAATCGACTAGCATTTCCGCCACAGGCATAGGATATTCATCTTTGGGCGTAGCAGCATTCAAATCTCTGAAATCTATGCACACCCTTAATGTACCATTTTTCTTAATCACTGGTACAATGTTTGCAATCCATTCGACATACCTTGTAACGCGTATGAATTTGCACTTCAGCAGTCTTTCGACTTCCGTTTTGATTTTCGACAGTATTTCTGGAGCGAAGCGTCTTGGACTTTGCTTGATTGGCTTCTTCCCAGGTTTGATTGGAAATTGAAGTTCTACCAACCCTCTGTCGAGACCAGGCATTTCGTCGTAATCCCATGCAAAACAGTCCTTGAACTCTTTCAACAATTGGATTACTTCCAACCTAAGTTCTGGGTCAATTTTGGCGCTGATGTAAGTTGGCTTTTTCTCTGACCCTTCGCCTAAGTTGATTTCTTCTAAAGGATCTTGCGCTAACATTTTAATGTTGTTCGCCAAGGGGTCCTTTTCGAAGCCCAAAGGCTCATCATCATAGATGGCGTCGAGCCTCTGTTCCTGCATTCCTTCTGGCATGATATCAGGAGGTTCTGGATCGAAATCCTTTCCTGGACCTGCAGCAGATAACTGTTGATCATTGGCCTGTGTGGCCATATACTTTACTTCGGCTTCGAGAGCCGTTATCATCTTTGTTTCGGCTACATAAGCCGAAATTCGCTTCAATGATTGTGACTCAGTCATTATCACTGAATTCACTTCCCCAACCAGTTGGTTGGATATCAGTTAACCCACTGAAGTCTATGTGGGACAAGTCTTCTCTGTCCCATTGAAAACCATGCTCTGGGTGCAGGTATAGGGAACAAAAAGTATTTGGCGCTGGCGCCAAGTCGAAGTCAGGTGTTGGACATGGCCCTATGTGAGCCAAGTTCTTGTCGAAATCTGCCAGCCCTAGGTGATTCACTTCGCCCAGGTAATAACTTTGATCTGCCTCTATATTTTCGACCATCCCATCTGGACGCCATAGGAGCAGCCTCTGGTGCATTGATGATGGCACAGCTCCAACACCATGAATCCATTCACGGCCCAACAAAAGATTGTAGTTAGGTTTGGCCGATATGACCATAAACATTGTTGGTCGAAGGATAGATCCTACCTTGATATCTAGTTGGATCACTCCCATAGTGGTCCCTATGCCGCCCTCATAGTTCGACAGGACCATGTTGTGAGGCTTGATGTCCTCATCCCTTTTGCCAACTTTCCTTAGCATAAAGTGAGGAATAATGTTGATGGTTGCCCCACAATCCACCAAGATTTTATTCACTGTAGTTTCTTCGAGTTTAGCCCTTATAAATAAAGGCTTGAGGTGATTTTTCATCGCCTCTGTAGGTGGTTCGAAGAACCCATTTTGTTCCTCAGTAGTGCCATTGTCCATGACGAAATAGCACACTGGCCTATGTTTGGCCATTTCTTGCTCCACTTCCCAGTCACTTGTTTCGACCTCCACCTGTCGGTTGAATTCTCTGGGCAGCACTGAGACTATATTCACCATTATGTCCAAAGTATCATCAGACTCAGAACCATCTTCGTCCTCGATTTCACCTTGGTTAGGCCAAACTAGCCTGTTGGTTATTGGCTCTCTTTCCAGAGGTTTCCTTTGCTTCCTTAGAGGAACATTTGAACTGGTTTCTGCCTTTGGTTCATTGGCAGCCTTCCTCTCAGCTTTTCGTCTCCTTTGGTATCTCCTCTATTGAGATCGAGACATGGGATTTTTCCCTTTGTAGTTGCTTGACACTTGTGCAACTTTAGGGGCAGCAACTTGAGGCTCTTTATTTTGTGTTAAAGATGAACCCCTTGGCACGTCGAAAGAGTGCCATCTCTCCTTGCTTGGCCTCTTTCGACCAGATGTTTTGTACCAGGTATCTACTGGCACATTTGTTGGAGGCCTGAAAGTCAATGGCCTCTTTTCTTGGTTTGAACCTCTTTGGGAGGCTCTTCTGGGGTCATGTCTAAGATCAACATTTTCCCTTCTCTTATTTGCTGCTCTTACGCCTTGAATGTGCTCAGCAGCTTTTTTGTCAAAGATCGAACTGCATCTTGGACACAGTATCACCGCTGACTTCTTTTTCTGGCATCTTTGCAGGAAATCTGCCAGATTTTCATTTTCCCGAGGGAAAGCAGTCTTGTTAGCTTGTTCTTGCCTCATGGCCTCCTCTGATGCTTTTGGGTCAGAGACTTCGACCATGTTGACATTCATTGTATCTTTGTTGGCAAGAGTCAACTGCTTCATTTGAATCTCCAAATTCTCCGTCTGGCCTTGAACTGTGGCGAAGTGAGAACTGGGTTTTGGTCCAGTTTTTTGGGCTTCAACGGTCTCCAGCTTTGGGCTTTCGACTGCTTTCTGAACCGCTTCAATTGTCTTTCTGGATAAATTCCCAGAAAAACTGCCAAAGATTGGCATGTTGATATGGTCCTTTGAGACTTCGACCATTGTGATTCCTGGCCTTTTCGACTGGCTCCTGGATGCCTCGATCATGTTCACCTCCGAAGGCTCAGCATAGTGGGCTTCAGCCTGCAACGGATTTGAGTCGACAGCCATGGGGGTCTTGTCAGCAAACTTCAACCTCCCTTCTTCGATAGCGTCTTGCACAAGATTCCTGAAAAGAAAACATTGAGAAGTTTTATGGCCCAAAAAATTATGATATTTGCAAAAGCCTCTCTTCTTTCTTTGATCAAGAGGAGGCACTTTTACCCCTGGGGGTACTATCATTTGGCCATCCTTTACAAGCAAGTCAAAGATCTCATCACATTTTGTAATGTCAAAACTATAAGTCTTTTTGGGGAACCTATCGTTGGTCCTTTATGGACCAATGGGATTCTTCCCACTTGAGGGGACTAACAGTTTGCAAGAGTATGGTGGCCCTTGTTTTAGTTCCGCTAAATCGACTTCTCCTTCTTCGACAGTTATAGTATCGTCGAAGGATTCTAGATCTTCGTCGTCCATCTCAACATATGCTATCCTCTCTCTCTTATGAGCTTTCGTTGCCTTTGCTTTTTCAGCTTTGAGGCGTTCTACCTGTCGAACTCTATCGGCCAGTTGGGCCATGTCTCTCAGGTATTGAGTGTCTAACTTCTTCCTAATGGAATAATCTAAACCGCCTGCGGCTATTTCGACTAAATCATGTTCCGGCACTTGTGTAAAACATCTTGCTTTGAGCAATCTAAACCTATTTAGATATTCGTCTATAGGTTCAGTGAAACGTCTCTTTACACTGGCCAATTCTTTCAGGCTTATCTTGGTTTGCCCCATGTAGAATTGTTCATGGAACAATCTTTCCAACTGGGTCCAATGATGGATCGAATTGGGGGGGAGAGTTGTAAACCAAGTAAAAGTGTTCTTTGTTAAAGAACTTGGGAAGTACTTAATCCTCAGGTTTTCGTTATTCGAAATATCTCCTGCTTCGATCAAGTATCTCGCCACATGTTCGACATTAGATTCTGTCGTGTCCCTAGAGAACTTAGTGAATTTGGGGACTTTACATCTAGGAGGTAAGTCTGTTTGTAACACGTATTCTGACAACGGGGATGTAAAGTTGGGCCTTCGAAAGCCCATGTTCATCCCATTTTGAGTCATGATCCTTTCGATCATGGTTGCCAGATTATTTTCCAAACCCATGTTTTGGTATTGGATATGCTAAACTACTTCGTCAGCATTTTGGTTTCTGTTAACTAACCTTACCTCTGGGGTTATTACCCTAGGTTCCTCGACAGGTTGCTCCAATCGTGCCCTAAGGTTTTCTTCGACAGGCTGTTGGACCTGGTTGATAGTGGTTTCTTCCTCTAAGAATACACCCTGGTTTCCCCTTATTTGCGCCCTTTGGGGCTGTCGAATAGGTTGGGGTACTCCAAAGAAATCAGCCAAACGCGTCATTTGCGCTGTCATCTGCTGGTTCGATTGAGTAGTGTTTTGTATTAGAGGGTTCAGCACTGTACTTAAAGTTTGTGCCAACATTTGCACCATATCATGGTTGCTTTCGTCCATTTGTTGCCTCAAGATTGCCGTCGAGGCATTTGTAAGGCCATGTGCTACTTGGGACGTTCCTCCTAAGAGTTGGGTCCTATTTCTATTCGCCATACCTACTCCAGAACCTTGGAGTGGCGAAGAGGCACTCACTAAAGGGTCTGAAAAAGTGGACGCAGCATTCGTCAGGCTAGCCAAGTCAGAAGTTGGCATGCCATAGAGTGGTTCTCGATTATGACCGCCTGTCATAAATCCTGGGGGAACAAAAGGCCTTGTGCCTAGATTTCCCCTTGGTGGGGGAGTTCCCAGAGGCACTCTGGGGCCTGTGAACGGAGGTAATGGCCCCGTTGCTGTGACCGTTACTGCTGGTGTCGAACCAGCGGTTGTCGTTTCACTTACGGTCGGGATAACCGTTGCTCCCACATTTGTTTGTGGGATTTCGTTATTGTTTGGCGGATTCGCCATCTCTTCCCTTCTTCTGGCAGTATTGGTATCGTTAGTGTATATTCTACCACTTCTCAATAACATGCAACACTCCTCGAAAAAGATGAGATTATTTTCAAAAATCAACACACTGTCCCACCAGGTGTGCCAATTTGTTTACCGTGGTTATTGGTAAACAACCGCTGATCCTCCAAATGATTACTTATTTGGTTACTCGCAGGATCGATCAGATTGATCCTAAGACATAGGTTGATTTTGAGGTTTTGATTAAATTGGATAATGGTTAAATGACAATAAAATAAAGAGGCTTTAAGTAAATTGCATGAAGAAATAGGCTTGGTAAAATAAATGAAGGCTTGAAGTAAAGGGCTTCGACAGGAAAAGTAAAGAAGAAAGCAAGTAAAGTTTCTGGAAATTAAATGACTTTAATTGATAAAAGTGGTGTTTCACACATACATTCTCAACAATTCTTTCTCACACGCTGGGTACTCGAATCTATATGAGTGACTTTGTATATAATTGTGAACACACGCGAGAAACTGCGTGAACTACTACTATTTATACTAAAACATCCCAAGTAACCGTCGGGCAGTTACACTGCTTCGAGATGATTCCACTTGGCACGTTCTCAACGTTCGACGCTCCAGATCTTTGCACGTTGCACTTGGTAACCGCTGGAAACCATTTTCCCTCCAAACGCTTGAATTTCAAACCGTTCCACCCTGAACCATCGAACATCTTCGTCGAGAAGCATCTTCGACGAGAAACACCTTCGACGTCGAAGGCAACCAACTTCTCCCTTGGAAGAAATCTTCTAAGTACATTGTCATCTTTCGATGGTCATTTCGATGGACCCAGCTGGTCGAAAACATCCTTCAGCTTTAATGGCTGACATTAATAAAACAAGGGTGTCGAATTTAGGAGCCAACAAGTTTCCACCCCTAATAAAAATAATCTTTTATTTTATTATTCTTAATGCATTAAATAGTTTATTTTTACATACATAAAAATAATACAAAAACATTTTTCTTTGCATATTTATAATGTATTGCATATTTATGTAATTGCATATTTAAATATTGTCTATTTATTTATTTGCACAAAAGAATTCAATTGGGTTGTAATAGATGACTTAGGGTTTTAATTTCTTGCAAATACCCTCCTATTCAAATTTGTATCCCCCTCCCTATAATCATGTTGTAATAGTTGTAGATTTATTTTTACGCACTTTATAGCTTTCAAATATGCCATGATAGAAAGATTAGGGTTTGTATGCAAAATCCAAAATCAAACAAATAGCTAGAGCTAATACAAGACAAAAATGCATGAAAAAGACAACACAATGCACATAAGCACCCCTAGGGTTTCATCCACTTGTTGCCTTTAAAATGGCCATGGTATGCATTCTAGGTATCTTGGCAAACAAAATCAAAACAAAAAGATCATAGTCCCTCGATGACGCTATCTTGGTTGCCTATACAAAATGATCTAGTCCCTCAAACAAAAACTTGCTAAGATACTTAGCACTATTGCTATCATGGTCATACGATGACCCGTGCCTGTCCCGTTTAACATCCAAACACAAGGTTGTTTTCCAAATGCAATGGTAAAACAACAATGTAAAAGGGTTAAAAATGTGTAGGAAATACTTTTGAGTAGGTAGGGTAGACAACTCCTAGTTACTTAATCAAATTTGCAAACTTCCTTGCTATTTTCAAAAACACACAACACAATTTCAAAACATTTTCCCAAATCAAACTTTCAAATATTGAAATATCTTTTCAAAAGACAAACACCTTTGTAAAACATTCAAACAAGAATTGTTACAAAGGTTGCCCAGATAAAGGCCTCTTTTCAAAATATTTTCAAAAACCACACATAAAGCACCATTTCAAACAATTGAAAAGCAAAAGCAAGTGATCTAAACAAGTAACTAAGAGCCCATGGAAAACCATGGATGAAAAGGGTGCTAGCACCTTCCCTTTTCATAATCTACCCCTCGAACCCAAGAAAACATCTCAAAGGTCTTTCCTGTGCTTTTTGACCTTTCCTTTGGATAAAATAAAAAGTCGGTGGCGACTCTTGCTAAACCGAAACATTTGCAAACACAAACGCAAAACCTCAAGTCAGTTCTCCCACCGCATCACAGAACTGGCGACTCTGCTGGGGAAGAAAGTTAAAAGTGGGGTTACCTTAGGGTTTTAGATCACCTTTACGTTCTTATCTTGTTTGATTTGTATGCTTTACATTTTTGGTTCCTTATTTGGGTTTGTTTTAAATCCTACACCCGGATTTGGGAACACCTTTTAGGTAAGTAGCAATAAACTGTGAGGGAACTGTGCGGGGTATACCGACATGGTTGAAGCAGTAGCTACATTAATGTGGCACTTTGGTTGGTATCGGTAACCCTTGAGTTGAATCAAGGAGAGTACAGGGCCGCCGCATGGTGTCGTGAAGCATCAACTGACTTTAGAACCTTACTTGACCAACTTAGCCTTTAGGACGTAGTGAGATGACCGGTTTTGGTGTAGAGCTGAAAATTGGTTGATACTCGATACTACACTCATTGAGGGTTGTTTCCTTGGAATATTTTGGTCACCTGTAAGAGGCTAAATTGAAGCAATGAACAAGGAAACCATCCGGTGATATTGAGCTCCTTAGAACCCGATTACTATTTCTAGGACAGGTTGAGCCAACTAGACTTCAAGAGGGTACTTACCTACGAACTCCATGCAAGCCTAAACCTAAGGACTTGTCTGCTTTGTGTGAATGTGATTATTTGTATATAAACTTGCTTACTTCGCATATCTGTACATAACATTATAACATTATAATATAGCATTTTCAATAACCATTTCAAGGGTCTCGAGGGTCTTTGATGCATGGTCACGTTGAACCAGACGTCTACCAAAGGGCAAGAGGATTCACTTTCCTCTAAACCAACACCGTCAAAGATCAAGTACAACAACTTGAATCAAGGGCTATGACCCACTTGACACGGTGAGCTTGATTCTCGCGGAAAGACATCCACCGATACAAAGTTCTCCAATCAAGGATGTTCAATTTCTAACATTTTCTCGTGTTTACCCCGCGAGATCCTTAAAAACATGCATCCACATATCATGCATCGTATCATGACAGGTTTCCCCCTTTTAGGTCTCCTTATCTTCCTACTGTTTATTTCAGTAGAGATGGCTCTAGAGAAGACTATCAAAGACATCCAGGCTCAAAACGCTCAACTTCAAGAGATGTTATTAAAACTATCTGTGATCGGTGGATCTGGAACTGACTGTTTAACGCTGGTTCGCGAAATGTCGCGGAAGCAAGATTCGCCACCGTCTTTTATTTTCTCCAAATGGAAAGGACAAAAGCACAGAAAAATTCCTTAAAGAGATTGCTCTCGGTTCGGGAGGTAGATTATAGAAAGGGAAGGTGTTAGCACCCTTTCTATCCATGGTTATCCATGGGCTCTTAGATACTTGCTCATTTGTGTTTTCAAAATTGGTTTGTTTGCTTTTCAACTGTGGGTTTAAAAAGTCTCTTTGAAAATTTCAGTTCGACTCTTGTATCGGTCCTCAAGAGTGTTTGAAAAATTGCTTTCGAAAGCTTTTTGAAAATGTGTTGGTGTGAAAAGTATTTTGTTTTGTTTTGAAATTAGAGCAAGTATCTACGAGAACCTACCTACCCTAAGGAATTTGTCTGTATAAATGTCCTTTAAAGTAGTGCCATCCCACCATTGAGAGGTAGGTAGCACCACCGTTGGAGGTGTTCGGGTCAATTCGAAGTTCGGGACATGGTGATCACCAGAGCAATGGGAAGACACCTTAGAAGCTACCCTCATGCCAGGTTCCCGGATCATGAGGACTTACTAAGACGTCCTCTACTCGACGATCACCTTTCGAGGCAAGGCAACAGTGAGGCGTACCCTAGGGGTGGTGTGTGCGATTTGTGTGTCATTTTCATTTGCATTTGTCTTGTCATGTTATTGGTGTTCTACGCTTGTTTTTATTTTGTCCATACATTCTTTCATGCCATTATTTAACAGTTAAAATATTTGCGGGAAAAGTAAATTCTAAGCTATTACAAAAGGCGCGGGTCCACATCGCCAAAATTTCTCGAACCCGATTTGACAGAAAAATAAAGAAAGAAAGGAAAAGTGCGAGAAAATTAAAAGGTTACATGGCCTTGGGAGAGATACATAAATATTATAAAGAAATAAAAATAAATATGCGCATAAGAATTAAATCGAAACGAGGGCGTTGGACCCTTTTTGCAAAATTAAAATTAATGGAATTAATTAATTAAAAAAGAAAAAAAAAGAACTTGTTTTTTGGTATTTTTTAGTATTTTAGGATTTAATATGAAAAAAGAATTAATTAAAATAAATACTAACCCTAATTCTAATGGCTTTTAATTTATTAAGAAAACATTGAATTTTAACCTAAATTAACCCTAATTAATTTACATGCAAATTTAATTATGAAAATAAACATTTAATTATTTAATTATTTATGAGAGAAAAATAAAAAGGATGAAAAATTATTAATTAAACCCTATTTCTACATTTTTTGATTTTTTATTAAGAGAATTAAAATTAAAACCTAATTTACACTAAATTTAATTATATGCATTTATTTATGAAAATACTAAAAATATAATATTCATTGTTTTTTCTCTTTTTCTGATTTTTATGTGTTTTATGTTTTTTATATTTTGAAAATAATTAATTAATTAATAAAACAATAATTAAAAATAAAAGTAGAAACAATGCAAAAGAAAATATTTAAAAAAAGCAAACCTAGGGGGGTGTCAGTCCCCAATGTGGAGGTTAGGCCTTTAGCAATCTGGCCCATTCAGATTCTTGGCCTTGGAGACTTTTTCACTCACGTGCAGGAGCGTTGACCAGGGTTCATCATATTCCTGAGATCAGAGCCTTTGATTTGATTCCATTGGACGCGTGGACGTTGGATTTGGAAGGTGTATGGTGCGTCTCAATATAGAATCTGCATGTGAACATTAATTGCAAAATAATATGGGAACACTGAAGACCTGGGGCTCGAACCCAGATCATGCACTTTACCAGCCATTATGCTTGCCACTGGATCAACTCACGCGTATTTAATATATAACAATCAACAAATATTATAAAAGAACAATTGCGTTAGTGGACTTTGCGCGCGAACTTTCAAACCAGCCACCCATCGCTTGCCACGAGTTCATCTTCTTCGTTGGATTTCCTGAAACAAATTAACAAACATTTAACGGGGGTTTTAAACCCCCTCAAAATATGCTGATTTTAATAATAGCGATTAGGCCATGTGGCCTCAGAAATTTGGCGCGATGGTCTCAATCTCTTCGTCCCAACCTGCTGACTTTGTTCATGGCATTGTTAGGTCTCAATTTTACAGGAATGAAAAACGCCTAAATTAAAACCTTGGAACCCTAGATATCTCTAATGGCGAATTCTCATATAGGGCATGAAACTTCAATTAAACTATGCAGTTAGTTTGTAAACATCACCCTAAACACAAAAACAACAACAAAATATGTTAAAAATGCATGGATAAGGGAAAACGGTTTTGGAATTTTCTCTACCAATTTCAGTGATGACTTCGCGTTTTCTTGAGTATGGGGCTTAGTTTTTGATTGGAATATGTCCTATGATCCTTGAGGAAGCTAATGGAATAGGTTTTGAAGCTTGTATCACCCTGCAAGTGAGTTTTCAGATTTGAGTTTTTTGAGAAAAAGTATGAGTTTTTGCAAGGGTTTTCTGAGCAGCTGCGTGGGTAATGGCATTAGGGTTGTGTTCCTTGTATATGTAGTAATGATTTAGGTTAAAGAAATCACACAAAAAGCTTGGCATTCATGACTTTGAAAGATTTGATTTTCAAGATCTTTTTCAAATATTTTCCATGTGTTTTTACTCTCAATCATATCAATTCTCTCCAAATCTTTCCATATTGGATCATGCACGAGTTATTGAGTGGACTTCATGCAAAAAAGGATTGTAAAACTTAGGTTAAATATTTTCCATGTATTTAATTTGATTTAAATGAATTATTATAAATAAAAATTCAAATAAATAAATAAAAAATGAAGAAATACTTCCCTTTGGGCCAAGTGGTCGTGCACATGCTTGGGATGATGAATTGTGGAAGAAAAATGGGCCCATTAGCAATTTTAGGTCATTTGAATCAATGTTGACTTTTCAAAATATCCAAAAATTTCCCAACTTCTACAAGGCATAACTTGCTCAATTTTTAAGCTTTGCTCATGTTCTTGGACATTTTGAAAAGGTCTTTGAGTCCTCTAACCAATTCCTTTGGTCCCATGTCATTTTGATTTACCAATCTCAAGTTATGGCCTTTTACTTAAAGTCCCTTTTTGTTGACTTTTGAAAATGACCTATAATGTTGAAATTGATAACTCTTTGTGAGAGCATTTCTTGGACTTGAAGTATGAAGATGAGTTGTAGGAAATCTCTTTCTCTTCAAAATGAGCTTTGGATGGAATTTTTCTGATAATCCATGTGAAAGTTATGCCCTGGTCAATTTACAGTTGACTTTTTCAGCTGTCCAAATAAGGAAACTTTTGCATCTTGATGATTTTTTGAGCCAAGCTTTGAGAATCATGATCAAGCATTGATCAAATGATGTTTGTGGCTTCAAAATGATATGTTGACCAAAAATTTGAACTTTTGACTGTCAAATGACCATTTTGCCCCTACAGTTGACTGTAGTGCAATTAGGGTTTCTGACTGTGCAATTTTGTGCTGAATGTCTTGAAACTTGATATGAGGATGCTTGACCATATTTGTAGGCATATGAGACTTGATTGGACCTTTGGAAACTTCATTTTCTTGATCAGAACACAAACCTTAATTTTGACTGTTCAGGAGGCTCTTGCACTGTGCAACCCTTGGGGAGATTTTGAAGCTTGACTTAGAAAATCTTGAAGAATATGGGAGGGCAAATATTGGGGTACAACAGTTGCCCCTGTTCAATCTTCTTAGACCTGAGGATGCAGATTGGCTGACGTGCCTTTCGTAATCCGAAGGTGGAAGATGATTGAACACTAGAGTGCCCAGAAATTTGCGCTCACATAGTTGCAGTGTGATGGGAATGGGCTTATAGATGCCATTTAGAGGTTGATGAATAGGATGATGGGCTTATAGATGCCATCTGAATGTTGATCGCGTAAGAGATTCCTTAGCGAGAACTTGCGTACCTGCAAAACAGAAAATGATTACCTGACACGTTGCAGGAGTTGGTTTTCAGATGCTTGGTATAGATGTGTCCTGACTGGTTACAGGAGCTGGATCTGGAGCCTCAAACGGTGATGAATGAACCAGGGATGATTACTACCTCAGCATGAACGGTAAGAGAACCTTGGGTGACTTTAACTTCAACAACGCTCGTTGAGAAAAATCTTGGTGGGAATTACCATCTTCGCAGTATCGGGAAGAGAACCAAAGGAAATTATAATCTGAAAGGGAATTACATCTCACGCACCGTCGAGGAGAGAACCATAGGAAATTATAATCTGAAAGGGAATTACATCTCACGCACCGTCGGGGAGAGAACCATAGGAAATTATAACCTCAAAAGCCTAGCAAGATACATGAATCGAGTCTGGAATTAGTAAGGTTGGTGAATTGTCTCTACTGACAGGTTACCCTCATGGGCGAGTGGTCTTTAACGACGAGTGTCTATAACGACGGGTGTCTATGACGACGAGTGTCTATAACGACGATTGTCTATAACGACGAGTGTCTATAACGACGAGTGTCTATAACGACGAGTGTCTATCACGACGAGTATCTATAACAACGAGTGTCTATCACGACGAGTGTCTATCACGACGAGTGTCTATCACGACGAGTGTCTATCACGACGAGTGTCTATAACGACGAGCGTCTATCACGACGAGTGTCTATCACGACGAGTGTCTATCACGACGAGTGTCTATCACGACGAGTGTCTATAACGACGAGTGTCTATCACGACGAGTGTCTATAACGACGAGTGTCTATAACGACGAGTGTCTATCACGACGAGTGTCTACAACGACGAGTGTCTATCACGATGAGTGTCTATCACGACGAGTGTCTATAACTACGAGTGTCTATCACGACGAGTGTCTATAACGATGAGTGTCTATAACGACGAGTGTTTATCACGATGAGTGTCTACAACGACGAGTGTCTATCACGACGAGTGTCTATAATGACGAGTGTCTATAACGACGAGTGTCTATCACGACGAGTGTCTATAACGACGAGTGTCTATCACGACGAGTGTCTACAACGACGAGTGTCTATAACGACGAGTGTCTATCACGACGAGTGTCTACAACGACGAGTGTCTATCACGACGAGTGTCTATCACGACGAGTGTCTATCACGACGAGTGTCTATAACGACGAGTGTCTATCACGACGAGTGTCTATAACGACGAGTGTCTATAACGACGAGTGTCTATCACGACGAGTGTCTATAACGACGAGTGTCTATCACGAAGAGTGTCTACAACGACGAGTGTCTATAACGACGAGTGTCTATCACGACGAGTGTCTACAACAACGAGTGTCTATCACGACGAGTGTCTATCACGACGAGTGTCTATCACGACGAGTGTCTATAACGACGAGTGTCTATCACGACGAGTGTCTACAACGACGAGTGTCTATAACGACGAGTGGAAGTAATTTTAACTGGACTTGTCTTCTTTTGACTGGATTTGTCTATTTTGACTGAATTTGTCTACTTTGACTGAATTGGTCTCCTTTGGCTATATTTGTCTACTCTGACATAGCTGATTATTTCACTGTATCCTTCCTGAAAGGTAAAGGTCAATCATATGCAGTGCATGATATGGATCAAGCAACGACATAAATGAGATTGTATGACATGACGCACATATGCATGTATCATGATGTATGAAAATGTGATGTTTATGAATGTATTTTTTAGGAAAGTAAATCCTTGACGGGTGCCGGGAAGTCATATCCTGGGCTGATGTTGAAGAATAGATTTCGCTTCCGCTGGGGATGATATCTGCAAGAATACCGGTAGGAGAAGATAACTCTGTTGGGGAATAAACTCGGCTAATGGAATAACCCTGCGGGGAGAAAAGTACTCTAGCAAACTTTCTGGGAAGCAATACTCTGTGGGGAGAAAGGTACTTTGTTGAATTGTTGATAATGACTTGCTGGGGATACCCTTGTCGTTGGAAGTGTTAATAGACTTCGCTGGGGATAAGAAAGAACTGTGTTGACGACGATCTTTCGGTGGCTTTCGGCTGAGGATAACCCAGTTATATCCTGTTAAGGAAATAACTCTTTGAATAAAGCCGGGAGACGCGTTCGTGCTCTGCGAGGATAAGCTTCCAGAATCTACTGGGGATAAGCTTACTGCTTGGGGAGATGGATTCCAACTTTCCTGGGGAACTAGATTGGACTCTCTTGGGGGAGTATTGAACTGTATTGGTTATGTTCTTCAACAGAACTTACCTTGATACCTTGGAGGACAGAACAATCAGATTACTTAGACCACCCATTATTGCCCCTGTTTTTATGGGGGAGGCGCCTGTGGGATGCTGATAATTGTTAAGGGTCAAACCTTCTTCAAGTAGGCAGGTGACAAGATGACAGGACATAGTCGTACGCTTTGATCCCTAACTTTTGCCTGGACCGCCCTTTCGGGTTTTCAGTCCACCGGGATACCCATTTTTGCCCAAGCCGCCTTTTTAGGTTTTCGACTTGCCGGGTGTACATATTTTTTTCATTTCATCCCTTCATTTTGCTCGAACCCTTTTGGTTCGCCGGGAAGCCCTTACTTTTGCCTAGGTATGTCAACCTAGCGGGTCTTTGATTATGTGCAGTATTTTTTCGACTATGTCCGTGTCCTCAGGATGTAGGGAATTGCCCCTGTCAGAAGTGTTTTGCCATGCCACCAGAAGATGTTTGATCAGGCAAGATTTATTATTGAAATGCCCCAAGTGACTCAGGCGGAGATTTGCCCCAGGCTATTTGGCCTTTTGAGAGATTCTCCGAATCTTGATTGGACTGCCCCAGATGGTGGACAATAGCCATGCCATGCCCCTTGATTGGAAGTGCTTTTGTTCACTAGGTATTCTTTGTGCGAAGTTTCCTGCTGTTCAAACAAAAAGTCATATGCAAACAAAGTTATGTTAAAAATGCAAAGCTTATGTCTGTCTTGAAGATTTTGAAAATGCATTCTTTTTCATAAAACAAGTGAATGTTTGTAAAACGTGATTTCAACTCCATATTTACCGTAGGCCTTAAGGAGTCAGGATACCTTTCGTAACAGTATGCTTTCGAACTAACCCATGCTTCAGCTAGGACTTTTGAGGGTTATAACGTGGCCTGGTTCACGGTTTAAGAAACAAAGGATAAAGGCTCAAATTATTTGTACCCACCCGCTCTTCGTGATATTCTCCAAACCTAAACTCAGTTGATCATACGTTAGACCTTGTTTGAGTCTTTGCTCTGATGTTCCAATGATGGTTCAGATATTGATGATTTATTTTGAATAGGCAGTCATTCCTTTTGTTGAGGGTTTGTATGACCTCTTTCTTTTTGATTTTTGTTATCCCTTTCCTTTTTTGCCTGAACTGTTTCCTTTTTTGGAATTACAGTCAGCGGGATGCCCTAGTTTTGTAAGTCTCCTTCATGGGTTTTGACTTAATGGTTTTTTTTATTTTTTGAGATAATGACTGCCTTTCTTTATTGATTATTCGGAACCATCACTGTCTTTCTTTTTTGTAAGGACCTCTTTAGTGCCATTCGTTATGCACCTGGATCAACGGAGAGAACTACCCTGCCCCAGGTTATGATAAAGGGTTTTAATTTTCGAAAAGAAAAACTCCTACTTCTTTGGCTCAGAGGGGTTGACGAGGGATTATCATCCTTATAACTCCAGTGTTTAGGAATTGAAACAATGCCTGTACCTCATCAGCGGGGTCTGTTCAAAAGCATACTGTAATGATTGCGGTATCGTTTTCGTCATCCTCCCTCAAGAGGCTTAGAATTTTAGATCAAGAACTGACATCAGAAAAAATATGAAAACAATTTGCATTTAGTGAATACGAATATATTCTTTCAGAACAGACATATGCGATGCATTAAAGAAATAACAATGTTTAACATGAGTAAATGTTTGAACAATCAAAAGAAAATTACAACTTGAATTCAAATGAACAAAAAAAGTGCTTTCTATCCTAGCCATGTTTTGGCATGGAAGCAGTGATCATGTTGGGAGCCTCTGGAGAGTCGAGCTGGACTTCCTTCGCGTCGATCAGATCTTGAACCTTATTTCTCAAAGTCCAACAGTCATCTGTAGCATGCCCCGGGCTGTCGGAATGATAGGCGCAGCGAGCATTGGGATTGTACCTTGAAGGTGTCCTGTTAGGATTCTTCGGGGGATCCATGAGAGTTACCAACTTGGTTTCCAGTAGCTGTGGCAATATCTGTGACAAGGTCATGCCGAGGGGAGTAAATTGCCTCTTAGGTCTTTCTTCCCTTTGTTGACGGTGACGCTGAGGAGCATCGGCCGGCTTTACAATAGCTACTGCGTTGACCGCACTAGATTCTCTCTTGGATGGTTTCTTCTCAGTGTTCGAGGAGTCACCGTTCTGTATTTTCCCTGACTTGATGCCAGCTTCTATTCTTTCCTCGGTCAAGATCAGATCTGTAAACCCAGCAGCAGAATTCCCAATCAGGTGGTTGAAGAATGGACCAGACAGGGTCCCCAAGAACATGTCGACGAGCTCGCGGTCAGTCAGAGGTGGTTGTACCCTTCCAGCAAGGTCCCTCCATTTTTGAGCATATTCTTTGAAACCTTCACCCGTACCCATAGACATCCCCTGAAGCTGAGTGCGCGTGGGAGCGAGGTCGGCATTGTACTGGTACTGCTTGTAGAATGCAGTGGCTAAGTCTTCCCAGGTACGGATGTTGGCTCCATTCAGTTGATAGAACCAGTTAAGCTGAGTCCCTGAAAGACTCTCCTGGAAAAAGTGGATCCATAAGTTCCTGTCGGCCGTGTAGGGCTGGATCCTCCTCATGTATGACCTGAGATGCAGCTTTGGACAGGATGCCCCGTCGTACTTTGCAAAGGCAGGTGCCTTGAATTTGTGCGGGATCACTATCCCAGAAGACAGACCTAGATCCTCGAAGTCCAGGCCAGGCACTTTTTGTATCTCCATAGCACTTAGCCGGTCTTCCAACTGTTTGTACCTATCCTCAGCCGGAGGGTACTGCTCGTCGTTGAAATCTGTCTCATCGTCGGAGACCACTGGACTGGGAACCCTTTCCTCTTGATGACTGCCTTTCCCCATAGATGGAGTTGTCCTCTCAGCTTCATCCTGCAGTGTGTTCCCAGATCTGCGTCTAGGGCTGAACAAAACACTCCTCTTCTTCTTCTTTTTCGAGAGTAGGGTCTTCAGATCTTGTTGCCCCTGGGTCAAATTCATGATCAGCTCTTGGAACTGGCCGTTCTGAGCCTGGAGGGCCTTGATAGTGTGCTCGGTTGAGGATTCAGGATTCATGACGAGACTGCTGAAATAAACAGCGAAGAAGGTAAGCAACCTGCAGAGAATGGGTACCTGTTATGCAATGATATGTATGATATGCATGCAATGATTTCAAGGACCTCGCGGGGTAAACAGAGAAACTTGTTAGAACTAGGTAGCTTGATTGAGGGAACTTCATGTTTGCTGAGAGTCCTTCTTCAAGGGTCAAAGGCTCACCATATCCAGTGGGTCATAGCCCCTGACAACTTTGTCTAGAGGAAAATAAATCCCCTTTGCCCCTTGCTGGACAGTTGGTTCATCATGACCTGCATCACAAGCCCCTTGAGATCCTTGAAATGGGTTAGGATGTATGCAATGGTATGATGTTATGGTATGCATGGGGTAATGTGAGTAACCCTGTTATGAGTCCCGATTAAGGACTGCAAGCCAAAACCTGCAAGAAACTCAAGTAAACCTGTCATGAGTCCCAGTTAAGGACTTAAAACATAACCTGCAAGAAACTTAATACCCTGTTATGAGTCCCAATTAAGGACTACAAACTAAAACCTGCAAGAAACAAGTGTCAGGTAACAAGCATGCAGATAGTCAAGTACGAAGGCACACAAGTCACACAAAAGAGCCCTTAGAGTTTAGGCCAGCATGAAGTTTGGGGTACTACCCTCTTGAAGTTGGTGGGCTCAAAACCTGTCCTATTAGAAGTAACCGGGTTCTAAGGGTCCCAATATCACTGGATTGCTTTCATTGTTCATCGTTTCGATTTAGCCACTGAACTGGCGACCGAAATATTCCAGGAAAGCAACCCTCAATTGAGTGTAGTATCGAGTATCAACCAACCTCGGACTGCACCAAAGTCAGTTATCTCACTACCCTAAAGAGGCCAAGATAGTTCAATTAAGGTTCCTAAGGTCTGTTGATGCTTCATGACACCACGCGGAGGCCCCGTACTCTCCTTGACTGAACTCAAGGGTTACCGGTACACACCAAAGTGCCACATCAACGTAGCAGACTGCTTCAACCATGTCGGTATACCCCGCACAGTTCCCTCACAGCCTTGTTGCTACTTTCTAAGAAGGTATCCCCCAGATCCGGGTTAGGATCTATAGAACTCCCAAGCAACCCACAATTTAAAGCAAGCAATTCAGACAATTGAAAACACAGTTATGAACTAGCCCTAAGGTACACCTCACTTTATAAGATAGTCCCCAGCAGAGTCGCCAGTTCTGTGATCGGTGGATCTGGAACTGACTGTTTAACGCTGGTTCGCGAAATGTCGCGGAAGCAAGAGTCGCCACCGTCTTTTATTTTCTCCAAATGGAAAGGACAAAAGCACAGAAAAATTCCTTAAAGAGATTGCTCTCGGTTCGGGAGGTAGATTATAGAAAGGGAAGGTGTTAGCACCCTTTCTATCCATGGTTATCCATGGGCTCTTAGATACTTGCTCATTTGTGTTTTCAAAATTGGTTTGTTTGCTTTTCAACTGTGGGTTTAAAAAGTCTCTTTGAAAATTTCAGTTCGACTCTTGTATCGGTCCTCAAGAGTGTTTGAAAAATTGCTTTCGAAAGCTTTTTGAAAATGTGTTGGTGTGAAAAGTATTTTGTTTTGTTTTGAAATTAGAGCAAGTATCTACGAGAACCTACCTACCCTAAGGAATTTGTCTGTGTAAATGTCCTTTAAAGTAGTGCCATCCCACCATTGAGAGGTAGGTAGCACCACCGTTGGAGGTGTTCGGGTCAATTCGAAGTTCGGGACATGGTGATCACCAGAGCAATGGGAAGACACCTTAGAAGCTACCCTCATGCCAGGTTCCCGGATCATGAGGACTTACTAAGACGTCCTCTACTCGACGATCACCTTTCGAGGCAAGGCAACAGTGAGGCGTACCCTAGGGGTGGTGTGTGCGATTTGTGTGTCATTTTCATTTGCATTTGTCTTGTCATGTTATTGGTGTTCTACGCTTGTTTTTATTTTGTCCATACATTCTTTCATGCCATTATTTAACAGTTAAAATATTTGCGGGAAAAGTAAATTCTAAGCTATTACAAAAGGCGCGGGTCCACATCGCCAAAATTTCTCGAACCCGATTTGACAGAAAAATAAAGAAAGAAAGGAAAAGTGCGAGAAAATTAAAAGGTTACATGGCCTTGGGAGAGATACATAAATATTATAAAGAAATAAAAATAAATATGCGCATAAGAATTAAATCGAAACGAGGGCGTTGGACCCTTTTTGCAAAATTAAAATTAATGGAATTAATTAATTAAAAAAGAAAAAAAAAGAACTTGTTTTTTGGTATTTTTTAGTATTTTAGGATTTAATATGAAAAAAGAATTAATTAAAATAAATACTAACCCTAATTCTAATGGCTTTTAATTTATTAAGAAAACATTGAATTTTAACCTAAATTAACCCTAATTAATTTACATGCAAATTTAATTATGAAAATAAACATTTAATTATTTAATTATTTATGAGAGAAAAATAAAAAGGATGAAAAATTATTAATTAAACCCTATTTCTACATTTTTTGATTTTTTATTAAGAGAATTAAAATTAAAACCTAATTTACACTAAATTTAATTATATGCATTTATTTATGAAAATACTAAAAATATAATATTCATTATTTTTTCTCTTTTTCTGATTTTTATGTGTTTTATGTTTTTTATATTTTGAAAATAATTAATTAATTAATAAAACAATAATTAAAAATAAAAGTAGAAACAATGCAAAAGAAAATATTTAAAAAAAGCAAACCTAGGGGGGTGTCAGTCCCCAATGTGGAGGTTAGGCCTTTAGCAATCTGGCCCATTCAGATTCTTGGCCTTGGAGACTTTTTCACTCACGTGCAGGAGCATTGACCAGGGTTCATCATATTCCTGAGATCTGAGCCTTTGATTTGATTCCATTGGACGCGTGGACGTTGGATTTGGAAGGTGTATGGTGCGTCTCAATATAGAATCTGCATGTGAACATTAATTGCAAAATAATATGGGAACACTGAAGACCTGGGGCTCGAACCCAGGTCATGCACTTTACCAGCCATTATGCTTGCCACTAGATCAACTCACGCGTATTTAATATATAACAATCAACAAATATTATAAAAGAACAATTGCGTTAGTGGACTTTGCGCGCGAACTTTCAAACCAGCCACCCATCGCTTGCCACGAGTTCATCTTCTTCGTTGGATTTCCTGAAACAAATTAACAAACATTTAACGGGGGTTTTAAACCCCCTCAAAATATGCTGATTTTAATAATAGCGATTAGGCCATGTGGCCTCAGAAATTTGGCGCGATGGTCTCAATCTCTTCGTCCCAACCTGCTGACTTTGTTCATGGCATTGTTAGGTCTCAATTTTACAGGAATGAAAAACGCCTAAATTAAAACCTTGGAACCCTAGATATCTCTAATGGCGAATTCTCATATAGGGCATGAAACTTCAATTAAACTATGCAGTTAGTTTGTAAACATCACTGTGATACGGTGGGAGAACTGACTTGGGTTTTGCGTTTGTATTCGCAAATGTTGCGGTTAGCAAGAGTCGCCACCGACTTTTTATTTTATCCTAAGGAAAGGTTAAAAAGCACAGCAAAAACCTTTTGAGATGTTTTCTTGGGTTCGGGGAGTAGATTATAGAAAGGGAAGGTATTAGCACCCTTTCTATCCATGGTTATCCATGGGCTCTTAGTTACTTGCTTAGATCACTTGCCTTTTTGTTTTTAATTGTTTTAAATGGTGCTTGAGTGTGTGGGTTTTGAAAATGTTTTGAAAAGATGCCAATGTGGTGGCAACCTTTGTAATGATCCATGTGGGGATGTATACAAAGATGTATGTCTTTTGAAAAGGTTTTCATTTGTTTTTTTGAAAGTTGTTTTGAAAGTGTAGTGTTGTGTGGTTTTGAAATTAGGCAAGTGTTTTGTTTTGCAAGTTTGATTCAAGTAACTAAGAGTTTATCTACTCCTAAATTTCTCAAAAGATTATGGCTATGTTTTAACCCTTTTAACAAGTTTGTTCCACCATTGTATTTGGTGGACAATCTTGTATTAGGATGTGAAAGGGACAGGCGCGGGTCATCGTTTAGACCATAATTGCAACGACGTTAAATGTCTTTGGGCAATTTTCTTTAAGGGACTTGATCATTTGTTTTTGTTTGTTTTGAAAAGTTTTGTCGAGGGACTATGATCATTCAAATTGTTTGCTTTGCCCAAAGAAGTTCAACATACAATATGGCCCATTTATTTGAAGGCAACAAGTGGAATACCCTAGGGGGTGCAAGTGTGATTTGTGTGTCCATTTTCATGCTTATTTATCTTGAGATTAGGTCATAACTATTTTTTTTTATCGTTTTTCGCATACAAACCCTAATTCTAACATGTTATCATTAGAAAGCAATAAAGTGCGAAATTAAATTTACTAAGCTATTACAAAACCAAATATGGGAAGGGGGGTACAAATGTTCAAATGGGGATATTGACAAGAATTTAAATCTAAATTATTACATCATTTTGAATATTTGCAATGTAAATAATGTACAAAAATTAAATAAGAATGCAAGATGCAAAAAGAAATATTTTGTATATGTATGAAAAAAATATTATTTATGTAAAAGAGAAAAGAAAATAAAAATGTATTATTTTTTGGAGTATTTTGAATTTAGGGCAAAAACCCTAATTTTGAAGAAAATGCATTATGATCTAATTTAATACAACTATTTATTTATTATTTATAAGAATAAAATAAAATGAAGTATATTATGAAAAAAGTATTTTTGTATCAAATATTAATAAAAATGGAAAATTCAAGTATTTTTATATTTTAACTTAAATATATTAATAAACACATATATATATATATATATATATATATATATATATATATATATATATATATATATATATATATATATATATATATATATATATATATATATATATATATATATATATATATATATATATATATATATTAAATCTTAAATATGTATTATACACAAAATAAATATTTAATATTTTAATAAAATAAATAAAAAAGTATTTTTTATATGAAATATTTTCAGAAGGTAAACAAAAAATAAAAAAATGTATTTACACTATTTTTATATTTATTCTAAATAAAAATATGTATGTATTTATGTATAAACAAAGGAATAAATCAAATAAATATGCCATTAATTCAAAAAAGGATGGAAAAATTTTTTTAAAAATTTTAATATGCTGAGGAAAAATAAATGAATCAAAAATAAAAAGAAAATGTCAAAAATCATTAAAAATAAAGCAAAAGGGCTTGGGGGGTATGAACATGGAAATAGGGTGTGAAAAGAAAATAGTTCCAGGCCCAGCCCATACCACTTCTTCTTCAACCTCTGTACAACAAAACGCGCGCCTGCAAGCCTCTTTTGAAATCCTGATTCTTTGATTTTTTGAACAAACTTCCAACACAAAAGATGTTAAGCATGAAACCACGATTCCAAATATGTAAAAAACATCTCCTAACTCTCAAAAATGAGAGAGAATTTTAGTGATCCCAAATCTTAACCTAAGTTTTCTACCATTTTCAAAGCTTAAATTCTCTCAACTCAGGCAAAAGAAATGAAATGTAAAGTTATGTACATGTTCAGGGCTATGAGTAGAACCTTGTTTCTTCACAAACTTAAGACTAAAGATGCATGATAAGAGAGATACGAGTTCAAAGTTTTACCTGTGCAGCTGAACTTCTATCTGGAGAATGAGGAACTTCTAGTGCAAGGTAATGATTGGAAAAGCTTCCTTGAGGTCCAGGGATGCTGTTTCAATGCTTACTTTGTCTTGAGAGCTTCTGAATCAAGCTATGGAACTCCAACTGCAAAAGGAAAAAATGAAAATGGTGGAAACTGTTAGGGTGATTACAGGTCAGGTTTTAGGCCATGGTTAGCTTGCATATGTTGTAAAGAAGGTAGAGGAACAGGCTTGGACAAGAATGCTCGAAGGAAATGGGAGTTGGCACTCAAACTGCAGAGGCAACTCTGTTTTTGCAGTTTGAGGATGATTTTGAGATGGAGGGTGTGTTGGAGGTCAAAAGCTCGTGTGTTAGCTTGGATATGTTATGTGTAATGTGTTTGATAACTTCTTTCTTGTGTGCTTAAGCTGAGATGAGAGAGGGTACAAGTTATGCAATGTTACTTGAAAATGAAGCAAGCAATGGTCACTTTGTGTTTTAGGTTAGTAGGGGGCCTCTAATCCTGCTGCATAAGCCTCTCTTGATCAGAGCAATTTGCCCATAATCTTGTGCCAAAAGGATTTTGCTTGTACCTTCTTGGATTTCAATTTGACATAAAGCTAGCTTTTTACAAAAATGGATAAAGCACTTTATCTAGTTTAGGATTAATCCACTATGCAATGTTAGAACACAAAGAACATGGTCTTAACACATTGAATATGCATTAAATTATTGAGTATGGAATGGTTCAAGGACCTGTAATCAAGCATAAAGCAAGCTGAGTTCAAATTTGCAAAGTTATGAACATGTTTTGATGAAGAACAAAAGTGAATTTTTGCCAACTTGTGAAATTCGAATCTCTCAAGTTATGAGGTTGTTTGATAAGTTCTTGGACATTTTGGAAAGCTTGGAATGTGTACTACAATCCATCTTTGAAATGCAAATTAAAATTCCAAGTGGAAGGGTATGAAAAGTGGCCTTGAAGTGGGGTAGAAAACCTTGTCAAAATAGGTTAAAATTTCACTAAGTTAAAAATGGTTTAGTGCCCTTATTCAAAAAATTGTAACTTGAGATACAAGCTTCAAATGAGAAAACTTTGTGAATAAAAGTTGTAGATTATGCAACAAGCTACAACTTTCATGTTTTGACTTTTGTTTGAATCCAAATGGATCTTGGTGAAAAGGTGGGGCAAAGTTGGGAAAAAATTAGGGTTTTTCATAACTTAGAAAAAATTCTAAATTATGAAAAATTCCATTTTCAAACCCTAATTTGCATTTTGTGATTTCTTGGTGAACAAGTTTCATGATTTGGCATGTTTTGATGAAAAATGAATCTTGACTCTTGATTTTGACCAAAAAGTCAAAGTTTGACTTTTCAGTATACAGTCAAAATTGATCAATTGACTGGGAAATTCAACTGTCAACCTTGTGTGCTTGGGATCTTTTGAGCTTGATGAATGTGTCAAGACCATTTCATTGAGTCATTGAGGCTATATGTGAGCTTGGTTTGCCATTGGCTAGGTCAAACAGTCAAAAATTGCCTTTGTGCAGTCAAAACCCTAAAAATGATCATTTTGCCCTTTTGGTGATCTGATCAAATTTCTTATGGAATTGTGATCCAAACTTGATCAAATGGTCCATATGGGTTCATAATGTTGATGTGGGTCAAATTTCATGAGATTTGACTGTCAATTGGCCACAGTTGACTTTTTTCCCCAATACAGCTGATTTCTAGGTCAACTGTCCAATTGACTGGGCAAAACTTGGAATCAAGACTTGAAACTTGGTATAGGTAAGCTTGGGAGTCCAATATGGAGCATGAAAGTCATCTTAGGCATTTTAGGTCAAAACATCCTTAGGCAAACACAAACCCTAATTTGGGTCCACAGTGCAAGGAGAAGTCTTGAGCAGAGGAAACCCTAACTGAATCTTGATCTTCAAAGGTCTTGTGATGAGAAAATGTTGGGGAAATGGGAGGGCAAATTTTGGGGTACAACAGTTGCCCTTGTTCAATCTTCTTGAACCTGAAGAGTTAGATTGGCAAGACTGCCTTTCGTGACTCGAGGGTAAAAGGAGATTGGACACTAGAGTGCCCGGAAATTTTCACTCGCATGTTGAAGTGTCAGCAATGTGATGTCAGGAATGGGCTTACAGATGCCATTTGGAGAGGTGGTAGATAGGGAGATGGGCTTATAGATGCCATCTGGAGACGTGACAGAACCTTGTCGGGAATGGGCTTATAGATGCCATTTGGGAAGTGTCGATCGCATAAGAGATCCCTTAGCGAGAACTTGTGTATTCGAGAAAGACAGATGTTTTCCTGGCTTGTTACAGGTGTTTGATCTTCCGTCTCCTTATGCAGATATGCCCTGGCTAGATACAGGTGTCGAATCTACAATCGGTTGCTCACAGATGTGCCCTGGCTGGATACAGGAGTCGAATCTGGAAATAGTTGTCAATAGATGTGCCCTGGCTGGATACAGGAATCGAATCTTCGAACTCCTCAGACGTGCCCTGGCTAGATACAGGAATCGAGTCTGGAAACGTGGTCCACAGATATGCCCTGGCTGGATACAGGAATCGAATCTTCGAACTCTTCAGACGTGCCCTGGCTAGATACAGGAATCGAGTCTGGAAACTGATCACTCTCAGATGTGCCCTGGCTAGATACAGGTATCGAATCTTCGAACTCTTCAGACGTGCCCTGGCTAGATACAGGAATCGAGTCTGGAAACTGATCACTCTCAGATGTGCCCTGGCTAGATACAGGTATCGAATCTGGAATCGCGATAGTTGAAGGTAATTGTTTTTGGGATTGTCTTTTCCCTGAAAAGGCAAAAACGTAAGTTGTATGCAATGTCATGATGTATGATATGCATGGTGTTATGATGTTCAATCATGAGATAGTGTTGTATGCGCTTTATCATGTATGTAAGCAAGATGTATGAAAACGTGAAATGTTTATGAATGCAATCTTGTCCTAGGAAAATAAATCCTTGACGAACGGCCGGGGAGTTGCTCCGCAGTAGAGATACTTGGCCGGGGTTTTGCTGAGAGGCCTTTTGAGGACTTTAATGATGGATTCCGCTGGGGATAACGATGATAAACTCCGCTGGGGATAATGATGATAAACTCCACTGGGGATTGAAGGAACTTTGCCGAGGGCGATCTTCCGTGGCAATTAGCTGAGGATAACCCAGTTATAAGCCCTTGTGAGGAAACAACTCTAAATAAAACTCGGGAGAGACGTCCGTACTCTGCAGGGGATGAGCTTTAAGACCTGCCGGGGAATGTTGTGTCCTTTTCAGGATTGATGGGGAATCAACTCCGCTCGGGGAAAGTATTGCTGAACCTGATTTTACTCTGCGGGGAGCTGAGATGATCTGGCCGCATTCTTCAGTTGAACCTACCTTGGTGCCTTGGCGGACAAAACAACCAGACTGCATTAGACAACTTCAATTGCCCCTGTCTCTGATGTCACCTGTAATCAATCTCTCGTTTTATATGCAAATATTTATGAATTAGCAATTTTAATGTCAAATGCATATATCAAAAATGAACATTGGACGTTCTTCGCAAGACAAAATAGAAAAAAGGAAAACAATGGTAATTTGTATGGACAAGGGAATTTGTATTGATTTAAATTTTGCCTGTGAATAGGCGTTTTTGTACAAGAGGCTGACATCCTAGTAAGAGGACATCGCCGAATAGTATAGAGTTTACAATTTGAAAAAGGAAACAAAACAGCTATGTGAACAATCCCACTGGGTTCCAACTCCGTTATCGCCTTTATGTCTTCGAACATCTCATCGCTTTGCTGCCTAGTTGAAGATGAAGCTAATTGGTCGATGCCGAAACCTGGAGCCAGACAGTTGATGCCGAATTCCGGATGCGGAGTGATCCAATGAGACATAGTGTTACGCTTTCATCCCTAACTTTTGCCTGGACCGCCCTTTCGGGTTTTCAGTCCACCGGGATACCCATTTTTGCCCAAGCCGCCCTTTCAGGTTTTCGACTTGCCGGGTGTACAGATTTTTATTCCTTTCATCCCTTATTTTTGCCCGAACCCTTTTGGTTCGCCGGGAAGCCCTTATTTTTGCCTAGGTATGTCAACCTAGCGGGTCTTTTATTTATGCGTAGTATTTTTTCACTATGTCTGCATTGGCGGGGTGAGGAAGGTCGTCACCATCCATGGTGGTTAGGATCATGGCTCCTCCTGAGAACACACGTTTAACCACAAATGGCCCTTCGTATGTAGGGGTCCATTTGCCCCGGGGATCACTTTGAGGAAGGATGATGCGTTTGATTACCAGGTCCCCAACTTGATACTCTTGCGGTCTGACTTTCTTGTTAAATGCCCTGATCATCCGTTTTTGATATGTTTGACCATGACAGATAGCAGTGAGCCTCTTTTCGTCAATCAGATTTAATTGATCAAGTCGAGTCTGGATCCAATCATCTTCATTCAAGTCTGCATCCTTCATTATCCGGAGAGAGGGTATCTGGACTTCAATTGGCAAGACTGCCTCCATGCCATAGACCAAGGAGAAGGGAGTTGCCCCGGTTGACGTCCTTGCTGAGGTGCGGTACCCATGAAGAGCGAACGGTAACATCTCGTGCCAATCTTTATAGGTCACTGTCATCTTCTGCACAATTTTCTTGATATTTTTATTGGCTGCCTCTACAGCCCCATTCATCTTCGGCCGGTAGGGAGAAGAATTGTGGTGCTGTATCTTGAATTGTTCACAGAGTTCAGTGATCATTTTGTTATTGAGATTGGTACCATTGTCCGTAATGATTCTTTCCGGGACTCTGTACCGACAGATCAGATTATGCCGGATGAAACGTGCCACGACGCTCTTGGTTACTGTGGCATAGGAGGCTGCCTCAACCCATTTCGTGAAGTAATCGATCGCCACCAAGATGAAGCGATGCCCATTGGATGCCGTCGGTCGGATCTCACCGATCATATCGATGCCCCACATTGCGAAAGGCCAAGGTGCCGTCAGGACATTCAAAGGAACCGTAGGGATATGCACCTTGTCAGCATAGATCTGGCATTTATGACAAGTTCGGGAGTGTTGGTAACAATCGGCTTCCATTGTGGACCAGAAATATCCTGCCCGAAGGATTTTCTTATCCATGGTGTGTCCACTGGAATGTGTTCCAAATGTGCCTTCATGTAACTCCATCATAATTTTCTCTGCTTCAGCCTTATCCACACAACGTAGCAGAGTTGAATCATGATTCCGTTTGTAGAGAACGCCGTTGCTAAGGAAGAATTTTGCAGCAAACCTCCTCATGAACTTCTTATCATTGACAGACGCACCTTCAGGGTATTCCTGAGCTTCCAAGTACCTCTTCACCTCATGATACCAGGGTTTTTCAATAACCTTCTCAGCCTCGAGCTCGCAGCAGTATGCCGGTTCATCCAACTTCCAGATTATGATTCGGGGAGCCTCATTGTCCCATTTAACTTTGAACATTGAAGACATCGTAGCTAGGGCGTCCGCTAGCTGATTCTCCTCTCTAGGGAAGTGTTCGAAAGTTATCTCTTCAAAGTGGGGAAGCAAGGTCAACACATACTCTTTGTAAGGAATAAGATTCGGGTGTTTCGTATCCCACTCGCCTTTGATCTGATTGATCACGAGAGCGGAATCTCCGAAAACACTTAGAAATTTTATCCTTAAGTCGATTGCAGCTTGTAAACCCATGATACATGCCTCATATTCTGCCATGTTGTTGGTGCAGCTGAAACATAATCGAGCGGTGAGGGGAGTATGAGTTCCTTTGGGAGATATGATTACGGCGCCGACACCGTTACCCAAAGCATTGGAGGCTCCATCAAAATGCATAGACCATCGGGATCCTTCCTCAGGTCCTTCATCTGGTCCAGGTACTTCACAGTCAGTTACCACCATGATGTCTTCATCCGGAAAATCAAAGTTCAATGATTGGTAATCATCCACAGGTTGGTGTGCCAAATGATCTGCCAGTACACTTCCCTTAATTGCTTTCTGAGTTGTATACTGGATGTCATATTCTGTCAAGATCATTTTCCATCTCGCTATTCTTCCAGACAGAGCGGGCTTTTCAAATATGTACTTGATGGGATCCATCTTTGAAATCAATAAAGTAGTGTGAGTCAGCATATACTGTCTCAGCCGGCGAGCAGCCCATACAAGAGTGCAGCAAGTTTTCTCAAGCAGTGAGTAACGAGACTCACAATCGGTAAACTTTTTGCTCAAGTAATAAATAGCGTGCTCTTTTCGGCCAGACTCGTCATGCTGCCCCAGCACACACCCCATTGAATTATCAAGCACTGTCAAGTATAGTATCAGAGGTCTTCCTTCCACCGGTGGCATAAGAATGGGTGGATCTTAGAGGTATTCCTTTATCTTTTCAAAGGCGGCCTGACATTCATCATTCCAGCGTACTACTTGATCTTTCTTCAGCAATTTGAAGATTGGCTCACAAGTAGCAGTCAGATGTGAGATGAATCGGGCAATGTAATTCAGTCGTCCTAGGAAACCTCTGACTTCTTTCTCTGTTTTTGGAGTCGGCATCTCTTGTATGGCTTTTACCTTGGCAGGGTCCACCTGAATACCTTTATCACTTACAATGAAACCTAGCAATTTTCCGGACCTTACCCCAAAGGTGCATTTGTTGGGATTCAATCTCAGCTTGTACAACTTGAGTCGGTCAAACAGCTTCCTCAGATGGTCAAGGTGATCCTCCTCAGTTTGAGACCTTGCAATCATGTCATCAACGTATACCTCAATCTCATGATGGATCATATCATGAAATAAAGCAACCATGGCACGTTGATAGGTTGCCCCAGCATTTTTCAATCCGAATGGCATGACCTTATAACAGAAGGTGCCCCACTGAGTCACAAAGGTAGTCTTCTCCATATCCTCTGGAGCCATCTTGATCTGGTTATACCCCGAAAAACCATCCATGAAGGAGAACACCTTGTGTTGAGCTGTATTGTCAACAAGGACATCAATGTGAGGTAGGGGAAGTCATCCTTGGGGCTGGCCCTGTTCAGATCCCTGTAGTCAACACACATTCTGACTTTACCGTCCTTCTTCGGCACTGGCACTACATTGGCAACCCACTGAGGGTAAGAAGTCACTGCAAGGAACCCGGCATCAAACTGCTTCATAACCTCGGCCTTGATCTTTTCAGACATCTCTGGACGCATTCGTCGGACTTTTTGCTTTACCGGAGGGCAATCTTCCTTGGTTGGCAGATGGTGAACTACAATGTCGGCATCCAAACCAGGCATATCTTCATAGGACCAAGCAAAAATCTCCATGTAGTCTTGTAGCATCTGGATCAATCGTTGCTTCACGCTGAGCTCTAGATTGGCACCAATCTTGACCTCTTTCCTATCCGTCTCAGTACCCAGGTTAATTGTCTCCACCGGCTCTTCATGTGGTTGAATAGCTCTCTCTTCCTGGAGTAGCAGTCTTGCGAGTTCACCAGGCACTTCGCAATCATCTTCACCTTCGTCTTCGGCCAAGTTGATCGGACTTTCGAAGTCATAACTGGCAGTAGCAGAGCTGTTACCAGTGAGATCCAGGGTGGATTGAAACCTGTATAAGTGAGTGTGTGTAAATATAGCTGTTTTGCAATATATATAACACAGAAAGGAAAAGAGCACAAGATTTGAAATGCAACAAACGTCCAATGTTTTGATTGATGATATATGAAAATGTCATACAAAAAGCCCTCACAAATGGAGCTACGATGCCCCGGGTAGGACACCGAGCCAACAAAGTTTTAACATATTGTTTGTTACAAATTGGAAATCAAAAGAAATTAATTACTGCGTGACAAATGTGATAGGGGTAAAATCCTTTGCCGTCCAGTTGCTTGGTCCGTTGCTGTTAGTCGGGTAGATCCAACTGTCAAACTCTGCTTCCTCCACATCCTCCTCAATAGCATTCACCCTTGAGCTGGAAATAAACACCGGAGCCTTTCTGATCTTCTCCATGCGCACAGCCCTCTGAGCTTCTGCAGTAAAGCCCAGCCCAAACTTGTCGTTCTTCTGAGTGAAGTCAGGAAGCTGACCCCAGTTTGCACAATTGCCTTTCTGAACCACAGCCCGGGCATCCCTTAGGGAAGCCATCTTCAAGGAAACATTCTCTTCGACTATTGTTTCTGCTACTGCTGAAATTGGATGTACCTCCTCGAAATGCTGAAAGGGGGTTTCAATAAACTCCCCGTCCATCTCAATGTACCTGAAGGAATTCAAATGGCTCACCATATACTCCTATTCTCCTTGCACAGTGACGATCTTCCCCCTGACGGGATACTTCAGCTTCTGGTGCAAGGTGGAGGTCACTGCCCCAGCTTTATGGATCCAAGGTCGACCCAGTAGACAAGAGTACGATGGACGTATATCCATCACATAAAAAGTAGAGTCAAACACTTGAGAGCCTACACGAATAGGGATGTTAACCTCTCCATGAACCATCCTTTTTGAACCGTCAAAGGCCCTGACGATGATATTGCTGGGCTTCAGTTCTAGGCCTTCATAATCCAAACGGTCTAAAGCCTTCTTCGGTAGGACATTCAAGGAAGAACCAGTATCCACCAATACATGCGCCAGAGTAGTGCCCCTGCATTCGATAGAGACATGCAAGGCATCATTGTGGTCTCTTCCTTTCGCGGTCAGGTCAGCATCTGAAAAACCCAAGCCATTGTCTGCTGTCAGATTTGCTATGCAATCAGTGAACTGGACTGCAGACGTCTCATGCGGCACATGGGCCGTCTTGAGAAATGAGATCAAGGCCTTAGCATGGGCCTCGGAGCATAGCAATAAGGAGAGCATGGAGATCTTGGAGGGCGTATGCCCCAGCTGCTCGACAACATTGAAATCACTTTTCCTTATTATTTTCAAGATCTCCTCCATTTCTTGTTGGGAGGCTTCAACATTTATGGGTATTGGTGCCTCCATCCGGGCAGGCTCTTCTTCAATCCCTTTGCCCCGAGCATTTGATGACTCGGCAGCAGGGGAAACAACTCGATCAGCAACAGGAACAGGTAAACTTGTAGGTTTTATAAGGAGGGGTTTTCGAATAGCGGGCGGTGCAATGTCAGGCGAGAAGAGCCTGCCACTGCGGGTGACCTTGGCTGGACCAGTGATATCGCAGATACTGGCGCCAGTGTCGAATTCTTGTTTGATTCCATTTACATATACGTCTGCCCCATAATGCCAAGGGACAGCTTTATCAGATATGTAGGGGAGAGGCCCCGGAACAGTAATAATCACAGGTGCAACAGTCATGATTTGAACAAGCTTCTTCGGGGGAGCCTTGATTGGATTATTGAAGATGGTAACCACAGAAACTTCTTTTATCAGAACCAACTGAACAGCAGACTTTTTGAATAGAATTTCCTTGCTATCCATTAGGCCTTGGATGCCTAACCTCAGCAAGGGACAATCAGATAGGGAAACAGCACAGAACAGGCAACCTTCACCGCAACCCGGAAATAAACCGGCCCGCAGTAGGTTCTTCTTAACAGTCTTCAGAGGGGTGACAACTTCATTTACCGAAACAGCGTACATTTCTTCCTCAATGGCATTTACTCTATGCTGGGGCATAGGAGCAGTTACAACATTTGGTCTTTCCGGCGCTTCAAACTGAATTTCCTTTGCGTCGATCAGATCTTGCACTTTGTTTCTCAAGGCCCAACAATCATCAGTAGTGTGCCCGGGACTATCAGAATGATAAGCACACCGGGCATTTGGGTTATACTTAGGAGACGCAGTGTTGACGACCTTAGGAGCTTCTTTGAGGGTCACCAGGTTGGTGGATAACAGTTGGGGTAAAATTTGAGATAAGGTCATACTCAGCCGAGTATACTGCCTCTTGGGCCTTTCGCTTCTTTGTTGATTGTACTGCTGAGGAGCAGCAACAGGTTTTGAGATGACCAAAGCATTGACGGCTTGGCGACTTTCGGGCTTGACTTGTCTTCTAGGACCATAGACGGCACTTTCTTCTTTCTTAAACGGCCTCTTCTCAGCACTGGTGGAGGCAGCCTTTTGTATCTTGCCTGACCTGATGCCAGCTTCAATTCTTTCTCCCGTCAATATTAAATCTGTAAACCCAGCGGAGGATTTACCAACCAAATGATTGAAAAACGGACCAGACAACGTCCCTAGAAACATATCAACCAGCTCTCGATCAGTTAACGGAGGCTGCACCCTGCCAGCCAAATCTCTCCATTTTTGAGCGTACTCTTTGAACCCTTCACCCGTTCCTAGAGACATACCCTGAAGTTGGGTACGCGTAGGAGCAAGATCAGAATTGTATTGGTATTGTCTGTAGAATGCGGTTGCCAAATCTTCCCAGTGTCGGATGCTAGCTCCATCTAATTGGTAAAACCATTCAAGCTGCGACCCCGAGAGGCTATCTTGGAAGAAGTGAATCCAGAGGTTCTTATCCGCCGTGTAAGGTTGGATTTTCCTTACGTACGACCTTAGATGTAGCTTTGGACAGGAGACCCCATCATACTTGGCGAAGGCAGGTGCCTTAAACTTGTGTGGAATTACTACTCCAGAAGATAACCCCAAATCTCCGAAATCCAGCCCCGGCACATTCTGAATTTCCATGGCGCTCAAGCGGTCCTCTAATTGCTTGTATCTGTCAGCAGCAGGTGGGTATTGTTCGTCGTTATAGTCCGTCTCGTTGTCGGAGACTGCGGGACTAGGAGCTCCTCCCCCTTGGGGACTGTTTTTCTCAGCAGAAGAAGTAGTTGGATCAGCTTCATTATGGAGTGTGTTCCCAAATCTGCGTCCGGTGTTGAACAATGCAGTCCTCTTTTTCTTCTTCTTCTTCATGAGTAGAGTCTTCAACTCTTGCTGACCTTGGGCTAGGCTTAGGACCATCTCTTGAAACTGTGCACTTTGGGCCTGAAGGGCCTTGATTGCTTGCTCACTGGAGGAGTCTGGATTCATGATGACTGTGCACATAAACAGCGAAGAAAATTAAGCAACCTGTGAAATAGGGTACCTGCTTATGCATATGGTGCAATGGAATGCGTATGTATGCAACGCATTCAAGGATTTAGAACATTCAAAATTTGTTGTAGACAAAAAGGAACGCACATCATATTAATAAGGAGAAATGCGTTAGTACATAAATGCCCCATGGGCCAAATATTACAAAATAACTCCTTAAGGTAAAAAACATTGCGCATCCTCTTTGGCGCGATGTAGGTGTTGAGATTCCTTTCCTCGTGCAGTAGGCGGGTGAGTTCCAGGACCTTCTTTTCGCTAGCATGTAGACTGGTCTCAAGAGAATTCCGTTCTTCCTTAAGCTGGATCCAGCTCTTCTGCATCTCTTCCCAGGAGGTGGGCATGTCGGGGTGTTGAATGGTGTAGGACGCCTCTCCTTCCAAGACTGGTTCTTTGATCACAGGAAGCATATGAGGATAAGGCATCACTAACTTCTGGGAGCGGGCTCGTACCCACTTGAGATAAGGTTCCAACGGGATGGAGTTCCTGTGCCCCAGTGTCTTGCTGTCTATCCTACTTGGCATCCTCCAAGCTCTGATAAATCTCTGACGAAGTCCTTGAGTATCGTTGTCGAAGTCAAAAACTATGTTAGGAATTAACATGTCATGAGGGCCATCCCTCCGAGCATAACCGAACTGTCTCCAAGCCAGGCATGGGTTGTAAGTAATACCTCCTTTGATTCCAAATAAAGGAACATTAGGGTACTCCCCGCAACGATCAATGATAGTGACGTCTTCCCTGGACCTAGGGCACCAATGTATATCTGCATGCGTGAGAGCCATTAACCGTTGTGACCATCTCAAACCCCGCCCGTTCTTCAAAACTGATTGTGGAAGGTGCGAAATAAACCACCTTCCCAGGAGGGGAGTGCAACACATAAGGACACCCCTTCTTCTCATGGTTCGAGTGTAACATGAGTGAAGGATGTCCCCCAGCAACGTAGGTATGGGATTCTTGGTCATGAAGATCTGGACAGCACTGATATCAATAAGCTGATCTGGGTTAGGGAATAACACCAAACCATAGACAAGGAGGGCCATAACTTCTTCAAAAGCTCGTAGGTCAAGGGAGTTCCAACATTCTTGGGCCTTCTCAAACAGAAACCTGGCTAAGAAACCCTTGATACCACTTCTAACTTCCCAATGTCCCTTGAGGTCAGATGACTGTAGGTGCAAGGCTTTAGCAATCTCTTCAAGCTTGGGTTCCTCTTCCGTACCGTTGTAGGGTAGTTGATCAAGGACATGGACCTTCAGGAGTCGGGAGAACTCTTCCAATGTAGGCACCAATTGATAATCCGGAAAAGTGAAACAGTGATGCAGAGGGTCAAAGAACTGGAACATGACTTTTATCAAATCCTCCTCAATGTTGGTGTTAACCAAGCTGATGAGTCTTCCATGTCTCTCACTGAATGAAGAACCCTCGGGAATCCTGGACATAAGTTCCTTAAGCTGAGGAGGGATCTTTACAAGGCTAATCTGAATTGTCTTTCTGCGAGCAGTTTCCATGTCCTATAAAACAAGAACAAAGATGAAGATTCGAAACCCTTGAAATGGTTAGTCAATGCTCATGATGTTGTATGATGTCATGATGTTATGATACACCACAAATATTCACAAAGGCAAACATGGTAAGGCACACAAGTCACACAAGACAAACCCTTAGAGTTTAGGCCTGCATGAGGTCTGGGTATTACCCTCTTGAAGTTTGGTGGGCTCAACCTGTCCTATTAGAAGTAACCGGGTTCTAAAGGTCCCAATATCACTGGATTACTTTCATTGTTCATCGTTTCGATTTAGCCACTGAACTGGCGACCGAAATATCCCAGGAAAGCAACCCTCAATTGAGTGTAGTATCGAGTATCAACCAACCTCGGACTGCACCAAAGTCAGTTATCTCACTACCCCTAAAAGGCCAAGATGGTTCAATTAAGGTTCCTAAGGTCAGTTGATGCTTCACGACACCACGCGGCGGCCCCGTACTCTCCTTGACTGAACTCAAGGGTTACCGGTACACACCAAAGTGCCACATCAACGTAGCAGACTGTTTCAACCATGTCGGTATACCCTGCACAGTCCCCTCACAGCCTTGTTGCTACTTTCTAAGAAGGTATCCCCAGATCCGGGTTAGGATCTATAAAACTCCGATACAAAGCCCACAAATGTAAAAGCAAACAAGACAATCAATTGAAAACAAAGGTGATCTAAGCCCTAAGGTTACTCCACTTTTATTATTTTCCCCAGCAGAGTCGCCAGTTCTGTGATACGGTGGGAGAACTGACTTGGGTTTTGCGTTTGTATTCGCAAATGTTGCGGTTAGCAAGAGTCGCCACCGACTTTTTATTTTATCCTAAGGAAAGGTTAAAAAGCACAGCAAAAACCTTTTGAGATGTTTTCTTGGGTTCGGGGAGTAGATTATAGAAAGGGAAGGTATTAGCATCCTTTCTATCCATGGTTATCCATGGGCTCTTAGTTACTTGCTTAGATCACTTGCCTTTTTGTTTTCAATTGTTTTAAATGGTGCTTGAGTGTGTGGGTTTTGAAAATGTTTTGAAAAGATGCCAATGTGGTGGCAACCTTTGTAATGATCCATGTGGGGATGTATACAAAGATGTATGTCTTTTGAAAAGGTTTTCATTTGTTTTTTTGAAAGTTGTTTTGAAAGTGTAGTGTTGTGTGGTTTTGAAATTAGGCAAGTGTTTTGTTTTGCAAGTTTGATTTAAGTAACTAAGAGTTTATCTACTCCTAAATTTCTCAAAAGATTATGGCTATGTTTTAACCCTTTTAACAAGTTTGTTCCACCATTGTATTTGGTGGACAATCTTGTATTAGGATGTGAAAGGGACAGGCGCGGGTCATCGTTTAGACCATAATTGCAACGACGTTAAATGTCTTTGGGCAATTTTCTTTAAGGGACTTGATCATTTGTTTTTGTTTGTTTTGAAAAGTTTTGTCGAGGGACTATGATCATTCAAATTGTTTGCTTTGCCCAAAGAAGTTCAACATACAATATGGCCCATTTATTTGAAGGCAACAAGTGGAATACCCTAGGGGGTGCAAGTGTGATTTGTGTGTCCATTTTCATGCTTATTTATCTTGAGATTAGGTCATAACTATATTTTTTTATCGTTTTTCGCATACAAACCCTAATTCTAACATGTTATCATTAGAAAGCAATAAAGTGCGAAATTAAATTAACTAAGCTATTACAAAACCAAATATGGGAAGGAGGGTACAAATGTTCAAATGGGGATATTGACAAGAATTTAAATCTAAATTATTACATCATTTTGAATATTTGCAATGTAAATAATGTACAAAAATTAAATAAGAATGCAAGATGCAAAAAGAAATATTTTGTATATGTATGAAAAAAATATTATTTATGTAAAAGAGAAAAGAAAATAAAAATGTATTATTTTTTGGAGTATTTTGAATTTAGGGCAAAAACCCTAATTTTGAAGAAAATGCATTATGATCTAATTTAATACAACTATTTATTTATTATTTATAAGAATAAAATAAAATGAAGTATATTATGAAAAAAGTATTTTTGTATCAAATATTAATAAAAATGGAAAATTCAAGTATTTTTATATTTTAACTTAAATATATTAATAAACATATATATATATATATATATATATATATATATATATATATATATATATATATATATATATATATATATATATATATATATATATATATATATATATATATATATATATATATATATATATATATATATATATATATATATATATATATATATATATATATATATATATATATATATATATATATATATATATATATATATATATATATATATATATATATATATATATATATATATATATATTAAATCTTAAATATGTATTATACACAAAATAAATATTTAATATTTTAATAAAATAAATAAAAAAGTATTTTTTATATGAAATATTTTCAGAAGGTAAACAAAAAATAAAAAAATGTATTTACACTATTTTTATATTTATTCTAAATAAAAATATGTATGTATTTATGTATAAACAAAGGAATAAATCAAATAAATATGCCATTAATTCAAAAAAGGATGGAAAAAATATTTTTAAAATTTTAATATGCTGAGGAAAAATAAATGAATCAAAAATAAAAAGAAAATGTCAAAAATCATTAAAAATAAAGCAAAAGGGCTTGGGGGGTATGAACATGGAAATAGGGTGTGAAAAGAAAATAGTTCCAGGCCCAGCCCAAACCACTTCTTCTTCAACCTCTGTACAACAAAACGCGCGCCTGCAAGCCTCTTTTGAAATCCTGATTCTTTGATTTTTTGAACAAACTTCCAACACAAAAGATGTTAAGCATGAAACCACGATTCCAAATATGTAAAAAACATCTCCTAACTCTCAAAAATGAGAGAGAATTTTAGTGATCCCAAATCTTAACCTAAGTTTTCTACCATTTTCAAAGCTTAAATTCTCTCAACTCAGGCAAAAGAAATGAAATGTAAAGCTATGTACATGTTCAGGGCTATGAGTAGAACCTTGTTTCTTCACAAACTTAAGACTAAAGATGCATGATAAGAGAGATACGAGTTCAAAGTTTTACCTGTGCAGCTGAACTTCTATCTGGAGAATGAGGAACTTCTAGTGCAAGGTAATGATTGGAAAAGCTTCCTTGAGGTCCAGGGATGCTGTTTCAATGCTTACTTTGTCTTGAGAGCTTCTGAATCAAGCTATGGAACTCCAACTGCAAAAGGAAAAAATGAAAATGGTGGAAACTGTTAGGGTGATTACAGGTTAGGTTTTAGGCCATGGTTAGCTTGCATATGTTGTAAAGAAGGTAGAGGAACAGGCTTGGACAAGAATGCTCGAAGGAAATGGGAGTTGGCACTCAAACTGCAGAGGCAACTCTGTTTTTGCAGTTTGAGGATGATTCTGAGATGGAGGGTGTGTTGGAGGTCAAAAGCTCGTGTGTTAGCTTGGATATGTTATGTGTAATGTGTTTGATAACTTCTTTCTTGTGTGCTTAAGCTGAGATGAGAGAGGGTACAAGTTATGCAATGTTACTTGAAAATGAAGCAAGCAATTGTCACTTTGTGTTTTAGGTTAGTAGGGGGCCTCTAATCCTGCTGCATAAGCCTCTCTTTATCAGAGAAATTTGCCCATAATCTTGTGCCAAAAGGATTTTGCTTGTACCTTCTTGGATTTCAATTTGACATAAAGCTAGCTTTTTACAAAAATGGATAAAGCACTTTATCTAGTTTAGGATTAATCCACTATGCAATGTTAGAACACAAAGAACATGGTCTTAACACATTGAATATGCATTAAATTATTGAGTATGGAATGGTTCAAGGACCTATAATCAAGCATAAAGCAAGCTGAGTTCAAATTTGCAAAGTTATGAACATGTTTTGATGAAGAACAAAAGTGAATTTTTGCCAACTTGTGAAATTCGAATCTCTCAAGTTATGAGGTTGTTTGATAAGTTCTTGGACATTTTGGAAAGCTTGGAATGTGTACTACAATCCATCTTTGAAATGAAAATTAAAATTCCAAGTGGAAGGGTATGAAAAGTGGCCTTGAAGTGGGGTAGAAAACCTTGTCAAAATAGGTTAAAATTTCACTAAGTTAAAAATGGTTTAGTGCCCTTATTCAAAAAATTGTAACTTGAGATACAAGCTTCAAATGAGAAAACTTTGTGAATAAAAGTTGTAGATTATGCAACAAGCTACAACTTTCATGTTTTGACTTTTGTTTGAATCCAAATGGATCTTGGTGAAAAGGTGGGGCAAAGTTGGGAAAAAATTAGGGTTTTTCATAACTTAGAAAAAATTCTAAATTATGAAAAATTCCATTTTCAAACCCTAATTTGCATTTTGTGATTTCTTGGTGAACAAGTTTCATGATTTGGCATGTTTTGATGAAAAATGAATCTTGACTCTTGATTTTGACCAAAAAGTCAAAGTTTGACTTTTCAGTATACAGTCAAAATTGATCAATTGACTGGGAAATTCAACTGTCAACCTTGTGTGCTTGGGATCTTTTGAGCTTGATGAATGTGTCAAGACCATTTCATTGAGTCCTTGAGGCTATATGTGAGCTTGGTTTGCCATTGGCTAGGTCAAACAGTCAAAAATTGCCTTTGTGCAGTCAAAACCCTAAAAATGACCATTTTGCCCTTTTGGTGATCTGATCAAATTTCTTATGGAATTGTGATCCAAACTTGATCAAATGGTCCATATGGGTTCATAATGTTGATGTGGGTCAAATTTCATGAGATTTGACTGTCAATTGGCCACAGTTGACTTTTTTCCCCAATACAGCTGATTTCTAGGTCAACTGTCCAATTGACTGGGCAAAACTTGGAATCAAGACTTGAAACTTGGTATAGGTAAGCTTGGGAGTCCAATATGGAGCATGAAAGTCATCTTAGGCATTTTAGGTCAAAACATCCTTAGGCAAACACAAACCCTAATTTGGGTCCACAGTGCAAGGAGAAGTCTTGAGCAGAGGAAACCCTAACTGAATCTTGATCTTCAAAGGTCTTGTGATGAGAAAATGTTGGGGAAATGGGAGGGCAAATTTTGGGGTACAACAATCACCCTAAACACAAAAACAACAACAAAATATGTTAAAAATGCATGGATAAGGGAAAACGGTTTTGGAATTTTCTCTACCAATTTCAGTGATGACTTCGCGTTTTCTTGAGTATGGGGCTTAGTTTTTGATTGGAATATGTCCTATGATCCTTGAGGAAGCTAATGGAATAGGTTTTGAAGCTTGTATCACCCTGCAAGTGAGTTTTCAGATTTGAGTTTTTTGAGAAAAAGTATGAGTTTTTGCAAGGGTTTTCTGAGCAGCTGCGTGGGTAATGGCATTAGGGTTGTGTTCCTTGTATATGTAGTAATGATTTAGGTTAAAGAAATCACACAAAAAGCTTGGCATTCATGACTTTGAAAGATTTGATTTTCAAGATCTTTTTCAAATATTTTCCATGTGTTTTTACTCTCAATCATATCAATTCTCTCCAAATCTTTCCATATTGGATCATGCACGAGTTATTGAGTGGATTTCATGCAAAAAAGGATTGTAAAACTTAGGTTAAATATTTTCCATGTATTTAATTTGATTTAAATGAATTATTATAAATAAAAATTCAAATAAATAAATAAAAAATGAAGAAATACTTCCCTTTGGGCCAAGTGGTCGTGCACATGCTTGGGATGATGAATTGTGGAAGAAAAATGGGCCCATTAGTAATTTTAGGTCATTTGAATCAATGTTGACTTTTCAAAATATCCAAAAATTTCCAAACTTCTACAAGGCATAACTTGCTCAATTTTTAAGCTTTGCTCATGTTCTTGGACATTTTGAAAAGGTCTTTGAGTCCTCTAACTAATGCCTTTGGTCCCATGTCATTTTGATTTACCAATCGCAAGTTATGGCCTTTGACTTAAAGTCCCTTTTTGTTGACTTTTGAAAATGACCTATAATGTTGAAATTGATAACTTTTTGTGAGAGCATTTCTTGGACTTGAAGTATGAAGATGAGTTGTAGGAAATGTATTTCTCTTAAAAATGAGCTTTGGATGGAATTTTTCTGATAATCCATGTGAAAGTTATGCCCTGGTCAATTTACAGTTGACTTTTTCAGCTGTCCAAATAAGGAAACTTTTGCATCTTGTTGATTTTTTGAGCCAAGATTTGAGAATCATGATCAAGCATTGATCAAATGATGTTTGTGGCTTCAAAATGATATGTTGACAAAAAATTTGAACTTTTGACTGTCAAATGACCATTTTGCCCCTACAGTTGACTGTAGTGCAATTAGGGTTTCTGACTGTGCAATTTTGTGCTGAATGTCTTGAAACTTGATATGAGGATGCTTGACCATATTTGTAGGCATATGAGACTTGATTGGACCTTTGGAAACTTCATTTTCTTGATCAGAACACAAACCCTAATTTTGACTGTTCAGGAGGCTCTTGCACTGTGCAACCCTTGGGGAGATTTTGAAGCTTGACTTAGCAAATCTTGAAGAATATGGGAGGGCAAATTTTGGGGTACAACACTATCCAAGGGGCAGGAAGAATTGAAAGCTCACCTCACAAGGGGCGTGGTCATAGGGAATCCAGGGGTCATTAGGAATGATCAGTTGGAAGGGCTACAGATTGAGATGGCAACAATGAAAATTCAAATGATGGGACAACTGGTGGGCCAGATGGCTCTTATTCAAAACCTTGCACAAGGACAAGAAGAGCTAAAGGTCCTCATCAACAAGCTTCATCTAGGCGAACGTAACCAAACGGGGCAAACAACTAAGGTTGAAGATCAAGTCAACATTCAGCCTCCCTTGAGACAAGAAGTCGAGGGAAAGCTTCCTGAGTTTGCTTCAGGGTCACAAGCCCAACAACAACCTCCCCAACGTCAATAGGGTAATCGGTGTAAGCAAAATACATCTGGAAGGCGCTTCACTGAGATTAACATGCCATTATCTCAAGTACTGCAACGCTTATTGGAGGTCAAGCTAACTGTATTAAGGGATCCTCCTCAGAATCCCAATACCTCTGCTCCTAGCTATCATCCCAATGCATTATGTGCATACCACTCCAATAATCCTGGGCATGATACAAATGACTGTTGGGCTTTGAAAAATAAGACCCAAGACTTGATTGACAGAGGAGTGCTGGAGTTCACACAAGATGGCCAGATGAAAATCTTCTGCTGAAGGCTCTCCACCTAAAGTGACAAGTTCAGACAAAGAGGCTTTTGTTTCATTTGAATTTTCAAGTTGTAATTTCTTTTGTTATTCAAACAATTATCTATTAATGTCAAACTTTGTTTCATTAATGCATTGCATATGTTTGTCTTGAATTCATCCATTCGTTTTCACTATACTTAAACTATGCTTTCTACTTTCTTTTTGACATTTAACTCTTGCTAAAAGTTACAAACCTTTAGAGGGAGGATGACTAAAACAATGCCATAATCTCATACAGTATGCTTTTGGACAGACCTTGCTGACGATGTACAGGCGTTTCTTTCAAATCCTAAACACTGGAGTTATAAGGAAGATAATTCCTAGTCAACCCTTTCGAGCCAAAGAAGTAGAAGTTTTCTGTTTTAACACAAATTGAAACCTTTAATCAAAACCTGGGGCAGGGTAGTCTCTCAGTTAATTCAAATGCGCGATAATGTCACAAACTCTCATCTTGTAATACAATGAATGACATCAAAAATATTCCTTTGGAAACAAAAGACGGTGATAGTTCCCCATTACCTAGGCAATCATTATCTCGCAAAAAGAAAAAGCCCACTAAGCCAAAACCTACAAAGGAGACTTAAGAAAACTGGGGCATCCCGTTGACTGTAATCTCAAAAACAGGAACAGTCAGGAAAAAATTAGGGATAATAAATCGAAAGAAAGAGGTCACTACAAATCCTCAACAAAGATGACTGCCTTCCAAGAAACTCAACTTGTCTGAACCATCACCAAAATGTCATTTCAAACACATTTGGAGTTCAAACGCACGATTAACTGAGTTTAGGACTGAAGAACATCACGAAGAGCGGGTGGGTACAAATATACTTTGAGCCTTTATCCTTTGTTTCTTAAAATCGTGAACCATGCCACGTTACAACCCTTCAAAAGTCCTAATTGAAGCATCGATTAGTTCGAAAGCATACTGTTACAAAAGGTATCCTGACTCCTGTAAGGTTTTGCTTTAAATCCTAAGTTGAAATTTTTCTTACAAAAGTTTTCTGCTAAAAAACGCATTTTCAAAATTTCAAGACAAGCATAAACTTTGCATTATTTGAATATCGTTGTTTGCATATGGCTGTTTGTTTGACAGCGAAGAAATTCACACAGTGAATATCCGGTGAACGAAAGCTCTCTCAATGAACAAGATCACTTCAAGTGGAATGACACTTCCGTTGCAAAAAATCTCCTATCAACAAGAGGACATGACATGTCATTGTCTAGTACACCTGGGGCAGTCCAGTCAATATTTCAAGAAATCTCTCAAAGTGCAGAGTGACCAGGGGCAAGTCTCCGTCACTGTCGCTTGGGGCATTGAGCGTCAGTCCCAACAAAGGGGTGCATACAGTCAAACATTTCCTGGAAAAGCCATAAACACTCGCTACTTGGGGCAGTGACAAATCTATCCAAAATCCTCCTCATAAGATGGCTCCCAGCCAAAATTTCAATCTTTGATAACCTCTTCCCAGCTAAGTCGACCTCAAGAGTTCCTGAGAATTTTTCCTATTGAAGTCGCCAGATTTTTCACTATCGGAAACGAAGAATTCAACTCTTTTCTCCATCACCAAGTCGGGATTTATTTTCCCCAGCGAGAGGTCGTCTCGAAAACATTACACATCCGTACATCAGGACTTCATACAACGCAATCTAATTTATTTTGAGAAAATCTTTGTTTGATATATGTGATGCAACTAACCTTTACCTTTCAGGAAAGATGCAATCAAATTCTCACAAAATTCAAGCTATGAAGCCTGGACCACGACCAGATGGTAGTTCATTCAACTTTCCCCTTCAACAGCAGTCCGGGATTTATTTTCCCCAACATCTGTTGAAGATATCCCAATACTTTCGTCTGGCTCAATTAAATCGATTCTAAGATTTTTCTGATTCTTATCCAGTCAAGATTTTGCTGTTTCAGATCCAGTTCAAACTTTCCATCAACTATCACCTTTGAATGGCATCTTTAAACCCATATCTATACACAATCAAATCAGCATGTCATTAAGATTCCCAGCGAAGATGAGACTACTAACTACCAATCCCCAGCGGAGCTGAAACTATCAGCCCACAACGGAAATCATCCGTTTTCTCCAAATCCCCCAGCATGTTATCTTAAAGCCTGAAAATCAACCAGATAACAGTTAGCTTTCATACCCAACTTAGGATGAAACCCCAGAATATTGGCATACACCCAAGCTCCTGATATCCTTAACAGAATGAAGATTCTCATTCTTGAAACCCCAGAAGATTGGCATACACCCAAACTCCTGATATCCTTAACATAATGAAGATTCTCATTCTTGAAACCCCAAAAGATTGGCATACACCCAAGCTCCTAATATCCTTAACAAAATGAAGATTCTCATTCTTGAAACCCCAGAAGATTGGCATACACCCAAACTCCTGATATCCTTAACAGAATGAAGATTCTCATTCTTGAAACCCCAGAAGATTGGCATACACCCAAACTCCTGATATCCTTAACAAAATGAAGATTCTCATTCTTAAAGTGGCATACAACCCAAACTCCTGAACTTTTTCAAACAGGAATAAGCTTTTCCCCAGAGTCCTGAGCTTACTCTCCAGCAGGATAGCTACTCCCCAACAGTATAGCTATTCCCCACAGAGTTTTTAATCCCCAACAGAATGAAGATTCCCATTCTTGACTCTCCAGTGAAGTTGCCAGAGCCTTCTTTACTCTCAGCATGAATTTTTCAGAATTTTTAATCCCCTGCAGATCGAAGATTCTTATTCTTGACTCCTCAGCATGAAGTCCCCAAGGATTCAAATTCCCCTAGCAGAATGAAGGTTCTCATTCTCAGTCCTCCGCAGAAGCCATCAGAGCCTTCCTTATTCTCCAGAAGATCAAGGTTTTCCTTTGTTTGGTCCCCGATAGAGATCGCCAGAGTTTTCCCTATTTCCCAGCCGAGTAAGGATTCTCATTATTTAACCCCCAGTAAAAGTATTCAAAAGTTCTCTGGATTCCCTGAGCAGGTTTCTCAAGCAACACTTGGCATTATTTTCACAGCAGGATGTTTATCATCTTCTAAAGACTTGAAAGGATCCCTACATCCCCACGAAAGTCGTGAAAGATTCTCACATCTCCACAAAGGATGTCAAAGTTTTGATAATCCCCGCGAGTTGTCAAAGATCTTGAATCTCCAGCAGCGGTCATGGATTTATTTTCCCCGATAGCAGTCGAAGATTTTATTATCTCCAGATATCAAGGATTTATTTTCCTCAGCAAGACAACTAATCAGCTTACATGAGCATACATTACACTCATGTATCATAAACATTGATAAAACACATATTGCATCATACATTTCATGCAACATAACTTTATGATTCAGCTAACATTTTACCCTTTTTCAGGATAAGATTAAACAGCTATCTTTAACAGATATTCAAATTCAAGGATCATGAAAACAGTTTAAAGATGCTCCAGACATGGATGCTAATCTATCGCTTGTTCAGATTCAGCCTCAGAAAAAAGCCTAGAGATGCTCTAGACACGGATGCTAATCTATTGCTTATTCAAATTCAAGGATCATGAAAACAGTTTATAGATGCTCCAGACATGGATGCTAATCTATTGCTTGTTCAGATTTAGCTTCAGAAAACAGCTTAGGGATGCTCCAGACACGGATGCAATTCTTTTGCTTATTCAGATTCAAATTTCAAAAAACAGTTTATAGATGCTCCAAACACGAATGATATTCTATTGCTTATTCAAATTTAAGAAATCAGCTTATAGATGCTCCAGACATGGATGCTAATCTATCGCTTGTTCAGATTCAGCTTCAGAAAACAGCCTAGAGATGCTCCAAACACGGATGCTAATCTATTGCTTATTCAAATTCAAGGATCATGAAAACAGTTTATAGATGCTCCAGACATGGATGCTAATCTATCGCTTGTTCAGATTCAGCCTCAGAAAACAGCCTAGAGATGCTCCAGACACGGATGCTAATCTATTGCTTATTCAAATTCAAGGATCATGAAAACAGTTTATAGATGCTCCAGACATGGATGCTAATCTATCGCTTGTTCAGATTCAGCTTCAGAAAACAGCCTAGAGATGCTCCAGACACATATGCTAATCTATTGCTTATTCAAATTCAAGGATCATGAAAACAATTTATAGATGCTCCAGACACGGATGCTAATTTATCGCTTGTTCAGATTCAGCTTTAGAAAATAGCCTAGAGATGCTCCAGACACGGATGCTAATCTATTGCTTATTAAAATTCAAGGATCATGAAAACAGTTTATAGATGCTCCAGACATGGATGCTAATCTATCGCTTGTTCAGATTCAGCTTCAGAAAACAGCTTAGGGATGCTCCAGACACGAATGCAATTCTATTGCTTATTCAGATTCAAAGCTCAGAAAACAGCTTAGAGATGATCCAGACACGGATGCTATTCTATTGCTTATTCAGATTCGAAGCTCAGAAAACAGCTTAGAGATGCTCCAGACACGGATGCTATTCTATTGCTTATTCAGATTCAAAGCTCAGAAAACAGCTTAGAGATTCTCCAGACACGGATTCTATTCTATTGCTTATTCAGATTCAAAGCTCAGAAAACAACTTAGAGATGCTCCAGACACAGATGCTATTCTATTGCTTATTCAGATTCAAAGCTCAGAAAACAGCTTAGAGATGCTCCATACACAGATGCTATTCTATTGCTTATTCAGATTCAAAGCTCAGAAAACAACTTAGAGATGCTCCAGACACGAATGCTATTTTATTGCTTATTCAGGTTCGAAGTTCAGAAAACAGCTTAGGGATGCTCCAGATACGGATGCTATTATGTCGCTTATTCAAATACAAGATTTAGATACAGTCCAGATACGCTCCATACACGGTAGCCATGCTGTCACTTATTCTGACTTTTCCCCCCATCCCAGAGATGCTCCAGACACGGATGCTATTTTGTCGCTTATTCAGACTCAGATACATTCCAGATACGGATACCATTGTGATGTTCATTCTCCTGATATTCAACCAACATTCTTGGATGACATCTTTAAGCCCATCTCCAGCAAGATTCAATCATCTCCAAATGGCATCTTTAAGCCCATTCCCCTAACTACATTCTGACGAGTGCAAATTTACGGGCACTATAGTGTCCAATCCTCTTTTACATTCGAGTCACGAAAGGCAAACTCGCCAATCTAACTCTTCAGGTTCAAGAAGATTGAACAAGGGAAGCTGTTGTACCCCAAAGTTTGCCCTCTCATTTTATCAATATTTCCCCTCACAAGACTCTTTGGACTCAAGACCAAGCTAGGGTTTGCTCTGCTCAAGACATCTCCTTGCACTGTTGACCTGAAATTAAGGTTTGAGTTTGCACAAGGATTTTTGGACTTCCAATGCTTAATGTGAATTTTATACTTCATGTTGGACCTCTAAGATTTCCCATACCAAGTTTCAAGTCTTGAATCAAATTTTTACCTAGTCAATTGGACAGTTGACTTGGAAATCAACTGTATTGGGGAAAAAGTCAACTGTGGCCAATTTACAGTCAAACCTTATAATTTTTGATCCACGTCAACATTATAGACTCATATGAATCATTTGATCAAGTTTGGACCACAACTCCTCAAGAAATTTGATCAGATCGTCAGAAGGGCAAAATGGTCATTTTTAGGGTTTTGACTGCAGAAGGGCAATTTCTGATTTTTAACCTAGCCAATGGCAAATTGGGTTCAAGCATGTATTTAAGGACTCAATGGCATCATCTTGACCTAATCACAAGGTTCAAAAGATCTCAATTGCATTGGATTGACAGATGAATTTTCCAATCAACTGATCAAAAATCAACTGTATACTGAAAAGTCAAACTTTGACTTTTTGGTCAAAATCAAGTGCCAAGGGACATTTTTCATCAATATGTGTCAAAACATGAAACTTGTTCATCAAGAAACCTAATTTTGGAAATTAGGGTTTAAGATTGAAAAATTTCATAACTTAGAAATTTTCTAAATTATGAAATTTTCTTATTTTTTCCCCAACTTTGCCCAACATTTTCACCATGATGAAATTGGATTCAAAGAAAACTTCCAACATGAAAATTGTAGTCCTCCACAAAGTCTACAACTTTGATTCATAAAGTTTTCCCAAAAGATGCTTGGATCTCAAGTTATGATTTTATGAACAAGGGTCCAAAAACTTTCTAACTTAGTGAAATTTTGCCCTAGTTTAGGCAGGATTTTGACCTATCTTCATGGCAATTTTACACCTAGTTCCAATTGGAATCTCAAAATTAATTTCAAAGATGGATTGCAGAGCATGTTACAAGCTTTCCAAAATGTCCTGGAACTCTCCAAAATCATTTATGGTTAGGGAGAATCGAAGGTTTGAATTTGGTAAAATGTCACTTTGATCCATGGCATTTTTCATGTTGCTACAAGTTGCAATTTCTATCCAGCCTTGCTTGTACTTGCTTACAGGTCCTTAAACCCTTCCACACTCAAAAATTGAATGCAAACTCAATGGATTAAGGCATTGTTCTGATCTTTATAAGTTTACACATTGAATTACTCTAAAAATGGAAAAAAGGTAGCATTGCCACTTTGGTAAAGTTGGCTTTATGTCAATTTGTTTCTCTTGAGCATTGCACCAAGCCTTTTGCAGCAAACCAACTCCACAAACTCAGGGCAAAGTACAACAACTTTGTACAGCTAGGAAGGAGACCTGTACAGGCTCTTTGCTTGATCACTTCACACTTTTCTTCAAAACTAAGTCAACTTGCAAAAAGAACATAACTTGGCAATCTGATAAAACCAACTCTTGTAAACATTTCAAACGACTTTTGCATATTACCTAAGGTCATAAACACGATCTAGCCAGTCCTCAAACACCCTTGAACACCAAAACACCAAAAAATTGCAAAACAGGGCAGCTTCTGCATTTTGATTTCCAAAACAAAAACTACTCGTGCGTTTTGCCCCAAACCTCTTCCAACACACTCCATACAACCTACCTAAGATATCCCAACCATTGGCCAGTGACTGTAACTCCATTTACACCCTTCACCATTTTTGAATTCTGACTGTGCAGGTTGACTTCTACAAGCTTATTCAGGCAAGTTCAAAGCTAGCTAGGCATTGGGAAAGCTCAAAGGAACTTCAAGCAAGCTCACAAGCATCTCAGGCCTCACTGAAAACCCCTACATTGCCATACTCGAGTTCAACTGAAACAGGTAAAGCTCAAACTTCTATCTCTCTATTTAGGAATCATTAAGCTTAGGTTTGTGAATGAAAAATGTAGTACTCATTCCCCTTAAGCTGTACATATGCATAGATTTCATTTAAGTTAACTGAGTTGGGAGAATTTGAATGATGGACTTTCTGAAAAATCTAGGTTAAAAATTAGGGCAAGAGAAATTCTCTCTGGTCTTTGAGAGTTAGATTAAGTTTTTATATGATTAGAATCGTATGATCATGCTCTATAACTTTCATGTTACAAGTTTTTGTTTTTAAGCATTGAAACAGGAGATACGAATTTGTACATAGCGCGCGTTTTCTTGTTCAAAGGTTGAAGACGAAGTTGAAATCTAGGCTGGGGATGTTTGTTCCATGCTATTGACACACCCTTATTGCTGTTTACACCCCCCTTGGCCCATTGTTTTATATTTTCATATTTTTTCATTTCTTTTTTAGTTTCTGACTTTTATTTATTTTTCTAAACATTAAGAATTACTAAAAATATTTTCATAATTTTTCACATTTTATTTTATTATTTTTATTATTTTTTTGGACATAAAAATAATTACTTTAATAATATACTTTTATTTTCTTAAATAAAAAACTTGTAAATATTATAATTATATTTTTATTTTTATTATTTATATACTTAAATAATATTTTGTCATACATATTTTATTTTTTTCCTAACATTTTGTATATATTTTATTTTATTTTATTGTACTTAAATAAATAATACATAATATATATATATATATATATATATATATATATATATATATATATATATATATATATATATATATATATATATATATATATATATATATATATATATATATATATATATATATATATATATATATATATATATATATATATATATATATATATATATATATATATATTTTCTTAAAACAAATTAGGGTTTCCACCCCTAATAAAAATAATCTTTTATTTTATTATTCTTAATGCATTAAATAGTTTATTTTTACATACATAAAAATAATACAAAAACATTTTTCTTTACATATTTATAATGTATTGCATATTTATTTAATTGCATATTTAAATATTGTCTATTTATTTATTTACACAAAAGAATTCAATTGGGTTGTAATAGATGACTTAGGGTTTTAATTTCTTGCAAATACCCTCTTATTCAAATTTGTATCCCCCTCCCCATAATCATGTTGTAATAGTTGTAGATTTATTTTTACGCACTTTATAGCTTTCAAATATGCCATGATAGAAAGATTAGGGTTTGTATGCAAAATCCAAAATCAAACAAATAGCTAGACCTAATACAAGACAAAAATGCATGAAAAATACAACACAATACACACAAGCACCCCTAGGGTTTCATCCACTTGTTGCCTTTAAAATGGCCATGGTATGCATGCTAGGTATCTTGGCAAACAAAATCAAAACAAAAAGATCATAGTCCCTCGATGACGCTATCTTGGTTGCCTATACAAAATGATCTAGTCCCTCAAACAAAAACTTGCTAAGATACTTAGCACTATTGCTATCATGGTCATACGATGACCCGTGCCTGTCCCGTTTAACATCCAAACACAAGGTTGTCTACCAAATGAAATGGTAAAACAATAATGTAAAAGAGTTAAAAATGTGTAGGAAAGACTTTTGAGTAGGTAGGGTAGACAACTCCTAGTTACTTGATCAAATTTGCAAACTTCCTTGCTATTTTCAAAAACACACAACACAATTTCAAAACATTTTCCCAAATCAAACTTTCAAACATTGAAATATCTTTTCAAAAGACAAACACCTTTGTAAAACATTCAAACAAGAATTGTTACAAAGGTTGCCTAGACAAAGGCCTCTTTTCAAAATATTTTCAAAAACCACACATAAAGCACCATTTCAAACAATTGAAAAGCAAAAGAAAATGATCTAAGCAAGTAACTAAGAGCCCATGGAAAACCATGTATGAAAAGAGTGCTAGCACCTTCCCTTTTCATAATCTACCCCCCGAACCCAAGAAAACATCTCAAAGGTCTTTCCTGTTCTTTTTGACCTTTCCTTTGGATAAAATAAAAAGTCGGTGGCGACTCTTGCTAAACCGAAACATTTGCGAACACAAACGTAAAACCTCAAGTCAGATCTCCCACCACATCACACTTGTCATAGAAGGTACATACAACACTTCAATGATAGTAGCCTTTCGACCATCCTTCCTGACAATCGTAATATCTCCTTTGCCATATGATTTGATATGCCAACCATCTGCAAACTTCATCACATTTTCGACTGACTCATCTAACTTAGTAAACCAATTTTTATTTCCAGTCATGTGGTTGTTGCATCCTGAATCTAGATACCACATGTTGTTTTTCTCACTGTTCAATTGAGTGTTCACCATCAACAACACATCATGAGAATCATTATCTTTAACTCGTGCATATTGAGCTTCATCACTATCTTTCTCCTTCACAGTTTTCTTTCTTCGACATTCTCTAGCATAGTGACCAAAACCTTGACAATTGTAACATTACACCTCTTTCGTGTCAACTTTATTCCTAGAATACTTGTTGCCCACACCTTTCTTGATCGAATCAGTATTCTTTCTTGACTTCTCATCACTAGAAATATTTATTCGCTGCTTCAACTTCTATTTTCCAGATTTCTTGTTGAGTCTTGATTGCAATGTCTGTTCAACCACCTTCTCTCTTTCTGAGTTCCTCTGCTTCAACCTCATTTCATGAGCCTCTAATGAAGGTTGAATTTCTTCCAACTTCATCTCAGATAGAGTCTTGGCCTCTTCAATTGTCAAAACAATGTAGTCAAAATCTACAGTCAAAGATCTCAACACCTTTTCTATCTTCTACAACTCTGTAATCGATTTACCACATGTCATCATTTGGTTTGTTAGCGTCACAATTCTTGAAAAATATGTAGCAATTGGTTCATCTTCTTTCATCTGAAGCATTTCGTATTGCTTCTTTAGCGTGTGCAACTTCACTTTTTTCAATTTCTCATCTCCACCATACAAGTTCTTTATCTTTTACCAAACTCCTTTTGTTGTTTCTTCTTCAATTATCTTCTCAAATACATCAGAATCCACACACCGCTGAATCAAGAACATGGCTTTACCATCTTTCTTCCTTTGATTGTTGTGCGCAGTTTTCTAGGCTTCTGTCGCATTTGCTTCCAGTTCTGATACTCAATCATTCAAGATTTAAACAACATCTTAAAATATGAAAATAACCTTCATCTGCGCAATGCACCGCTGGTAGTTTTCACCTTTGAAAACTGGTAGATTCGCTGGAAATTGTGTTGATGTTGTTGTTCTGTTTGCCATTAGATTCTCTCTGAATCGCAACCAGGCTTTGATACCAATTTGTTGGAACAAAATTTTTTCAAGAAAGATGATTTATGGAAGAAGAGAGAGAGAGAGAGAGAGAGAGAGAGAGAGAGAGAGAGAGAGAGAGAGAGAGAGAGAGAGAGAGAGAGAGAGGAAGTTTGTTGAGATTGTAACTGAATTGTAACTGTATTGAACGTGTGTTGAATATATGTTCAAATTACAAACTACATAGCCCTTTATACAAGCTTGCAAAGCCCAAGTCCAATACGACTTACCATGCTATAACATATACTTAATTTCGAATAACTACATAGTTGTTGTATTCGACTCTGTCGAATACAGCTACAACACATTCCACTAGCTATTCGACATACACCATACACATGCATTTCAACAAAACAAGAATTACACTTCTAACAAAATTAACACTTCAATTATTACATGTTCAAATCAATCTAATAGATGTTCATCTCAACTTTAAATCTTAGAGTGTTAAAATGAGATGATAGCTATCAAGCTTGTTTTATTGAACGTAAATAAATGGCTTTATATGTAGCCAGTACAGAAACAGAAAAGGAGTAAAATAAGGACCATGATTTACATGACTAGATCATGGCTATTTCTAGGGAAGAATAAATCAAACAAAGAATCCTATTCCTAAAGAATAGGCTTATTCATAACAATTAAATAACTTTAAGCTTGATTAAGTCAAAACTAACTAACAACACTATTCTAACAAACCCTCCCATAAACTGAAATGTATTCAAGAAATACATTCAGTTTATATCTTCAATGCTGCATATTCCAAGTCTTTCTCTTAATTTCACGAATACTTCACGGTTCAAGGCTTTGGTCATGATGTCATCTAACTGATCCTTAGTACCACAGTGCACTAGTTTAACTTCTCCTTGGTTTGCTAACTCACGAAGAAAGTGAAATCGAACATGAATATGCTTACTCTTACCATGCATAACAGGATTCTTCGAAAGTTTAATCGTTGAACTATTATCACAGAAGATAATGCACTTACGTTGTTTAATCCCCAACCTCTCAAGTACACGCATCATCCAAATACTTTGTGCAACACAGACTGCTGCAGAAATAAATTCGGCTTCAGTGGTGGACATCAACACCACAGGCTGCTTCTTAGAACTCTAAGCAACTAATCCATTTGACATCTTAAAAATATACCCTGAGGTTCTCTTTCGGTCTTCAAGATCTCCGACATAGTCACTATCACAGAAAGCTACCAAATTCTCTTCTCTTTCTCTTTTGTAAAACAGTCCCAATTTAGTGGTCCATCTTAAGTAGCGCAGAACCCTTTTCACAGCTTGTTGATGCATAGTCGTTGGAGCTTCCATGAAACGAGCCACCAAACTTACAACATACATCAGATCTGGCCTAGTGGCAGTTAAGTACATAAGACTTCCCACCATTTTCTTATACACGGTAGCATCAACCTTTAATCCTCCAATATCCTTTGTGGGTTTGCACCCTGGAACAATTGGGTTATTAACAGATGAACAATTTTGTAAACCAAACCTTTCCAATACTTTATTAGCATACTTCCTTTGAAAAATAAAAATGCCACTTGAAGTTTATGTGACTTCCACACCAAGAAAATATCTCATGTATCCCATATCAGTCATCTCAAATTCCCTTTTCATTGAGCTCTTGAATTCTTTGAACATTTTGTCACTATTTCCTGTAAAGATGAGGTCATCTACATACAAATTTACAATCAGAACGTCTCCTCCTCCCTCCTTCTTTGTAAACAGAGTGTGATCGCTCATGCTGCGTTCAAAGCCTTCCTTGACAAAGTATGACTCTATCTTGCTGAACCATGCTCGAGGGGCATGTTTAAGCCCATAGAGAGCTTTCTTCAGTTTATACACTTTATCTTCTTCACCTTTCACCTCATATCCCTTCGGCTGTTCCACGTATACTTCCTCTGTTATTTCTCCATGTAGGATTGCACTCTTGACATTAAGTTAATAAACTTTCCATCCTCGACTAGCGGCAACAGACAAAGTTAGTCGAATTGTATCCCATCTTGACACGGGCGCAAATACCTCAGTGTAATCGATTCCAGCTTGTTGAACATATCCTTTCACAACAAGATGCGCTTTGCATTTGTCTACTTCTCCTTTTTCATTTATTTTGGTCTTAAATACCCACTTAACACCAATCTTTTTTGCTCCTGTTGGCAAATCTGTTAATTCCCATGTTCCATTCTTCTCAATTGCTGCAATCTCATACTTCATTGCATCCCTCCATACCTGACTTTTGACTGCTTCCTCAAAGGTGGTGGGATCATTTGAAACAAACATGGCAAGCTGTTGTATCTCCTGGGTAAGCTGTTCCACTCCTTCGTTTTCCTCTTCGGACAATCCAGCTCCAGATTCATAGTCTATCATCCATACTGGTTCCCTTCTTACTCTCTTTTCAGGAAGAATGATTCTTTCATCTTCTGAATCTTTATTCTCCTGATTCTCTTCACTTTCATCTTCTGAAGCTTTATTTTCCTAATTCTCTTCATTTTCTTCGCACATAGGATCAAGAGAGTTAGTTTCTCCTGAACTCTTCCAATCCCATTTTTCCATTTCATCGAAGACTACATCTCGGCTAATAATGATCTTCTTTGTTTCTGGATCATACATTCGAAAAGATTTGGACTCCTCACTAACTCCCATGTAGACGCACTCGATGCTCTTCTCATCCATCTTCTTCCTTGTGACATCAGGAATATGAACATATCCTATGCATCCAAACACCTTGAGGTGTACCACTGATGGTTTCTTTTCTTTCCAAGCTTCTTCAGGTGTCATGTTTTGCAAGGCTAAGGTTGGACATCTATTCAAAATATGAGTGGCCAGGTTTGCTGCTTCCGGCCAATATTCCTTTGGAACATCTCGTTCCGCAAGCATACATCGCACCATATTCATTAGTGTTTGATTTCTTCTTTCTGCAACTCCGTTCTGCTGTGGCGAGTAGGCCGCGGTGAGTTGTCTTGCGATTCCATTGGTGCTACAATAGTCATTAAACTCTGATGAAGTGAACTCTCCGCCTCTGTCGGTGCGTAAACAAATTATGTTGTATCCCGTTGCCTTCTCAATTGATGACTTGAACCTTTTGAATATATTAAAAGCTTCGGACTTGGCATGTAAAAAGTAGGACCACATTTTTCGGCTGTAATCATCTATAAAAGTAATTATATACCTTTTATGACTGTGAGATTCAGGAGTGATTTCACCACATATATCTGAGTGAATCAGTTGTAGAGGTCTAGATGCTCTCCAAGTGCTTTTTTTTGGAAAAGAATCACGTTGTTGCTTTCCTTTCATACATATGGTGCACACGTTGGATTGATTCTTCAGTATTGGCAGGCCTTGAACCATCTTTCTATAGGAAAGAGTCCGTAGTCCTTTCATGTTAAGATGTCCAAATATTTGATGCCACAAGCTTGTGACATTTTCAGAGGTTACATTGAAACATTCTTCATTTGATACATTATTAGGAACAACAGGAATTGATGCTAGAAGCACAAACATATGATTTGCAGATATCGCAGTTTGTATAATCAGACCTCTAACATCATGATAAATTCTACAGGAACCATTCTTAATTAATATGGATAGATTTCGTTCTTGAAGCTGACCAATGCTAAGGAGATTTGATTTAAGATCAGGAATATAAAATACCTCTGTGACGACCATAACCCGTCCATCTATTTTCATTCGAATTTTTCCTTTTCCCATGACAGCCAATTTGGAGTCATTTCCTAGCTTCACATTGTGTCGGAATGATTTATCAATTTCAGTGAACCATTTCATGTCTCCACTCATGTGATTACTGCACCCGGAGTCCAAAAACCATACTTCATCTCGTGTGGCTCCTTGCATTTCCACATATGACATAAGAAGCATCTCTTCTCCATCATCCAGCTCTGCATTTTCTACATAATTGGCGTAGGTGGGACATTCGTGTTGGAAATGTCCCAGCTTGTGACATCGATAACACTCAACTGTGGATTTATTGAATGCTCTGCCTCTGCCTCTACCTCTGTATCCTCCACGTCCTCTACCTCTGTCGCTGAATCGTTCCTCAACTCGTGAATTTGAACCGTCTCCTGTAACCTTCAATACTTGTTCAGTCACATCCTTTCGTTTAATCTTGTATTCATGTACAAGCAATGAACTGTGCAGTTCATCTACCGTCATCGTATTGATATCATTGGATTCTTCGATTGAGCATACAATATAATTGTACTTGTCAGATAGTGTGCGCAGAATCTTTTCAACGATATGTCTATCCTCCATGGTCTCTCCTGCTCCTCTCATGTCATTTGCAGTTAACATGACTCTAGACATATAATCATTCACACACTCACCATTTTGCATTTCTAGAATTTCGAAATCCCGGCGTAGCCTTTGGAGTTGAGCTCATTGAACTCGAGCATTCCCCTGATATTTCCGCTTCATTGAATCCCACAGTGCTTTTGAGGTGGATTTGTTGGTGATTGTTTTCAAAATATTTTTGTCAATAGATTGAAACAGATAATTCTTTGCCTTCAAATCCTTTAGCTTTTTCTCCTCCAAGGTTCGACGTTTCGCTGCTGTGAGTGACTCCGGCGTTTTAGGCTCTTCATAGCCTTGCTCCACTAAGCTCCAGTACTCCTTTGATCTCAGCAAATTTTCCATTAGCATAGACCAGTGATCATAATCTCTATCGAACTTTGGGATACTGAGAAGATTATTGCCTTCAGACATGGCTTGTTGTTTCCTCTCTCTCTTTTTTTTTTCTTACTATCGATCAGGCCCTTGTGTGAGCTCTGATACCACTGTTAAAATGAGATGATAGCTATCAAGCTTGTTTTATTGAACGTAAATGAATGGCTTTATATGTAGCCAGTACAAAAACAGAAAAGGAGTAAAATAAGGACCATGATTTACATGACTAGATCATGGCTATTTCTAGGGAAGAATAAATCAAACAAAGAATCCTATTCCTAAAGAATAGGCTTATTCATAACAATTAAATAATTCTAAGCTTGAATAAATCAAAACTAACTAACAACAATATTCTAACATAGAGGAACTTTCTACTCATTGTCAATAAAAACACTACCAAATTGCTCTAGTAATACATTCATAAAAGAATAATAGGAATCGCCACTTGTGCTTCAACAAAATGTAATTCTCCACCATGCACTTCTAATGCACTTGCTGCTCTTTTTTGCCTTCAAAATCTTCTCCAATAACCATTGTCTTACTTCTGCTTATTTAGGTGCTGTTAATGAATTTCCACATCTCATTATATGATCCTGTAAAATGGTCATATTGTTTTTTCACCATTATTTAGTATGGCCTAAACCATCTTTCTTAATATTTTATTGGCTCCAATTAGCAACTAAAGCTACACATTTAAAAATAAACAAAATTACTGTGAGAATTTACTCTTAAGTGTAGGATTGACCACTTATTAAGAGAAGAGAAGTTATTGATTTGCATTGATATAGTTAACTATGATTGATTGGAAGTACATAAAAGCTCTCTCACTATCGAGATGCAAATCATTCTTTATTTATAGATACAATACGATGAGCCCACGGCCGAAACTAGCTTATGTTAATTAAGAATTCAAGATCTGCCTGTGCATCCGAATCCACGATTGAAGTTATGCATTTGGAATTCATGCATTGGATGGTCGGTTGAAGGAGTTCTTTCTTGCAGTTGCCAAGACGGTCTTGTCAGCTACTATGAAATATGCTGCTCCAGCCACTAGAAACAGAATATGAGAGTAAGTATCTATCCAAGAATGAGTGTGAGGAGAATAAAGAAAAGTTAACTAACCAGTTGAAATGATGAGAGCTTGTGCAGTGTGATTGAGGTTTGCTCTTGCCCAAGGTAGCATTCTAACACTAGCCAGCTGCATATCAAACATACATATATTTCCAGTTAGCTATATACCAAAATTCTCTTTCTTAAAATATTTTAAACTGTAAACTAATAATGAGACTTGTGTCAAAAAGAATGAAAGAAAATAGAAAAGGTGGAAGGAAGTAGTAGTTACAGTTGGAATGGCGGTGGCAATAGTAGCAACAACAGCTGCCTTGGCTCCAGCCATCACACCTTCTGTTTACACAACAAATGGAGAAACAAAAACTAAATAAAAGCAAAGGAGAAAGTGAAGATTGATTGATAGCAATTATAGTTAAGCATGCATTACCATGAGAACAGCGCTTGGCTATGGCCATCCTCTGATCTAGATAAGCCAAACTAGTTCTCTCAAGTGGAGAGTTAGTAGCAACATTTCTCTCTGCCATCTTCAAAGATTGAATTGAGTTTAGTTGAACAAAATCTGACAAAGTAAACAGGTGAATATATGATTGGTGTAGTTTTGAATGAAGAGTCTATGAAGTTGGGTGTATATTTATAGTAAGTTGGTGAAGAGTAATATGAATCCCAGAAAGAGAAAAGAGTGGCACTGCAGCAGGTGGAGTTTGATGGTTTTGGATGAAATCCACGGTCTCAGACAATTGTTTTTTACTTTGATGTTTGTTATGATGGTTGATTCTTTTGTTGCTTTCTTACTCTAACTTTTTTTGTCGTAATGGTGGTACAAAAATCCATGAAAAATAAAATACAATGCACGTGTTCTTTTTCCCCTGATCTGTGTAGCTCATTGTTTATTTATTAGGTGCACTTTAAGTATGGGAGCATAAAGCGCGTGAGTCAGTATCGTAAAACCATGGGTTACATTTTTCTTAATATCTTATTTTTAAGGTGCATTGGATGTGTCTTGAGAGCATCCGATACATTGATTTGGTTGCAACATGCATATTCTCCGAGTTAGTGATTGACACGAGTTAATATTTCGAACGATTTTGTTGGAAAGAGAGGCAATGATTTCACGGTGAAAAGTGGGTGAGCATTATTCGCCTCAACGAGACTCCCTCATTCTTGAAAATGTATTATTTTTTGTTACATTTTCAAGGCAATCACGCATTTGTTAAAAATGTAGTTTCTTGTGTCAAAATAATATGTTGATTGACAGAAGAAAGGTTGTGTTGAAATTGTGTGTATGTCGAGTTGTTTAGCACGCGAAGTGTCGAAAGAGTTACCTCAACATGACTTTGACTTAAGCCTATTTTGTAGTGTTAGCAAAATAAGTATTTTGAGCTTTTGAATTTGTGGATTTTAACTCTGGGAGAAAGTTAGCTCAATTATAAATATAGGGAGTAATCTTTATTTTTGTTACAATTCAGATTGAATATTCACATAATTTACTGTTTTAAGTAAATATGATTTTCTACAGTTTGTGGGTATAGAAAAACTCTGCAGAAAATCACCATCTTTTCTTTATTTTGTCAAACTCTAATTTTATTTCTTTCTCAATTGTTCTTTGTTTTCATTGTTATCGTGTATCGATAGTAATCTTGATTATCAAGATTGATATAAATTCTTCATAGGTTTTGATGGATTTTCAACATTTGGTATCTAGAGCTCCGGTTGAGCGATTCAAGACAGGAAAATCACGATGACAATGAATCATCTAAACGAGCATTTTTCAGCAAGTCTTCCAATTTTAAAAGTTGATAACTATGAGAATTGGTGTAAGCAGATGAACGTTGTGTTATGTTGTCAAGATCTTTGGGATCTTGTGAAAGAAGGTTAGAACCACTTGCAGAAGAAGTAACAGATGCTGAAGAAGCAACACACAAGGAATTAAAGAAGAAGAATTATAAAGCTCTCTTTAATATTCATCAATGTCTGAGTCCAGACAACTTCGAAAATGTTAGTGATGTAGAATCTGCGAAAGAAGCTTGGGAAATTTTAGCAAAATCTTTTGGAGGTGCAGAAAAGGTGAAAGAGATGAGGTTACAAAATCACAAAAGAACTTATGAATTTCTTCAGATGGAAGAAAGTAAAATCAAAACTAATTTCTTCATTAGGGTTACAAAACTGGTGAATTAAATCAAGGTACGTGAAGAAGTGTTGACAACAAGAATAGTTGTTGCATAGATCTTGATATCTTTGGCTCCGAAGTTCGCCCAGGTGGTGGTAGCCATAGAAGAGTCGAAGAACTTGTCAACATTGACAAAAGAAGAGGTTCAAGAAACGCTTGAATCTCATGAACAAAGAGTGGATGAAAGAGCTGCAGGCAAGTCGAAGAGTCACATGGCTTTGCAGGCGCAGTTAGCAAGAGAAAAGAAAGGCAAAGGAAAGTGGTTCGATAATAAAGGTAGAGGAGGATACAACAATTAAACTGGTAGAGGAGACCAGTAGGAATGAGTTATGTCGAATCAGAGAAGACCTCTAGATCAAGGCAACCAAAGAGGTGGTTCTGGAGGTAGAGGAAGGGGTGTTGGTCGAAAATATGACAAAAGTCACATTTACTGTTTCAATTGTCAGAAGTATGGCCACTATTCTAGTGATTGTCTAGAAAAACAAAGGAATCAAGAAAGTGATGCAAAGTTTACAAAACACGAAGAAGAAAGGATGATGCTGATAGTCACAACAAGAGATGGAGAGAGATTCAAGGATCAATGGTACTTGGATTTAAGATGCTCATCACACATGTCTGGAAGGAATGATTGGTTTGTCAACATAAGCCCTTAATAAAGAACATGGTGAAATTTGTAAATGATAATACTCTAACAGTTGAAGGTATTGGTGATGTTCTGATTATGAGAAAAGATGACAAAAGGTTAGTAATATTTAATGTGAAGACAAAATGGTGAGAGTTGTCGACGCAAGAGAAAGGTTAATCTTGAAAGTTCCTATGTCTTAGAATAAAACCTTCAATATTGAACTTAATATAATGAAGCACAAGTGCCTTACGACTGCAACTAGAAGGGATAAATGAATATGACACTATTGACTAGGTCATCTCAACTTTAAAGACATCAGAGATTTGAAAATAAGAAATATGGTTTCAGGATTTCCAAAAATAGATATTCCAAACGAGGTATGTGAGGAATGTGCAAAGGCGAAGCAACACAAGAATAGCTTCAACAAGGATGCAGGAAGCAAGTCGAAGGTTATTCTTGAAATCATTGTGAGTACAACTTGAATACAAGATGTTTTGCATGATGTCAAAACCGAGAAGGATGACACGTCGGTAAAATGGATAATATCTCTATGTCTTGTGGAACTCCTCTGCATTATAGGTCTTAAGAATAATAAAAAAAGTAGTTTGAAATTGACCCAACACATTGAAAAATAGTTTCTGCATGTTTTTGTATTGCACGTGTCGTCACATTCGATTTTCAGGTCGACACATGTAAATCAGTTTTTAAGCATGTAAGTTTCTGTAAGTCACAGGTCGACACATATAACCTTCAGTTCGACACATACTGAAAGATTTCAAAAATTACAGAAATTCTTATTTTATGTGTCTACACATATATATTTCAGGTCGACACATTTACTCACGTATTGAAGCCTGTAGCTTCTGACTTGCTCATATCAACACATATAGTCCTTCAGGTCGACACGTGCATTATTTTTATAATGTATGTGTCGACACATACAAATTTGAGGTCGACACATACATTTTTTTTTGGTCATATTTTCAATTTCTTTTATTCTAAATTTGTCCTTTTTGCCCCAAACATTTCCAAACTATAAATACCCATTCATGCATCATTCTAAACTCGATGATACCATAATATTAGCCTACATTTCTTCTTCTTCCTCAACCTTCCAATCTATGGATACACACCAATATTACATTGTGATGATGTTCTGTCGGGGTGCCAGCTAGACGGAGAATTTTGGATTTCCAATTGATGTGGGTTAAGATTTGTAGGGGTCTTCATCCGAAGAAAACCATAGGGTTTCTCCTCCAAAATCATTTGTTGATTTGGGGGTTTTCATGCAAGATCGTGCGAGAAGGAATCTTCCATGTGAAAAATATCTTGGAGTGTTTGAAATCTTTTCAAGAAAACTTATAGTCTTTGAAATATTTTTAAGGAAGTAGGAAGAATTGGATGATAGAATCCGTGATCTTCTGTTGATAGTGTGCAATCAGATTTACTCGAGTGAAAGATCCCTTGGAGTATTTGAAATCTTTGCAAGGAACCTTGGAGTGTTTGAAATCTTTGCAAGGAACTTTGGAGTGTTTGAAATCTTTTCAAGGAAGTTGCTTAAGCGGAGAATAAGTTGCATCTATCGGTTGATTTGATCTTGCTTAAGATCAAAGGTTGGAAGAAGGAGCATCAACATTGTAATACAGTGGGAGACACTATGCCAAAAAAACCTAAGAAAGTCCTTTTTTCCCTTTAGCAGCGCTTAAAAGCGCTGCCTATGGTGGTGCTGCCGTAGGTCTAGACAACATTTTTTTTACGAAAAAGCGCTGCCATATGTATTCTTTAGCAGCGCTTTTCCCTGGAAAATCGCTTTCTAAGGTAGGCCTCTAGCAACGCTTTTTCCTGAAAAAACGCTTTCTATTGACCCCCTTTAGATAGCGCTTCCAAAAGCGTTGTCAAATGTATTTTTTAAGGCATCTTTAGGCAGGGCTTTTCTAGGAAAAGCGCTTTCTAAAGTAGGCGTTTATCAGCGCTTTTTCCTAAAAAGCGCTTTCGTTGCTTCACGTAAATTTAAGCATTTTTATGTAAAAACACTGCATATTCTTTCTTTTTTAGAAGGCATATTTTTTGGAATAATACCATAAACCTGTACTTCAAGCCTTACATTCCAACGACCCTTTATTTCAACAAAGAAGCCATTACATACAACAAAAAAAGAATCATTATATACCATTATAACACCATTATATACCAAAATATAAACACCATTATAATTCAATTCACATGTTTGCTACTAAGTAGAAGGAGGATGCACTATAATAAGGACAAATTTCTGACTATTTTGAACAACAAATTTATGACTATTACAAGAAAACCTTCTCTTATAAGAGGCAAAATAAACTCCAAGAATTTCGTATATAGGTGATAGCACTCAAGTACAACAAAACCTTCTATTCGAATCCGCTTATATATGATATGTGCCAAATTTGTTTCAGCCTTAAATCGCCAAAACCCGATGAGCGGACGATCCTGGTTCTGCAAATAAGCTATGAACAGAACAACACGGTCAATTAAACTAACTTGGGTCCAATATAATTAAAAAAATTCATAACACTTTTCAACTTCCAATACCTTATATGATTCTTTTCTGAATAAAGTATTCACACAATTCCTCCTTGATTTCTTCCAATTGATTTTTCGTGTAATGAGCACACTTGCATTCATCAAAGTACTACATAACAAAACATAATATGCATGATTTAGTTAAAAGTAATAAATTATATGAAATATCCGATAAATATTAAAATAAATCCTAAGTTATAAATCCATACCGTGATTGGAATCTCTATTCAATTCAAAAGAAGGATTTCTTTCATAAATCTCAAAACAAAGTATCCGCAATCTATACTGTTACGCTGTTGAGCACACTACATAGAAAAATAAATAATAATGTATAGTTGTTTTGTTTTATCAAGTAGCATCACTATTATAAGCAAAATTGTGAAAATTAATGTACCTCCACTTTGATCCATGTAATATTGCTTGATCTAGACCGTGATACTCGAGCTTCTCTTTGAGAGCGGAATACTTGTATTGATCTAACAATGAAGAAAAAAATAAAAATGAAATGACAAATATAAAAATCCACTAAGGAAATATAAAAAAATGAAATGGTAAACACCCTTACCTTTTTCACTAACATCTCTTTCTTTTCTTGGTAGGAATATGTTCTACTCGTTTCTTAACAACGCGGATGGTTGGATTGATCCAAATACTGTCATTATGATCATTTCTAATATATGATTCATTCACTATAATATTCTCATCTTCATCATTTCTAGTAAATGATTCAATCTCAACATCAATATCACCTTGATCTTCAATGTTTTCATCAATTACTTTGTTAGATAAAAGTACTATAGACCATTTTGTACTTGTTAGATCAGTGACATAGAACACTTGTTTAGCTTGAGAGGATAGAATAAAAGGCTCATCTTTGTACCTCACCCTATTAAGATCCACTTGCAAAAATCATGACTTATCCATTCGTATGCCATTATTATTTTCAACCCACTTGCAACCAAATATAGGAATCTGAAACTTCTCATAATCAAACACCCAAATGCGCTCGATAACCCCAAAATATGACAGATTTGCAAATTTAGGGTTTAAGTCCTTCACACTTGATATGTGCATTGCTTTAGCTACCAAGATGACACCACTATTTTGCATAGTAATTTTATCATCTTGTTCTTTGGTATAAAATGTGTATCCATTAATTGTGTATGCGCTATAAGAAAACACAACCAAATTTGGACCATATGCTAAACATCTCAACCTTTCGGTTATTGAAGCAGAATCTGAACGATACTTTGAATAAATATGTTCCTTAAACCATGGTATGAAACTTCGATTATGCTCTCGTACTATCAAATTCTCATTTCTATTCGGATTTAAACCTCGGAGAACACCCTTGTGCATTTCAACATACGGCTCAACCTCAATCTCATTGTGCAGAACATACAAATGCACTTGATCCCGTTCGACCCTTGATATTGTCACAACTTTATTTCTAATTAACTTTTTACCTTCTTTTTTTCAACAATATGAGATTTTGGGAGTCCAATTGATTGAACATTTGACAGATATTCAGTACAAAACTCAATCGCTTCTTCAACAATGTATCGTTCAGCAATAGAACCCTCTGGTCGACTTCGGTTTTTCACATACCCTTTTAATATTTTCATATAACGTTCAGCAGGGTACATCCATCTCATATAAGCTGGTCCACACAATTGTGTCTCTTTCACAAGATGAATAACTAGATGAACTATTATGTCAAAAAACGAGGGAGGAAAATACATTTCAAGATCACACAAATTAATAACTATTTCTTTTTGCAATGTTGGTAAGATCGCAAGATCTATCACCTTACTGCAAATTGACTTGAAGAAAAAATACAATTTAGTTATTGCGCTTCTTCCTTTTTCTGGAAGAATAGAACATATACCTATTGGTAGAAAATGTTCCATTATAACATGGCAATCATGTGTCTTTAAACTCTTTAAATTGAGGTCTTTCATAGACACAAGTCTTCTAATATCTGATGAGTAGCCTTCTGGAACTTTAACTTCACTCAGAAACTTACACAATATATTTTTCTCCTTTCTAGATAGAGTATAAACAACATGTGATAGATATGTTCGTCTTCCTTTCTTCACGGGTCCCAATTCAGTTCTCATTACCATGTTTACCATGTGTTGTACCCCAAAATTTACCCTCCCATATTCTTCAAAGTTTTGACAAGCATCATCTCAATTTGCTCAAGTCTACTCAAGGGTTGCACAGTCAAACCATCCTCCTAAGCCAGTCAAATTAGGGTTTTGGTTCCTGCAAGGAAGTTGAGGTTTTCAAGGGCTCAATCAAGTCCCATATGCTCATATACATTGTCAAGCACCTACATGTCAAGTGGCAAGACTCACAGCATCAAGTTGCACAGTCAAAAGCCCTAATTGCTTCACAATCAACTGTAGGGGTAAAATGGTCATTTGACAGTCAAAAGTCAAAAATTTTGGTCAACATCTTATTTTGAGCTCACAATCATCATTTGATCAAGTCTTGATCATGATTCCACAAGAATGGCTCAAAAAATCATCAAGATGCAAAAGTTTCTATTTTTGGACAGCTGAAAAGTCAACTGTAACTTGACCAAGGCATAACTTTTTCATGGTTCATCAGAAAAATCCCATCCAATGCTCATTTTGAAGGGGATGACATTTCCTACAACTCATCTTCACATTCCAAGTCCAAGAAATTCTCTCACAAAAAGTTATCAATTTCAACATTATAGGTCATTTTCAAAAGTCAACAAAAAGGAATTTTAAGTCAAAGACCATAACTTGAGATTGGTAAATTCAAATGACATGGGACCAAAGGCACTGGTTAGAGGACTTCAATACCTTTCTAAAATGTCCAAGAACATGTTCATATGATCAAAATTGAGCAAGATATGCATTGGAGAAGTTGGGAAATTTTTGTGAAATGGCAAAAGTCAACTATCCTTGAAACTTCAATTTTTGACAAAAGGGCCCACTTTCTTCCACTTGATTCAGCCTTGTCATGCCACCCACGTGTCCCATGATCAATTTCAAGATTAAACATTAATTTTTCTATTTTTATTTAATTTTATTTGATTTAATTCATTTTAAATCCATAAAATTCAAATAAAATCAAAAAAATTAATTAAATAACATCTTTTGATTTGAATGACTTTTATGTGTCATGAACAACCTACTCATTTCGTGCTAGGGCCATTTTAAGCATGAAAATTCAAATTCGAACAAAATTGGAAAATGCTTTAATGGTGGTTATGAAGAAATCCAAAAACATCATTGCAATGGACCATTGGCTCTTAATGTGACCTAATTGCATTCATACATACATATGCAAGTGTTCCATACCTCATTCATGACCTAGAACTCATTTAAACGGCCAAACCAAATTCCAAAAACTTGAAGAAAAGTTGAAAACTGAAATCAACCTTCCAGCACAATTCAAACACTTTTCTTGATCCCAACACCTTGCTGGACCTTCCAGGAACCTATTGCGATCAAGAACGAGCTCTAACACTCAAAGAATCATTCACTTCAGTCACACGGTTTGTCTAACTTTGACAATTTCGAAACTCATAATTCTTGCACATTTAACATGATATAATTGTTGTTTTGTATTGCTAACGCTCTTCTGAAGCTAATGGTATAAGGCAATTGCATTTTGGAGCCCTGAATCATAAACCACCATGGATGATTTTTAGGTTTTCAAAGCTTTCGAATTGGGGGTTTCTCATATAGGAAAAATTAGGCTTGGAAAGACCCATGGTTGAAATCAGGAGATCAGCACGAACACATCTCAACCCCCGCTAATTGTTTTCTTTTTACAGGCATTCAGTGAAGAAGATGAGACGTGGAAGAGCATGATTGGCTTGTTCAAAAATGCGCGCTACTTTTTTCTTTTTTCAGCATATAACGCGTTTACTCTATATTATATTTGTTTCTTACTTTATTAACAAACGCGCATGAGTGGTCTAGTGGAAGAGCAGGTGGTTGTGAATTACTGGGACCTGAGTTCGATTCCCAGGTCCCCCAAAGGCTTGTTAATATTTTTTCCAACATGTTCCTATGCAGTCTTCCAAATAACCAACACCATATGCCCTCATGCATCAACGTGCCATGTGTCCAGTCCCACAGATCTGAAGGCCAAGGAATGAAGGAACACCATGCTCATGAGTCAACGCATCTCCAGGCAGTCTCAAAGGTCAAACAAGGCTGGCTTCTTGATGGGCTCAGATTGCCAATACACCCTCAATTCTGGCCCAACACCCCTATGGTTCTATTTTATTTTCTTTTGTTTTTCTTTTCCTTTTTTTTTATTCTCTTTTAACTAATTTTTAATTATTATCATTATTGTTAATTAACCTAACAAACTAATTTTTTCCATAAAATTAAAAAAAAAAAAAACATTTTATTATTTATTAACTTATTTTGTAAATAAATGTAAATTAAATTAAATTAGTTTATTTAGTTAACTTTAATACCTTTTTACAATAAATAAAATAATTTAGACTTAGGCTTTTCTTTTGACATTTTTTAATTATTTTTTTTATTAAAACATCAAAAACACAAAAAAAAACATTTCTTAATTAATTAATTAATTATTTATTAGTTTTAATTTCATTAATTACAAAAAAGGACAAAAATTTAATTCTTATTCAAAAAAGGGTCAAAACCCTAAGACGTTCCAATTTAATTCTTTCGCGCATTATTCTTATTTTGATAATTTATGTAACTGTTTCCGGATATGTAATAGTAATTAGGTTTATCTCTTTATTTACTTTTCTCGCACTTTATTTTCAAAACGAGTTTTTGTTTTTGGCGATGTATAGACCCGCGCCTTATAATAGCTAGATTTACATTTCCGCAATTTACTTTCCGCACCCCTAACTGTTAAAAAATGCCTGCAAGAATGTATGTAAATAAAATTAATCAGTAGCTCAAAAATAACATGTACAAAGACAATTAACTGAAAAACAACACACAAAGCACATGCCACTCCTAGGGTACGCCTCACTGGTTGCCTCGACGTGGTCATCAAGTATAGGGTGTCTTAGAGGTCGCCCTTCTGTCCAAAAGATCCAGTTGCCTCGAAACGGTTGCCTCGGATACAAAGGATCTAGGACATTAGGGTTACTTCTAAGGTGTCCTACCATTGCTTTGGTGACCACACTGTCCCTAATAATCGAATTGACCCGAACACCTCCAACGATGGTGCTACCTACCTCTCAATGGTGGGATAGAACTATTTAAAGGACTCTTACACAGCCTAATTCCTTAGGGTAGGTAGATTCTCATGGGTACTTGCTCTTCTCAAAACAAACAAAAATACTTTTCACACCTCACACTTTCAAAAGTTTTCAAACAAATTTTTCATACACTCTTGAGGACTGATACAAGAGTTACTTAGAAATCTTTCAAACGAATTTTTTTCTTTCAAAAACCCACACACACTTGAAAAGCAAACAAATTTTGAAAACATAAGAGCAAGTACCTAAGAGCCCGTGGATAACCACGGATAGAAAGGGTGCTAACACCTTCCCTTTCTATAAATCTACCTCCCGAACCGAGAAACATTCTCAAAGAAGGAATTTTGCTGTGCTTTTGTCCTTTCCATGTTGGAGAACATAAAAGACGGTGGCGAATCTTGCTTACCGCGACATTTCGCGAACCAGCTTAAAAAACAGTCAGTTCTATTTCCACCGGTCACAGAACTGGCGACTCTGCTGGGGATTATAAAAGTGAGGTGTACCTTAGGATTAGATCATACTTATGTTTTCAATTGCTTTGCTTTGATTGCTTTATATTTGTGTGCTTTGCATCGGAGTTTCATAGATCCTAACCCGGATCTGGGGATACCCTTTTAGGTAGCATAAGCTGTGAGGGACCTGTCCGGCATAGACCGACACGGGTGAAGCAGTGGCTACGTTGGTGTGGCACCTTGGTCTGTACCGATATCCCTTGTGTTGAAACGAGGAGAATATGGGTCTTCTGAGGAGTCATTAAGCACCAACCGACCTTAAAACCCTAATGTGACCCAACTTGGCCATAGAACAGTAGCAGTATGCTACACCCATTGAGGCTAAACTCTCGCGATGATTCTGGCCGCAAGAAAAGATTGCGACGCTGGAGTTATGACCGATTGAGGGTAGTCAGGGATATTGGGATCCTCTAGAACCCGGTTACTTTTGATAGGACAGGTCTTAACCAACGAAACTGAAAGAGGGTAGTACCTGAACTTCATGCTGGCCTAAACTCTAAGGGCTGTCTGGTGTGACTTGTGTGCCTTATCATGTTTTCCTTTGTGAATACTTGTGGTGTGCTTTACCATAATATCATACCATCATACCATTGCATGCATCCTGTATAAGGACTGACCTATTTCAAAGACAAGAGGGTTTCACCTTTGCTCTGTTTTGTAGGACATCATGATGCCTGTGCGAAGGAACACTATCCGGCTCAACTTTGTTCACCCACCTGATTTGCTTAAAGAGTTGGTTGACAGAATTCCAAACACTGCTTCCTTCATCCAGAGGCATGGTTCTCTTCTCGGTTTAGTCACTTCAAAGTGGGACCAACAACTGATGAGTGTCTTGACCCAGTTTTATGATCCCTTGTACAATTGCTTCACCTTTCAAGACTTCCAGCTGGTCCCTACCCTGGAAGAATTCTCTGATTTGCTTGGTATCCCTATCTTGGATCATACCCCATTCACTGGTTGGGAAAATACTCTTAGGCTTGAGGAGATTGCTGCAGCCCTTCCCTTGACCAACAAGGAGGTAATGGATAACTGGGTGACTAGAAGCGGAGTTAAGGGCTTCTTGGCTAAGTTTCTGATTGGTAAAGCTAACAGTTTCTGGAATGACTTAGACTTCAGGGCGTACGAGGACATTTTGGCTCTCTTTATCTATGGTCTAGTATTGTTTCCAAATCCTGATAACTTTGTCAATATCAATGCCATAAGGATCTTCATGTCTCGGAACCCTATACCCACCCTCTTGGGTGATATCCTGCAACAACTCTATGCCCGTACTGCCCGAAGACGAGGAACTCTGTGGTGTTGTACTCCTTTGTTAGTGAGGTGGTTTATTTTGTACCTCCCCAAGTTTGTGCTGAAGAACCAAGAAGGAAGAGGCTGGGCTCATAGGTTAATGTCTCTCACTGATAATGACATCATTTGGACTCTCAGAGGTTTAGATGAGGTGGCTGTTATTGATCGTTGCGGAGAGTATCCTAATGTTCCATTGATCGGTACCCAGGGAGGAATCTCTTATAATCCATGTTTAGCTCTCCGTCAATTTGGAAGAGCCAGAAGAGCAGGGCCTCATGAGATGTTGGTACCTCACATCAGTTTTGAGTTTCAGGTAGATAGTGACGAGCTGCGCCGTAGATTCATCAAAGCTTGGGACGGAATTCACAAAGCTGACCCACATGAGTTGGGACCGAAGACTTCTCTACCAATGGAACCCTATTACAGATGGGTCCGCATCCGCGCTCAGAAGTTAGGTATGCCATATGAAGCTGTCAGGCCTATCATTCTTGAAATTCCTGATGGAGACGGGGTTCCTCCAACCATACTCCCTCCTCAGATACCCACTGATATTGATACACTAAAGAGGTCTTGGGCGCAACTACAGGAAGAGCGGGATTCTTATCGGGAAAAGTTCAACGAACAGGAACAGAAGATCCAGAAGCTGACCAAGCAATTGGAGAACGAGCGGATCATGAATGACTATATCCGTACTGAGAAGAGGAGGCCATGGGAGCACTGATGGGCTTTGGATATTTCCTTTACAGCTTTTATTTCCTTTTCAATATTTTCATTCCTGTAATGCCTAAGGGCAATTTGTTGAACAATTTAAATTCCAAAGTTTAAATCTAATAAAGTGTGTTCCTTTTGTCTACAAAGTTGATTCCCGATTGTCTTTGAAAACATAATTCATACGCATTTCATTCATCATATGCATCACAGGTACCCTTTTTCTACAGGTTGCTTAATCTTCTTCGCTATTTATTTCAGCACTCAATCATCATGAATCCTGAACCTACTACCGAGCAAGCTATCAAGGACCTCCAGGCCCAGAACGCCCAGTTTCAAGAGCTGGTCATGAGCTTAGCCCAAGGACAACAGGAGTTGAAGGCTTTGCTCCTGAAGAAGAAGAAGAAGAAGAGGACTGTGTTGTTCAACACTGGACGCAGACTCGGGAATACACTGCAGAATGAAGCTGAGCTGACTACTCCATCTGTTGGGGAAGGCAGTCACCAAGAGGGAAGGGTTCCTAGTCCCGTGGTCTCTGACACCGAGACAGATTTCAATGATGAACAGTACCCTCCTGCCGAGGACCGGTACAAACAGCTGGAGGACCGGTTAAATGCTATGGAGATTCAACATGTGCCTGGGTTGGATTTTGGAGACTTAGGGTTATCTTCTAGGGTGGTAATCCCACACAAGTTCAAGGCACCTGCCTTTGCAAAGTACGACAGGGCTTCCTGTCCTAAGCTGCACCTCCGTTCTTATGTAAGGAAGATCCAGCCTTACACTGCAGACAAGAACTTATAGATCCATTTCTTCCAGGAGAGTCTTTCAGGGACTCAACTCGAATGGTTCTATCAGCTGGATGGAACCAATATTCGTAACTGGGAGGACTTGGCTACTGCTTTTTATAAGCAGTATCAGTATAATTCCGACCTCGCTCCTACGCGTACCCAACTCCAGGGTATGTCACTTGGAACGGGTGAAGGTTTTAAGGAGTACGCGCAGAAATGGAGAGACCTGGCTGGCAGGGTGCAGCCACCGTTGACGGATCGTGAACTGGTGGACATGTTCTTGGGGACCCTGTCTGGTCCATTCTTTAATCATCTGATCAGTAATTCCTCTGCTAGGTTTACATACCTGATCCTGACTGGTGAGAGGATCGAAGCTGGTATCAAATCGGGGAAGATACAGAAAGGTGCCTCCTCGAGTACTGAAAAGAAGCCCTTCAAGAAGGAAGCTAGTGCTGTTTATGGTCCCAGGAGACAGAACAAACCAGAACGCCGCCAAGCTGTCAACGTGGTGGTAATTTCAAAGCCTACTGCTGCCCCTCAGCAGTACAACCAGCCAAGAGTTGAGAGGCCCAAAAGACAATATACTCGGCTCAGCATGACCCTCTCTCAGATTTTGCCGCAACTGCTGTCAACCAATCTGGTAACTGTCAAGGAAGCTCCAAAGGTAGTGAATACAACCTCTCCAAAGTACAACCCCAACGCCCCCTGCGCTTATCACTCTGATAGCCCGGGGCATTCTACTGATGACTGTTGGGCTCTGAGGAATAAGGTTCAAGACCTTATTGATGCTAAAGAGGTACAGTTCGAGGCGCCCGAGAAGCCTAATGTGGTGACTGCTCCCATGCCTAACCATGGAGTAAATGCTATTGGGGATGATGACAATGTGGAGGAATCTGAATTCGACAGCTGGATCAATCCAACGACCGGCGATGGACTGAACAACTGGACTGCCAAAGACTCCATACCTGTTACTTTTGTCACTCAGTAATGAACTCTTTTGTTTTGAATTTGTAACAAACAATATTACTAAACTTTATGGACCGGTGTCTTACCCGGGGCACCGTGGTCTCATTTGTGAGGGCTTTTGTGTGTCACTTTCATATATCATGAATAAAAGCATTGGACGTTTTTCGCGTTTCAAATCTTGCGCTCCCTTTCTTTCTTTATATATTGCAAAACATCTATATTTACACACACTCACTTATACAGGTTCCAATCCACTCTGGATCTCACTGGTAACGACTCTGCTACTGCCAGTTATGACTTCGAAAATTCGATCAACTTAGCCGAAGACGAAGGTGAAGATGATTGCGAAGTGCCTGGTGAGCTTGCAAGACTGCTACTCCAGGAAGAGAGGGCCATTCAGCCACATGAAGAGCCAGTGGAAACGGTAAATCTGGGTACTGAGACAGACAGAAAGGAAGTCAAGATTGGTGCCAATCTGGAGCTTAGTGTGAAATAGCGGTTGATTCAGATGTTGCACGATCATGTGGAAATCTTTGCCTGGTCCTATGAAGATATGCTTGGGTTGGATACCGACATTGTGGTTCATCACTTGCCTACCAAGGCAAACTGCCCTCCGGTTAAACAGAAGGTCCGCCGTATGCGTCCAGAGATGTCCGAGAAAATCAAAGCTGAGGTTATGAAACAATTTGATGCCGGGTTTCTAGCAGTGACTTCTTACCCTCAGTGGGTTGCCAACGTGGTTCCAGTGCCGAAGAAGGATGGTAAGGTCCAAATGTGTGTTGATTACAAGGACTTGAACAGGGCGAGCCCTAAAGATGACTTCCCTCTGCCTCACATTGACGTTCTGGTTGACAATACTGCTCAGCATAAAGTTTTCTCCTTCATGGACAGCTTCTCCGGTTATAATCAAATCAAAATGGCTCCTGAAGACATGGAGAAGACCACTTTTGTTACTCAGTGGGGCACCTTCTGCTACAAAGTCATGCCTTTTGGGTTGAAAATTGCTGGGGCAACCTACCAACGTGCCATGGTTGCTTTATTTCATGATATGATCCACCGTGAGATCGAAGTGTATGTCGACGATATGATTGCAAGGTCCCAAACTGAGGAGGAACACCTTGGCCATCTACAGAAGCTTTTTGACCGCCTGAAGTTGTACAAGCTGAGATTGAACCCGAACAAGTGCACCTTCGGGGTAAGATCTGGAAAATTGCTAGGCTTCGTCGTAAGCGACAAAGGTATTCAAGTGGACCCTGCCAAAGTGAAAGCCATACAAGAGATGCCAACTCCCAAGACAGAGAAAGAAGTCAGAGGCTTTCTAGGACGGCTGAACTACATTTCCCGATTCATCTCACATCTAACTGCTACCTGTGAACCAATCTTTAAGCTACTGAAGAAAGATCAAGTAGTACGTTGGAATGATGAATGTCAGGCCGCTTTCTAAAGAATCAAAGAGTATCTCCAAGAGCCACCTATCCTTATGCCACCTGTTGAAGGGAGACCTCTAATCTTATACTTAACAGTACTTGACAACTCAATGGGGTGTGTGCTGGGGCAGCATGACGAGTCTGGCCGAAAAGAGCACGTTATTTATTACCTTAGCAAAAAGTTTACCGACTGTGAGACTCGATACTCACTGCTTGAGAAAACTTGCTGCGCTTTGGTATGGGCTGCTCGCCGGCTGAGACAGTATATGTTGACTCACACTACTCTGTTGATTTCAAAGATGGATCCAATCAAGTACATATTCGAAAAGCATGCTTTGTCCGGAAGAATAGCAAGATGATAGATGATCTTGACAGAATATGACATCCAGTACACGACTCAGAAAGCAATCAAGGGAAGTGTACTAGCAGACCATTTGGCACACCAAGCAGTGGATGACTACCAATCTATGAACTTTGAATTTCCAGACGAGAATATCATGGTAGTAACTGATTGTGAAGTACCTGGACCGGATGAAGGACCTGAGGAAGGATCCCGATGGTCTATGTACTTTGATGGAGCCTCAAACGCTTTAGGTAACAGCATTGGCGCTGTGATCACATCTCCTAATGGCTCTCATATTCCGTTCACCGCCCGACTATGTTTCAACTGCACCAACAACATGGCAGAGTATGAGGCATGCATCATGGGTCTTCAAGCTGCAATTGACCTAAGGATCAAGTTTCTGAGTGTCTTCGGAGATTCCGCTCTCGTGATCAATTAGATCAAAGGCGAGTGGGATACGAAACACCCAAATCTCATTCCTTACGAGGAGTATGTGTTGACGTTGCTTCCACACTTCGAAGAGATAACCTTTGAACATTTCCCAAGAGAGGAGAATCAGTTGGCGGACGCGCTAGCTACGATGTCTTCTATGTTCAAAGTCAAATGGGACAACGAGGCTCCCCGGATCATTATTTGGAAATTGGATGAACCTGCATATTGCTGTGATCTTGAGGCTGAAGAGGTAACTGAAAAACCTTGGTATCATGAAGTGAAGAGGTACTTGGAAGCTCAAGAATATCCTGAGGGTGCATCTGTTAACGACAAGAAGTTTCTGAGAAGGTTCGCAGCAAAGTTCTTCCTTAGCAATGACATTCTCTATAAATGAAACCATGATTCAACCTTACTGCGTTGTGTGGATAAGATTGAAGCAGAAAGGATCATGGCAGAGCTACATGAAGGTACCTTCGGAACACATTCCAGCGGACATACTATGGAAAAGAAAATCCTTCGGGCAGGATATTACTGGTCCACAATGGAAGCTGACTGTTACCAACATTCTCGGACATGTCACAAATGCCAGATCTACGCTGATAAGGTGCACGTTCCTCCAGTTCCTCTGAACGTCTTGACAGCACCTTGGCCTTTTGCAATGTGGGGAATTGATATGATCGGCGAGATCAGACCTACAGCATCCAACGGGCATCGCTTCATCCTGGTAGCGATTGATTACTTCACAAAGTGGGTCGAAGCAACTTCCTATGCTACGGTAACCAAGAACGTCGTAGCACGATTCATTCAGCATAACCTGATCTGTCGATACGGTGTCCCGGAAAGGATCATTACGGACAATGGTACCAATCTCAACAACAAGATGATCACTGAGCTCTGCGAGCAATTCAAGATACAGCACCACAACTCTTCTCCCTACTGGCTGAAGATGAATGGGGCTGTCGAAGCAGCTAATAAGAATATCAAGAAGATTGTGCAGAAGATGACAGTGACGTACAAAGATTGGCACGAGATGTTACCGTTTGCTCTTCATGGGTACCCTACCTCGGCACGGACGTCAACAGGGGAAACCCCCTTTTCTTTGGTCTATGGCATGGAGGCAGTCTTGCCTATCGAAGTCCAGATACCCTCTCTCCGGATAATGAAGGATGCAGGTTTGAGCGAAGATAACTGGATCCAGACTCGACTTGATCAATTAAACCTAATCGACGAAAAGAGACTCACCACTATTTGTCATGGTCAAACGTACCAAAAACGGATGATCAGTGCATTTAACAAGAAAGTCATACGACAAGAGTATCAAGTCGGAGACCTGGTAATCAAGGGCATCATTCTTCCTCAAAGTGATCCCAGGGGCAAATGGACCCCTACGTACGAAGGGCCATTTGTGGTTAAACATATCTTCTCAGGAGGAGCTATGATTCTAACTACCATGGACGGTGACGACCTTCCTCACCCCGCCAATGCAGACATAGTAAAAAGATACTACGCATGAATTAAAGACCCGCTAGGTTGACACACCTAGGCAAAAGTAAGGGCTTCCCGGCGAACCAAAAGGGTTCGGGCAAAAATAAGGGATGAAATGAAAAAAATTTGTACACCCGGCAAGTCAAAAACCTGAAAGGGCGGATTGGGCAAAAATGGGTATCCCGGTGGACTGAAAACCCGAAAGGGCGGTCTAGGAAAAAGTTAGGGATTAAAGCGTAATACTATGTCTCATTGGATCACCCTGCATCCAGAATTCAGCATCAACTATCAGGTTCAGACGACATCAATCAGTCAGCTTCATCTTCAACTAAGCAGCAAAGTGATGAGATGCTCAAATACATAAAGGCGATAGTAGAGTTGGAACCCAGTGGGATTATTTTTTCACATAGCTGTTTTGTTTTTCTTTTCAAAAAATTGTATAAACTCTGTTGTTCGGCGGCGTTCTCTTACTAGGACGTCAGCCTCTTGTACATAAACGCCTATTTACGGGCCAATTCAAAAATCAATACAAATTCACTTTTCCAGACAAATTGCCAATTGTTTTTCCTTTATCTGTTTTGTTTTGCAAAGAACGTCCAATGTTCAATTTTTGATATATGCATTTGACACTAATTGCTAACTCATAAATATTTGCATACGAAACGAAGGACTAATTACAAGTGACATCAGAAACAGGGGCAATAATGAGTTGTCCAAAAAATCTAGTTGCTCCGTCCACCAAGGTACCAAGGTAAGTTCGACTGAAGAATGTAACCAAGATATCTTCACTCCCCGCAGAGTAAGACAGGATTCAACAGTACTCTCCTCCGAGCAGAGTTGGTCCCCCATAAGCCCTGAAAAGGCACAGTACCCCCAACAAGTCAGCAACACTCTCCCCAAGCAGAGTTAGTCTACTTTCAGCCTTAAGGAAGTTGGGTATCCCCAGAATATCTCAATATTCCCCAGCGGAGTATACAGATGTTCCTAAGCAAGCATCCCCGAAAGTCTTAATCTAAGATTGTTCCCCGGCAGAATACCGGACACCCCAGTGGAGCTATTTCCTCAGTACAGTTCAAAAGTTTCCCCATGAGAGTTGAATTATCCTCCCCAGTAGATTCTGGAAGCTTATCCCCTTCAGAGTACGAACGTCTCTCCCCGGCTTTATTCAAAGGTTATTCCCCACTGTTGTACCCCAAAATTTGCCCTCCCATATTCTTTAAAATTTGCCAAGTCAAAGCTTCAAAATCTCCCCAAGGGTTGCACAGTTCAAGGACCTCCTAACAGTCAAAATTAGGGTTTTGGTTCTGACAAATAAAATGAAGTTTCCAAGGGTCCAATCAAGTCCCATATGCTTATAAACATGGCCAAGCATCCTCATACCAAGTTTCAAGACTCACAATGATTGCTGTTGAGGTTGTAGTCGCCTATGGTTCTCTCCCCGATACTGCGGAGGTAGTAATCATCCCCGGATTCGCTCAATGATACTGTTGAAGTCGAAGTCGCCCAAGATTCTCTCGATAATTGCTGTTGAGGTTGTAGTCGCCTGTGGTTCTCTCCCCGATACTGCGGAGGTAGTAATCATCCCCGGATTCGCTCAATGATACTGTTGAAGTCGAAGTCGCCCAAGATTCTCTCAATGATTGCTGTTGAGGTTGAAGTCATCCAAGGTTCTCTCACCGTTCCTGTTGAGGTAGTAACCATCCCTGGTTCATTCATCACCGTTTGAAGCTCCAGATTCAGCTCCTGTAACCAGTCAGGACACATCTATACAAAGAATCTGAAGACCAGCTCCTGTAACAAGTCAGGTAATCATTTTCTTTTGCAAGTATGCAAGTTCTCGCTAAGGAATCTCTTACGCGATTGACACCCAGATGGCATCTATAAGCCCATCCACTCATCCATCATCTCTTAGCATGGCATCTATAAGCCCATCATCCTATTCATCAATCTCCAAATGGCATCTATAAGCCCATTCCCACCATCATACTACTATGTGAGCGCAAATTTCTGGGCACTCTAGTGTTCAATCATCTTCCACCTTCGGATTACGAAAGGCACGTCAGCCAATCTGCATCCTCAAGTCTAAGAAGATTGAACAGGGGTAACTGTTGTACCCCAAAATTTGCCCTCCCATATTCTTTAAAATTTGCCAAGTCAAAGCTTCAAAATCTCCCCAAGGGTTGCACAATTCAAGGACCTCATAACAGTCAAAATTAGGGTTTTGGTTCTGACAAAGAAAATGAAGTTTCCAAGGGTCCAATCAAGTCCCATATGCTTATAAACATGGTCAAGCATCCTCATACCAAGTTTCAAGACTCACAGCACAAAATTGCACAGTCAAAAACCCTAATTGCACTACAGTCAACTGTAGGGGCAAAATGGTCATTTGACAGTCAAAAGTCCAAATTTTTGGTCACCATCTTATTTTGAAGCCACAAACATCATTTGATCAATGCTTGATCATGATTCTCAAAGTTTAGCTCAAAAATCATCAAGATGCAAAAGTTTCCTTATTTGGACAGTTGAAAAAGTCAATTGTAAATTGACCAGGGCATAACTTTCACATGGATTATCAGAAAAATTCCATCCAAAGCTCATTTTGAAGATAAAGACATTTCCTACAACTCCTCTTCACACTTCAAGTCCAATAAATGCTCTCACAAAAAGTTATCAATTTCAACATTATAGGTCATTTTCAAAAGTCAACAAAAAGGGACTTTAAGTCAAAGGCCATAACTTGAGATTGGTAAATCAAAATGACATGGTACCAAAGAAATTGGTTAGAGGACTCAAATACCTTTCCAAAATGTCCAACATCATGAGCAAAGCTTAAAAATTGAGCAAGTTATGCCTTGTGGAAGTTGGGAAATGTTTGGATATTTTGAAAAGTCAACATTGATTCAAATGACCTAAAAATGCTAATGGGCTTTTTTTTCTTCCACAATTCATCATCCAAGGCATGTGCACGACCATTTGGCCCAAAGGGAAGTTTTTTTATCATTTTTATTTATTTATTTGGATTTTTAATTATTAATAATTCATTTAATTAATTAAAATACATGAAAAATACCAAACAAATGCAATCAAATCTTTTTGTGCATGGAATAGGTTTAAAATTTCGTGCATGATCAGATATGGAAGGAATTGAAGTGATTGGCCATGATTTGTACCAAATAGGCATGAAGAAATATTGGAAAAGATCTTTGAAAATCAAATCTTGAAAATCATGAATGCAAAGGTTTTTGTTTGATTTCTTTGACCTAGAACCTTCACACATATATACATAGTGAAACCCTAATGCCCAGAAGGTCCAAGCTGCGCAGAAAGACAAAAGAGAACTTTGCAATTTTGATCAAAAAATTCAAAACTGAAATCGCGATTCCAAAGCATTTCAAGGCAAAGTAATCAGTCCATTGCCTTCCTAAGACATCAGGGAAACTCCCTGGATCAAAAGCACGACCTCTAACGCCCAGAATTGGTGAATAGAGTTCAAACTGTTTTCAATCATATGCATAATCGTGTCTTAATATTTAAGCATTTTCATGGCATTTCTTTGATGGATTCGTACTAATGGATGTATTCTGAAGCTAACCCCATGTTTTAATTGAATTTTTATGTACTATACGTGATTCCACCATTGATACAGGCTAGGTTTTTTCAAGCTTTGAATTGGGCGTTTCTAAACGCTATGAAATTGGATCACCATGATACCATGACCATGCTCAGCGTGTTTGGACGGTTCAGAATCAACCCTCGCGCCTAATTGATATTCAAAGATGGCTTAATCGCTATTATCCAAAACTGCCTATTTTGGGGGGGTTTAAAACCCCCGCTAACCATCTTTGATTTTCAGGAAATAAACAAGCGAGGAAGAAGACGCTTAGGTGGCCATCAGTGGTTGGTTCGTTTGAAAATTCGCGCGAAAAAGGCACTAATGCGTTGTTTCATTTTATAATATTTGTTTGTTATTTAATATACAAAACGCGCTAGGTGGCTCAGTGGCAAGCAAGCATATTGGTGACTTCCAGGACCTGGGTTCGATCCCAGGTCCCCATCCCTTTCCATAATGTTTTTATTAACGTTATCCCATGCAGATTATGCCTTGAAGACCACCATGCATCTCTCAAATCCAGCTTGCCACTTGGCCAATCTCACCAATCCAAGGGACCAGATCTGGAGAGCATGGTGAACCTCAGTCAACGCACTTACACGCATCCTGAAAAGTCCATCAGGCCAGGGACAATTGGGCCCAAAAATGCTAAGCAAAACCTCCATTTGGGGACAGACCCCCCTAGGTTTGCAAGTTTCTTTTTATATTTTTTTTCATTTTTATTTGGATTCAATTATTATTTTTAATTAGTTCTTTAATTTAAATATTTTCATAAAAATATAAAAAAAACAATATAAAATCAAAAAAGGACAAAAATAAGCATTTTAATTTAATATTTTTTTTGTAAATAAATATCATTAATTAATTTTAGTTTTTAATTTAGGTTTAATTCAAACATTTTCTTAATAAACTTAAAATTTGTAGAATTAGGGTTTGTATTAATTTTTTTATCCCCTTTCTTTTCTTTTCACTAATAATTAAATATTATTTATTTTTATAAATCAAATTGCATGTAAATAATTAATTTAATTTTAGGTTTAGATTTTAATATGTTTTCTTAATAAATTAAAAACAATTAGAATTAGGGTTAACATTTTAATTTCAATTAATCTTTCTCATTAAAACCATAAATGCAACAAATCTCAAAAAAACAATTTCTTTTTCATTTTAATTTAATTAATTTAATCGCTTAATTTAGTTTAATTAAAAAGGGTCCAACGCCCTCGTTTCCAACTTTAATTCAATTCGCGTATTTATTAATGTAATTCTCCCAAAGCCGTGTAAACTTAATTTCTCGCACTTTACTTTCTTTATTTTCTGTCGAATCGGGTCCTGGATTAAATTTTGGCGATGTGGACCCGCGCCTTTGTAATAGTTTAGAACATTTAATTTCCGCATCTTTTTTAACTGCTAATAAAATGCATGCAAGAATGAATGATAAAATAAAAACAAACGCATAGATCACTTTGACATGACAAGATAAATGCAATGAATCTGACACACGAATCACACACCACCTCTAGGGTACGCCTCACTGTTGCCTTGCCTCGAAAGGTGATCGTCGAGTAGAGGATGTCTTAGTAAGTCCTCATGATCCGGGAACCTGGCATGAGGGTAGCTTCTAAGGTATCTTCCTATTGCTCTAGTGATCACCGCGTCCCGAACCTCGAATTGACCCGAACACCTCCAACGGTGGTGCTACCTACCTCTCAATGGTGGGATGGCATTACTTTAAAGGACATTTACACAGACGAATTCCTTAGGGTAGGTAGACGACTCTAGATACTTTCTCTAAATTCAAAAACAAATCAAAAATACTTTTCACACCAACACATTTTCAAAAATCTTTCGAAAGCAATTTTTCAAACACTCTTGAGGACTGATACAAGAGTCGAACTGGAATTTTCATAGAAACTTTTTAAAACCCACAATCGAAAAGCAAACAAACCATTTTTGAAAACACAAATGAGCAAGTATCTAAGAGCCCATGGATAACCATGGATAGAAAGGGTGCTAACACCTTCCCTTTCTATAATCTACCTCCCGAACCGAGAGCAATCTCTTTAAGGAATTTTTCTGTGCTTTTGTCCTTTCCATTTGGAGAAAATAAAAGACGGTGGCGACTCTTGCTTCCGCGACATTTCGCGAACCAGCATTAAACAGTCAGTTCCAGATCCACCGATCACACCACCGATCACAGAACTGGCGACTCTGCTGGGGATATAAACTTAAAGTGAGGTGTACCTTAGGGTTAGTTCATAACTGTGTTTTCAATTGTATTGACTTGTCTGCTTTAAATTTGTGGGTTGCATGGGAGTTACATAGATCCTAACCCGGATCTGGGGATACCCTGTTTAGGTAGCATAAGCTGTGAGGGACCTGTCCGGCGTAGACCGACACGGGTGAAACAGTGGCTACGTTGGTGTGGCACCTTGGTATGTACCGATATCCCTTGTGTCGCAACGAGGAGAATATGGGTCTTCTGAGGAGTCATTAAGCACCAACAACCTTAGAACCTTAAATGACACAACTTGGCCATTAGAACAGTAGCAGTATGCTACGCCCATTGAGGCTAAACTCTCGTGATGGTTCTGGCCGCAAGAAAAGATTGCGATGCTGGAGTTATGACCGATTGAGGGTAGTCAATGATATTGGGATCCTCTAAGAACCCGGTTACTTTTGATAGGACAGGTATGAACCAACAAACTGAAAGAGGGTACTACCCAGACCCCAGGCAGGCCTAAGCTCTAAGGTCTCTTGTGTAACTTGTGTGCCTTCGTACTTGACTATTTGCATGCTTGTTGTCTGACACTTGAGCTTCTTGCAGGTTTTGTTTGTAGTCCTTAATTAGGACTCATAACAAGGTTTACCGAGTTTCTTGCAGGTTTTGTTTATAGTCCTTAATTGGGACTCATAACAAAGTACACTGAATTTCTTGCAGGGTTTGTTTATAGTCCTTAATTGGGACTCATAACAGGGTTTACCTACATCACCCCATGCATAGCATGACATCATACCATTGCATACATCCTAACCCATTTCAAGGATCTCAAGGGCTTGTGATGCAGGTCATGATAAATCAAACATCTAGCAAGGGGCAAAGAGGATTTATTTTCCTCTAGCCAAAGTTGTCAGAGGCTATGACCCACTTGATATGGTGAGCTTTGACTCCTGAAGAAGGTTCCCCTAGCCAAGGTTGTTTGGAAAGAAAAATAAGGTTGATGACTTGAGTCAGGGGCTATGACCCACTTGATATGGTGAGCCTTTGACCCTTGGAAGAAAGACTCTCAACAAATATGAAGTTCTTTCAATCAAGCTATCAGATCCCAGCTCTAACAAATCTTCTTGTCTACCCCGCGAGGTCCTTGAAAACATTACATGCATACCATACATATCATCGCATTGCAGGTACCCTTTTGACAGGTCGCTTACCTTCTTCGCTGTTTATTTCAGCCGATCGTCATGAATCCTGAATCATCAACTGAGCAGTCCATCAAGGCCCTCCAGGCTCAGAATGCCCAGTTCCAAGAGCTGATCATGAATTTGGCCCAGGGGCAACAAGACCTGAAGACTCTGCTCTTGAAAAAGAAGAAGAAGAGGACTGTGTGGTTCAACCCTAGACGCAAACCTGGGAATGGCACACGGAGTGAGGCTGAGAGAACCACTCCATCTGTGAGGGAAGGCAGTCACCATGAGAGAGAGGTGCCTAGTCCAGTGGTCTCCGACAACGAGACAGATTTCAACGACGAACAATACCCTCCTGCTGAAGACAAGTACAAGCAGTTGGAAGACCGTCTGAATGCAATAGAAATTCAACAAGTACCTGGTTTAGATTTCGGAGATTTGGGTCTAACTTCTGGTGTGGTGATCCCACACAAATTCAAAGCACCCTCTTTTGCTAAGTACGATGGGGCATCCTGTCCCAGGCTGCATCTCAGGTTTTATGTGCGGAAGATTCAACCGTATACTGTGGACAAGAACTTGTGGATCCACTTCTTCCAGGAAAGTCTTTCAGGGACTCATCTTGAGTGGTTCTATCAGCTGGATGGAGCCAAGGTTCGTAACTGGGAGGAGTTGGCTACTGCGTTTTACAAGCAGTATCAGTATAATGCCGACCTCGCTCCTACGCGTACCCAACTCCAGGGTATGTCGTTAGGACCGGGAGAAGGTTTTAAAGAATATGCGCAGAAATGGAGAGACCTGGCTGGTAGGGTACAACCACCGCTGACTGACCGTGAACTTGTGGACATGTTCTTGGGGACCCTGTCTGGCCCATTCTACAACCACCTGATTGGGAATTCGTCTGCTGGATTCACAGATCTTATCTTGACTGGAGAGCGAATAGAAGCTGGCATCAGGTCTGGGAAGATTCAAGAGGCTGCACTTTCTGATAAAAAGCCTCATCATGGAAAGAAAGAGTCCAATGCTGTGCACGGTAAAAAGATCCGTCATGAGGTAGGGGCAACCCAGATCTCCAATCCTAGACCTACTCAACAAGGACAGGGGCAGCAGCGCAAGGAGGTCGCACCCAAATGACAGTTCACCAAGATCAACATGTCGCTGGATCAAGCACTACAACAAATGTTGAAGGCAGGGCTGATCACCTTAAGGGCTCCTCTTCGGAATCCGAACACTTCTGCTCCTAACTATCATCCCAACGATAGGTGCGCATATCATTCTGATAGCCCGGGGCATACTACGGACAACTGCTGGCCTCTCAAAAACAAGATTCAAGACATGATCGACGCTGGAGAGATTCAATTTGAAGTACCTGAGACTCCGAACATAATCACTGCTACGTTGCCCAACCATTGAAGACCTTTTGTTTATTTGAATTTCCGAGTTGTATTTTTCTTTGCTCATACAAACAATTAATGTCATAGCAAACTCTTTTATTCTATTAAAGCATCGCATATGTCTGTTTTGGGGAATTAATACAATTGTTTTCATTATATTCAAAATTGCTTTCATTTTTCTGTAATGATCAACTCTCGGTTAATAATTTCTAAGCCTCTTGAGGGAGGATGACGAAAACGATACCACGACACTTACAGTATGCTTTTGAACAGACCCCGCTGATGAAGTACAGGCATTGTTTCAAATCCCTAAACACTGGAGTTATAAGGAAGATAATCCCTCGTCAACCCCTCTGAGCCAAAGAAGTAGGAGTTTTCTTTTCGAAATTTAAAACCCTTAATCATAACCTGGGGCAGGGTAGTCTTTCAGTTGATCCAAGTGCATAACAAATGGCACCAAAGAGGTCCTTGCAAAACAAAGAAAGACAGTGATGGTTCCGAATGATCAATAAAGAAAGGCAGTCATTATCTTTCAAAATAAATCAAAACCCAAGAAGTCAAAACCTACGAAGGAGACTTACAAAACAGGGGCATCCCGCTGACTGTAATTCCAAAAAGAAACAGTTCAGGCAAAAAAAAAATATAGGGATAAACAAAATCAAAAAGAGAGAGGTCCTACAAACCCTCAACAAAAAAGGAATGACTGCCTATTCAAAATAAGTTATGAACATCCGAATCATCACCGGAAAATCAGAGCAAAGACTCAAACAAGGTCTAACGTATGATCAACTGAGTTTAGGTTTGGAGAATATCACGAAGAGCGGGTGGGTACAAATAAAATTTGAGCCTTTATCCTTTGTTTCTTAAACCGTGAACCAGGCCACGTTATAACCCTTAAAAGTCCTAGCTTAAGCGTGGGTTGGTTCGAAAGCATACTGTTACAAAGGTATCCTGACTCCTTAAGGCCTATGGTAAATACGGAGTTGACATCATGTTTTACAAACATTCACTTGTTTTATGAAAAAATGCATTTTCAAAATCTTCAAGACAGACATAGGCTTTGCATTTTTAACATAACTTTGTTTGCATATGACCTTTTGTTTGAACAGCATAGAAGTTCGCACGACGAAAGTCTAATGAACAAGAGTATCTCCAATCAAGGGGCATGGCATGATTATTGTCCATCATCTGGGGCAATCAAGTCAAGATTCGGAGAATCTCTCAAAGGCCAAATAGCCTGGGGCAAATCTCCGTCCGAGTCACTTGGGGCATTCCAACAATGAATCTTGTCTAATCAAACACCTTCTGGTGGCATGGCAAAACACTTCTAACATGGGCAATTCCCTACATTCTGAGAATGGGGACATAGTCGAAAAATACTACGCAAAATCAAAGACCCGCTAGGTTGACACACCTAGGCAAAAATTAGGGCTTCCCGGAGAACCAAAAGGGTTCGGGCAAAATGAAGGGATGAAATGAAAAAATCTGTACACCCGGCAAGTCGAAAACCTGAAAAGGCGGCTTGGGCAAAAATGGGTATCCCGGTGGACTGAAAACCCGAAAGGGTGGTCCAGGCAAAAGTTAGGGATCAAAGCGTACGACTATGTCCTGTCATCTTGTCACCTGCCTACCTGAAGAAGGTTTGACCCTCAACAATTATCAGCATCCCACAGGTGCCTCCCCCATAGAAACAGGGGCAATAATGGGTGGTCTAAGCAATCTGATTGTTCTGTCCTCCAAGGTATCAAGGTAGGTTCCGTTGAAGAACATAACCAATACAGTTCAATACTTCCCCCGGAGAGTCCAATCCAGTTTCCCCAAGAAAGTTGGAATCCATCTCCCCAAGCAGTAAGCTTATCCCCAGTAGATTCTGGAAGCTTATCCCCGTAGAACACGAGCGCGTCGCCCGACTTTATTCAAAGAGTTATTTCCCTACCAGGATATAACTGGGTTATCCTCAGCCAAAAGCCACGGAAAGAGCGTCCTCGACGAAGTCTTCGTATCCCCAGTAAAGTCTATTAGCACTTCCAAAATAACAATGGTATCCTCAGTGAAGTTACCATCAACATTTCAGCAAAGTACCCCTCCTCCCACAGAGTATTGCTCCCCAGCAAGATTACTAGAGTACTTTTCTCCCCGCAGAGTAATTCATTCGCCAAGTTTATGCCCCAACGGAGTTATCTTCTCCCACCGGTATTCTTGCAACTATCATCCCCAGCGGAGGAAAAATCTATTCTTCAAACAGCAGTCCAGGAATGACTTCCCGACACTCGTCAAGGATTTATTTTCCTAAGACGAAAACATATGTTCATAAACATCACATCTTCATACATTATAGCATGCATATGCATCATACTACACGAATCTCATTAATTTTGAGGACATACAGTTCATGCATCATGATCTTGCATACAATTGATGTTTTTCCTTTTCAGGAAAAAGCTCAATACAAAGATGATTACTATCAACTATCGCAACTCTTTCTAGATATAGTTCAGATGTGAACCAGATATGGCGACGTTCTGATACTTCTTCCAGATTTCCTTCTAGATATAGTTCAGATGTGAACCAGATATGGCGACGTTCTGATACTTCTTCCAGATTTCCTTCTAGATATAGTTCAGATGTGAACCAGATATGGCGACGTTCTGATACTGCTTCCAGATTTCCTTCTAGATATAGTTCAGATGTGAACCAGATATGGCAACGTTCTGATACTGCTTCCAGATTTCCTTCTAGATATAGTTCAGATGTGAACCAGATATGGTGACGTTCTGATACTTCTTCCAGATTTCCTTCTAGATATAGTTCAGATGTGAACCAGATATGGCGACGTTCTGATACTTTTTCCAGATTTCCTTCCAGATATAGTTCAGATGTGAACCAGATATGGCGACGTTCTGATACTTTTTCCAGATTTCCTTCCAGATATAGTTCAGATGTGAACCAGATATGGCGACATTCTGATACTTCTTCCAGATTTCCTTCTAGATATAGTTCAGATGTGAACCAGATATGGCGACGTTCTGATACTTCTTCCAGATTTCCTTCTAGATATAGTTCAGATGTGAACCAGATATGGCGACGTTCTGATACTGCTTCCAGATTTCCTTCTAGATATAGTTCAGATGTGAACCAGATATGGCAACGTTCTGATACTGCTTCCAGATTTCCTTCTAGATATAGTTCAGATGTGAACCAGATATGGTGACATTCTGATACTTCTTCCAGATTTCCTTCTAGATATAGTTCAGATGTGAACCAGATATGGCGACGTTCTGATACTTTTTCCAGATTTCCTTCTAGATATAGTTCAGATGTGAACCAGATATGGCGACGTTCTGATACTTCTTCCAGATTTCCATCTAGATATAGTTCAGATGTGAACCAGATATGGCGACGTTCTGATACTGCTTCCAGATTTCCTTCTAGATATAGTTCAGATGTGAACCAGATATGGCAACGTTCTGATACTGCTTCCAGATTTCCTTCTAGATATAGTTCAGATGTGAACCAGATATGGTGACGTTCTGATACTTCTTCCAGATTTCCTTCTAGATATAGTTCAGATGTGAACCAGATATGGCGACGTTCTGATACTTTTTCCAGATTTCCTTCCAGATATAGTTCAGATGTGAACCAGATATGGCGACGTTCTGATACTTTTTCCAGATTTCCTTCCAGATATAGTTCAGATGTGAACCAGATATGGCGACGTTCTGATACTTTTTCCAGATTTCCTTCCAGATATAGTTCATATGTGAACCAGATATGGTGACGTTCCGATACTTCTTCCAGATTTCCTTCCAGATATAGTTCAGATGTGAACCAGATATGGCAACGTTCTGATACTTTTTCCGGATTTCCTTCTAGATATAGTTCAGATGTGAACCAGATATGATAACGTTCTGATACTTCTTCCAGATTTCCTTCCAGATATGGTTCGGATGTGACCCAGGCATGGCGACGTTCTGACACTTATTCCAGTTGAAGATTTCAAGACCTAGACCAGTTCAGTTAATCGACCCTAAGATTTTCTGTTTCTTATCCAGTCCAAGGCCTTCTCTAGTCCAGCTAAATCGACCCCAAACATATTTTCCTAATAAAGACTCATTAGAAGTATCCAAGATTCTCTCAATGATTGCTATTGAGGTTGTAGTCGCCTATGGTTCTCTCCCCGATACTGCGGAGGTAGTAATCATCCCAAGATTCTCTCAACGATTGCTGTTGAGGTTGAAGTTATCCAAGATTCTCTCAATGATTGCTGTTGAGGTTGTAGTCGCCTATGGTTCTCTCCCCGATACTGCGGAGGTAGTAATCATCCCCGGATTCGCTCAATGATACTGTTGAAGTCGAAGTCGCCCAAGATTCTCTCGATAATTGCTGTTGAGGTTGTAGTCGCCTGTGGTTCTCTCCCCGATACTGCGGAGGTAGTAATCATCCCCGGATTCGCTCAATGATACTGTTGAAGTCGAAGTCGCCCAAGATTCTCTCAATGATTGCTGTTGAGGTTGAAGTCATCCAAGGTTCTCTCACCGTTCCTGTTGAGGTAGTAACCATCCCTGGTTCATTCATCACCGTTTGAAGCTCCAGATTCAGCTCCTGTAACCAGTCAGGACACATCTATACAAAGAATCTGAAGACCAGCTCCTGTAACAAGTCAGGTAATCATTTTCTTTTGCAAGTATGCAAGTTCTCGCTAAGGAATCTCTTACGCGATTGACACCCAGATGGCATCTATAAGCCCATCCACTCATCCATCATCTCTTAGCATGGCATCTATAAGCCCATCATCCTATTCATCAATCTCCAAATGGCATCTATAAGCCCATTCCCACCATCATACTACTATGTGAGCGCAAATTTCTGGGCACTCTAGTGTTCAATCATCTTCCACCTTCGGATTACGAAAGGCACGTCAGCCAATCTGCATCCTCAAGTCTAAGAAGATTGAACAGGGGTAACTGTTGTACCCCAAAATTTGCCCTCCCATATTCTTTAAAATTTGCCAAGTCAAAGCTTCAAAATCTCCCCAAGGGTTGCACAATTCAAGGACCTCATAACAGTCAAAATTAGGGTTTTGGTTCTGACAAAGAAAATGAAGTTTCCAAGGGTCCAATCAAGTCCCATATGCTTATAAACATGGTCAAGCATCCTCATACCAAGTTTCAAGACTCACAGCACAAAATTGCACAGTCAAAAACCCTAATTGCACTACAGTCAACTGTAGGGGCAAAATGGTCATTTGACAGTCAAAAGTCCAAATTTTTGGTCACCATCTTATTTTGAAGCCACAAACATCATTTGATCAATGCTTGATCATGATTCTCAAAGTTTAGCTCAAAAATCATCAAGATGCAAAAGTTTCCTTATTTGGACAGTTGAAAAAGTCAATTGTAAATTGACCAGGGCATAACTTTCACATGGATTATCAGAAAAATTCCATCCAAAGCTCATTTTGAAGATAAAGACATTTCCTACAACTCCTCTTCACACTTCAAGTCCAATAAATGCTCTCACAAAAAGTTATCAATTTCAACATTATAGGTCATTTTCAAAAGTCAACAAAAAGGGACTTTAAGTCAAAGGCCATAACTTGAGATTGGTAAATCAAAATGACATGGTACCAAAGAAATTGGTTAGAGGACTCAAATACCTTTCCAAAATGTCCAACATCATGAGCAAAGCTTAAAAATTGAGCAAGTTATGCCTTGTGGAAGTTGGGAAATGTTTGGATATTTTGAAAAGTCAACATTGATTCAAATGACCTAAAAATGCTAATGGGCTTTTTTTTCTTCCACAATTCATCATCCAAGGCATGTGCACGACCATTTGGCCCAAAGGGAAGTTTTTTTATCATTTTTATTTATTTATTTGGATTTTTAATTATTAATAATTCATTTAATTAATTAAAATACATGAAAAATACCAAACAAATGCAATCAAATCTTTTTGTGCATGGAATAGGTTTAAAATTTCGTGCATGATCAGATATGGAAGGAATTGAAGTGATTGGCCATGATTTGTACCAAATAGGCATGAAGAAATATTGGAAAAGATCTTTGAAAATCAAATCTTGAAAATCATGAATGCAAAGGTTTTTGTTTGATTTCTTTGACCTAGAACCTTCACACATATATACATAGTGAAACCCTAATGCCCAGAAGGTCCAAGCTGCGCAGAAAGACAAAAGAGAACTTTGCAATTTTGATCAAAAAATTCAAAACTGAAATCGCGATTCCAAAGCATTTCAAGGCAAAGTAATCAGTCCATTGCCTTCCTAAGACATCAGGGAAACTCCCTGGATCAAAAGCACGACCTCTAACGCCCAGAATTGGTGAATAGAGTTCAAACTGTTTTCAATCATATGCATAATCGTGTCTTAATATTTAAGCATTTTCATGGCATTTCTTTGATGGATTCGTACTAATGGATGTATTCTGAAGCTAACCCCATGTTTTAATTGAATTTTTATGTACTATACGTGATTCCACCATTGATACAGGCTAGGTTTTTTCAAGCTTTGAATTGGGCGTTTCTAAACGCTATGAAATTGGATCACCATGATACCATGACCATGCTCAGCGTGTTTGGACGGTTCAGAATCAACCCTCGCGCCTAATTGATATTCAAAGATGGCTTAATCGCTATTATCCAAAACTGCCTATTTTGGGGGGGTTTAAAACCCCCGCTAACCATCTTTGATTTTCAGGAAATAAACAAGCGAGGAAGAAGACGCTTAGGTGGCCATCAGTGGTTGGTTCGTTTGAAAATTCGCGCGAAAAAGGCACTAATGCGTTGTTTCATTTTATAATATTTGTTTGTTATTTAATATACAAAACGCGCTAGGTGGCTCAGTGGCAAGCAAGCATATTGGTGACTTCCAGGACCTGGGTTCGATCCCAGGTCCCCATCCCTTTCCATAATGTTTTTATTAACGTTATCCCATGCAGATTATGCCTTGAAGACCACCATGCATCTCTCAAATCCAGCTTGCCACTTGGCCAATCTCACCAATCCAAGGGACCAGATCTGGAGAGCATGGTGAACCTCAGTCAACGCACTTACACGCATCCTGAAAAGTCCATCAGGCCAGGGACAATTGGGCCCAAAAATGCTAAGCAAAACCTCCATTTGGGGACAGACCCCCCTAGGTTTGCAAGTTTCTTTTTATATTTTTTTTCATTTTTATTTGGATTCAATTATTATTTTTAATTAGTTCTTTAATTTAAATATTTTCATAAAAATATAAAAAAAACAATATAAAATCAAAAAAGGACAAAAATAAGCATTTTAATTTAATATTTTTTTTGTAAATAAATATCATTAATTAATTTTAGTTTTTAATTTAGGTTTAATTCAAACATTTTCTTAATAAACTTAAAATTTGTAGAATTAGGGTTTGTATTAATTTTTTTATCCCCTTTCTTTTCTTTTCACTAATAATTAAATATTATTTATTTTTATAAATCAAATTGCATGTAAATAATTAATTTAATTTTAGGTTTAGATTTTAATATGTTTTCTTAATAAATTAAAAACAATTAGAATTAGGGTTAACATTTTAATTTCAATTAATCTTTCTCATTAAAACCATAAATGCAACAAATCTCAAAAAAACAATTTCTTTTTCATTTTAATTTAATTAATTTAATCGCTTAATTTAGTTTAATTAAAAAGGGTCCAACGCCCTCGTTTCCAACTTTAATTCAATTCGCGTATTTATTAATGTAATTCTCCCAAAGCCGTGTAAACTTAATTTCTCGCACTTTACTTTCTTTATTTTCTGTCGAATCGGGTCCTGGATTAAATTTTGGCGATGTGGACCCGCGCCTTTGTAATAGTTTAGAACATTTAATTTCCGCATCTTTTTTAACTGCTAATAAAATGCATGCAAGAATGAATGATAAAATAAAAACAAACGCATAGATCACTTTGACATGACAAGATAAATGCAATGAATCTGACACACGAATCACACACCACCTCTAGGGTACGCCTCACTGTTGCCTTGCCTCGAAAGGTGATCGTCGAGTAGAGGATGTCTTAGTAAGTCCTCATGATCCGGGAACCTGGCATGAGGGTAGCTTCTAAGGTATCTTCCTATTGCTCTGGTGATCACCGCGTCCCGAACCTCGAATTGACCCGAACACCTCCAACGGTGGTGCTACCTACCTCTCAATGGTGCATTACTTTAAAGGACATTTACACAGACGAATTCCTTAGGGTAGGTAGACGACTCTAGATACTTTCTCTAAATTCAAAAACAAATCAAAAATACTTTTCACACCAACACATTTTCAAAAATCTTTCGAAAGCAATTTTTCAAACACTCTTGAGGACTGATACAAGAGTCGAACTGGAATTTTCATAGAAACTTTTTAAAACCCACAATCGAAAAGCAAACAAACCATTTTTGAAAACACAAATGAGCAAGTATCTAAGAGCCCATGGATAACCATGGATAGAAAGGGTGCTAACACCTTCCCTTTCTATAATCTACCTCCCGAACCGAGAGCAATCTCTTTAAGGAATTTTTCTGTGCTTTTGTCCTTTCCATTTGGAGAAAATAAAAGACGGTGGCGACTCTTGCTTCCGCGACATTTCGCGAACCAGCGTTAAACAGTCAGTTCCAGATCCACCGATCACACCCACAAGATCTTATAACTGGGTTATCCTCAGCTAATTACCACAGAAAGATTGTCCTCGGCGAAGTTCTTCCTATCCCCCATCGGAGTTCATCAAATCCTCAACAAGAGCTTACCAACGGTATCCCCAGCGGATTTCTCATCTAAACCTCAGCGAAGTATCTCTCCCCACAGAGTAATTCCCCGCAGAGTAATCTCTCCAACAAGTTTATTCCCCAACGGAGTCATCTTCTCCTACCGGTTTATTCTTGCAACCATCATCCCCAGCGGAAACGAAGAACTCTACTCTTCAACATCAGCCCAGGATTCAAGCTCCCGACATTTGTCAAGGATTTATTTTCCTAGACGAAAATACATTCATAAACATTACATTATCATACACCATGACGCATGCATATACGCATCATAAACACAAAATCTCATTTATTTTTGAGAACATCATGACATCATGCATTTCATACATCATGACATTGCATACAACTGACGTCTTGCCTTTTCAGGAAAAAGGTCAACCCAAAGATAATTACTATCAACTGTCGCAATTCCAGATTCGATTCCTGTATCTAGCCAGGGCATATCTGAAGAGTTTGAAGATTCGATACCTGTATCCGGCCAGGGCATATCTGTAGATGACTAATTTCAGATTCGATTCCAGTATCTAGCCAGGGCATATCTGAAGAGTCTAGAGATTCGATACCTGTATCCAGCCAGGGCATATCTGTAGACGACTAATTCCAGATTCGATTCCTGTATCCAGCCAGGGCATATCTGTGAGTAACTGATTGTAGATTCGACGCCTATATCCAGCCAGGGCATGTCTGCATGAAGAGTTTCCAGATTCGATTCCTGTATCTAGCCAGGGTACATCTGAAGAGTTTGAAGATTCGATTCCTGAATCCAGCCAGGGCACATTTGTAGACGACTAATTCCAGATTCGATTCCTGTATCTAGCCAGGGCATATCTGAAGAGTTTGAAGATTCGATACCTGTATCCGGCCAGGGCATATCTGTAGATGACTAATTCCAGATTCGATTCATGTATCTAGTTAGGGCATATCTGAAGAGTCTAGAGATTCGATACCTGTATCCAGCCAGGGCATATCTGTAGACGACTAATTCCAGATTCGATTCCTGTATCCAGCCAGGGCATATCTGTGAGTAACTGATTGTAGATTCGACGCCTGTATCCAGCCAGGGCATGTCTGCATGAAGAGTTTAGAGATTCGATTCCTGTATCTAGCCAGGGCATATCTGAAGAGTTTGAAGATTCGATACCTATATCCAGCCAGGGCACATCTGTAGACGACTAATTCCATATTCGATTCCTGTATCTAGCCAGGGCACATCTGAAGAGTTTGAAGATTTGATTCCTGTATCCAGCCAGGGCACATCTGTAGACAACTAATTCCAGATTCGATTCCTGTATCTAGCCAGGGCACATCTGAAGAGTTTGAAGATTTGATTCCTGTAACCAGCCAGGGCACATCTGTAGACAACTAATTCCAGATTCGATTCCTGTATCTAGCCAGGGCACATCTGAAGAGTTTGAAGATTCGATTCCTGTATCCAGCCAGGGCACATCTGTAGACGACTAATTCCAGATTCGATTCCTGTATCTAGCCAGGGCACGTCTGTAAGCAACCTTTTGAAGTTCCTGATTCGATTCCTGTATCCAGCCAGGGCACATCTGTGAGCAATTGATTGTAGATTCGACACCTGTATCTAGCCAGGGCATGTCTGCATGAAGAGTTTAGAGATTCGATTCCTTTATCCAGACATGGTATATCTGTAGACGACCAATTCCAGATTCGATTCCTGTATCCAGCTAGGGAATATCTGTAAACGACCAATTCCAGATTCGATTCCTGTATCTAGCCATGGCACATCTGTGAGCAATTGATTATGGATTCGATACCTGTATCTAGCCAGGGCATATCTGCATGAAGAGTTTGAAGATCAACGCCTGTAACAGGCCAGGAAACCATCTTTCTTTCTTAAGTACGTAAGTTCTCTCTAAGGAATCTCTTACGCGATCGACCTTCAGATGGCATCTATAAGCCCATCTCCATAACTATCCATCACGCTTCCCAATGGCATCTATAAGCCCATTCCCGACAAGGTTCTGTCACATCTCTAGACGGCATCTATAAGCCCATCCCCCTATCCACCATCTTTCCAAATGGCATCTATAAGCCCATTCCCGCAGTCACACTGCTGATACTCTATTATGTGAGTGCAAATTTTTGGGCACTCTAGTGTTCAATCATCTTCCACCCTCGGATCACGAAAGGCACACAAGCCAATCTACATCCTCAGGTCTAAGAAGATTGAACAGGGGAAACTGTTGTACCCCAAAATTTTCCCTCCCATATTCTTCAAAGTTTTGACAAGCATCATCTCAATTTGCTCAAGTCTACTCAAGGGTTGCACAGTCAAACCATCCTCCTAAGCCAGTCAAATTTGGGTTTTGGTTCCTGCAAGGAAGTTGAGGTTTTCAAGGGCTCAATCAAGTCCAATATGCTCATATACATTGTCAAGCACCTACATGTCAAGTGGCAAGACTCACAGCATCAAGTTGCACAATCAAAAGCCCTAATTGCTTCACAATCAACTGTAGGGGTAAAATGGTCATTTGGCAGTCAAAAGTCAAAATTTTTGGTCAACATCTTATTTTGAGCTCACAATCATCATTTGATCAAGTCTTGATCATGATTCCACAAGAATGGCTCAAAAAATCATCAAGATGCAAAAGTTTCTATTTTTGGACAGCTGAAAAGTCAACTGTAACTTGACCAAGGCATAACTTTTTCATGGTTCATCAGAAAAATCCCATCTAATGCTCATTTTGAAGGGGATGACATTTCCTACAACTCATCTTCACATTCCAAGTCCAAGAAATTCTCTCACAAAAAGTTATCAATTTCAACATTATAGGTCATTTTCAAAAGTCAACAAAAAGGAATTTTAAGTCAAAGACCATAACTTGAGATTGGTAAATTCAAATGACATGGGACCAAAGGCACTGGTTAGAGGACTTCAATACCTTTCCAAAATGTCCAAGAACATGTTCATATGATCAAAATTGAGCAAGATATGCATTGGAGAAGTTGGGAAATTTTTGTGAAATGGCAAAAGTCAACTATCCTTGAAACTTCAATTTTTGACAAAAGGTCCCACTTTCTTCCACTTGATTCAGCCTTGTCATGCCACCCACGTGTCCCATGATCAATTTCAAGATTAAACATTAATTTTTCTATTTTTATTTAATTTTATTTGATTTAATTCATTTTAAATCCATAAAATTCAAATAAAATCAAAAAAATTAATTAAATAACATCTTTTGATTTGAATGACTTTTATGTGTCATGAACAACCTACCCATTTCGTGCTAGGGCCATTTTAAGCATGAAAATTCAAATTTGAACAAAATTGGAAAATGGTTTAATGGTGGTTATGAAGAAATCCAAAAACATCATTGCAATGGACCATTGGTTCTTAATATGACCTAATTGCATTCATACATACATATGCAAGTGTTCCATACCTCATTCACGACCTAGAACTCATTGAAACGGCCAAACCAAATTCCAAAAACTTGAAGAAAAGTTGAAAACTGAAATCAACCTTCCAGCATAATTCAAACACTTTTCTTGATCCCAACACCTTGCTGGACCTTCCAGGAACCTATTGCGATCAAGAACGAGCTCTAACACTCAAAGAATCATTCACTTCAGTCACACGGTTTGTCTAACTTTGACAAATTCGAAACTCATAATTCTTGCACATTTAACATGATATAATTGTTGTTTTGTATTGCTAACGCTCTTCTGAAGCTAATGGTATAAGGCAATTGCATTTTGGAGCCCTGAATCACAAACCACCATGGATGATTTTTAGGTTTTCAAAGATTTCGAATTGGGGGTTTCTCATATAGGAAAAATTAGGCTTGGAAAGACCCATGGTTGAAATCAGGAGATCAGCACGAACACATCCCAACCCTCGCGCCATTTTTATATTACGTGTAGAGCTAATCGCTATTTTCTGCAGTTTCATTTTGTGGGGGTTTAAAACCCCCGCTAATTGTTTTCTTTTTACAGGCATTCAGTGAAGAAGATGAGACGTGGAAGAGCATGATTGGCTTGTTCAAAAATGCGCGCTACTTTTTTCTTTTTTCAGCATATAACGCGTTTACTCTATATTATATTTGTTTCTTACTTTATTAACAAACGCGCATGAGTGGTCTAGTGGAAGAGCAGGTGGTTGTGAATTACTGGGACCTGGGTTCGATTCCCAGGTCCCCCAAAGGCTTGTTAATATTTTTTCCAACATGTTCCTATGCAGTCTTCCAAATAACCAACACCATATGCCCTCATGCATCAACGTGCCATGTGTCCAGTCCCACAGATCTGAAGGCCAAGGAATGAAGGAACACCATGCTCATGAGTCAACACATCTCCAGGCAGTCTCAAAGGTCAAACAAGGCTGGCTTCTTGATGGGCTCAGATTGCCAATACACCCTCAATTCTGGCCCAACACCCCTATGGTTCTATTTTATTTTCTTTTGTTTTTCTTTTCCTTTTTTTTATTCTCTTTTAACTAATTTTTAATTATTATCATTATTGTTAATTAACCTAACAAACTAATTTTTTTCCATAAAATTCAAAAAAAACAAAAAAAAAACATTTTATTATTTATTAACTTATTTTGTAAATAAATGTAAATTAAATTAAATTAGTTTATTTAGTTAACTTTAATACCTTTTTACAATAAATAAAATAATTTAAACTTAGGCTTTTCTTTTGACATTTTTTAATTCCTTTTTTTTATTAAAACATCAAAAACACAAAAAAACATTTTCTTAATTAATTAATTAATTAGTTATTTGTTTTAATTTCATTAATTACAAAAAAGGACCAAAATTTAATTCTTATTCAAAAAAGGGTCAAAACCCTAAGACGTTCCAATTTAATTCTTTCGCGCATTATTCTTATTTTGATTATTTATGTAACTGTTTCCGGATATGTAATAGTAATTAGGTTTATCTCTTTATTTACTTTTCTCGCACTTTATTTTCAAAACGGGTTTTTGTTTTTGGCGATGTATAGACCCGCGCCTTGTAATAGCTAGATTTACATTTCCACAATTTACTTTCCGCATCCCTAACTGTTAAAAAATGCCTGCAAGAATGTATGTAAATAAAATTAATCTGTAGCTCACAAATAACATGTACAAAGACAATTAACTGAAAAACAACACACAAAGCACGTGCCACTCCTAGAGTACGCCTCACTGGTTGCCTCGACGTGGTCATCAAGTATAGGGTGTCTTAGAGGCCACCCTTCTGTCCAAAAGATCCAGTTGCCTCGAAACGGTTGCCTCGGATACAAAGGATCTAGGACATTAGGGTTACTTCTAAGGTGTCCTACCATTGCTTTGGTGACCACACTGTCCCTAATAATCGAATTTACCCGAACACCTCCAACGATGGTGCTACCTACCTCTCAATGGTGGGATAGCACTATTTATAGGACTCTTACACAGCCTAATTCCTTAGGGTAGGTAGATTCTCATGGGTACTTGCTCTTCTCAAAACAAACAAAAATACTTTTCACACCTCACACTTTCAAAAGTTTTCAAACAAATTTTTCATACACTCTTGAGGACTGATACAAGAGTTACTTAGAAATCTTTCAAACGAATTTTTTTCTTTCAAAAACCCACACACACTTGAAAAGCAAACAAATTTTGAAAACATAAGAGCAAGTACCTAAGAGCCCGTGGATAACCACGGATAGAAAGGATGCTAACACCTTCCCTTTCTATAAATCTACCTCCCGAACCGAGAAACATTCTCAAAGAAGGAATTTTGTTGTGCTTTTGTCCTTTCCATGTTAGAGAACATAAAAGACGGTGGCGACTCTTGCTTACCGCGACATTTCGCAAACCAGCTTAAAAAACAGTCAATTCTATTTCCACCGGTCACACCATGTCCTCCCTTACTTTAAGGCCATCCTTAGACTTTCCTTGTATATTGAGTAACGTACCAATAACACTGTCAAATACATTTTTTTCAATATTCATAACATCGAGAAAATGTATTACATGCAACGACTTCCAATATGGCAGTTAAAAAAAAATTGACCTCTTCTTCCACCCACTCTTGACAAGTGTATATGCAAAAGGCTTGCCAAACTGAGTACTCACATCTTTCACCTTTTCAAAAATTTGATCACCTGTCAATATAGGTGGAGCTCTACGTTATTCTGACTTTCCATTGAATGCTTTTCTCTACCCACGGTAGTGATGATTAGAATTTAAGAATCTACGATGACCGAGAAAGACATTCTTCTGACAAAGGTCCAGTCGCATCGTATCGGTTTCATCTTCACAAACATGACATGCTTTTTGACCTTTAATGGTGTACCCTTGTTGTACCCCAAAATTTGCCCTCCCATTTCTCATTGATTTCTCATCACAAAGCCCTTGGAGATCAAGATCCAGTTAGGGTTTCATCTGCTCAAGACTTCTCCTTGCACTGTTGACTCAAATTAGGGTTTGTGTTTGCACAAAGATGTTTTGACCTAAAATGCCTAAGATGACTTTCATGCTTCATATTGGACTCCCAAGTTTATCCGTACCAAGTTTCAAGTCTTGATTCCAAGTTTTGCCCAGTCAATTGGACAGTTGACCTAGAAATCAGCTGTATTGGGGAAAAAGTCAACTGTGGCCAATTGACAGTCAAATCTCATGAAAATTGACCCCCATCAACATTATGGACTCCTATGAACCATTTGATCAAGTTTGGATCACAATTCCACAAGAAATTTGATCAGATCACCAAAAGGGCAAAATGGTCATTTTTAGGGTTTTGACTACACAAAGGCAATTTTTGACTGTTTGACCCAACCAATGGCAAACCAAGCTCACATATGGACTCAAGGACCCAATGGAATTATCTTGACATGCTCAACAAACTCAAAAGATCCCAAGTACACAAGATTGACAGTTGAATTTCCCAGTCAATTGATCAATTTTGACTGTATACTGAAAAGTCAAACTTTGACTTTTTGGTCAGAATCAAGAGTG